>CM038352.1:17891006-19091006 GCA_021464625.1 Proterorhinus semilunaris | reverse complement strand
ATGGCAATAGCCACGCCTGAATCGTAGTGTCCTTTCATCTGGCTTATCCGCGCGGCGAGCAACAGCGTCAGCCCAGTGACTATCTCCAGGCTGAAGGAGAGCCAGGCGGAGGCGAGAGACCAGCCGAAAGACACGTCCACGTAGGAGAGGGTTTCAGGGGCCACCACCCGTTGGAACTCCTCCATGGCCTTGTTGGAGTAGCGTATGTAGATGCAGAGGCCAGACAGAGTAAAGAGACCTGCAATGCAATGAATATGTTAATTTTGTGAATCAAACAATATTATGTAGTGATTTATTGTATGCAAGCAACCAAAGTTCATCGAGAGCTTGTAGTTACAGGAAAGTAAGTGCACCGTTTCTTACGAATTTCTTACATTTCTGCCTAAATTGGTCATAGAATATGGTCTGATCCAATCATAGTAATGGATAAACAGTGTCTGCTTAAACTAAAGCCACACAAACATTTACATTTTATCATGTTTGTATTGGCCATAACATGTAAACATTTACTGGAGAGGGAGGAATAAGTGAGTGCACCCCCAGAATCTCGCCGCTGCAGCAGTTTTGTAAAGGGGAATGGTCCAAGATTCATCCTGATCGTTGTTAGCGTCTCATCTGCAGCTACAGAAAAGTAGTTATTGCTGCAAAAGAAGAGTCAGCCAGCTATTTAATACAAGGGATCGCTTACTTATGCCATGCTGTTGTGAATGTCTCGGGTTTTTCTGCAAAACGTCTTGATAAACTCGTGTGTTCAATGCCCTCCTAAACAATTCAGCTTTGGGTTAATCAGTCCACTGAATATTTTGCAAGTATCCAAATGCTCTTTCGCAAACCAAAGTTGAAATGTTTGGGAGGAACATACAATGTCATGTGTGGAGTAAAAAATGGAACAGCACATCAACATCAAAACCCTCTCCTCACTGTGAAGTATGGTGCAGGGAGAATCATGGTGTGGGGCTGTTTTGTTGCCTCAGGCCCTGGACAACCAGCTATCATCAAAAATAAATGTATCAAGATATTTTGCAGAAAGACCTAAGACATTTACAACAGCGTGGAATAAGTAAGTGATCCCTTGTATTAAATAGCTGTCTGACCCTTCTTTTGCAGCAATAACTGCTTTTTCAATAACTGCTTTTCTGTCGTTGCAGATTAGACGCTCACAACAATCAGGATGAATCTTAGACCATTCCTCTTTACAAAACTGCTGCAGTTCAGTGAGATTCAGGCGGTGCACTTACTTATTCCACGCTCTCCTGTGAATGTGTACATGGTATGGCCATCAATAATATCCGAAAAGGGCCAGGTTATTCCATCAATGGCTATTCTTCCCTAATGGGGCAGGCATATTCCAATCAGACTCACATTGTGAAAGAGTGCGTCAGGGAGCATGGGATCAAATGTACATATGGATTGGCCACAACTTAACCCCATTGAGAATCTTTGGGACGTATTATTTGCGCAGTGTATTATGAAATGTTGTACTTTATATAGTATTAGATTATGCCCATTCAAATGAAGCCTATAGGCGTTTTTTCAACCTGGTAGACTAACTTCAGCATCACCGACCTCCAGTCAATGGTCGCTTCCGAGAGGGCCACATCTCCACCTCAGCCATCAGCGTAAGAGCCGCACCTCCGTAGCAGCCAATCTTCGTCCTCGGTCCCTCTTTTAATCCCCAGCAATCATGGTCCGTTCACTTCCCAGCTGTGCTGCGACCCACCTCCACCCCATCTCCGCCTCTTCCGTCCATGGCTTCTACCCACTGCATCTCCACGGGTCTTCCATACCAACACCAGTGTCCAGGCTCCGCGGGAAAGACATCCCTAACTCCAAGCTGTTCATCTACACACTGACTTATACATCGATGTCTACCGCCGGGTCTTATCGCCAAAACCAATACACGTGTCAATAAATCTTCCTAATCGCTGCTTTTGTCTGTTTGAGTCTAGCCAGGTTGAAAAACATTTAGCTTACTCTTTAGTAAATGTAAATTACTGTATGTGGAAAAAGACTAAATTTGACATATTTGATCAGATCCTTAGCCCTGTGTCTTCACAGTGTTACAAGTATCAGGTCAAGCAATCACAGAGAATTACTGGGAAAATCACATAAGCACCCACTACGAGCTTTACTCTGTGCCACTCCTCAAGGCACAAGGGAAACAAGAGGGCTTTCAGCTCACTTCTCTTGTTTTATAAGACACAAATATTCATCAAGTAGATGAAAATGTGTAGAACAAATCATTATCCACCAGCAGTAAACAATGTAAATCCAATTAAATAAGTTACATGCGATAAGGCACTTCCCATCATTTCCGTTTAGACATACTGTTCTGTACAAATGAGGGCATATAGAAAGTGACGTGTGAGGTCACATGAAGACGATGGAGATCAGGCTTGTGGTCACATTTTTCAGGTTTCCTTGTGAAATGCATAAAAACCTACATGTCCTGGTTGTCATTCTCCAAAAGAGAATAATAAAAAAAACATATTTCCTGTCTGTTTCGCAGTCATTGTTCAAGTCATTCACCATTTTAAATATTGTGCAGAAAAGCGAAGAAAACAAGAAATGCTCGTCTGTGCTGCCGTCCAGAAAAAAAAAAAAAAAGAAGATGAAACCATTCTTGTTTTTTGCACACTTTGGAGTGAGCCCTGGAATGAGCTGTCTCCTCTGCACGACATGGGCGTTTTTTTTAGCTGTCGCTCAGATGGGCAACTCTATAATATCCGCTCCCACTGCCGATGCAAATTTTAGCATCTCGTCCACACCGACAGAAAAGCTGAAGCTAAATCTTCTGATGACTATTAAGAAAGAAAGGTCAACATTTCTCTTATTTGTCTCTCAAAATAACACAAACTGTTGTGTACAGCAGTTTTTAAACAAAGCCTCGATATTGAGTAAAAAAGAAAAATGGTTGGAAATAGGATGCAAAAAGAGAACAGCTTTTAACAAACGTCAATCCCTGCCCCTTTCAACTTAGATTATCTTTTTTTTTTTTTGCCACCATACTCCACTTCTCGGTCAAAAGGCCAAATGCATTTATGAGGTTTCAGAGAAAAATCTTTCAGACATACATCCCCTTTTTGATCTTCTGTGGACACAGCAGTAATAACCTTTGACCACAAATGTTACCAGAGGAGGCCAACTCCACAGCTGAGCATTTCCACATAATGAAAGTCCTCTTTGCACATATTTCAACATTAGGCTCAGATTCAAATGCATTTTGGAGGTATGCCTGGAAATCGATCTTTTTCGACGAGAGTGAAGACCAATGGGCCACAAGCATAATTTTTATATTGATAATCAAAAGGGTCTATTTTTGGACTATATCTTATCTTACAGCTTCATATTCTGTGCAATTTACCCGGTATGGTACATTGCTTTTTGCAGGATAAACCGTTATTTCAGAAATACAGAAATAATAATAATAATTATTTTTAGTTTTTTTTTTACAAAATCATGAATACTGGTAAGAAGGCGACATCCAGAACCGTGGCTTACAGTTGACACGGTCCCGGGGTTGTTTCTGGACTTGTGCGGGTCTTTCTGTGTGGGGTTTCAGGTTCTCTCTGTGCCTGCGTAGGTTTCATCCAGGTGATGAGTTATTCCCTAACTAAAACATGTACAATAGGATGAATGAGAGTGTGTTTGTGAGTGTGGCTGTGGGACAATGGATGTGAATCTGGCGGGAGGTGTTCACATGGGGTAAACGGTCTCAACTTATATAGTGCTTTTCTACCTTCATCAATGCAGGAAAGGAACCAGTCACCCATTCACACTCTCATTCATACACCAATGTACGCAGACACTGGAGGTGAGGTGGGGGAAGTGTCTTGCCCAAGGACACAACGACAATGTGCATCTGCTGGAGCTGGGATTAAAAAAACTCTACCAACTGCACCACTGTCGCCCCAATCACAAGGCCAATGAACATAATTAACACACATTGTCCCCAACAAATAAATAGATGGTACTATATTCCAAATAACATGATCATTTATTGTTAGTATGCCATTCATGAGTTAGCGCAGACCCTCTAGTTGCTGTAGAAATAAGTATTACACTGATTCTAAGATGTCTGCCCTAGTCATTGTCTCACTCTTGCAAATGGAAAGGGAATGCAATTGGAGAACTTACCATAAAAGCAAACCCATTATGTGACAAAATCCATCCAAAAAACATTTAATTATTTGACAACGCTTACAATTTAAAGTTAATGTAATATTAACATTTTTATGCCTCATGTCCTTTCAATTCATTCATTCATTCATTCATTTTTTAATTCAGAGTTAGACAATGCGTTTCGCTTCACTGACAACTGGCCCAAGAATAAACAAGCCCTAAATAATGGTGTGATGAACAGCGCTCAGATGAAAGTATACACAGTAAGCTTTCAAATTAGAGCAGACTGATTATTTCCCGTCTACCAATCAAACTCCTCTGCAATTTGGTCCCCACTCCGCCTGAACACCAATCACTCCTAATGGGGTGATCAATATTATCGCTGTTCATGTGCGTATCTCATCAGCAACATTATGTGAGAAGGGATTGTGGCACAACAAGGTGATCATTTGGTGTATTATTCATTACGCTAAATGAATATCGACTTAGAATATTGCTTTGATCATCGCCTCGAATGAAGCTGAAGGGTTGAACCGTGGGTGTTTTTGCTGTTAACCCCGGAGTACTTGTGTGTGCAACCTGCTAGTGTGTCCAACTCGAGTGTGTGCATGTGACCGAGTCTCAGCCTACTCTTTTGGGTGGAGCTGTGTTATTTCAGCAGCATCGACACAACACAAAACAAAACACCAACCTCGTACTGGAATAGGGTGATCTTCTCATTGTAATTAAGTACTTTGACCACCCCTGCGTATGGGGCCCTTTCTGATTTGACACTTGGACTGACATAAGGAGTACAGTGGCTTGTGGCGAATGACGAGTTGTTGCTATTTGTTTCCAGGCATTTCCACGTTGAGAAAACTACAAAGATATGTGCAGACTTACTGCAGAAGAGTATATAGGCGGATGATCCGGCCAGCAGCTTGGGACTGCAGGCCAGTGAACTCACAAGCCCCACTATCCAAGCAAACACCAGCAGGATCAGGCTGAGGGGCAGGATGATCACCACCATCTTGTGCAAATCTGGAATCCGAAACAAACTCACTCAACGCAATGTTGTTCTTACATAGATACAGAGAACACTTTACACTTACGCTGACGGCCACTGTTTACAAAAAAAAACTGCTGAGGTTTCAATAGAATCACCCAGGGAGCAATTGCTTTTCATTACCACTGCTTGAAGAACGCTAATAAAAGCAGTGCAATAGTAAAAGCTTTGGAGTGTCTGTTTGGGCAGTCACAAGACAATCTATTGAAAACCAGCGAATGCAATATCCTACGAAGGTGGATTTGTTATTGTTATTCCTGAATTTGCTCATCAAGTCTATTTTACAACACTATAGGCGGTTGGTTTATCATCCCTGGAAACCGATGTGAATAAAAACATGCAAAACAGTATAAGAAGACATTAACATGCACGTTAAGCACATTACACGTAGGACTGACTTGCATTTCACACATTACATGCCACTTAATTTGTACAGATTGACAGACCGGCTGCCGATAGGGCTACAGTTTGTTTATATACAAGTGTGCTGTTTTCAGATGCATTTTGGCATAACCATTCTACATGACGACATGGTAGTATAGGCATGCTGTGCTAAATGCTTAATAAGCATTTACAAATGGTATTTTCTGCCTGGTTTAGGTTTATTTGGGCTACAAAGTCAACCGATTAGTGCAGTTTTGGAGATTTTCTTATACCCAGTTGCCTATGGCCATTGTCAACCACTACTGCCTCATCTATCTCAACATTGGGGCATGATTAAAAGAACTCCATTCAGGACAGTTATCTTTTGTTATGCTATGTCATTATCCATTGAAAGCTCTATAGGTCTGTAGGTCATATACCATGTTACTTAGTTGACTGATCCACATTGTGACCCGATGACCCCTTGCAAATGCCCATCTCCAGGAAAGTACCTATTTCTGCCTGCTGTCAATTATGCATTGTTCTGTACGTGCCAGTCTGACTGCCCGAGGCTTTATCAGTCGGCGACAGAGGCACTCACTGAGAAGGTCCTTCTCCACATCTGACAGGCTGGACGTGTTGGCCGTGAAGGAGGGGATAACCGAGCTCTTGTTTGCGCCTGAAAATGCCACAGATAAAGGTTACACTCAAAGGAGGAAAAAGATGTACCTTTTTTTTTGTCCTTGCAACATTAATCACAAGTATCTGACACTTTCACACCCCGAGGTAGCAACTCGGAGACTTTGCCAAAGGTGATGCAACGACCACTCATTCCATTCTCGCCCGTTTTAATGTGTGATCTATGGACGCCCCTTTGCAATTGATTGGACACCTGCCGGACCAAAAGGGAGCCCAGCAGTGGTCTTCATATAATCTCTGCTGGATTTGTGCTTCTAGCTACCTTAGGCTGCAGGACATGATGACTTATGTGAGCCGCATGCTGTTGTCATTTCAGTGTCTCAGTGGGTCCCATGGTCCCCTAAGTCCCAATCCCTATGGGGCGGCATATGCCACTGAAATTGAATGGAGAAAAAAAAGTCCATTCTCAATGTTTAGTCACTTTCACATTCCCAGCAGCAGCTTCTTTTGAACGGGAGGCAATTATGGTAGCGCAGCATGATGGAAGGGTACAATTCAGTAGTATATGATCAATATAACATGTAGCCAATTATTCTTGATGGCCTCGAAAGGGCAACTACTGTGAGAAAAATACAACCATTCAATGTTCTGTTACAATTCAATTTGCAGTCTAAACTTCTTCATTGCTTGTACTGATTTGAAAAATATAGCATGATCTTAAATTTCCTTAGCCTACCTTCATTGATTCTCCACAGTCCAGAATGAGAATAATAGTCCTCGGACGAAGAAGAGTTTGGTTTATGCACATCAATAATATACCAATAATCGGTCCCAATAGCCACTGCCAGAAGGCAGAAACTTAACAATCCAGTGAAACCCGCGGTAAGGACCACACAGCTGTACCTCATCCTCCACAGTCCGCATCCACAGAGCGCAAACTGTGGCTAAACGCTCTGGTGATGTGCTCGTGCGTAAAAGCGCTCCAGTTGGATCAGTCTCCAAAGTGCAACACCTCCGTCACAGCTGCGGTTACGGACATATTAGGAGAATGAATGGCGACTATCGTACAACACCTGTTTCTGACTGAACGGACTGCGAGAGGTGCGCTTTTGAGTCCGATACTTGGAAACGAGCAACTGCAATCGCAGCGCTCCCGCTTTTATCCAACGTCAATGCAAAGGAATGCAGTAAATGACTTCCGATGTGCAGCGGTCCTAGAAAACAAAACCCACAACTCTTCAATATGTTTCTAAAATCCATGTTTTATTTTGACGCAACTTCCGGTCCCGTTGCGTTGATTTAATGCCCTCTTAATTTCTACAGGCGCGCGTAGGCTAAGCCTGCAACAAACCAAGACTATACCATAATAAATATGTATCCACAGTATTTAAGAGGGTTAATAAATGTCTGTCTGTGACCTATTACATTACCCTAGAATTTCTGTATAGACGTTTCTGTTTGAAAGTCATCTTACTGCGGGCCCAGTTGTCCTCTTTCCTGGCTATTATGTAGGCCTATTGTATTTTATGTATTGTGTTTTTGTTTTGTTTATATTTGCACCAACTGTAAGAGATTCATAACATTTTATTTTTTTCTGGGAATTGGCAACAAACGTTGCGGCTCAGACTAATACAGACTATATAGTCTGTATCATGCAGCACATAAGGGGTTAAATAGAGAAATAGCAGACGTTTGATTTTTATGAGTGACCCTATGTTAAAAAATTAAACTAGTTTAATTGATTGGATATAGTTGCATATACGCTATTGCTAATCATGTACAAACATACCTACATGATTGACCGCCAACAGTCCTTGTAATGAAATTATTCACAGCTTTCCATCTGGCAGAATAACGCCCTTTTAATGTCTGTTTCAGTCTCTATGGTGACATTTTGTTGCATGGAATTTGTTTCTTATTGCAAGTCACTATCAAAGAAAATAAAAGCTCTGGGAAGGTACGTCCTTGGAGTTGAGTGAGTAGAAACGCAGCACTTGACAGCTACTACACAGATTTGTGAATGGACAAAAAAAAATTACTTTTCAGCCGATCACACATTACATACTGTGAATGTCAACCTTTCCCATTGCGGATGTACCTCCATTCTTCTTTGTAAAACTGGACCTGTCAGGGTGCGCAGGGAAGGCCTTGAGTGAGAGGCAATTTACGGGCTCTGCCACAAATTCTCCATTGTACCTGGGCCCATATAGGCCTGGACTCCGGACGAGTCAGCTCTGCCATTACTCGTGGACGTATATTGAATCCATTCCAGTATGCTTTCCACGTTGCGTCTCAATGGGAAATAAATCGGTGCAGTGCCTACTCTACAGGAAAATGTGTGTAAGACTTCGCATCCAATCACGTCAAGGTGTAGAGGTTTCTAGATCTTATATAGAACTTTATAATTGTTCTCTCACGGTTTAATTTAACCCATGCCAAATCAACTGACACACTATATGTATTAACATGGAATACATTTGCAACATTATTGTAATGATTTGACCATAACAACTATTATAATATTCTAGACCAGTGCCATTTCTAGATTTATTAGGGCCTTGTCAAAATAACCTTTTTCAAAACTATAATGGAGTGATTCCTTTGAGACTGAATACAATATTTCGATAATAATATTGTTACGGGAGAGAGGCTCACCGTTATTCTCAGTCTTGATTTTTATTTTAGTTTATTTATTGGTTTATTTGGTCGGGACAGTGCATGTTAATGCACTTTATGTGCATGGGGCTCATGCACATAAACAAGCCACACCGGATTGTAGCCGTGGGCTAATTTCCATCCCTCGTCCCCCATGTGCACTCTCTCATTCATCCTGGCCTATTGTACATGTTTTAGTGGTAGGGGAAACCGGAGTACCCAGAGGAAACCTACAAAGACATGGGGAGAACATGCAGACACCACACAGTTTTTATCTTAACTTATTTTTCATAATTTTACCTTAATAATCATTTAATACTTATATGAGATATGAGAGTATTTTACAGTGAAACTGTAATGTTTCATGGGATTGGATAAAAAAATTCTTATTTGGGTCACCATTTCATCACGTGTTGATGGTGTATTTCAACTGCATTTACATCCCAATGACATCGGTATATATATATTTTTTTTATTGGTTTATTTGGTCGAGACAGTGCATGTTAATGAACATACATGGGTCTCATGCATGTAAACAAGCCACACCGGCTTGTCAGCTAATTTGCATCCGTTGTCCCCCATGCGCACTCTCAAACACACTCTCATTCATCCTGGCCTATTGTACATGTTTTTAGTGGTAGGGGAAACCGGAGTACCCGGAAGAAACCTACGCAGACACAGGGAGAACATGCAAACTCCACAAAGAAAGGGCCCGTCCCTGGTGGGAATCGAACCCGGACCTTCTAGCTGTGAAGCACGAGCGCTAACCACTGTACTACCGTACCGTGTCTTACGGATGCAACTGCAGTTGAGTTGCGTATGTGGGCCCCTGATCGTATATGTTTGCATAGCTTTCTGAAAGGCCCTGTATCATCCCTGTTATGGCAATTAATTCAAGGTATAAATCTATTTGAAACACAACATAATTTGGCACCAAGAAGAGCATCACAACAATCACTTTGCCTAACTGAATGCCCCTCACTTTTATTTTTGATTACACACACGACTAGAAAAGGCTGCCAATTCGGGGGAAATAAGCAAGGACATGTCAATCTACAGTTAATTGAATGGAGTCTAAAAATGACTTGTTGACACGTCGGGCATGGGCACACTAAACAGTAAAGTGCAGTCCGGCTGAATTAATTACATTTCTAGGCACATCAAGCTAGTGTGGAAGCCAATTTGTTTATTTGTTTATTTGTTTATTTGTTTATTTGAGCAATACACATTGTGCTCAAAAGGAGTGGGCTGAAGCAAAAAGCTTATGAGCCCCCACCCCCAAGTGCAATAAAATAAAAAAAAGAACATTTCAAAACATTTCAAGCAGCTACATTCATACAGACCAACTTACAACAAACAACAAAAATATATTAACTCTTTATATAATTAATTGAAACAACGCACAGCTACAACAACAATCTAGTTTCATATACGATGTCTAGAACAAAGCAAGTAAAAAAAAAAAATGTGTTACTTAATATATTGCTTGCATATTTTTACCCGTGATTACATAGTTACTTTTATGGTATAAAGGTACATTAATAGATATTATAATCTGAGATCTTGATACTTTCCAGTTGTCATTACCATTCTCAGTATAATTTTAATTTGGGTTTAATTATCATCATCATTATTATATATTTATTTAATTGAGTTATATGTGAAGTATGCTGTAGCCCTGCATAGTGTGGTGCATTAAAAAGCCAGAGAGTGAGCCAGTTGAAGAGGGCAGTAACTCCCCTTCAACAAACCCCCTAACAGCTGATTTGTAGATGATGTTCCTATGCTGAGTGGTGCATTAAAAGACAAGGTTTAGAGCCCGTTGGGAGGATTCCTCTCAACAGATCCATAACCTGCCAACCCTAATTCTCCGTTTGTGAATTTGAGCAATAGAATGACAACCGTTCCAAGCAGCAACACTCTTCCTTGATTATAGAGGAAAAATACACATAATCCATCCTACTGCTCCCCCTAGTGGCAACACATTTCTTCTTGTCTGTATATTTCAAAAGTCTTTTGTTTGTATTTAAATTTGAACAGGTTGATGTTTGGACATCGTTTCAAATCCATCTCCAGTTTATTCCACAATTGTACACCATTAACTGTTGGACTAAAACTTTTCAAAGTTGTGCTATGTTTCTGAATCCTAAAGTTTAATTCATCACGTAATTCATAACGACCAGTACGTTCTTGGAACCTTCTTTGTATTTGGTTTGGTAACAATTTATACCTTGCTTTGTATAACATTTGTACAGTTTGGAACTCAACAATGTCACAAAACTTCATGATCTTTGATTTGAAAAATAATGAGTTTGTGTGGTCCAAAAACCCAACTTTATGAATTACTCGGATAGCTCTTTTTTGCAACAATATTATTGGTTTAACTGTGTTTTTATAAGTACTACCCCAAACCACAGTACAATAATATAAGTAGGGCAAAATCAGAGAACAGTATAAGGTATGTAGAGCTTTGATGTTTAAAATGTGCTTTGCTTTTGCTATTACTGAAATGCTTCTAGAAATTTTCGTAGATATATATTTAATGTGAGATTTCCAAGTAATTCTGTCATCAATAATCACACCAAGGAATTTGATTTCATGCACTTGCTCGATAACAACACCCTCTATCTGAATTGCTTCCTGAGCATTGCAATTACAGTTGCCAAATATCATCATTTTGCTTTTACTCAGATTTAAAGATAATTTATTTTGTTTGAACCACTTATTGACACTTTTGAGTTCCAAGTTAACAATCCGACACAGCTGTTGCAAGTCGTCTCCTGATGCAAAAATATTTGTATCGTCAGCAAACAAGATAAATTTAAGTATTTCAGACGTTTTACAAATGTCGTTAATATACATATTAAACAATTTTGGGCCCAGAATAGAACCTTGAGGTAAACCACAGACAATTTGTCGACAACTCGACTGATAATCACCGATTTTCACACATTGTTTTCTATTTTTTAAGTAACTGGTGACCCACTGTAGAGCTACCCCCCTAATCCCATAATGTTCTAGTTTATTAATTAATATATCATAGTTTATTGTATCAAACGCTTTACTCAGGTCAATAAATAACCCTATTGCATATTTCTTGTTATCTACAGCATTAGTTATTTCTTCAGTTATATCAAAGAGCGCGTGTGAGGTTGAGTGATTGTTCCTGAAACCAAACTGATTGTCCGAGAGTAAATTACACTTTTCGATAAAGCCGTCAAGTCTAGAGTTAAAAACCTTTTCTAAGATTTTAGAGAATTGCGGTAAAAGGGAAACAGGCCTGTAGTTTGTAAAGAGATGTTTATCTCCTGCCTTGAACAGAGGAATCACTTTTGCTACTTTCATACTGTCAGGAAATTGTCCAGTTTGCAACGATAAGTTACAAATGTAAGTTAACGGCTTAGAGATACTTTCAATAACAGTTTTTAAAGTTTTCATGTCCATGTCATGGTAATCGGTCGAAGTTTTATTTTTACACCCTTTAACAATGTCCAGTATCTCCTTTTCCTCCACAGGTTTGAGGAACAGGGACATAGGATTTGCTTCTATCAGTTCACAATTATAGTTCTCAACGTTTGCAATTTTTGCAGCAAGGTTCGGTCCAACATCTACAAAGAATTTATTAAATGTTTCGACGACTTCATTCATATTATTTAAAGTGTTATCCTCATCTTTGAAATATTTTGGATAATTAATCGTTCTTGGTTTATTTCTAATTATACTATTTAAGATGTTCCATAAACCTTTAATATTATTCTTATTGCTATCTAACAATGTATTATAATAATCCTGTTTACATTTTCTAATGATACCTGTCAGTTTATTTTTATATTTCTTATATTTATCCTCAGCTTCTTTTGTTTTGTTATTTATAAAGTTTTTGTAAAGATAATTTTTTTTCTTGCAAGCATTTAGTAAACCCTTAGACATCCATGGTGTTTCTTTACACTTTCTGTTTTTACTGTATTTCTTCATTGGGCAGTTTTTGTCGTATACCTTTTGAAATACTTGCGTAAACTCATCATATGCCATATTCGTGTCATTCTCTCTGTACACAATACTCCAGTCTTGAGCTAAAAGCTCCTTTTTAAATGCATCAATAGTTTTCTCTGTTTTTACCCTTCTAAACCAATACTTGTTTTCCTCTTCATCTTTTACATATCCATTTTTATACATAACGAAAACTGGAAGGTGATCACTAATATCATTTATAATTAACCCGCTGACTGTATCACTTTCAATTTCATTTGAGAAAATGTTATCAATCAAGGTTGCACTATGGGTTGTAATTCTACTAGGTTTGGTTATTAGAGGAAACAGACCTATACTGAATAAAGTATTTATAAATTCGTCCGTCTTTTTATGTTTATATGGGTTTAAAAGATCGATGTTGAGGTCTCCCCCCACAAACATGACTTTATGACTTAATCCTGAAAAGTGCTCCTCCATCCACTTAGAAAAAACATCTATATCAGAGCCAGGTGTTCTATAGATAGAACTCACAATAATATTTTTCTTTTTTTGCCTTGTAATTTCAACAGTAATGCATTCAAGTGTATCATCCACCACCATTGTCTTATTTTCCATTACTTTGTAACTATAGTTGGAGTCTATAAACATAGCTACGCCCCCTCCATGCTTGTTCCTTCTGTTCATACTTATAAATTCATAACCCTCAATAGAAAACTCAAATTCTCTGTCATTATTGATCCATGTTTCTGTGATTAAAATGACACTGAATGGTGTGGAAAACTGTTTTAAGAAGCTTTTGATGTGGTCAAAGTTTGCATAGAGGCTTCGACTATTGAAGTGGATTACAGTGAATGCCTTAATGTTCTTAAGTTTACTATTGTACAGATCCTCTGTGTAGTATTGACAGTCATTGGTAGCTCTAGAAAAGAAGTTATTTTCCGGGTCGATGTCGATCTCAGTGTTCTGTAGGTCGTACTGAGAGAATGTAAAATCCTGGGAGTTTGCTTCAGCAATTCTCCTTATTGAAAAATCCAAGTCGGTGCTTCCTATAGAACTGTATGTATTACTAGACATGTGAGATTATGTGCTTTTACATACCAAAATCCATACGTTTTTCTCGGTGTTTATACTGGATGTGGTGTACTGCTGCGTGGACGTATAATGAGTTTGTCATATCTCAAGAAGGCGATCTCCCCCCTTTCTCGTGCAGCTCTCAGCTCCGGCATCAGTTCTTTGCGTTTTCTTTTTATGGATTCGGTGTAGTCCTCGTTAATGAAGATTTTTGTTCCTTTGAGTCGTTTGGCGCGCTGTAAGATTTCTTCACGATCCTTCCACCTCAGTAGTCTGGCGATGATGGGTCTCGGCCAGTCTCTCCCTCCGTCGTGTTTCCCTACGCGGTGAGCCCTCTCCACCTCCACCGCGTGATTTAGCTGTAGCTTCTCCTTCAGTATTTCTTTCACCTTTTCCTCGGCGTCGGCCCAAGTCTCCCCAGGCGACTCCAACACTCCCTCAAATACCAGGTTATTTCTGCGGCTCTGCCCCTCCAGATACTCCAGTTTGTCCGTGATGATGTGTAAATTGTCACATACTTTGTAAAAGTCCGTTTGTAAGGTGTTTGTGCGCTCCGTGAGTTTCAGATTTTGCTCTTTCAAAGTGTCCACCTCACCTTGCGTGAACTGCAGGCTTGTTTTTAGTTCTTGAATGTCCTTAGTCTGTAAATCCATGCGGGTGTTTGTTGATTCCATGATGAGTTTAATAAATCCTTTGAAGTTCTCCTGTTGTTGTTGAATTAATTCCCTGAACATGACCCTCTGCTGCTCCATGAGCTCCGTGACTCGACTGAGGCTTACGTATTCTTCTTCCACCGCCGAATCTGCCTGTTGCTTCGCCTCTATTTTCGGCGGTTTTGGCATTTTGCTCCCTCTCAGCAGGCCTGAATTTTCTTAACGAATATTTTAATATTCTTGAGCTGAAAATCAAGGCTGAAAAAACACAGTGGTATGAAGCGTATTTATTCATCCTCTGAGACAGGTGACCTCTGGTTGACACGCCAATGGGGGCATTTTGCCATCTGTCATTATTTACGACAACAGAACACACTACAGCAGAGTATTGATGCTTTTGTATATGTTTGACTCAGGAGGGCCTGTGCTCAGCCTCCAATAGGTTCCCTTCACATGACATCACAATATTATAGAGCCTGTTTAAAGTGGAGTTGGTTAAAGAACTGTATTGTGGTGAATCTTTGATTTGGTTCATGGTTAATATCACTGTAATAGCTGGACCTGACACGTCTCTCTCAGCTCATATGAACGAACATCAAATTAGTGTCTCAAAACGGTGTGCAAAAGGACTTCCAGCCACAAGATTAATGTGACAGGCTTGTGAATCACCACCAAAGGATGATCAGCCTTTGGAGAGTTTCTGTTTGGAGATTTAATTCTGAAACTGTGTCCATACCATTGAGTTGTAATGTCGTGAACACAACCTAATAACATCATCTTCTAGGTCAGGGATTCCAAAACCTTTAAGGCACCATACGAACAATCCAGGACCACCACTGCAAAAACAAATGAGTAATAATGATATTTTTTATATATCGTGAAATACCCAGCTCAATGCTCCAACCCCCACTTTGGGAACCACTGATCTAGGCTATTTTATCTCGAACCAACTAATGTTCGCGTAATAGTCAAAGTCAAAGTTAGCTTGACTCTCACTTTTAAGATAAAAATCAATGGGGTGGAAGGCAGAGAAGGGAGAGAGTTCAGCATCATGATTATGCCCGTTAGATAAAGCTATCCTTCGTAGTCTCCTCTCTGAATGCTGCACATGGAAGAGAGCAGTGTTAATTTTGACAACATATTTTAATTTAGTTTTAGTCTTTGGACGAAAATGTAATTCAATTTTAGTCGAGTTTTAGTCAAAAAAATATCTTCAATTTTAGTCGAGTTTTAGTCGACTAAAATTGCAAGTCAATTTAGTCGACTAAATTTAAGACACATTTAGTCGACTTTGTATTAATAATATTCATTATAATCATATTTAATCGAGGTCCTCTTCTTCATGGAGCTGCTCCCTCATGAACAAAGCTCAGAGCTGTTCCTTTGGCAGTGAATTTACATGATATGAGGCTCTTTCAGACTATCAATAGAAGTTTGGATGATTTTAGTCTCTCCTTTTCATTTTTATTTAGTCTCATTTTAGTCGACTAAAATATCTGGACATTTTAGTCATAGTTTTAGTCGCATGAAAAACTTTTAATTTAGTTTTAGTCCAATTTTAGTCGTCAAAAATATCACTCTGACTAAAATTAAGACTAAATATTTTAGTCGACAAAATTAACACTGGAAGAGAGTGCACAAATGATCTTCTCAGCTACAGGAGCGCTCTTTAAAACCATTGCATTTTTATTGTTTATTTTTAAGAGGTATATTCTAGATGCGTCATTGTATTTTCCTACATTTGAACTTGATTTAAGTAGAGATGTGAGGCCCGTGAGATCATTTCAAACACCTCAAAGACAATAGCAGTTTGATTTATTTTTGGAGAATGATCTTTTTGAATACGTTTATGTCCGCCTAACTGCGTGAATAAACAAGTTTGACAGTAGAATTGTTCTTGGCTTCATGTGGTCTTTGTCCCCAAGCAACGTCTTGCAGGAAAAAGGAAACTGAGATTAATTTCGATTAATATTTTTAATAGCACCAAACCTTATGAAATTAATTAATCGGAATTAATCGGAAAAAAAAGTCCCGGCCCCAATTTTTACTGTTATTATGTCATCGCACCAATTAAGTTTATGTTCTTCATGAAATTCATTCCACGGGTCCTATATTGCTAAATATATTTAAAAATGTCAGCTATACAATTTTCCAATTTTCCAGCTCATTCTAAAACTCCTGCTCCCCCTTGGGCAGGGAGGGACAATGATAAACTAATTGAGATGCATGGCTGACGATGAGGCTCTGGTCGGTGTTATCTCATCCTACTTGCCACTGTAGCAAATGTGTTGAGAATAGATAGAATACTGCATCGGACGATCCTCAGAAACAAATGGAAAGCAATAGCAGTCTCCATGAGTCCTGAGGGGATATAATAGACCTGAACCTAAGCACGTTAAATCAATACCACCACCAGCTTTTCACCAACTAAAACACATCGCCAGAATCAGATTTAAAGAGACGTATGACACAAACTATCTTGGGGTCGAAGAACCTCAGGGAGGGGTCTCCTGCAGGCCTCTGAGTCAGGACTAAACATGGCGAGGCTGCACTTCAGTTTTAGAAGGGAAACAGGCCTTAACCCACAGAATGTTCAAATCCAGGATGGGAACTGTTCTATTTACTGTGCTTATGATCACTGAATGGATCTGTTTCCTTTTGATATGATTTCATAATGATTTTTTAAATGATTGATTGTTGATGTTTGATGGATATTATTTACCTTGTAACTTCCCTTTTTCTTTATGTCCGATCACAATCTCAACTGTCATCTTCACTTTTCACACACAGTACCAACTCTATTTTTTTTCTTTCTTTTTTCTTTTTTTACATGTTTTAAATTTATTTGTATTTATTTTTACCACCAGACCAAAATCAAGCTCAAATCAGGACTTGGTCTACGTTTGACAACATTTTCTCTGGGTGTAAACCTTGTAAACCAGCAAAACCTAAAACATCACTAAGACAAAAACGAAATGATCTCTTAATTATATTATATATATTATATTAAAATAAATAAAGTCTAAAAATGCAGACAACCCAAGTGCCATCAGCACATAAGCACTGTCGTAGTGTCCTTGGGCAAGACACTTCACCCTTGCCTCCAGTGTCTGCTCACATTGGTGTATGAATGAGAGAGTGAATGGGTGACTGGTTCTTTACCGTAAAGAGCTTTGGGCCTAACAAAGGTAGAAAAGCGCTATATAAGTCCATTTACCATCAGTGGTACATGTTCTACAGTCTGAGAACCACTGGTATCTAAAAGCAATCACGCTTTTGGTTAAATCATTCTCTAACAACACTCATGAGATGCATACAGTATGCAACAGCGGAACACTGTTAATTGATCCAGTCCTATTGGGAAACAGGAATCTCCCCTCTACTGCTCTGATATTTCAGACATAGTTAAATTGTGAGAGCTTGCGTTTGCATTTATGCTCTAAATAGAGTCTTTTTTCTTCCCCCAAATAGTAAGACTGCTGCAATAAACTGAAGGTGAAACAGCTTTAGAAGAAAATGCCAGGGCAATTTTGCTACTCTTGAGGTTACAGTAAAAGCTGAATTAGTGGCTGCCTTGGAACAATTGTCTGTGTTCCTAGAATGTTTGTTGTATATTTAGAAATTAGCAATTCGCTAAAAGATTGTGTCCTATACCCAAGGTGATTTCAAGCTTTGGCATAATATTCTTCAGATTGGAGGTACATACACAGGAAAAACAATAGTCAGTCAGTGCTGAGATCTCTTAGGTCTTGGTTTGGAAACACACAATCGTTTGTGTTATAGACTAGGAGAGTTTAGACGAAGGGATATCAGTGGAATAGTGAATATTGATCAGTACTCTTGTTGGGTCTGACATTGTGCAGGTGATGATGCATTGAATTATACCAATACATCATACCTTATTGATTATAACATTCAAACCTCTTTCCAAACTAATCGGTATAGGCTCTAATTATTCTTATGACACAAATGCAACCTATTTGTAGTGTTCAATGAAGGTACTTGATTCATCTTCTGTACTCAGTATTTGTAGTGTATTATAACTTCTGTTACTGCTCATTTCAGAATTCTGCTCTTAGGCTTTTCCTTCCTGGATCAATGTCTGCATATCTGACCTGCTTCACAGCTTCACACTGGCCCCTACATGGGCTGCAGTGTTTGCAGCAGAGTTCAAAGCTGACAAACCCATTATATAAAGTCGATCCAGAAATATTACTCCTGTTATTATGTTGTAGTCTCATGGTGAGAATATAAAATTAGCTTTTTCCTCCACACATACAATATCCTCTCTTATGCTTAGAGGCTTTATGCCTCTGGATTCAACATTGACTGGAATTGATCACAGACCAAATTATTTATGAAGGTTTAAAAGCAGCACAATATGACTGAGGCCAATGAATGTATCTGCAGTTGTTTTATTGTGTGGATACTTTAATTCTTCATTCAGTCATTCAAACTTTTTCTCTTTAAGGTAGAATCAGCGCAACATTTACCAACAGAAAAGAGGTTTATTTGATTATAGTATCAAAGTGTTACTTGGGCCTATGGGTTTCTGTCACAGGACCTTTCCGTTTTATGAACTTTTCACCATTCCAAAGATTCTAATTTCTTCATGGCTATATGGCAACGCTCCTCATATTTCATCACTGTAAAACCCATCTTATAGGAGATTGACTATTGCACAGCTTAGCTATAAAGATCCATATTCCTTGATGGTTTAGTGCAGCGCCAAAGCAACTGCTACATTGTGTTCACCTAGATTTTCGTAATATACGGAGGTTACTGACAGATGAAAAACACTGGGTCAGATAGTTCCCCTGAACCTGCTGCACGGTGTAGTCCATTCGGGACAGGGTTGTCTTGTTAATCTGTAAGAGCGTTTTATCTCAGTGCTTAGTTGACAAGTGAGTCTATTCATGCGTATTAATGCTCAAACATTGCTTCTGCCAAAGCAATTACAAATTCAAACAGGAAGCTTTGCATAATGAGGAAATTGCCACACGTATTTACTCCGAGCTTTAAAAATGCAAATAGCAGACTAGAATTCAATACAGATTTTAGAGAAGAGTGGGGAAAATGCAATTTGGAAAACAGCTGAAGCTTTTGTGACACGTGGCCAGTAATGGAGACCTTGCAGGTGCTGGTCCTGCTTGCAATGAAATATGTATGGACCCATTGAGATCACAAATAATGGTTCACACTGCCCTCTAGAGGATTTGACTTAAAAGGGTTGTTGCCATAAGCAACCAAAGACCATTTAGATTATTTATCACAACCAAAATGTGTACATGTCTTTTTTTACGTTGTCTTGTTAAAACATTGGTCCAAGTTTTATGGTTGTAACAATCCTTCTGATAAGGTGAGGACAGAGCTAATGGTGCCTTAACTTAAGATGCAGCATGTTTCGAAAGAAGAAACTAATTTCAACACAGCTCCTGTAAAGTCAGCTGAAAGACAACTATTAAGTTTTTTTATTTATTTTCTCATAAACAAGATGATACAATCCTTTTGACTATTTCGCAGATACAAAATTTAAAAATGAAACTGTTAAATACAGTGCATAATCTAACAAATATATTTTGCCTTGTGAGCTACTCTACATGCATAGCCTCCCATTTATTTAGCAAATTTTAAAATGTAACGTCAACTTACAGGCCATAAACAGTGCAAACGTAGTCTTCTAAATAATCATTTATAATATTTTTACAAACCAAATAAAAAAAACAATATTGGCCGTGTTTGGAAACCTTGTAGAACCAAGTGCATTCAAAGGCATCTCCACAAAATGACTCTCTTTCGTGCACAGTGCACAACAGATTAAAGGGAACAATAAACTGGATTCAAATTTAATTCACTGTGATGTTTATAGTATCTATATATTGATAGGGTTGGGTACCTTTCATTTTTCTCTTGATAACAGTACTTTAATGGTACTTGGTTTACAATCCTATACTACATTATCAATTATCTTAAAAACAGGAAATAATGTTAATGTAGTCCATAAAAGCCCCCCCTCCATTTATTTCAGCAGGAAAAACCAACAGCATTCTTTGGCGCTATCTCTAAAATTGCTATCTAAAAAATGGTGTCCTTTTAATATTTCCAGTTTTTAATATCAATCTTTTATTGGACTAACCCTGACATCCAATCTGCGCAATTTCGTTGTACTAATGTAGAATGACAAATAAAGCACTTACTTACTTACTTGTACTTACTATTGCCTTAACTTTTTTCCAGTTTCCAACCCTCTATATTCATATTCATTAGTAACAAGTCTTTGTTTTTCAATTGCAAGAAATGACAGTATGTTTTTAAGGCCCCTGGGAACACCAGAGTTGTTCTACTTGTCGGTAAACATTCTGGTGTTCCTTTCCCTTTCTGATACTGTACACTTGTGAGCCCTATTTCCACGGACCAAAGGTACATTATAATTCATCCTTTTGTATGATAAAAAATATATATATCAAAGAAAACCTTACATGGGTCAACTTATGTAAACAAGACACCACTGGCATGAGTAATATGCCATATTTCAATTTAGTTTGCAGAAAAGGACCAGGTTCAAATGATTAATTCAAATGATCCAACTATTGTGTCAGTGCCAAGTGAAGAGTCAAGAGTGCATTCAGGGCTGCTACACTCAGCTGGAAGCCCTGCTGTAACTATATCAATCAGTTAGATATTAATGAGATACATATTCAGTCTTCCTTCACTGAAGTTGGCATTGGTATGATGAAACACAGACTATCGCAGTGATAGCTGTGGCTTCTTACCAATCGATTTGGGCAGCTGGCAGACAGTACAGAGTTCATTGGAAGTATGTTACTTTGTGGATATTGGTGGCAGCAAGAATGGCAGCAGTAGCTCAGATTTCTCAGTACTCCCACAGAGATGTAGCATCAACACAAGTACCAACGCCCATCAGAGTACCTCCCTGGTCGCCACGGAGATACTTCCCATTGGAGCCTTTGATAGCGAGGCGTCCATGTTCCACAAACTCTAGGAAAAAGTCCTCTG
The DNA here is from genome assembly GCA_021464625.1 of Proterorhinus semilunaris. Classification (NCBI taxonomy): domain Eukaryota; kingdom Metazoa; phylum Chordata; class Actinopteri; order Gobiiformes; family Gobiidae; genus Proterorhinus; species Proterorhinus semilunaris. The sequence goes on along the minus strand of CM038352.1, from coordinate 19,069,469 downwards.
ACTTCTCTCCATCTGAACACACCAGCCCATCACTGGATATGTACCAGTATTTACCACTAGCGCCTGTTCAAAGAATACAGAAAGTTACTTGTGAATGATCAACCACAGATATACATGTACGTACCGACAGCTGGAAAATTAGAATATAGTTAAAAAGTGCATTTATTCCTGTAATTCTTAAACTGTGACACTAATATGATAGACTAATTACATGCAAAGTGAGATATGTATAGCCTTTATTTGTTATAATTTTGATTATTATGGCTCAGCTTGTAAAAACCACAAATTAAAAATCTCATAAAATTAGAATATTTTGAAAATGGATTATAAGCCATAATCATCAAAATGATAACAAAGGCTTAACATATGTCACTTTGCATGTAATGAATCTATATCATATATTAGTTTCACATTTTAAGTTGAATTACAGAAATAAAAGAACGTTTAAATGATATTATAATTTTCACAGTTTCACCTGTATGTATGTATGCATTTATATAATTACACATGTACAATATTACAATGGTTTTCTGAATAAAATCCCAACTTTAAGGGACTGCATACAATTATGGACTATACTGTTACCAGGAATACAACATGATCCTAATGACCAGCTAGACACAGAACATTTTTAGGTGGGTAATGGATAAACAAAGAATGGATTTGGATGAGGACTTAAATGATCTAAATCCAATATTTGGCTGCCTTTAGTTAACATCTCCATGGAGATGTTCAAACTTTTGGCATATGATAAAATCCAAGCTTATTGGGTGAAATGTTACGTGGTGTGGCTTTAAATTGGACATTATTTTTTGCCTTCATTTGGCATGATGCTTTAGATGCTCTAGTTTGAGTAAATTTACATTCAAAAGTTTGCATTTTTATACTGACTTTTTATGTGGTATGCTCCATCGTTGAAAATTAATGAAAATATATCATAGACGGATCGATTTGCATCCAGAGTGTTGGAGTTCTTGTGGTGACACACAAAGCCATTTTCTCCGCGAAGGATGAGGATTGGCCGGTTGATAAGCTTCATCAGGAATAGCTCATCATCACCTGAAGCAAATGTAAAACAACTGCAGATCTGTACTGTACATGATGTGAGTGTGAACGTTACTCAGTCACTCACCAACAGTGTCGCTGACTGCAGACAGCTGGCCATTCTTCTTGGCACAGACATACTTCCCATTGCTGGCTTTGAGAGCCACTCTTTGTCCTCTCCACTCGATGTCGAACATAGTGGTGACCTCACTGGAACATAAAAAGGACATATGAATATTGAGCGTAAAGTCAAAAGAAAGCAGGCGTTAATGCACTCTGTGCAGCAGAGAGAAGCACTCACACTTCAGTGGCAGTGGACTGGATCTCTCCATGGGTCACGAGGGTCCAGTACGATCCACCATTGGTTCTGAACATAGCCTTTTTGGTCTTTTTGTCAATCTCCATCTGGAAGGTCTCCATATCTGTCTCCGCGTCCTGATTGGCTGAAATGCTCACTCCTGATGGGTAGAAGGGGAATTTATCTCAGTAAAGCTTTCTCCGCAGTAGAAAGAAGAATGAACTTTATTTATATAGCACCAACTACGTATTACACAAATTAAAATAGAAACAATAGTAAGCCATTGTCATGCTTTAAAACGCCATTGAAATGCTTCAAACTTTAAATGCACAGATAAATGCAAGGCTTCATGAACTCCACTTAGTCATCATTACACAGAACACTTCCCTGCAGCCGTGTGCTGCTTTAGAATAATGAGCACTTTAAACATTGGTCCAGATAGTTGTGGTAGAGATGTTCGAAGATATTTGAAAATGTTGTCTACAATGGATAATCCCTCGACAACTGATAGATAGTTGTGTCTTTTTACGGTGTAAAAGGACTCACATTTTTTCTTAGTCCATAGTCTTCTTATCAGTCTGTGGAGTGTCGTGCAGAGCAGAATACACGGACACGTATAAGTCAACTGTGTCTGCTGCAGTTCAAATTAGGTGCCACCGAAATATCCTCCAGCCTTTCTCTTAAGCCTGTTACAACCCTAATCCTCACACTCCCCTCCTCCCTTCCTATTCATTTGCTGGCTGTAATTCCCTGAGTGGTGAAATGCAAATCTGCGCTGCAGGACAAACTAAGCAGCTTTCTGTCCAGTGCACCTGAAAATATTACTTAGCAACGATTAAACATAATTACAATATGTATTGTTCAAACTAAATAATGCTGTTCTCAGTCCAGAAGTGAGTTTGAATACATTTAGGTGCAAACACAATGGGAGCTAGCCTTGTGCAATCTTGACTGTGACAGTTGCAGTAAAATTACTGTATGATATGCAACAGGTCATGGTTGCAAATTTGATCATGTACTGTACTTGCAGTACATGCAAGACCATGCACTAACACAAAATAAATGTGCTTGTTTTTTTCCTTATAATATATTAATATTATAAGAAAAAAAACACAGTTTTCAATGCCCCTAGGTAAATAATCATGGATTTCTGTGAGCAACTTATGTTTTCTCCCACTGGAACATTTAGAAGTACATTTGTCTGAGATGAAGCTTAAGGGCTTGTAACTACAAGGCTTAAGCATTGATGGTAATTTATACCTTTGGGGCTCAGATCTGCCCCAAAGTCATTTGCACGCAGCTTAATCTTCAATGGACACACAGTGGAGATGACAAAGCCCATTACCACAAATACCTTCTCTGTGTGTCCGGCCACTATAAGCAGTCAGCAGTGTTTATGCTTACCTTCATTCACATGTTCCTTAAACATATCCTACAGTGAGGGATTCACTGTGAGGACAATATGATTATGGACATGCTTATACATACAGTATATTTGAGTGTGAGAAAGAAGGTGACTTTGCTGAACACAATGTAACATAATAATGGCCCTATCAGGGACTGCTTATCACTGCCTGTCACTAACAGTAATACTGAACTGTAGAGTTGTATTAGAAACTCTGCAACCAAATGTTTTTATGCACCAGACCTTGAATATTCAAATGTTACTTGTGCAGCCTCTCACAAAATGTGTGCTTGGGTAGGTCAAGGAGTGTGTGTGTGTGTGTGTGCGTGTGTGCGTGCGTGTGTGTGTGTGTGTGTGTGTGTGTGTGTGTGTGTGTGTGTGTGTGTGTGTGTGTGATGAAAGAGTGGGTAAATGTAAATGTGTGTAACTTCTGATTTGTGTGTGTTGAGAAGCACTTTGTGGCTGTTTGTCTGTGAAAGGTGCTATATAAATAAATGTTACTTACTTACTTACATAAATAAAAGATTAATACCATGAATTTTTCAATTGCAGAGCATGGTACCTTGTTTGACTGAGACGTATCTTTTATTGGCAGCTTGAAACACTACTTGTGGGTGACTCTCCTCCAGGTCAAACATCTCGTCTTTGCCCAGTTTAGAGCAGCGGCCAGACCTCAGCGTTCCTGTGGGGCCAACTGGACTCAGGTACTTCCCCTCACAGTCTTTGAAGGCCAGTTTGCCCGACTTCAGCTCCAGTGTGAAGCTTGTGCTGTTGCTGCTCTCTTTCACCAGTTTACCGTCATTGCTGAGGAAGCGGCTGTCGCAAGTCTTCAGGCTGTACTTTCCTTCAACATACACCAAGGTGACCAGAGAGTCCACCCCCCAGGGGATGTTGCTGTCTACCGAGATCTCCCCATCTGTGGCGGACAGATGGGCATAGCGTTTGCGTGCCACACTGAGCAAACTGGCTTGTGGGTGCAGAGCCAAGTGGACTGCCCACAGCTCCTGCTCCCCTATGACCTGGGCAAAGCAGGAGAGATAGTCTGCCGAGCCTCCAAAGTAACGTTTGTACGTCTCTGACTGCAGTGCCCAGCGGCCATCCGACTGGGGCACTATGAGGAATCGACAGTCAACGTCTGGCTTCTCCGCCCCGCACGAGATCTTCCCATCCTTGTCCGACCCCAGGTACCGTAGCAGGTGGCTGCGCAGGAACACCGCTTGGCCATCCTGCTCGTCCTGCTCCAGAGTCCAAATCTGCTTCTTCTTCATGCTGTGTCCTGAAGCATTCACCTTGAAACTGAAGGCCTCCGCTGTAAGGTAGCGGTTCTCATAGTTGATGAGGCCGAACTGTAGCTTCAAGGCCTTGTTTATTCCGTTTGTGGGCATCCTTGACCCCGGGCCACACCTCAGAGCTGTAATAATAATAATTAAAAAAAGTCAAAAGCAGTTATGCACCAAAGCATGCATAAGTAAAAAGGAGAAAAACACACAAAAACAAATCCAATGTTTCTTGCTTTGCCCTTTGCGCCTCTCAAGCTGTAAATTAGGCCCACTTATCTCCCTTGAAGTATTGTTTTGCGTGGCTTCCTTCTTTGTGACACTTTCTCTCTCTCTCTCTCTCTCTCTGTCTCTCTCTCTCTCTGTCTCTCTCTCCCCCCAGAGGGTGATCACAGCCTCATGCTCACTGTTCCTTAATGAGTTAGGATTAAATTCAGCAGGACACAGCACTTCAATCCAACAAGCCGCTCGCGTCACAGGCAAGCAGACCAATAAGTGAGCTCCCCTCCTCCTCCAGCCTGCATTTGCCTATGACATCCGTCACACAGTTTACATTGCGAGTTGCTTCATCATTGTCATCGCCTGCCCAGTCTGCTCCCACTGTAGGTCACTATCAATCTTAATGGTCAAACTAACTTCTTATGAGTAAATCTTGGTCCCTTGTACCTGTTGGCCCTCCATCCATACAGTATAGGATTAGCAAGGCTTTGCTCTGCTGGAAAATGGCCAGAGTTTAGAAGTGCAGTCGGCTTGTCCCCCACTGCTTCTAGGTCAACAGTGCAACTAGTGAACTTAATTTATTAGTGGGTGAATATTTCAAATTCCTTTATCGTTGTATCCTGCATAAAACAACCCTTGTGACATATCATGTGCATGTGTTTAAGGATAATTAGCATGGCGCACCTTTCAAGTTAACATTATAGAGCAAATGAACTGTAAAATATATCTATGATGATGTTGATATATCTTCGTTCTGTCCTTGGGCAAGACACTTCTTCCAATGCCTATGTGTGAGTGGTTGGTGGTGGTCGGAGGGACCGTTGGCGCAGATGTGTGCAGCCTCGCTTCTGTCAGTCTACCCCAGGGGAAACTGTGGCTACAAATGTATCAGCATGGAGTGAATGAACCCCCCTCCCTTTCATGTGTGAAGCGCTTTGGGTGTATCATTTGAAAAGCGCTTTACAAATAAGATTCTCTTCCCTTGATAACAAATGATGAGGAATGATTTGTAAATGTTCCATAAATTAGGAATTAAGTATTTAGCAATGCCTTACATATGCTTAATAGTGTGGAGTTTGTTCTCATGAATTTCAGCACTGCTATGTCCCTTTATAGCAAAAGTGCAACACCAGTGCAACTCCAGCTCACACACATTTGAATAGTACACATTTGACTGTGCTTATTTGTGTCTCTTGTCCAGTGTCCTTTGATGCTCTTTGCCTTTCCACTCTGCACTCTCCTTAGAAAGTCAGACTATTATTTTGTAGTAATTTGACAATTGAGGACACGACACTATGCTCTGTGACCTGTGCCACAGTGCACGCTAAGATGAGCATTTGTAAGAGCATTAGGCTACCCCTCGCTGTCGGCCAGGAGCCCGCCTGGTGGGACAGGGTGACACTCGGGCCAAGCAGATTTGTCCACTCTAAACACCATTGTCACATGAACCACAATTAGCATGACATAAATAAAGACTAGCTTTTGAATGTCACTCAATGGTTTATGCCTAGACATTTATTCAAGTACATACTTGAGTATCTTTGAAGTAACTGTTGGAGAAGTTTTAGTTTTTGTATTTCTTTGTATGAGTTTTATTACATAGTGCTTTGTACTCCTACTGCAGTAATATTATTTTGTAACAATAGCCATACTTTTACTTTAGTAAAACATATTTTGTAAATGTATAAGTGACAAAAGCTGCACATTGACATATGAAAATTAATCAGAAGTTAATCAATTTAAAAACTTCAATTGATATTCTTGGTTTATCAGTCCTATAGTACAACTCGAACACACAAATCAGTATATACTGTATATATATTTGAAATTATCTTGAAGTAACCTTACTCTTACTTAGCCTGGGAAAATATTTCACTAATCTAGTCTACTCTACCCCCCAAATGTGAGATGTGTAGTGCAATGAGGGTCTCTCTAACGTTGTGTAATACAATGTCAATGCAATATTGTTATACCTCACACACACTAGTCATTTGAATGAGTTGCTTGTATTTGCAATGGAAATATACAATATCTCTTTTCCACAGCACTTTTCCATGTTTCGCCTTCAGGCCGATAGGTGGCGTCATTGCTCTATTACACAGATGCTCAGTTTTTACCCAAAATGGCTGAAACAACGAAATCAATTAATAGACTACTTAGCCCACTCATATCAGCAGCTAGTTTTAATGTCGGCGTTCTCTAGAGTTCTTCACGATCCGCCAGTGCCAGCCACCACATGAAGTTCATCCAGGATCCCAGCACCGCTCCGTGGGAGTCAGAAAACACGTGTGAGGGAAAGTATGTCTCTTCCACTGTGGTGTCGCTCAAACTATCATCATGTACAGTTTCATGGCGCAGTCTTTGTCCTACGTCACAAACAGTTTAGTTGCATGAATATTTTTCTCAGCCGTTACTGATTTCTACCAGGAGAGGGCACAATTGACCACGAATATGTTGTTGCAACAGAATGCAAATGCATACGGATTTTAAAAAGGAAATTCAAACTAAAAATATATTTTCTGTATAATGTTTTGTATCAAGCCTCCATGCACATCTGTAACATATTGGCTATAAAACATGAGAAGTCTATCTGCTGTTACAGTAATGACGAAGCTATTAGTGCAATCATGAGCTATTTCCACTCCCTGAATAAACCAGTCTTTCACTTTGGCACTTTAAAACCACGAACGGTTTGACGATGGCGTCTAATGACTGCAGCCCACTGTGAAGTCAATGTCCCAAGTCTACTTTTATGACTTAGCTAATTTCTTTTTTTCTCTTTTTGTCTTTTCAGCCTGTATTCCTGCCTCTCCTCTGCACCCACATTCAAAAACAAAAAGCTTGAAAAATAAAGGTAACATTACTTTTATTACTGAAAGCTGTGGGATTTATGACTCTTGATTAGGATCTATTGTTTTCAAAGAGCTGTTCAAAAAAACTGCCCTACTGTTGATTTTTTTTTTCTTTTTGCCAACTTAGAGAAGTATTTGTATTAAATCACACCAAGCATATACAGTGGGACTGTTTTTTTTTGTTTTTTTTACCATTGGAAACATGCATACGTAAATTAAACTTTGTACTACAATTAAATAAAACAGGCTAAAACCTCCATGCCAAATGTTTTTTAGTACATTAAGATTTCTTTGTTGTGTTGCCCGCTCGGCTTTTATGCTGTTTCTTGCGTTCTAGTCTAGTATGAATTAATTCTTTACATCCATGTTTTTATATGCTCATTCAACGCCTCAGCTGCTGGTGATGACCAATCGCCTGTGTCAGTCTGTGTCCTCCTCCCAATCCCGTACAATTTTAGGCATTCTCACGTTCGTTCAGACTACGAACATGTGTTAAAAAAAAACTGGAAGAAAAAGATCCATTTCGTTTCACAGATTGGCTCCTGTTGAACCACTTGGGTGCAATTCGGTGGTGAACGTCACGTCACTGCTTGCATGTGCATCAGATACTAGTCTCACAAAGATCAAATGTTGCTCTAAAGGGTCCCCTGAAGGTCCACCAACAGAGATGAATGTGCCCTTTGTCATTTATTCATTTATAACTGTCCGGGACCTTTTCAGATAAGCCCATTTTTCAGCTTGCCGTCCATTAGCACCTCAGACTGCATCTATTAGCCCGCCAAGCCCTCAGACTCAGAGCTGGATTTAAAGGGCCAGCGTGTGTAGCCTGACTCGTAAAGCTAAGCAGAGTATTGTGGAGCACGTTTAGGGATCAAAAATGGTTGTACAACTGAGAAATGGACCAAGGTTTCAACATGTCTTACAGTAAAATGGAAAAACAGCTGCTCATCTTTTAATTTAGCCATTAACAAAACATGTGCATACAGGAACAAGAATATAATAAAACGAAGTATGCAATAAAGCTCTTCAGAGTTTGCTGGAGGTCTCAAAAAACATAACTACAGTGCAGCTCCGTAGTTTAGCCTCTGATAAGACACTTGTAAAACTCCTGTAAAACCAGCAGAGTGAGAAAAGCTGTGTGAGGCATGCAATAAAAGTAAAATGTCCGCTTTGGCCTGGATTCTCCTCCTCAGCAGCCCCCTAATCACTGACCCCAGTAATCCAGGTGTTCATTTACAGGACGGTCCTCTTCCTCCCACCGACTGTACTTAAAACATCATAATATTCTTAGATCCTCACCACTGCTTTATTCCGTTTATTTTTCAATTTGACCTCTTGGTTGATGTCAATATTTCTTTTCTCTCTCCTTGGTTTCATGTTTTTATCATTGTAATTTTCTCTCTAGTTCGCCAGTTGGTTTGTGTGACCTTGTCATGTTCAGACTTGGTTTTGTTGGGGGCTAGATATTTCTGTTGGCTTTTGTCTCTAGGGTTAACAAAGCAAGTAATCTTCCTCTCTGTGAGCGAGCAGAGAGTACGGCTAGTGATCTTAATGTAGACATGGAACCGGCCTATAATGAGCTGACTTGTAATTGCTATTGTGTGGGAACTAGCAGTATCCAGGTGTGCCACGGTTGCATTCACGTAACATCGTAACTTTCTTCAGAAATCGGAATTCACAAGGTACTATATCTCTGTAAAACGGAGTCTAACCCACAGGATGTAAAACAGACACAAGTTTATTAATATGGCACGTTTGTGGACCTACGTACACACTCTCTACAGCCAAACCTTTTTCATTGTGGGCCGCGTTCTGCTGTGTATTTGTGTAGAGGGCCTCAAACAGTGGTCAATGCAGTGAAACGTTTAACTGGGAGCGTTTAGTGAAGGCTTAACATGCAATGACTTGGAACCTCAATACCAGCTCCGTTCACGTGTGTTCAGTGTTTGTTTCTAAGGTTATAATTGTGCAGAAGTGAAAAAGCACCTTCTCTGGTGATGTTTGCCAGCTCAGCAAGAAGCCTGAGGCCCCTGGGCCGCAATCGAGTGGAAATCAACAGTCCAGATTATCAATTATAATTAATTCATTTCTTTTTTTTTACCTCTGGCACCATTTCAAAAACAGCACACATCTGCCTCCATCTGTCACATGATTTTTTTTCTCTCCTATGGATCACGTTTGACTTTCAAAAGATTTAACTTTGAATTGCTTATTGCTATGACAACAGTCCTAATTTTATATGACTTCAACTCATAAAAAACCCATGTGACTCGCTGTGATTGTTGTGTTGCTGTGAAAAAGTAGCCTATAATTCATGTTGTTGTTTGTACAAAGTTTCTAAATATATGTACTAAAATCTATTTCCCTGGGAGCAGTGGACAGGTGGGTGTTACATTGTCTGTCCTACCATTTCAATGTAGGAAGATTTACTTCAGGAGACAGCGCAGCTCCTGTTATTGCCATCCACTGCTCAGCGCTGTGACAGAAAGGCTAATATGAGGCCTCAGCTTCTGCCACTCTGACAATTCTCTGTCTCTTTCGAATAAAGTCAATGATCATGAGATATCCAGTGGCAGGTGAATGTGTCCGTTGGTGCAAAATAGAAAAACACAAAGCTCGGAAGTGTTTTTCTCTGTGCTCATGTGTATTTTTTCCACATTGGATATGATAATTTATGTACAAACACATGTTCTATGAGGTATGCAATGCACGCTCGCTTTCTGCACACTGTACACGGTTTCTGCCCCGAAGAGCCACAGAACAGACAATTGCATGTTTTCCTCCATTGGGTTTTACAATAGTTTTGCACAAAATACTATTTATGCACAAAGCGACATTACAATGAGCTTACACTATGCTATATCAGAAAGGTAACAGGGCTGCGGAAAGGCCTCTAGAGCTATAGACTTCAGGTATGTAAAAGTGACCAGGAATTTAATAACAAGAAATCTGTTCACTTCTTTGTCATAGCCCGGTGAAAGACTTTGACAGATTCTCACTTTCGGAGAACACTAAACAGCACAATACAATTTTAACATTAACATTGGCAATGTTTTGTCCAATTTTTTACCGGGTGGCAGGAATCCTTCCCAGCAGCTATGGCCATTACGTGGGAAATACAGGTATGGACAATGGCTGGTTATTCACATGGACAAGCTATCTTGTGTCTTTTCTTAATTGTTATAACAATTTTACTAGTGTGGGCCACAACCTCAGAATAGACTGAAGCATTATTTATTCAGTCACAGTTTTTTTTATCATATTGGGCAGTCCTTATCGTTTTTAATTTGAGCAATTTTGGTGAAGAACAATGAAAACAGCCCTCAAAAAAGAGTCTCAATAAATGTGGTGACTGAAAGGATTGATAAACAAAATATGAATCATTTTCTGACTTCTGAAACTAATTTGACTTCTGATTTTTGGATTTGGAACAAGCCACCCCCACCAGCCAGTCCCCTTGATATATTTTTCACTGGGATGTATAAAGCTTGGACATGATCTGATTTATAGACAAAGCTACTTTCCCATCAAAGCCTTTTCTGAAGTGATGAGAAGAAGCTGACAGAAAATACTGGTGTATGTGAGTTTCCATTTAGATGTTTCAAGTAATCAAAGATGTACTGTAAACTAATCTGAATTGATTAATAAAACAAGGTTACATGGCATAATAGGTGGTTAAGGTTGGTCTGCTTATTACAGTATCACGGTACGAGTGACCACCACTACTATTTTCAATTTACTGTTTTATGATGGTGATAGTCATCGAGTCTATGTGTAGCAGGGACTTGAGGCAACAGGTGCTGGTGCTGCAGACAGATAATTAAACTGGCAAATCGTTTTGAACAGAGGGGACGGTGTATGAAGAGAAGGAGTGATAAGAAAGATTGGGAGTTGTTATGTGGTGTGAGGGGAGCCAAGCCGTATATCCTCTGTGTGTCTCCATAAGCCCTGAGCACTTGCACAGAGCGCTGCCATTTGTCCCGACACACACAAACACATTGCCCTCAATGGGACACGCCGGAGCTTGTCTGACAAATTGAGCGCATTTGTTGACTGGAGAAAATTTTCATTGAGCAACTGGGTCTTCTTTGTTTTTGTGTTGTATCTTATTGAGAGGTTTCCTCCCCTCTGTCGCCGTCTGTGGGTAGATTGTTTACAGCAGGAAGTGCCTGGCATCCTCTCTTTTTGGCATTAAGAGAGCGACTTGGCTGCTACCCGTCGCCCAACATCATTCACAGTCCCAGCACCGCCGCTTCAGTCTAATTCATTCGCTGCTGGGACACATCCTTACCGGAATAGAGGGCCATTTTTGTTGATTATGCCCTCTGCTTTTGATTACATTCTGGCTAGCTCCGAAGGTTAGTGGGATGATTTTGCTAATATTTGGAGATGGGTTAATGGTCCCCTGTCTGGAGGCTTGTACTGGAGAGGGGTCCAAAAGAGCAAGTACAGTTTTCCAGGTCTATGTACTGTAACCATATTGACAGTGCATTTTAATATTCCTGAGAGGTTTCATTTGATACATCCTTATGGTAAAGATTTTTTGGGGAAATGTCTTATACCACTGTACTGCTTGTTCTTGAACTGAATGGGAGCCTCTCCCAGAAGCAGCTAGGGAGTTGTAGGGGCTAGTTGCTCAGACTGAGATACACAGAATGCCTGTACTAAGTAAGTAAGTAAGTGAGTAAGTGCTTTGTTTGTCATTGTACAAGCGTACAACAAAATAGTGTTCAGGTGTTAGTCCTGAGCCGCTGCGACTGAGCCGCACCGCCACTGTAGGCCGACCTGACCTGGATGTTTTTGGAGGTAGAAGAAACCGTAGCACCCGGAGGAAACATGTCTGGCTGCCTTGTGAGCTTCACTGTTCCTCTGAAACGGTGCAGCGCCTCCTGGGTTTCCTGCACTGGTCAGCTCCTCCACCTCCTCCTTTCTCTTCCTCCTGCGCAGCTCCCTCCACTCCACAACAGTCTTTCACCATCTTCTGGAAAGAGCTTAGCAGTTCATCTGTTTTATTCTCCAGTGAACGTCCTTTAGCAAGAACAATAGAGGGCATGTGTGGCTTAGCTGTGAGTCACATGCCACTAATGATTAAATGAGGCAATCCTAAATCTCCTAACTCCCAACATGTTCTTGTCCCTCAGAGTGAATGAAAATTGTCCCCTGTGAAGCACTTTGGCTAACATGTGTCATGTGAGAACTCCTGTGCGACTGAGAGCTTATATAAACGTGTTACTTTATGCCAAATACTAAGCAATGGTTGCCCCTTTTTTGAGCTGCCTACTGTATGTTGACGGTCTGATGATCTGATGTTATTGCGTCATGGAGGACATTAAAGGGTTAAGAGCTGGCCGCCTGCAGTCACTAAATCTTCTCCCTTCACAGTACATCAATGCTCTGATCACCTATTAAAACTTTCCTGATGTGGCATGCATACACATCTGAGCCTGTAGATAAACACTGACCACTAGACACTTCCACAGGACACGGCAGGCCTCTGATCAGGAGCCTACACCATGATCCTGCGTTGAGCACATGGGGAGCTATGATAGAACTGCCCCGTCATTGAGGACCACTGCCCACGGCTCTGAAACCACACTGAAAAGCATTGGCATGTCTCACTTTAGATACTACTACTTTTATATCTCATGGCGCCAGACGTTATCAAACCAAGTTCACTCCGAATTCATAGCCTGTAGCAGCTATGAATACGGCACTATCAATAGACAGCAATCCACAGATTTAGTGTTTGATGTTAGGCTAAGTCAGTAGCATTTTTTAGGTGTAGAGATTACAAGAAAGCAATGGACAGGCCTGGCCATAGTGAGAAACTGTGCATACGTGAATGATAGTAGAATAGGGATGTTAAATGAATCATTCAATCAGGTCCAGATGTAATATGGTGGCAGCAACAGCTCAATGTTTGGAGTGGAGTTTGGACTTTGGAGGATTACATTGGGAACTGTTTTGTGTTAAATGGTTCTGTAGTGGAAAGATCAATATAAAAGGTGATTTATTTTTGCTGTATCGCCCTGCCCTGCCCTACCGTAGAAGTTGGTAGTTTTTTTTCCCTTTTTTTTTCCGGAGCAGTCACTCAGGATGCCTGTCACCATGGAGACAAGTAGTGCGAAGAGCGGCCTGAGGTGAGGTCTCGGTGTGGCTCTGGCAGCTGAATTGGTCCATTTAGGTTTCATTTTCTTTCTTGTCCACATCTTCCTTGGTTTCTCTTTCTCCCCCACCGCTCAGCAGCAGGACCCTGGTCTGACTTTTCTATCTGCTGCTTTCACTGACTGCCGCATGTTTGTCTCCTGCTGACAGCGGCAGGCCCAGACGCCACGCAAAACACCAGGTGAAATTGGGTGTCTGTACATAGCCGGCGTCACCATTGTACAGGAGGGATGCTGATTTGCCTCTGCTAAGGTCGCTATCATGTTTGTCAGATGATCTCATGGTGTGGCTTATACACGCTGTTCAGTTTTCTCTCTGAATATCTTTTCCCCTTGACTTCACCTCATTCTTGTAACTTCTTTCAGCCACTTTTCACACCATCTCCACTCTCTCATCTCGTCAAACAGGCCATATATAGATATTGTTCACTGCTCTTCATCTCAAGGTACTCTCAGTGCTTTGAGTTTATTTCAAAATTAGCACAACCAATCCCAATGGATTTGTTTGAAGAAAATGAGAGATGTCTCCAAAACGTCTGATCAAAGCCGGGCTTAGATGCCTAGAGGCTTCTACTCATGTTGATAAGTGCCAGTTATGGAGCTTATGACTCTGGTATCTAAGCAGAGTGTATATTTTTAAGCTTAGTATAAATGAGTAAAGCCATGCAGTAAAAGACATGGATGCTCCAGGCCTGACAGATGGGCACGCTGCATGTATCTAAAGGACCATAACTTACATACACACACTCATCATTATGCACAACTCTGCCTTTGTCTTAATCTAACACTCTAGAACTATTTTATGAGAGGACTTTATAACAGAAGACACTGTACTCATTTTGATTCAATCAATCAATTGTTTTGTATAACCCAATATTACAATGGGAGTTGCCTCACAAGGCTGCACCACAGATTAAAGCAATGAAACAAGACAGTAAACGAGACAATGTAAAGTTCAGGCAAATGAATGAATGAATCAATCAATCAATCTTTATTTATAGAGTGGTTTTCATACACAGGTGCATCGCAAAGTGCTTGACATTTAAAAAGACATTAAAAACATTCTCGCCCGTCAAACCCTCCCACCCTCCTAATATACACAATTATCACAATACACACACACACCTACACCCCTTACCCTTTGCTCTACGCTCAAACTCACACACACAGAATCAAAATCAAGTACATAAGGCAGGGTACAGATGACCAAGGTGAGGAAACCCCATCAGAGGAGCCGTCCTCCCAGGGAGCAGCAAACCAGCCGCGGCTGCCCGGGCACCGACGCGAGGGTCCCCATAGGAGGCACGGCAGAGACACCACACCTCCACCTGCACCCACACAGCCACAGCCAGTCACCGCTCCCGAGGCAGAGGGCTCCTTTAGAGGAAACACTGGAGATTCTAAAAATATAAGAAGCAGTATAAAAACATTGATTAAAAAGTTTTAAAACAAAGTAAAAAACAGTCAGAAACTAGAACTAAATATCACAATATCAATACATATCAAGTTATCAGGATTAATAAATAGATAAATAAATAAATAAATGGGACTAAAATAAATAAATACATATCAGTTTAAAGCTAAGCTAAAAAGGTGGGTCTTGAGCCTGCTCTTAAAAACATGAACGTTCTCTGCGGTCCTGAGCTCCTCCTCAGGTCGTTCCAGAGGCGAGGGCCATAATATTGGAAAGACGCCTCGCCGTGAGTCTTTCTGTTGACTTTAGGAATAACTAGGAGACCCCTGCCAGAGGAGCGAAGGGGCCGTGAAGGTTCATAAGGTAAAATCAGTTCTGAAAGATAAGAAGGACCAAGACCATTAAGACACTTAAAAACAATTAAAAGAACTTTAAAATCGAAGTATCCAGGCAAACATAATGTCAACTAAACTAAACGTCAACAACAGGTTGTGACAAGCCGCTTGGTTGTCCCCCGTCCTCAGACTCTCCGACACGGACAGGCTATAGAGACCCAGGGCCGGTGGGAGTCCCTCAGCAGACGGGCCAAGACTGCAGAATGTCCAGTCCTTGTTGGAGCTTCAGTTCTTCTTGTCCAATCCCTGTAGGCGGGGTTCCTCCGTTCCTCTGTGGACAGGGCTGAAGACCATGATACCAACGACCCACCATCTGAAACAGGCACTCCCAACACCATGTGAAAAGTGATGAACAGACTTCGGATAAAAAATAGTATACAGTAAGAAGAACTATAGGATAGCGCTCAGTTTAGTTTGTGTTTCATTCTTTCACCTGTGACTCATGACCGAGGTTTCCAGTCCTGATCAAATAAGAACTTTTGCGTGTCAAAAATGTTGACACAGTCAAATCCCAACTTCTATGTCAGGAGAGTTGAGATGTACACAAACAGGCGCCAAGTCACATTTAGCCTTTTAGGGGAAGTACAGTGAAGTCTGCACTGACCACTGCTGCAGCTATTGTACAGTGATAAATGCAGTGTCTCCTGTCCCCCTCGCCACAGAGCCTGTAACTCCACTGGGAGCTCAGCGAGACTTGTGGCCTTTTCCATGTTTCCTGCCTCCTGACTCAGCAGCAGCTGTGCACAGCGGCAGGAAGAAGACCAAGCATAAAAATAATACATTGGAGAGTTATGATGCACTGAGCAGCCCAATCCAAGACACTGTGATATACACGTGTGTAGTAAAGGTACTGGTTGGTAAGCGTTTATTAACTCAGTAATGCTTTGTAGTTACTGATAAGCAGCGCAGAAAATGTACATACCTATAATAGGAACATGTGCCCTGTGCTCCTCTGGCCTGAAGAGGACAGTGAGCCAGGGTATCATCATGGTGCAGGCCTGTCACAGCGGTGTGGCAGCTCTATGCGCTGTGTGTTAACACCAGTGTTCTCCTCATAATGGAACAGCTGTTTGGTGCACGCACGCTGCCCCACGGAGCTGGAGCGCAGAGCAAATAGAGGAGAAGAGCAATGTAAACAGAGATGGGATGGTGAAAGCTGCTTCCCTGATACTGGGACTGGGGTAAACACCTCCGAGAACTCTGTGAGGGCTTGTCCACACAGGAATGCACACACAGCAGAACATCCAGGAAGTAGAGGATACAGACTGGGGTAGCGATACTGTGTCCCATCCTATACTCGCATGCAAATTTGAACTCCCCCCAAAAAGTGCACACATGTCTTAAAAACTTTGATGAAATAAATTGTCATTCAGAATAAAACAACATTATTTTCATTTCACAGGTGGAGGTAATAGACAGTTGCTATAGTGCCAGTTGTCAGCAAGCTCAAAGCTAAAATATAAACTGTGTGAATATCTAATTGAGTAGGGTAAAATTATTTGATTTAAATACCACTAGTAAACCAGAAGTAAAATTATATGAATCATTGCATTGTCATACCAAAAGCATAAGTTTGTGTGCGACATATGTGTGAAAAGCAACAGTAATCCTATGTAAGGCTGTGAAAAGCTTTTAGCATAACTGACACAGAATCTTTACAAGCCACTAATAATGAGCAACAGAGAGCGGGATTAGGGCTGGTGAGGCTGGATACGGGCCACAAAAAGTGGCACATGGCACAGACTGAGGCAGAAGTGTGGCACATCAAATCAAGTTGCTTTTGTACAGCAGAACGGTGTAGAAACCAGCAACAACTAAACAGAAAAACAAATGTAATGTCCAAATGAACAGTCAGCAGTAAAAAAAGCACATGGATTGCTGCCCTCTAAACCTAGTGGTGTGAGAAAAGAGCTACATTGAGGAGAACCACAGTGAGAACAAGACAGATCCATTCCCATGGATGGCTCAGGGCTAATGGGAGTCAAGCTGCAGATAGGTCTGAAGACAGTGGCGCTTCATGTTTCTTATGGCTAAGATATTCTTCTGTTGGGGAGTTGTGTTTCAAGATGACGAAGGAAGTCTATGCACAATGCATTTGGTGCAGTCTTTGTTGATGGCCATTTGACTCATTCTGTAGTATTCAGCACACACACGCAGTGGCCTTTAGCCGAGGCAGAGGGGTCTGAATGATGTGTTTGTCTCCCAGTGCCTTGTTAAAAACCCAGAGCTCACCTCAGCCACACACACTCACTCACACCCCACTCACACACTGCTCACTGTCCCCCGCTCGACCTGCTCACAGTCAAAGGCCAGACAGGGTCAAGCGCAGGGCCAGACATTTATGATGTGTAGATATTTGTGCAGGAAAACATTCCTTGTGTTGACACGGAGCAACATGGGCTGAGGCTGAGTGAGCGAAAGCAGACGGCTGTGTGTGTCCAATGACATGTAACAGTATCCAGGTTAAAGCCACACAAGTAAAGAGCACAGATTCAGACTGTGCCCTGTGTTAAATTATCTGCTATAAATCTATATATAGGGGTAAAAAAGTACGCACAATTCTGCTGCTCAAATTAATATATTTTAACTCAGTTATGTTCAAAGGATAATAGGTCCATAAACTACAAAAATACTAAATAATGTGTTAAAGTAATCATGTGCACAGAGTGTTTTAAGAATAATACACAACTATTGGAACACTACTGAGAGCTTGTACAAACATGAAATCTTTTGGTGAATTTCTTTGTTAAACAGCTGTCAGTGCACAACACGTCATGTTGAATATATTCAGTATTTTACAGAATTTATTGTATCAACTGCGCTTGTGTGTGATTAGCTCCCTGCTGACCCCTGCTCTGTCAGGCGCAGGGGTAATGAAGCAGATACTTCTCAAACACAAACAAAGGCGTCACACCTGTGGAGCCCCGCACAGTCCGGCGGGTGCCCCCCGCTCTCACCCTGGTGCCGGGCCTGCTCAGACACGGGGCAGTGGCCACCGTCAACAGAGCGGCTGCTGGTGAAAACAGCGGTGTTTGTGTGCACTGGAGCTCTGCTGGAGATGACTGATACGCCCATTAACCGCAGTCTGGGCATTAACGTCGGGGGCGGGGCAGGGTGCGGGGCACAGAGACCCCAGGGCCAACGGGCAAGGGCACTGACCCACATCGGGACGTCCTTCAGGCACACGCACTACAGTTGTTTTACTAAATTAGGTTAATGCTGTTTCTGATGAGCGTGAACAGTCAAACTGGCTGTGGGTTATGGGCCAGTGTTATCAAGTGAGACAAGATAACTACAAACAGGAATAATTATCTTTCCAGAAATTGTGCTTTTGATAACTCCACCACTAGATGGTGCTATTTATTTCGATCAATTATCAAGCTTGCATTATTTGCATACATTTGCAGGGATTGATATTGACATTGTTTCTCACTGGCGACTGTTGCTTTATTCAAATGTTACTATCCACTCATCAATATTGTCTGATTAGTTATGAGGCTTTTTCCTATTTTAAATGCAATAAAAGCCTATTCAAATAAATAAATAAAATACAACCAACATATTGTAGTAGCAGGTGTAGCATAAAGGGTTTATTTTCTTATTATACATAAAATCTTTCTCTTTTGACTAATCATGATCCAAAATAGAAATGTGCCCGTGTTTGGGTAGTTGGCTAATGTTAATATCAAACCCTGCCTACTTGTTTATTGTATAATTTTGAATAAAATACACCAAGAACGGTCCCTTTACTTTGGAAGGTTTTCTTTCTTTTTTTCCCTAAATAATCTGAAATTCAATAGTTTAGAATGTGATGAGTCAGTTCTGTTTCTGTTAGTGCTTCGAGGTACTTTCCAAATAAATTCGAGTGCAGCACGAGATCACACAAATGAGGAACAAAGAAGAAAACTCATACCATTTTGCAATCTGATCAGCTGCTAGTCTGCTTGACCTCAGAACACAAGATACAGAATAGTATCTCATAAACTATTTTAAAGGCTCTGTACTTATTTTTCCTCTCCATGTCAAACCAAACAATGGATTAATGGAATTTTAAGTTGTTAGTTGAGGTCCACACTTATTTTTTTTTTTACTCCTAACGGGAAGGATCGTAATGCACCTCCTCACAAGCATGTTTCACAGCTTTTGAGCAGAATGACCCAAGTAATATTTACAATAGTAGCCTATTGTAAGAGCAGCGCTGGCTCCAGAACAAGCTTACTGGAATTGAGATTCTCGTCATTGCAATTCAGTATAATGCCTCTAAAACTGAGGCAAACACAGTGTTCGTGCTTCACAGCTAGAATGTCCCTCCCCTATGTGGACATTGCATGTTCTCCCTGTTATGTCTCCTCCAGGTAGTGTGGAAATATTATTATACAATGTGGAAATATTTCTATACATACTTTTTTTTTATCATACTAGGCTTTAGTGATTATATATAAAACTGTGTTGATGTAACCTGTGCTTTAAGGTTCATTTGGAACTGGGGTTTGAAGCCTGACTTTACAACTGGGCGGACATTTTCCATTTTATTGCTCCATTGTTCTTATTGTCTTTACTGTTGGAGTCAATGGGGGGCACTGTGTTAGAAGGGAGGTTTTGAGAAGACGTCTAAAGAACAATAGGTGGAGTCAGATTGTGCAGAGGAAGTGACGACGATGCCATTCCAAGAGCGCTGATTGGTTCCACGACAAGGACACGCCTACTCTTTTCTGTTCCTTTTTAAATAGCTCGAATACAGGAAGTGCTCTCACTCTCCCGCTGGACCACCACGATGCTGCTAGGGCAGAGCTCAAACCATGATTGATTTTAATCGATCGAGGCCTCCGTCTTCTGTTCAATCCAATAAAGAACACGCCGACAGAACTCCTACCACTAAAAACATGTACAATATGCCAGAATGAATGAGCATGTGTTTGCGAGTGCGAGTGGGGGACAATGGATGCCGTGTTTACCGGTGTGTTCATTAAAGGAACAGGCCACTGTTTTTCCATACTGATATGTTCTTACCTGAGCTTAGATGAGTCGATACGTACCTGTCTGGTTTTCGTGCGTGCCCGTGGAAGAGCTTGGTCTCTTCTAACTTCACCCGGTTTGGAGCCATAGGAATATGCTGGGAGAGGCCAAATGCTAACAACATCTTTGGTCTTTTTGCGTGACCGTTAACCCCCACCTGAACCAAGCACATTTGACTCCAGTTTGGCTTTGGCACAAATCTAAAAGATTCTTGAAAATAGTGTCAAAATAGCAGCAAAAAGGAGACGAAAACGAGAACAAAAGAGTGACCAAAATGTGTGACGAAAGTGCAACAAAAAAGCCAAAAAAGAGCAGTAGAAAAGTGACTAAAAGCAATGAAAATGTGGCAAAAAAAAGTCAAAAAGTTACGAGAACATGGCAACAACGTGAGGAAAAAGATCAATTTAGATGAGGTTTGTAGGTGAGTTTTGTCTCAGCTTTCAAATAAGGCGTTATAATAAACTGTGACCTTTTAGATTTGGGTAAAGCTGAATTGGAGGAAATGCACTCGGTTAAGGCAGGGTTTAAGAGGTTAACATGCACTGTTCCAATCAAATAAACAAAGACATTAGGTTGCAATTCACACTTTGCACCCCTGTTGAACCCGGCCTGTCCACCAGCCCACTAATAGTTTTTAGCATCAGCTCGGGTTTACAACTACTATTACTCTGCAGAAGCCATGCCGAGGTCCCTTTTCCACAAACGTATGTGAACACAACACAGGTGACGAAATGGATTACAACCGACTGCAAAGTATGAAAATTAGGTGCAGCCGCTTTAACCCCATGGTTGGAAACATTTGGATAATGACATGCAAATTAAAACAGCAGTAAAACGAACTCAGAGATCATAGATGATAATTATCCAGTGTTTTATTTTATTTTCACTATATGGTCCCTAAAAGACCATTTTTATTTAAGAAATGCACATGTGACGCCACGCCAAGAAAACCAATGTCACATTCTGATAAAGCGCTCTTGGCATGAACAAACAGCAACACTGACAATAAATTAAAAAAAGAAATAATAATAATAAAATTGGCCAAACAAAATTGAACATTGATAAACCAAAAATACTCCAGGTTGCATATCAAACAATAAAACCAAAAACTACTTGGCACAAAAGAAATACATTTAGGTCATTTCCAGATTGAGTGAAGCTATAGTCTGTCCATTGCCCGATGGTGATTGTCCTTCACAGTAAGCGTTGTGTGTGCGTGTGTATTGTACAAATAGACACCGATGGATGAAACTAAACCTCTTTGTATCCCCCTGTCAGTACCAGGAACTTCAGTCAACACTTTGTCTGGCCTTTATGTTCGACTCTAAATGCGGCACATGTGAGAGAACCCATGGTTACAATGAAAAACACTCAAGCATAACATTATTACCACCGGCACCACTGCAATGTAGCATCCATTCCCACCTATGTATTCCTATGTTATAGTTTCCAAGTCTGATGTTAAAAATTATGTTTTACTACGGTTTGGAATTTCAAAAACAAGAACAATGGACAGAGTTGTTGAATTATGTCTGATTATAATCTTTTCATTCTGTTTAAAGTACTTTCTGAACCCACTGTTTTGATAGACCAATTCAGGTTCTGACAGATTTGCCTACACCCAATTTCTACTGCTCTGACAAACATGAATTTGTCGTATAATCAGTTTCATCGAAGTTCCGTCACTTCACCTTCTTGTGGTGATAATGTTATGCTTGATCCATGTGTGTAAGCAAAAGAAAAAACAATACTCTATAGGTTAGCAGTGATAGCTCTGATTGGATTTAAAACTGGTGCTTTTGTTCATTTAAATAACTTTAAAAAAAGACGATAATATAAAAAGACACTTTGGTATTTTTAGATCACAATGTGCTGAAGAATGCATTCACTACAATTTCATCATAAAAGGACCCAGTTGATTTGACGTGATCATAGCGATATCCTGGACACAAAACTCTCATAATTCATATTAAATCAATTCTGACCCGTGATCGCAGTCCGCTGGGATCTGCTTGCGTAACAATGACAAAAGAAAAATGCATAAATAAAATAAAAAGACTTTCAGAGATAAGTTACAGAACGTCTATAAAAAGCCACTTAATGTATTTTTTTTTTCTCTCTTTTTTTTTTTTCAACAGGAAAACTCACTCTCCTCGAAAGTGAGTTAGGACCTGTTCTGCACTAAATCCTTCGGTCTAAGTCTGTGCCGGGCCGTCTCAGCAGGGCGAACGCAGTGCAACACCTCCCAAATCGACTTCCAAAAGCGAACCACAAAACGCAACGTAGAGTCTACACCAATAGAAAAATAAATCAAACATGGAAAGTTACATCTTATATATGTACAATAGACTCATATATAAAATAGCATTTTTCTGTACATATGGACAACGAGACAGCGTTTCAATTACTTAACTGTACAATGCCGACCTGAACACTGAAGACAGGCAAGAGGTACTGACGTGTATGGCTTGGTTGGGAAAGTATTTACAAATATTATTTTTTTTACATGGGTCCCTGGAATGCTTTCTTCTGGTCATTCCGCGCCTTAAATATTGGTCCCAGGATACTTCACCGTGTAAGTCATTAGTTATAAATCTAAATAAAGTTTGTGGAAATAGTCACCACAACAGTCTCCAGTGTCAAACTTGGACCTCTTTGGTTTCGACTTTCCCGGTGTTTGAAAATCAAAACGTAAAGAGTTGCCCATCCTTGTTCAGTAGTGAGGCGTTCAGCACAGGATAGGGACTCCTTCAGCAGTGACGATCTGGCCGGAGCTGGGGTCGTAGGTCCCGGCCAGGTAGAAGAGGTCAGAGGGCGTGGGGCAGCTGGGCGCCTGGAGTTTGTGGGTTAGACGCTCGTACTCCTCCCTGCTTACTACCTGGCACTTGTGGGAGATTGTCTGGACGTCGTTCTCATCCTCGTGGCAGGACTGGTACAGGGCATGCTATACAGATGGAGGGAAAAAGCAGGATTTGAGGTAGTGTTTCTCAAACTGTGGTGCTAGACTCAGGCTATGTTTAATTTAGAGCCAATTTTATTCATGTATTATCTCTTGTGGTTTAGCACTTGTTTAGATCTACTTAAAGCTGCACTGCACATTCCCTCCCGATTTTCGCTTCATGAGCATAAACATTTAGCTGCTGCCCCAAATCTTTTTTACCTCCTGCACATCACTATTTTTTACGTGTATTCATTATGTGCACATTTCAGGCGCTTGTACAGCTTTGTCAGCGATACCACCATTGAAATACATTGCGCTGATTTACACTTTCACTCACACCTTCGCAATTGTTATAAATAATGAAATAACTTGATACTAAAAGCACATGCAAGCCGTTTTTCTCGTACAAAGTCTTGGATTTATGATTTATATTTATAGGCCAATGGTAGTAAAATAACCATTACAAGAAAAAAATATTATGCAACATTATCATGCAACATTGACTTTTTTGGAGCTTTTAACCATGTTGTTATGCTATTTCCTTCTTACAAACCCTCAGAGTGGTTTTTGACTTCATTCACGCAGTTCTTAGCAATCCTTCTGAATCCTGCTCTCTGAGCAGCTGCTCCGCCCTCTCCTGGAAAACGACTGACTTGTTCCGTTGTGTCGTCAGAACAGAACAAAAGTGCTCGACGTCTGTAATGTAATGCCTTACGGCCTGATTTTAATTTGTAAAACAGCTTTTTCATTATTTCTGTCGTAAGAAAAAAAAGAAAAGAAAAAGGAAGTGCCTGACGCTAGCCCTGCAGAGATGTCATGTTTGCACCGAAAGGTGTGAAGAAGGAGCTCTTTCTAACCTCCTCTCGACACCTGTTCTTTTTTCTTACCTAACGATAATGTCACGGAGAAAAGTGCGTTTGGCTGCGAGAGGTGCAGGACTTTATTCAACCTTCCTAAAGCAGAGACCACTCGCCAGAAGTTGGAATTTCTCTCCGGGATTCAGCCAAAATAGTGTTTGTCTGTGACTGTCTCTGATGGATGTTTGGTGAACCTTGGCCAGAATCAAAGTGGATTAACTTTTATAACCAACGCGAGTCCCATAATGGAAACACCCGATGCACCAGAGCGGTGAGTCAATCATAACGCGTGTTAGCCATTTATGAAGCTGTGTTGCACATGTCAACTCCTTATAACTGCATCATGAAGTAACTTCACTTTTTGCTGTGGTATTTATATTTCTACTACTACTAAAGTTGTATGAGCGGAGAGAGGGGGCGCAGTTAACTGAATCCAAGCGTTTTGTCTTCCGGGTTGGAAAAATACCTCCAGAAAATACTTATATTTATCACAAAAAATTGTGCTCCATAGTGGTAGTGGTACAATATATCATATAAATGCCTATATTTTACTTTGGAATGGCTAAAATAGCATGATACAGATCCTTTAAAACTCCGTGCCATTTTAGACCTGGTTTAGTCCAAGTGCACACCTGGTGTAGTTATGTGTTCCGGACTATAAGTCGCACCCGCCAAAAAAATGCATAATGAAGAAGAAAAAAAACATATATAAGTCGCTCCGGAGTATAAGTCGCACCAGCCTTGGCATCTACTTGGCCATGGAGGTGTAACTGCACCGTTGACGAGCCTCTCCCAGCTGCACGTTGTTCAAACACCTATTTGCGAACTCGTTCCTCCAGCTGTGGGCATCTAGGCTTTAGCCCAAGATGAGCTTTTTTTGTTTTCTTCATTACAGTAAAAGTAACCTCTGCTTTTCCCCAGTCCCTCACAAGTTTTACGCTCACTCCAAACTTTTTTTCCTGCTGCTCGATTACCATTTTCTTTTATTTACAGTGGTACGGGAGTAGTAGATACTGGTACACAAGCCTAGAGCGCCCTTTAGCGGCTGTCGTTGTGAAAATAACTAACATGTGAAATTATATATGTTGATGTATAAGTCGCACCTGGGTATAAGTCGCACCCCCAGCCAAACTATAAAAAAAAGTGCCACTTATAGTCAGAAAAATATGATAGATCTGTTTTAGATCTGGTAGTCTAAGTGGTTGAACACTTAGACTTTGGACCATCAGAATACTGGTGCCTTGGCTTGTGACCTCTGTCTACGTTCTATCAGCAATACAGATGAAACTAAACATTGATGTATATATTACTGAAACAATCGTAATGATAAAATAACATTGACTGTTTCGTTTTTGTCATTTTCAATTTGACTTTGTGTTTTCTTTTCTTTATTATGACGAAGCAACATTAAAACATTATAACAAAGCACAAGTTATTAAATGACCTCAAATATTGTTTTCCAGCAATTGTGGCATTTTTTTATTCACTTGAAAGAAGAAATTGGTGACAAATAAATAATAATAAATCAACAAACAAAAAAATAATGAAACTAATTAATGTATTCGCCCTCTGTTTTCTACACCAGCCTCCAACTCACCTTGCCATTTTGCAGCCTCTTGCCAAGCTTGGTCTCTTCGGGATGGTAGAACCACTTCACCTTGACTACCATGCTGCAGGTCCAGGACTCCCAGAAACTCTCGATGCGACCTACATAGGGGAGGTTGGGACGTCCGGCTGAGAGGAACACAGCACAATCTCCCACTCTTACTGTCTCTCTGCCTCGCACAATGGCCTTATAGAAAAGCTTCCTGGCTTTGCCCTTAAGACCTCTCCTCTGTGAAAAAAAAACACTTTGACTAATCTTTCTATCTATCAAATGACATGCACTTTTTCTCAGCTAATCTGTTGCTCACTCACCTGTGTTGGGTTTCCTGACCACCTCCACATCTGCCGCCCCGCGAGAAAACTGGACGCCTTGGGCCTTGGAATGAATGAGCTCTCGTTTGTTAGCATCCTTGGTTTCTTCACGATTTCTTTTTTAGTCAAAGAGCTTGTGTAGTCCTTTCTCTTGAGTGACTTGCTGTTCGGATCCCTCGTGCCCCTGCTGGCGTCAGAAGTCACAACAGGTTTAGCTGCAAATGGGTGGGACCTGGAGGAAGTGGAGGGTTCGTTGGTTTGCATCAGTATTTGGCTGGACGACAGGCAACTCTGTAACATCAGTGCAGAGCTGTCTTCTTCCTCTGAGCTGTAAGAGGAGTCATTGTCTGAGGAGGAGAGACTAGAGCTGGATAGGGATCCCGACGAAGAGGAGCTAGAAGAACCGGAAGAGGAGGAAGACACAGAAAGTCGGGACAGGAAACGTCCCCCCGCCCTGACACCTCGAGCCAAGATGGTCGCCCTGCTCTGTTCATCTTCCTCCTCATAGTCGGAGTAGGAACCGTGGCATTCCCGGTGAGAACTGAACCCCATGTCACCATAATTGCTAAGACCAAGAGATGGAGATGGTTTCCTCTGGGCTGAGGTCCCTTTAAGGAGGAGATCGGCCTTGCTGCTGCCTCCTTTCTTATTGTCTTTGACCAGCAGGACAGGATGGGAGTAGGCTTCAGTTCTTGGTAGGCCTACACTTGAGGATGCGCCACGTAACAGAAGAGCCTTACTGTTCTTTGTTTTAGGCGATGTAACTCCTTCATGGTCTAACTTAACCAAGAACTCATGTCCAGACTTTCTACTTTGGGACATACGCTCATCTGACTTGCGTTTTTGACCGTAGGGCCCGTCCTTGCGTCCCACAGAGAGCCCCGTCTCTGTTCTGGAGTGCGGAGTGCAGAAAGATGAGTAGCCGTTTGCGATGCTGCTGAAGGAGTCCACCTCAAAGGAACTGCTGCTGAACAGGCCTTTGGATGGAGCTGAGCACAGAGGCTGCTTTGGAGCAGAGGAGAACAGGCCATCCTCCCTTCCGCGAGCCTTCCTCTGTGTCCCAAAAAGATTGTCACACATCCTCTTCCTGCTGGAGGTCCCGGACCAACCAAGAAACATGGAGTTTTTAGACTCAGCCTGTTGTTGGAGCTGCATTTGCTTTTTACCAGAACCCTTCGGTCTTCCTAAAACAATGACCAAGAAAAAAATAGATTTTAGTTGCAAGTAGAGGCGCACAGCTAGGCGCAACTGAATCGAAATCACACATTAGTTTTTATGCAATTAGCAAGAAAAAAAAAGATTACCATGTACAAAACCTGTTAATTCTGTAGTTTAGATCTCTACAAACATGTTCTGTAATGCACGTGATTTTTATTTTAGTGTAGCAGTTTGCTTTTAAGTGTTCAAGTGCTTCTAAAAGTTTTAAAAATGTGTGCTGTGAACTTTTAATACTTACAATACTTTTTTAAAATTACAATCAGGCGGTTTTCCCATCTTGTGGCCCTAATAGTAACTAAGCATTATTGTGCCTGCTAACCTGGCCTTCTTTTGTTGACTGTCTGGTTGTTCAGCTTATCAGAGGGTCTCTCACTGATGGGAGCCTGCTCCAGATTGGAACTCCTTTTGGCAGCTGTCACATTTGGAAGAAGGGCTGGGGGTGTGTCTCCATCTGACATGCAAGACAAATATACAGTATTTCAATGTGGCATGAGGTGACAGTAAGGCCTTTGTCTAGTTTTTGAAATAACACACTCACATTGGATCTGATACCCAGGTGGCAGGAGCCGGATGTTTGGGAGAGAAATCTTTCCCCTGTCTCCATCATCAAATTCCACCATGACCCCTGGTCTTGCCTCATCAGAGCCACCTTTAAATTACATCAACTATGAAATGTGTGTCTTGTCACAAAAATATTGGCATAAAAACAAGTATTGACGTCCATAACCAGTAAGCCCTTTTTTAAGTATACCTAACCATATAATAATAAACAGGTTTTTTTTAAATCACAATATAAACAATACACAGTTTTATGTCAGTTTGTCACTGTTCATGGGACAATATTTTCAGTTACACTTTATTTTACAGTACCTTGATGACTTAGGGTTAGAGTTAGGGTTTTATATCTTATTACATTGTGTGCCTCCAAACTGCTAATACATAATATACCATCATATATTTAACCCATAGGTACAAGTTAATATACATTCTTACATAGCACATTACATTGTACTAAATTTGGCAGGTACAATGTATCAAGGGTAATGTAAAATAAAGTGTTACCATATTTTCTTTTTGGGGCTAAATAATAAATCACTGCACTCTAAGGTCAAAATCATGAACTTAACAGTCATAACTTATGCAGCTGCACTGCAAAACACTGTTCAATCAATAATAGTATAGTAATTCAAGTAATTCGTAAATGCACTGGTAGTGTTTATGGATTAAATGACTCAGGATGCTGTCTTACCTCTGCGGACGTAGCCGGGGTATAGGCAGCGGGAGCGCTCACTCCAGTAGGCACACACTCTGGTCCCTTCTGTGAGCACCGCCTCCGACTCTGGACGCACATCCAGGACCTGCCAATTAAAACAACAACAGAATTTATAACGCAAACTTATACAGTGGTTTCACAAAGTTGTCCATTCACTTAGAGGTCTGCTAATAAACATTTCCTCTAAATTCTACAGTCATTGCCATTCAATAATACGGTCCCAAACGCTATACAACAACTGCAGGCTTATCCCATTGCTCTCCATTTCTCAATAGCTGGGCAGTTTTTGAACATTCATAAAGTTTTAGGTCGGTGGTAAATTTCATACATTGCTCATAGAAACCTAAAACCTGTTTTTTCCCCTTCTACATTCAAAATAATAATATCAACATTTTCCATATCAAATTTCAACATAATGACAAAGGAAAAAGGTCATGAACACCCTCTGAAGCCACTGTACATGTACACAAACACACATTGCTATAAAGTGTGCGAGAGCTTTGAGGCATTGTTCCGGGGCAGCCACTGTGCCATGTTTCCAAACGGTACTTATCTCATGCCAATGTGTGCCAGTCAGGCCTGAAAAGAGCGGAAGCCATGATGCAGTAAATCCTGACTTGCTGAGTAATACCAAAGAGGCCCTCAATAGCAGGGCTTGTGATTGCAGGTTGCCAGATCCTCCCTCCAACAATGCAGGCAGCCCCAGCATCCGCTGCTCACTGGGGGCTCTTTCATTTACTGTTGCCATGGTGAGGGCTCTTTGACGGGATGAGGTGTGGATGGGTGGGTTTGTGTGTATGTTTGTGTGGAGACCAAAGAGAAAAGGAGCTGTCACAGGCTAATAAATGCTTGTTGGACAAACGTACAAACAAAAGGGGTGAATAATAATTAGATGGGATACATATAATACTGAAGAAGCCACAAAGTGCGTTCATTTTCCTATTATATTATTCTCTCTAGATCAGGGGTGTTGATGATGACTCTTGTCTAGTGTCTGTACTAAGTTTAGGTAAATATGCCTTGTGGTGCACCTTGTTTTCCTATTAGGACACTTGGGCAAGTGGATAAATAAACACACTATTATTGACTATGTTTAAGTTGTCTTTCAGTAACTGCCCCTGTCAAGAGCAGTAGGAGGTTTTAGCCAACTATGAATGGTTTTTTGGTTATATTCTTTGGACAATGGAGCTTGCCCTTGCCCTTCAAGTTTGTGTTTGGTGTCTGGACAAACAACACCCACAACAGGTATGCTATGTTAGTTTTGCTTGACCCCAGAGTTATCAGTGTAAAGTCCAGCATCCTCTCAGGAAGTGTCACTGATTGGAATTAGAACAACTAGAGTGATTTAAATTTCGCCTTTATGCTTTTCCGTTTTAGTCATTTAACAACAATACTTGGACGTTGCTATGGGAAATGGGCATACAATTGACGTCATTTTGTCCAGCCTTTTAAACTGAATACAGGTGTTAGCAGGATTATCCCACCCACACGCAGTGCTGGTTTTAACGGACATTTACATAGTCAGACACAAACGCTCCCACCTCCATCTGTCCATATTCGCGTAAGAGGTTTAGACAGCCTCGGTGACCCCAAGAGACAGTCAAGGGATGTTTGAAGCCAAAAACATAGCCATAATGGTTTGGGGGCCAAAGGTTTAAAGGTGAATGTGATGGTAAAGATCGATGAACTTACAGCTTCCTGAAGCAGCTGGTCCAGTGAATAGATTCGCGGTCGGTTTCCTCGTTCGCCATCGATCAAAATGCTGAAGCTAAAAGGAAACAGCAAGCCAGACTATTTTCAGATTTTTGTATCATGCTTTGGTCAGACATGACTCCTACTTGATGTAGGAGTCATGTGTACAGGGCCAGGTGTGTGGGAATATTATATAAGAAGAAAATTATATAAAGATCAAAACTAAAGCATGTTTTGTAATGCGTTTGTTCCTTAAACCTAGATTACTTACAAACATTGGTAATACATGGAGGCACGGTGCAGAAGTTGGGTGTGTGAGTTACTAAGAAAACACTAAAATGTCTGTATAATTGAGTATTTTTTTTAAGTAAATGCTTGATCAGAAAACCTAAAAAAAAGTGCAACTGCATTAGAATAACATCAGTACTTGAACTCTTAACCTCCACCTGAACCGAGGGCATTTTCTATAGTTCAGCTTCACCCAAATCTAAAAGCTAATTTGAAAGCTAAGACTTACAAAAGGGATCATAACGTTTTTGTATCTGTTTTTGTCATATTTTTGTTGCTTTTTCATTGCTTTTTCTGTTGTATTTCAGCCGAGTTTTTGTCACTTTTTTTTGCTTTTTGTGGGATTTTTGTTTTGTATTAGCCTCAATTTATGTCGCTCCTTTGTTGCGTTTTTTCATGTTTTTGTCCCTTTTTATTGCGTTTTCATCCTCGTTTTTCAATTTTGATGCTTTTTCTGTTGTTGAACCTTTTAGATTTGGATAAAGCCAAACCGGTTCAGGTGGGCTTAAGAGGTCAATTCATCTTTTATGAAACATTTACAAAGCCTTCCTCGTCATGTGTTACTCATTTGTAAGCTAAACCATTATCGCCCAGACCAACACTTTCGACTCGTGCCTATAACCATAACTAGACACGGGGATGTTGTGCAGTGTTGCCACGGCAACTCATGTAGCGTCTGTCTATGTGTTCATAAATGATTAATAAATGATAAAGAAACTCTGTAAATGTTTTATAATGTAAGTAATTAAGTATTTGCAGGTGCTTTACAAGTGTGTGGTTAAAGTGTTACTGAAAATGCATACACTCACATATCTGGTATGTCCAGTGTGCGGACCTTTGCAGCATACAGTAGTTCATCTTCTTTTGAGATCAGCACTTTCAGTCCGTCCGTTAACACGTCTTTGGTCAGCGCACAGTTTGGGACTACAACAACGTGAAAGCAATACTTAATCACTTGGCTTCAACAATCTGGAGAGAAAGTGCTGTTACTTCGCCTTACATTCAGCGCTCTTATTTTTGTACAAATGTCTGATTTCCTCCTCTTCCTCTGAGAAGCTGCCTCCATCCATTTGAAAGCCCTCATCAGCTGCGAAGCTCTCCAACAGCAGACTCACAGCGTGTCCCTTTGGCTGGCGAACATGACAGAAGGGAGGGACACAAACATTCATGAAGGCAAGAGCTCACAACAACATAAACATGCAGCTTCAATGTGTGAGAGAAGAATCGCAGTAGTTTTTTTAGCAGTAGTTTGTATCTTCGAAACCGCAGGGGGGCTGTACTGTGTCCTATCAGTAGGCAATTTCTTCATTTTCAGCATTTGTGGATTTCTTTCACAGCAGAAGGTGTGAAGCAACCTGTTTCCCACATCTTTCGGCTAAGATAACGCAGCGGGGGGCGTCAACTGTGCAATGTGCAAATGTGTATTTCTTAAGTTTTGCTGTAAAATCTATAAATTACCGAGGAAAAAAAACACAGCACTGAATTAATTACTTTAACTACCTCATGGGTCTTGTTTCTACGGCTTCTTCCCTCGTCACTTTGGGGAGATGGATCTCTCACTGACCAGCAGCTTCTCCTCTGTTGAGTGAACACAACTGTGAGTGCTTTCTGAATCATTCTTTATCATGTATATAACAAAGAAACTTACCATTATTACCAGTGACTAGTGACGTGTACAGTACATGCATCACATACAGTACACCATGATCTGATGAATGGGGACTTAGTGGCCCTGTACATTATTTTTTTTTAACTAGTAGTTTAGTTCAAAAGGAGTGGGCCAAAGCAAGAGCTTATAAGCGCCCACCCCCAAAATCAATTAAATTAAAATAATAATTTCACAAGAACATAGTGGAACAACAAAAGGAATAAAATAGCAACAAGGAAACAAAAGTAGTAGTAGTAGTAGTAGTAGCGAAATGAAATATGTTTTGTCCTCCTTCACTGTATTAAATATGCAGTGGTTTGTGAAAAAGAAAAAGATTATTTATTAATTATAAAGCATTTTTAATTATTGATTGTGAGCATGCAGGCAAGTTTTTGTTTGCCTTAGATGTGATACACACTGATAAACACAACTACAAACAGGTATATCACAAGCAACTGTATCGACCAAGCTGCATCACAAAAGGTAGACAGAGAAGACAGATTCTAACACTTAAAGGGAGGGTGTGTCGGATTTGTGTACGCAGATATGAGGTAAACAATTAAATTACTCATAATTTTTACACTAATTTCTTCACAATCTCAAAAGCAGGATATAAATGTTGTTCAGTAGTTCACATTTTATTGTTTTGGTTCTTGAGATCATCAAAAGCAGAATGATCCCAAAAATGTAGCTTGCGAGATTATGTGGCTAAAACCAGTATGTTGTGACCCTATAATCACGTGTCCTTTATCAATTAGCGCTTGTGCTCCATTAATCAAAACTCTGAATCTGGTCGGGTCTGTTCTGTTTTAATCAGCGTTGAATAGCCTACCTTATTTATCGCGCCTCTCAGCATTGTGTTCTTGCGTGTTGCCCTCTTGAGCCTTTCTGTGGTTGTTGTGAAAGTGGCCAGTCCCATAGTCTTCCTGTACCGGTTGCCTCGAGCGCCCAGGCTACCCCAGCGTGGCTCCTTCAACTTGGACCCGGACTGGTAATCTTCAAGACGCTTTTTGGTGGCATTGGATGTCCCCAGCTTCGACTGTGACTTCTTCTTCACTTTGACCTCACCCTCCACTCCAGGCCCGTTGTGGGAGCCTAAGCCAATTAGAGAAACTGATCAGGGCCAAACTAACAATCCATGCTAAGAATGGTAAAGCAGACGCTCCCCATCAAAGACAATGCTTCCCATCAAAGACAAAAAAGTTGTTGACTGAATATATTTTTGAAGTAGTTTACCGTAAAGCTCCTGTCTCTGTTTCTTGTTCCTAGCTTTCTGATTGGCTTCCAGCTTGACAATAGACGAGGGCGTTGGACCTGTGGCGGAGGAACCAGAAAGGACCTCTCTGAGCTGTGTCCGTGCGTCATCACTGTCACTGACCTCCTCATCTTCCACATCTGTCAGGTAATACAAACAATGCACTTTACATGCAATATACTTTCCATGCCATCCTACAGCTGATCAACAAACTAGCTTTTATTACTACTACTCAGTCATGTTCCCTCTCTGTTATGTTGTAGGCACTTCATTAACAGACAAGAATTAGTGAGTGTTCATATGCTGTTACTCCATGATGTTTCCTGGTGTGACCACTTGTGTTACATATTAGTTTGAGTGTGACTGTAATTGTTCCTATATTCTGTCTCTGAAGCTCTACAACTGTCAACATGTCTCAGAGGACAAGTGTCTACAGCTGTAGCTGAGGTTGATACACATGACCACTGCTAGCACCCTGTCATGTGTTGAAAAAATTAAAGCATGAAAAAATTATTCTAAGCTTCTAGTGCTCAACATACAGTAGAGCGCTGCCTAGTATCGTAATTCGAATGGATACCTTGGTCTGAGGAGTCGGTTTCTGGTGGAGAGCTCTCTCTGTCATGTAAAGCCTTTAGTCCTGACTGAGATGAGCCCTGCTTCATTGGTCTTGGTGCCTTATTTTGTCTACAATGCTCCAATCCAGCCCAACTTTCCAGTGGGCCACTGTCCCCGCTCCCTGCTGAACAAAGTGCAGTAATTAAATTAAAAATAGAAGTGGAGTTTAAAGGATAAAAGGCAAAACAATGCTTCATGGAAAATGGCCGGCAAAATCAATAGTGTATTGTACCTGTGTCACTTTGCCCGCCTGACTCTCTCCTGGGTTCAGCTTTGTTCATGCCCTGACCTCTGTGTCCGTGTTTGGGGTTGGAATTACAAGGCGAAGCCTCTTTGTCCCTGGAGCCTGACCCTGAGACACTCTTTTTATGCTGGTTCTTCTGTTTGAGCTGAGCTGCATCGGCAGACACCTTAGAGCTAAGCACGCCATGGAGAGTGCTCCTCTTGCTGCTCTGTGCTTTTATCTACGGAGAAGAGGGACATGGGAAAGTCAAAGAGAGGCAGCTACATTTCAGGTCAGAGCAGCTGCACACACATAAAAACACATAAAGGCTAGTAGGAAATGATATATTAACAAAGCACATTAGTAGAATATATATTAACTTCTGAAGCAGACATTTGCACCATGTGTACATCAGATAGTGTGCCATCTTTCAAGTGCAGAAAAGACATGGACTCTGACCTGAGAGCTGCTTAATTCAAAGCTTCGACTCGATAGCCTTTTCTTCCTCCTCTGGTGGTCTCCAGCTCCAGTAGAGTGATCAGGTGACAAGGCATGCCCCGCCCCCACTGGCCTGTACATCAATCAAAAGTGATAATTGGCTACTTTAAATAATAAAAAATAAAAAAATACATAAAGAGGAAACAATACTGATGAAGTCAAGTAAACACACTGACTGCAATTTCAATCTATTGTTTAATAGTAAAGTAGAAGCCTCAAGACTAAATGTATGAAACGCTGCATAGCTTTACTGCGATGCATGGTCATTGGATTTGTATGCAGCTCTATTGTTCTCTCGGAATATCAGAGCTCCACAGTTGCATTTTCATATCACAGTGGCACACTCTTTCCCCTGTACTGAGCACCATCAGAGGCCAACCTCTCCAAATGCCCTTGAATTTCCCCTGGAAGCATGCCCATAGACTACAGAGAGAGCCAGGCCGTGCTCAAACAAAAGATTATCTTCACCTCTCACACTCTGTGCATCAGCAAGGAGACCAGTCACATTTACCCATTCAGTAAATTAGCAATAAATAGATAAATATCAAATAAATAACTCTAGTGGTACATATATTGTAATTGAATGTTTGTTTATATATAATATATATAAATATTTGATGGTCTTTCTTTCTATGTCCCTTTAGCCGTTGGCATTGACAATAAACATGAAAGGAAAGATGATGTTGGCCTTGGGACAGTCAGCCCACTGACACTGAATGACAGAGGTGGCAGTGGAGTGTGAGCGGTCCCTGCGAGGCACAGCTTGCATCTCGATGCTGACAAACACAATGTGACAGAGTCCCTCCCCTCAGTGGGGGGTGTTAAGGCTGCACATACAGCGACTAATTAAACAGAATTGATTAGCAGGGTTTGCTGGAGTGCACAGTGCTCTCCCCCCCGTCCCTCAATCAAAGACCCCAATGCTCTACCCCTAGGAATTTTAGACACACACAAAACAAACAATAGTTGCCTAAAGGCCCGTGGGGGGCGCTGCGACATTCATACTTAATTGTGCAGGAGGAGCAAAGTATACACAGTCAGGCTTAAATTAATCTCTTTCTTACGCTATAACAGAGATAGAAGTAAAAAGAGGTGAGAGGCATGCATAAGTTACCCACTGACCCACTGCCCTCCATCTCAGCATCAGTCGTAAAGGCATGAGTGGCTGCGGACCTACACGCTTTTACATAACCCTGCCATGTAGCTCAACATGAGGCTAATCAGTCCCCTGACTTCGCCTTCTCTCAGAACGTCATACTCTACTGGTTCATAAGCCAAGTCGACTCCGAAACCCTGGCATGTAGTGAGTAATTTCACAGATAAATGAACAAAGCAGATCGATAATACCCCTGTGCAGAGTCAGACTGTGCGTTGCTGGGTGTGACTGTCACTTATGAGCTGCTTCCCTACTCGGACCGTGGCTGACCAGGCTAGAGGGCAGGGCCTCATAGTGGAGCATGAGGGGGTGACAGAGCAGGGAAACAGCTGGGAACACTGTGGACTGATGCCCAGAAGCCTCCAAGGGAATAGCAGAGGGACACATCACTATGAGGTGATATTTTGCAAACTAATCCCTTGAATACCATGATGACATTGCTAATTGAAACCTGACAGCAAACCTTGATCCCCTGAGCACCTGTGCATCCCACTGAAACACCCCTGTACCCCTGTTTGGGCAAGAGCTACTGCCAAAAGTGTCAACTGCGTTTTGCTTTTGCAACTCAAATCAGCTAATTGTTATAGAACCCACGTGCGAGATGACAGCACTAAATGTCAGTTTACCTATCAGGGCTTGCACAGTTTGACAGTCATATTACCCTGCTGACCCTGCATGTCTGTGATGGCAGAGCTGTGTCACATTCCTGGTTGTGGCAGAGATTACAGGAGAATTCACAAGACTCTAATTACCCCCAGCCCCGTCGCCTGTGCCTTGTGCGCTAAAACCAGACACTGCCCACCCTAAACCAAAGGGTCAGTCTGTGTTGCAGTTACTGTACACCACCAGAGGAACCTGGAACTCTTAGTGGCCACATGGGCAATAAATCAAGCAGAAATACAGCTGTGCGCAGTGAACACCTGGCAGTACAAGTAAAGTTAATACTGTGCTCATACAACGAGTCATCCTTAATCATGACTTTATTACACTCTTAAAAGCTTTAGCTGCTTTCCTATCTCACACAGTTTCTGCACAGCAATGTTAGGCACTGGACTGAGGCCAAGAGCAGAGAAGGGCCCGTTTATACTCACTTGACTTTTCGTTGGCCCTCATTTGAAGACAGTGAACCAACGGTGGGCTTCTTCTTCCTCGGTCGGCCTGGGCCACGCCTTGCAGGGCTGCGAGGTGTTTCTTCTTTCCTGTTTGCACAAAAAGAAGAATCAAAACAGTTGTCATTGAATGCTATTGACAGGGTGTGACATGACAGCCCTGTCTGTATGATCTGACTCACTGATGATCATGCTTCCTCTGTAACTTGGCCAGTTCTCTCTGTTTCTCTTTGTAGTGCCGCTGCAGCTCTGCCAACTTCACGCGCATTGTAAGCTCAGGACCATCAATCGTTTCAACACTACCTTTAGCAGGACACACCTGAAGAAAGACAATATTAGTGGTTATTCTTGTGAACAAATCTACCTCTACACAACACTTTAGGCCTTACAGGTTCATTACGAGGGGTCCAGCTGCATTTCCTTCGTAAATTGAAAGTTCTTCGAGGTGGCAGGTGCCGCTCTGAACCCAAGCTGCTGGATTCTGGATTACCCATCTCTAAGGCTCGCGCAGTTGCCAGGGTTGCAAGGCTCTGGAGGTCAAACATTAGCAACTCGTCTTCTGAAATAAAACATGCAGGTCATTTATAACATTGAACTCACAAGTTCTGCACATCAGATATGATCAAATCAGCTACTTTTTTATTACTGTGGGGTGGTTAGTGCAAGTTTGAACATGATTATAGAGTTGAAATAAATAGCTTCAACTCAAATATGTAATGTGAGAGATTTTGCTCACAAAGAAACAATACCTCGTCTTTAAATCAGTTCATCAGAAACTATGATCTTTACTTAGCTTTACTGTCTTATTTTGGCTGTGAGTGTGGTGCTTCTCTGAGCTGTCAACAACAGCACTTTGTGAAGACAACATCACTGACTCCAAAAAGCGTTGGTGATACTCTTTTTATAGATGCCTCTTTAGGGAGTGGTTAAATGCATTAGGATGTTCTGGTAAACACAACACATCCTTTGCATGAATAAAAGAATACACAATGCTCTGAAAAACAAGGAAGCTTTTAAAGGCACTTTAAGACAATGGAGTCTAATGAGGCAATGCACGGGGGGAAACACACAACAGAAATGGCAGATTTTGACCAAAAACTTTTTTTTTTTTTTACTGAACAATTGGTACATTTAAATTTTATTTTTAAATGTCTTTTAAGGTGTGTTGCATTCTTTATTGTGTGTGTAAGTGTGTGTTTAATGTAGTTTTGTTCTGGAGTGAATCAAACTGGCAGGATGGGGAGACAACTCCCTCAGGAAGGCTGAGGGAGAGAGCTGGAGGGTGAGATTGGGAGGTGTACACGCGTCACTAGAGGTACCGTCTTGTCCGCCTGCTTCTTCTGCCTCTCTTGAGGCCTGTGTGTGCATCGTTAAAAAGGGATTTGTGAAATAAAAGTGCCTTTAACACACCAAAGACTAGGAATGACAAGAAGCCATGTTCTCTCGGGACATGTTTGAATCCACCAGAGGCTTGTGAGACCAGCAGTAAAGCCGTGTTTCTGAGAGTGTGGTGTATAACAGAGGCTCGGTCTGAGAGGCCAGGGGGAGTGGGTCTCAGTGGACTGAGTAAAGAGAGGGTAAACTACAGCAAATGTTCTGTTGATATGTTAATGCACAAGGAGAAAGATGAGTGGTCCTCACCCTGGCTGTTCCCACAGGTGTGCCGCTGCTGCTGTAACTCCAGATCAGCTAACTCACTAAGAAGCTCCATGCCGGAGTGGGACTTTGGCGGAGAGGGGGTGATCGCTGGGGCGTTGAAGGGGAACAAGGGGAAGGGAGGGACGTCTGTGCAGAAGGCTGCAGCTATCAGCAGCTCCAGACTCCAGTAGCATGGCACCACAGGTTTGTGAGGCATGACTTCAGTGTCATTACTCTGAGGGCTGAGGGCAGCAGACAAACACAGAACATCCTCAGAGGCATCAGGAGCTGCCTCGCTCTCCGTCCGAGGTCCACCTCCCTCAGCATTATCAGCAGACAGGGTCTCTGGAGCCAGTGCAGCAGAGCAGGGGCTGAGCTCACTGGTGCAGGCCGGCCCTGTTTGCTGCTCCTCAGGCACGTTGACCTTTTGCGCCGTCTCCACCTGGCTCTCCTCCGCTGGCTCATCCTCCTCCTCTTCATCCAGGGTGATGACAGCTTGTGGCCTTTCGCTGTCCTCTGTGGATAAAGGGATTGGACAGGAGGCAGCCTCACACACCGGGCTTGTAGCAGGGGGGCAAACAAGCACCTCGTCATCACAGGGCCCCTGCTCTGTTAACTCCTTCTTTGCAGGCACATAATGGGCTGTTACCTCTTCTACTTTCTCCCTCTCCTCCAAGACCCTTACTACGTCTTCCTTCACTTCCTGCACAGATTTTTGAGGTGAGCGAGACTCCTGCAGAGGTCTGACCACAGCTTGACACTCTAGTCCCTCTCTTAAACTGGTGAGAGACTGGGGAGCATGGTTTACTGGCTCCACTTGGACAGCAGCCAGGTCAGCGGACTCAGCCAGCTGCACATCTTCAGAGGAGGGCACATTTCTGTAGCCAATGGCAATGCCAGGATACGCATAGCCAGGAGGCAGGTCTGAATGGAAAAAAATATATGGATTACCAAATTGTAACAAAACAAATAGATATTAAATACACTGTTAAACAAGTTAACAAGTTAAACACTAAAGCATGATTACTGTCACTTACTATTAAACTAGGGAACATGGGTATGGATATCACTTTTTAAATCTTTGACATCTTTTTATAACTGATGTTTTATGCTAATGTAATAGCACTATCAACATACCCGGCTCTAGAGATTCCGGATACTCTTGTGGAAGCTCTATCTCTGCACTCTTTTCCTGGTCCTCTGACCTCTTGGACATGGAGGGTGGTAAGGGGCTGATAGCAGGAGACTGGAGCGCCGCTGCAGCTGGGCTGGGTGCGGGGCAGGGAGTGGAGGGGGTGCTTTTGGGATGTGGTCTCACTGAGGGAGACTGACAACAAGGGGACATGTGAGTGGGGCAGGCTCCGGGCGTCGGGGTGTTCCTCTGGGGAGGGTTATATGAGTACGGCTTGGCTGGTTTAGAGGTCCTGGGCTCAGCAATAAGTTCTTCAAGTTCAGATGTTTCTTCTGCCCTCTTGTGCATCTGCAATCACCAAAGAAGTATTTAAAATGTGCTTTTACACAAATTACACATTTATCTAAGATCAGATTGCAGTAAAATATTTGTGTTGACCTGTGCATTATGCATGGGCTGATGCTGCATGTCCATGTTAAGGGCAGTTCTTTGCTGGGACTGGCTTTGAGCCTGGCCTTGAACCTGTTGTGGCGGGTGGCTGTGGTGCTGATGCGGGTGTTGAAGCTGAGGATGCTGGAGAGAGTACAGCTCCTGTTGCCGTAGAAACTGAGAGCGAGAGTACACCGCGGGATGTTGCATGTGGGAGGGTGGGCCCCGGGTGCCATATACAGGGGGCCACAG
This sequence comes from Proterorhinus semilunaris, assembly GCA_021464625.1. Classification (NCBI taxonomy): domain Eukaryota; kingdom Metazoa; phylum Chordata; class Actinopteri; order Gobiiformes; family Gobiidae; genus Proterorhinus; species Proterorhinus semilunaris. The sequence continues at coordinate 19,029,244 of CM038352.1, read as the reverse complement.
TCCTGGCTGCTCCATCACGTCTAATGAGAGAGAGAACGGGTAAGTAATGGAGAGGGATAACTTTAGAAAAAGAAATGTACGACTTGTAATGCAGGTTGTTTCTCCCAGCCTATAATCTCCCATTACCAACCTCCCGCACACTCATTTAAAACACTGAAACCATTATAGGCCATTTGAAAATCATTTTATATTTTATTGCACCAACAAAGAAAAATCTATTCAGGAACAAAATATGACTTTGAAGAACCACATTTCCCCTGACGGCAGAAATCCCACACTCTCCACTAAACTACACACAGAAATCACATTGTGAATTGGTAGGAATCATGGAAAAAATAACATAAATTAAATGCAGATGATTACTGCATGTTGATTAGTATTTGCAATGCTGTTGAGTGGAATAGTGTCAGTGGCCTTTGCTCTAAGAAGGTCCACCTGCACAAACCACAGAGTGGGCCTATCACAGCACTTTATTTGTGGACGTTTCTCTATGTGACTTTAATGGTGGCACAAATAATCGATCCTGAGAGTATGGCCTATTACAAATAACAGTGACAAACCAAGGGGATGTGTTGCCGGGTGAGCAGCAGGCTCAGTGGGAAGGACCACCAGTGAAGGGTCTTGGGGCAGAGGCAAGACTGGCTGAAGAGGGCCTGGCATTGCAGCAGAAAATCCTGGAGGAAGATTCTGGTGCAGAGCACTGTGACCAATACCTGCTTTAGATAAGAGATATATGCATTTAGAGCATGCTTTCTTCATGGCATCTAGGTTTTAACAGCGAGGCTCCCTTACAACATCTAGACGGTAACGTAGTTATTTATAATAATTATTCTTACAAAGAGGTAAATTAATAGAATTATTTACTATAAGAGTGTCCCGTCATCCATAGAGATGGGCTTCCCGTTCTTGGCATCCAGTGATGAGCAGAATGTGCAGCAGGATCTCCTAATTGGCCAGACTGAAGGGACGTTCCACCCGGGACCATCAGATGAGAGCTCAGGTCTCCATGACAGCTGTTGGGGGGATGAATCCTTGAAAACTCCATCCTTTCCTTATTATCCCTGGAAAAATGACAATATAATGTTAATGATATTTTATATCTAAAAGAAAGTGCATTTTTATTACAATCAATATTTTTACCTAATATATTGTTCTCTGTCTCTGTCCAAGCAGGTCAGACCTATCTGTTCCCCATTCATCCTTTTTCTCTCTTCATCTGCCGAGGGTTCTGAAGAATACATGGACCGGTTGACTCCTGTCAGACAAACATATTTTTTTATTTAACCAATTGCTTTCACTGTAATGGCTCTTGATGCCGTTTTCCAACGTGCACCTACTTAACCTAGCCTGGCTATCGTAGAAATCTCATGAACTATGTAAAAACGATATAAAATAATGTATATAACATACACATGTTACGAGATTATAAGCTTATTTCATCAAAGAGCTGAGAACAGTTGTCCTGAACCGCTCACCTTTGACTGATGGGTGCACTCTGCCACTCTGCCGACTGTTGGCGTGACTGTCTCCTGAGCGACATTGTGGATCTCTTTGTCTGGCCACAGCCACTGCAATTCCCACAGGGGGCTGCCGCACCTCAGTCTCCCCATGGCCTGGCTCTCCCATGTCCCTGCTGCGCCCACTGCAGTCTGAGCGCTCAGTGTCAATGACTGGGCCCTTCCTTGTTGGCAGTGTGTGTTTGTTCCCCTGTAGTGCACAGCTCCCACCAGCAGACTTGAGACTTCCTAAACCCCCAAAGGGAGTCTTCTGAGAAGGTAGCATGTTCTGCTGCTGGTTGCTGTACTTGAGTAAAGCTTTAGCGGCGCTGCTGTCCCCCTGGGTCTGGGCCTGGGGCTCAGGCGGCTGCTGTGGGCCCAGAGGAGGAACAGAGGGAGGCTGTGGAGGAGGCAGGTTCATACCTGACTGCTGCTGCTGCTGCTGCTGAGAGTGCGGCCTGACTCCCAGCTCCATGTACGTCTTCCTCTGCTCTTCCTCAGGTTTGGACATGTGCTGAGGAGGCCTCATGCTCCAGGGGGGAACAGGGGGCTGCTGTTGCCCACTGTTGGAATAACCATAAGGCGAGATATCCATTTTTCTCCTCATCTCCTGACTTGTCCCCTGATTCAGCTCAGCTGGAGAAGGGGCATCTGAAGCGGGACGGCCATGTTGCTGGTGGCGAATTCGAGCCACCTTCTGTCCATCTCTCTGCAGTGAGCAACTGCCTCCTCCTGGCGCAACATTGGAGCTGTGCACTGACCCATTGTGTTGACCCATAGCTTTATTGCCCAGTGGAGAGGCATTGGGTGTGGGTCCCTGGTGAGAGCAGTCTCTGAATGGAGAAGTGTTGACTGAATGTGGCATAGCATGTCCAGTCTTTGGGTCTGGAGATCTGAACACATCCATGTCCACACCAGAGTTGATGCAGTCTGCGCTGCGGGAGCGGACCACCTGGTGCTGCTGGGAGTGTGGTGGGACAGGCTGCTGCTGGGCCGGGTGGGACATCTGTGTGGACTGGACATGATGATGCTGGGGCTGCAGCCAATCTGGAGCCTTGTCTGGTTTTCTGTACGGCTGCTGTTGTGGCTGTTGTTGCTGTTGTTTTCTTTGCCAGTTACTATGGTGCCCACCACCTCCATTCTTTTCTAAAACCTTATCCTTGGCATTGCCTACACCCCCTCCAATCCCTCCACCGCCCACTGCTTGGCAGTCAGGGTTACCAAGCTGAAAAGGCCCACTAGATTTTTCAGTACTGTCTGTCACAGATGGCACATAAGTAGGTCCTGTGACTTTTGGTTGTCTCCCCACATTTGCAAGCCCCCTGTCATGGGAAGCTGGGTTGGCAAGAGGGGCTGGAGGGGGTGGGCAGAAGAAGTCCGGGTGGTGATGGGAATGATGAGGGTGGTGAGGATGACCGGGGTGTAGCTGGAGGCAGTGGAAGCCGCCTGGGTGAGTGTGTGGGTGTGCGTGTGCATGTGAGTGCGGGTGTGCTGCTCCTGTAGTGGTCCCCATGTGCAGAGGTGAGGGTACGGAGTAGGGCAGAGAGTGGTGCAGTGGGGCCTGTCCTCGTTCTAAACAGTCCGAGGGTTGTTCACTGATTCTCATCCCTCCACTTACCCCTTCTTTGGTGCAGCGGCTCCCACTGCTCAGTCCCATGTGCTTACTACCTCCCATAGCCCCAATGCCTTCCCCTCCACAACCCCTCCCCATCGCACTCCCTGTATCTCCATTTTGCATTTTGCCGTTGTGCAAACAGGCACTGAGGGTTTTTCCGATGTTTTGTTGGTGTTCCATAGGTAATGACAATTTATGCCTTTCCAACGGCCGACTGTTGACCTCTTCCAGGGGCAGGGGGTGCTGTTGGTACTGCGGGTGCTGTTGATGTGGGTGGGAATGGTGGTGGTGGTGTGTGGGCGGAGCTAGATGATGACTGTGATGTTGTTGTTGCTGCTGCTGTCTGTCCTTCGCCTCATGCTTGCTACTGGACCGCTCCTTCTCTTTGCCAGGTACCACTCCTCTTTCGGAGGATCCCTCTTTCAGACCCTTCTGTAGACCTTGCCCCGCCCCTAGATCGCGTTCTCGGGTGCATGATCCCTGGGAGTGTCCTGATACTGCCCGGGACATCGGAGGCAGGCTGTGATTGGCTGAGATGAGAGGGGGTTGGGATGGGAGCCCTCGGAGGTAGAAGTTCTCTGAAAGACCAATGAAGGCAAACACATTAGACAAAAAAGGAAAAGGCAATATTGCAATTAGATTATCTAGCTTTCAAGAATGTCTCAAGGCATCCTCATATAAATGTCCCAAAATCAAATTACATTGTATGAATTCGATTTACGTCTCTTATTTCTGTCTGGTTATGTTTTGATCAGGTAGCCCCTCACCTTTTTGCGTGTCATAGAAACGATGCTGCCCGTAGAGAACTCCACCGTTGGCATGGTGTTCTAAGTGGCTCATGGGAAGAAACGTGTGGGCCAGACTTCCTGAGAACCGCGGATACCCTGGAGCTGCTGCGCACACAGAAAGGGGGGGGAGAAAGAGGGACAAGGAATTGATAAGATGAGAACAATAAGCATCGAGATCCAGCTATCCCGACTAACCCACTTAATCCTGCAGGTCTTATGCAGCTGCTGGTGTTCATACGCAAATAAGGACTCGCGCTGCCTGTCATGTTTGCCTTTCCTATCCGAGTTTGGAACGCAAACAATAAGCGACAAGCCGAGTCTTGGGGATAGGATTGTGGTTATGTATGAATTTAGTCTGAGAAACATATGGTCTCTCCAGAACTGGCACTGTCTGGCACATCGACATAATTGAAGCAATAAAGATGGGTTTTCAGGTTTGTGTTTACACAGATAAAGTAGGAGGATCAGACGACCTTTACAAGCCAACGTCTAGGTTGAAATGTCAAGTGAATGCTGGGAATTCAAGCTTGTGTTTCTGAGCTTATAACATCAAATGTAAAACTATTTCTACACTTAAGATAAAGAGGAAAATACCAAATAATGTGGGTTATTGAATTAGCAGGGTATTGGAGATGAATACTGAAAGATAATTAAGATTAGTTTATTTGTCACATGCACCGTATTAGCCATTCAAAAATGTTTTTTAGTTCCTCTCTTCCCTCAAACACAACTCACACTTAGTTATTGAAAAAAGGAGGGCGAAATCAGAGGAAATCACAGCTCGACGTACTAAATGAAACACAGGCGTATTTGTGTTGGCCAACCCCGACCCCGGAAAGTGCAGATGCAGTGGATTCTGGTCATGTGCGTAAGTGAAGCTAACATGTTTTTATAGCCTTTCCAAGTGTTGAATGTCTCACGTTTTGGTGCTGTTGGAACAATGGGCCTGGTGCTGCCGTGGCTCTGGAGAGGGAGGAGTGTTGCAGTGGGCCTAATGACCTCCTGTATGAGCTGCTTCCAGTCTTAATTAATGAAATGCACAGTGAGGCTAAACAGCTCTACAATAACACTGCTTTCTGCACAGGGGCAAAAGGGTGATAATTACATACCCTCACCTTTTTTTTTTCTATCTTGCACCTTTTCTAGTTCCCTTCACCCTTACTGTCTTTGCAATGATTTATCTACATTTATGCCAATTCATCTGCGCAGAAGGAGGGGGACCTTTTGTTAAAGTCAGGCATTTTTTCCTGTGATTTTTCAAGGCAGGAAAGCAGAGCGTGGCTTGCCAGTCTTTATCCGAGCTGAGAGAGAGGGGCTTTTCTGCAGCAGCATGTTGTTTGTGAGCATGACGATTGATGGCATAATCCCTTTTTACAGTGCGGTCTGGCTGTGCCCGATAATGCCAGCCCGCTCAGTTTCAGCATGCTTTCCAATGGGGAGGCAAGAGGGGGACTTCTGGGCACGGCAGAGCCCATTCAGCCATTAATCTGGCGGGACAAGGGGAGCTGCTGCTTCTGCCGCTGTCTTTTCCGCTGCAGGCGATGCAAGCAGGGTCTTAGCTCACACTGCTGACTGCACAGCTGCCCATCTGCGCTTTATGCCGCCTCAACATGCAGGGAGCAGCATCAGCAAGTGAGTGGCGGTTCAGCGGTAGGCCCTGTTCTAGCTAGTGGAGGAATTGTGGATGCACAACATGTCGGCAAATTATTATTATTGCAATATAAGCTGATGCAAAATCAATATAGCAAGAATTTAGTCATGATTTGTATACTTTGGTCCTGCTCTATGCTTTTTATTTTCAACGTTTTAAATCTAATATGGTGTCAAAATGGTTTAGTAAAATGTCACAATAATATAATTATCTGAAATTTTTTCTCATATGGTGTAACAGTATTCTCCGTTTAAGAAAGTCCTAATATTCTAAGACACAAATAAAGATAATAGATATAAAGATTTTTTTTATGGTAGAACATTTGTCAATTTATTGCTAGGTGCCTAATTCATCCATAGCAATAATTATTAGTCAGCCATGTCTGTAACACTGTCCAGGATGTCCTACCTTAGGCACATAATGATTCCTGTTAAATGCAGCCCTAAAGGAATCATGCTATTACTAAATAGAGAGATGGAGTAAGAGCATGACAGCGGCAGAGCAAAAGGGAGAGGAGGGGCAGACCGCGCTGGCCGTCACATTCACTAATTGAGAAAAACTGACAGAGGCAACGACACACCGAGCGGGATAAGAAGAGGAGACGGGCTTTTTGCTGGAGGAGGGGCCGTGTGCTGCAGTGGATCTCTCCAGGTTTAACTAATTGAAAGGACAGAATGCAGGCTGGCATGGGAGAGTAAGGAGTGTCTGTGTGGAGTGTGGTGGGGACGGGGAGGGGGGGGGGGGGCTTAAATCCCACCAAAGGAAAAACCGGCAACTGCTCACACAAGGAAAGATGGACCACTGAAGATAGGCTTGGAAAGGCCTATCAAACAGAAGTAGATTAGACAGGTGTATGCAGGCGTGTGTGTATGTGTGCGGGCTTGGATGCAGATATGAGGCTACGATTGGTCTAGCGTGAATTTGAACCATAGCCAGCTGGTCTTTGTCCTCCTGTTAGGCAACTTCAGGCTTTTTTAATATGAAGTATGGGTGTAAATCTATCTATTGTGGATCAGATTGTTTATCAAATTCAGTCCTGCGTCTAATCTGAGTGCTTAGTAAAACAAGTTTGCTTTCATTAAAATGGACTACACACGGCATCTGTCCTTGTTTTTTTCTGCATCCTGCCACCCACTGCTGTTTTGTTTCTCCAAAGTGTTGGCGCTAACAGACACAAGGCAATTAGCACTCCAGTTTATTACGACGTGACGGACTGATTGCACTGAAATTAATCACCGGACAAGACTAACCCATAAATATATCATCAAATCTTTTTTAAATATATAATTTAATATAATCTTTGTTGTTACAGCTCAAGTAGCTACAACACCAGGTCACATGACTGTTTGGTTTTGAAAAATGGACTCGTAAAGAGTGACACGGGAAAAAGAGGCTTTTCATATTACGCTGCCCACAAATGGAACAAACTACAAACGCTTTTACAATTGAACTCTTTAGTGCCTCTTTCACATCTAAAACAGTTAGTATTCGATATGTATAAAGAAAATTGTGCTTGTTTTAATTGATACTTGTAAATATTGTATTGTTATTCACTGTTATGAAACAGGGCGCTCATGAAAAAGAGAGTCTCGTACTCTCATTGGGCCTTCCCTGTATAAATAAAGATAATAAGTTACATTTTGAAAAAATTATACTTAATTTAGCCATGTTACATGTTTAAAAAGCATTGTATGATATACTGATGCATAAACTGTGATTCTTTGACCAACACCAAAAATATTTTAATATTTTACTGCAGTTTTGTCTATAAAAGCATAAAAATCCTACTTGATTTACCGGTCAATCTTCATTCCTACCCTCATCTATGGTCATGAGATCTGGGTAATGACTGAAAGGACAAAATCACTGATACAAGCGGCCGAAATAAGTTTCTATGTCTCTGAACTGGCCTGGTGTCGCCTCGGGATCCCCCCTGAACAGCTGGAGGAGGTGTGCGTGCATAGAGAAGTCTGGCATCGCTGCTCAGATTGCTGCCTCCGCGGCCCGGCCCCGGATAGAGCAGAAGAAATGGATGGATGATATGAAGAATGACCATGATTACATCTGTAATGTTCGTTGTTACAAAAATACTTTGACACAAAGTTTTTACTTTAACCAAGTACTTTGATGCCAATTGTTAATATGCCTCGCCCTCAACAGGCATGAAGGACTGTGTTGCCAGCTGTCACACACCTGAGACAGCCATGCGGAGGATGCTCTGGACATGGGTTGGTCACCTCCCAAAGCTATATGTGGTGGGGCAGTCTCAAAAATTAGCCACGAGGAAGACATCAGTGTCTCTTTTAAATGTAAGTCCAGTTGTTTCGTTTTAATATTATAACATTGAATTAGCCATCTGGATTAATCTATATAGTTTAATTTTGTAACTTGTCCCACTGATATTTGTCTTAAATTGGCCCTTTGATCATTAACACTGCTTCCAAATACAAAACATCTTTGTTTCAGTCAGGTATGTGCCAGGCACAAAAGACTTAATAGCAGACTTTGAATACCAAACCATCTTGCATTTGCATGTAAGCAGCCACTTTAAAATCACTCCTGGAGAAAGAGCGTTTGAGCTGAGGAGCCAGTGGCGCTGCTGCTGGTGGGGTTCTGCTGACTCCTGGAGAGAGGAGGCGAGAGGCTGTGTAATTGTGCCGCTCATTCTGATGACTTGCTTTTTATGCAAAACAGGAAAAAGACAATGTGCAATTATCTTGAGCAGGGAACAGCTGAATGTGGCTGATGAACAGTCTGGATTCAATCACGCTCTTGGTGCGTTATATGCAATTAAACTGCAATAGAGATAATGGCCTCCATTGCTAACCACGTAATAATCCCAGTCATAATCACCTCCATTACTTTTATTAGGCCTGGCGTTATCATCATCACTCTTATTAATATTATTCTACTTTGCAACAAGAGCAAAACCTTGACAGTGACACCTTAAAGCAATAGAATAAAAGAAACAAAGCTCATGAAATGAGTTTGGGTTATTATCAAAACCGTTTCTACTCTCTTTGTCTATAGCTACTTAAGGTTTCACCTGTCACTGTAGCAGCCACACACAAAAAGGATATGTGGAGTGTGGAGTGGCTGAAGGGCGTGCAATGTCTAACAAACCCAACAGCACACAGTAATGGCCGCTCTATCGCCAGACACATCATGGAACTGGGGCATCTTTGTTCACTGACCACAAATAACAAACACTCCCCACTGGGTTCCACTGAGAGAGCAGCTGGGCTTGTCGAATTAGAAATTAAATTAAAAACAGCACTGGAGCTTTTGGATAGTAAAAATATTTATATTTGTTTAATTGTTTATGGATTTGGTAGACAGCAGAACTACCATTACAGCAGTTTGAAAATGCTCTTCAGGCAAGTCAATCCTGCAATGTTTTCATTTGCTCCAGAAAGAGTTTTTTGTCAGCAAGATTCACATGCATTTCAGAACGTGTGTATAGGCGTCTAAATGAAAGGGTTATGTATTAGCAAGTGTTATCTATTCGTGGACTTCAAGGAGACAACATTTTTGTTTGCAGAGGACATGCATTGCAGAGCTCACCCAATTGCGGCCTTTCAAATCACAGTGTTCTGCTTTATTTGACTATAGAGGTCAAGGTGAATAACATCAGCAATACTTAAAGTAAAGTACACATTAAAACAAAAGGTTACATCGGCTAGAGTTTGTGTCTGCCTTGAGATACCTTCATGTGAGTGGGGGAACCAGATTTGCGAGGCGCTGGAGTGGGGTCCGCCCCTGAAGGACGGTGAGGAGGGCGAGGAGGGCGGCCGGGACGGGTGAGGCGGGTGGGACGGGTGTGACGGGGGAGAACCCAGACTACTGGCCAGAAAGGTCCCCATGAAGGAGGCGGAAGAGTTGCCCATCAATCCACTGCCTGCATTCAAAGGACAAAACAATCACAGTTAGAAAGCTCAAATAACGCAGTTCACATATTATCCTTTCTTTGATTACCCCATTTCTTAGCAATTTAGAAATATCACAAATAGCTAGATGGCACTGACCCGCACAAAGGCCCGTGTATGCAAAACATAAACTGTAGAGCCAAAAAATTATGAAGCGAAGAGTGAAAGAGAGAGAGAGAGGGCCCTCCTCCCCCACACATTCTCCATCCCCACGGGCGGCAGCAGAGGTCTCATCTCACAGCTGAGTACACACTTTCTCAGGCTCTCTCTCTGATGCTCTCACACACTTTTTTTTTTTAACCCACAATCCCTCGTGAGTCCCTCGCTATATTTTCTCTCCATCCATTAACTTAGGTGGGCCAACTCTAACTTTCCATGTCCGACTCATTGTTTCTTCACATCTACACACGAGACCCGGAAAGTTTGTCCCTGTCTGCGTGGATTTCATCAAATTGACCAGTTGTTGCGACACCCATGTGACTGGAAGCGGATTGGCTATTATGCATTGTTGAGCCAGTTGGAGAAAACGCACAACGATTAACCACTGTTTAAAGCGCATTGTATTACAGCTCCAGCCAGTACAGTACACTCTGGTCCGGGCTAATGTACTCCTTAAACAATTACAGTGCCTCTCGAGAGTACTAATACACCTTGAACTTTTGCACATTTTGTCATGTTTACAACCATAAACATAAATATTTTATTTAGAATGTTTTACTGAAAGCAAAATGATACATGATTCTGTTATTTTTCAAAAAATAGAAAACCGAAACCGAGCGTGCATAAGTATTCATACAGCATGAATTAATAATTTGTGGAACCCCCTTTTGCTGCAATAACAGCAGCAAGTCTTCTGGGGTTTGACTCTACAAGATTTGCACATCTAGAGACTGACATTTTAGCCCATTCCTCTTTACAAAACAACTCAAGCTCTGTCAAATTAGAAGGAGAGCGTTTGTGAACAGCAGTTTTCAGGTCTTTCCACAGATTTTCAATAGGATTTAGGTCAGGACTTTCACTGGGCCATTCTAACACATTAATATGTTTGTTTTAAACCATTCCATTGTAGATTTATCTTTGTGTTTAGGGTCATTGTCCTGCTGGAAGGTGAATCTCCGCCCCAGCCTCAATTCTCTTGCTGACTCCAGCAGGTTTTCCTCTAAAATGTCTCTGTATTTGGCTCCATCCATCTTCCCAACTATTCTTACAATCTTCCCAGTCCCCGCTGAGGAAAAGCAGCCCCATAGCATGATGCTCCCCCCACCATATTTGACACTGGGGATGGTGCACTCAGGACGATGAGCAGTGTTAGGTTTGCTCCATACATAACGTTTTGCATTTGGGCCAAAAAGTTCAATTTTGTCTCATCTGACCAAAGCACCTTTTTCCACATGGTAGCTGTGTCCTCCATATGACTTCTAGCAAACTTAAACGGGATTTCTTATGGCCTCCTTTCAATAATGGCATTCTTCTTGCCACTCGTCTATGAAGGCCAGATTTGTGTAGAGTACGACTCATAGTTGTCCCGTGTTGTGGCCATACCGCCTTTGCTATGCCCAATCCCGTCAGACGTTGGAAGCTAAGCAGGGAAGGGCCTGGTCGGTACTTGGATGGGAGACCGTTTAGTAACACCAGGAAGCTTGGTGAATGTAGTCAGTGAGTGAGTGGTTGGTGGTGATCGGAAGGGCCGATGGCACAGACTGGCTGCCTGGCTTCCGTCAGTCAGGTTTAGGTGAACGGCCGTGTCTTGGTAAGTTAGCAGTGGTGCTATACTCTTTCTATTTCCGAATGATGGATTGAACAGTGCTCCGTGAGATGTTCAAATCTTGGGAAATCTTTGAATAACTTAACGCTGCTTTAAACTTCTCCACAGCTTTATCCCTGACCTCTCTGGTGAGCTCCTTGGCCTTCATGCTGTTGTTTAGTGACTAATAAACTCCGACCATAGCTCTGAGGCCCTCACAGAACAGATGGAATTATACTGAGAGTAGATTACACACAGGTGACCTCTATTTAATGGTTAGGGCAAGGTGTGCAGTCATTAGGAATGTTATAAAGGCAATTTAATGTACTCAGAAAAATGCTGTATGAATACTTGTGCACGCCCCACTTTTCACTTTTCTATTTTTTGAAAAATAACAGAATCATGTATCATTTTGCTTTCACTTCACAGTTGTCTGTTACTTGTGTGTGAACTTTCAGTAAAAATAAAATCTGTATGTTTATGGTTGTAAACATGACAAAATGTGCAAAAGTTCAAGGTGTATTAGTACTTTCGAGAGGCACTGTAAATCTCTTAGGGTCGTCTAAATCCTTCTAATCCTGTAAATTATTTCTCTACACAATGTGATAGCTCATCCGTTTATCTCTGATCATCTCTTAAATGCTAATGTTCCTGGACGTGTTTATAATGCGCACTGCACTGAGTCTTGATTTAAAAAAAACAAAATTTCAAATGTCCAGAAGCGGAAACAATGCAATTTGATATTTCTTCCAAGTCGTACTGCAAATATGTGTAGCTCATAGGAGAGTGGGAAGTCTTAATCAGTCAAGCAGGAAGTATGTGGCTCCTCTGGGATGGAACCATCAGTTGGCTGCCCTGACAAGTTGGCCCAGAGCACAGGGGCATGCAATATGAAGTGCACACATATACCTAATACTCACACATGCTCACAGGCAGCCATGTAGCAGAGCCCCCAGACAGGTGCAAACAAGCCCCCAACAATCCCTCCCCAAAACCCAGGACCATGAAGCTAGCCAAGCGTCTGTCAGTTTACACATATCCCTCTATTGGCCACGCATAATAAGACCGAGAGTGTGTGGAGCGGAGCTGTTCGACACTTAAATTCCTAATATTGATAGTAGTTTTGCACCAAAATTCTTCTCCATAAAATCAAATAAGAGACACCGTCCAACTTCAGTGAATATTTGAATATAGTTGTTTTTTTAGTAATGAATCACATATAGTCTGGACAATCAAAAAATACAAAATAAGAGTGATGAAATATAAATAATAATCACAATATTAAAGACTTACACTTAGTGCTGCACTGAAGTCATTCACTTCACACTTGGTGGTGGTAAGCAATGTTTGTTTACAACGTTGACTGACAGCAGCTGCCAATCTGTGCCGTCTGACCCACACCATTCACTCACTCATGACATTTAAACAAGCAACAGGTGAAGTGTAGTGCCCAAGGACACAACAACCAGTAGGGACCAGGATTTAGATTCTTCCATCTGAGCCACTGTCGCCCCAGTGTGTAATGTTTATGGCTTAGTACGTACTTGGTAAAACATCAAGAGTAATTTCCCATTGCTCCAGTGGGGGGTGGAGGGGTTATGAAGAGGTGACTGTAGCTGGGGCATTTACATTTCGCCTCTGACATGTAGGGCAGGTGTCATAAAACTTATTAAAAAAACCATAAAATTCAAGGATTTTTGAGTTATGCTTTCTCTTGTCACAATTTTGTAACATTTCAAATCAAAGTCAAAATTGTCCTCAAACTTTTCCAATTGGAATAACAACACAGTGAAATTCGAGCGGTTTCAAGGATTTCAAGCACCTGCGAGAGACACCTCCGCACAGCCCTCCACACACCTCTGGTCCTCTCTCAGCCTGTCGCCCACGGAAACTCGGGCCCTCTTCAACGCCCACCACTCACATGAATCAGCTAATCCTACTGCATTATTAACAGCCACTCCCGATAGAGCGAGAGAGACGCAGGCAATGAATAGAGTCCCCACCACAAAGACTAGGAATGTGGCAAACACATAAAGTCAAGTCAAGATGTTTTATCTGTCAAACCATGTGAATGATTTGAAATTATATTTCTCTCATCCTTGATTGTGGAGCGGGGAGTGGGGGAAGAGGGGTGGGAGAGAGGGCAGGGAGTTCAGCTTCCTGATGGCCTTGTGTATGAAATTGTTCTTAGTCGACTGGACTTGGCCCGTAGATTCTGCAGTCTCCTCCCTGAAGGCATTACCTTGATGAGACTGTGTGATGGGTGCGTAGGGTCCCTGGTGATTCTGACGGCTTTGCGGGTGGGACGGGTGGAGTATTTGTCTTTAAAGGTGGGGAGAGGAGCTCCGCAGATCCTCTCCGCTGCTCTCATGATGCGCTGGAGGCTGTGAGGCCACACAGTGATGGAGCTGATCAGGATGCTCTCTATAGTCCCTCTGTAGAGGTTGCACATAACCGAGGCTGGGACTCTAGCTCCTCTTAACTTGCGGAGAAAATAGAGACACTGATTACTTTTCTTGACCAGTGATGTATTGTGCATGGTCCAGGAAAAGTTCTCTGTGATGTGCACACCCAGGAACTTAGTGCTGGTCACCCTGTCCACTGCAGCACCGTTGATTGTTAGAGGAGCATGCTGGACCCACGCTCCACAACAATCTCTTTTGTCTTCTCTTTTGTCTTCTCCACATTTAGAGAGATTGTTCTGTGTGCACCACATGGCCAGACTGCTCACCTCACTCCTGTAGTTTGACTCGTCTCTGTTGTTGATGAGACCCACCACTGTTGTGTTGTCTGCAAACTTGATGAAGAGATTTGAGTCGTACTTTGGAGCGCAGTCATGGGTCAGCAGGGTGAACAGGAGGGGGCTCAGCACACAGCCTTGGGGAGCTCCCGTGTTCAGTGTGATGGTTCTGGAGGACTTTCCACCGACATGTACAGCCTGTGGTCTCCCCGTCAGAAAGTCCAGCAGCCAGTTTAACAGTGATGTGTTGATCCCCAGGTGGAGCAGTTTGTGTATTAGCTGCTGTGGGATTATAGTGTTGAATGCTGAGCTAAAGTCTAAAAACAGCATTCTAACGTAAGAGTTCTTTGTTTCAAGGTGAGTGAGGGCTGAATGAAGCGCAGTGGAGATGGCATCTTCAGTTGAGCGACTGGACTGATAAGTAAACTGGTATGGGTCCAGGGTGGGAGGGAGAACAGACTTGATGTGTTCCATGTCGAGCCGCTCGAAGTACGTCATAAGAATTGGAGTGAGTGCTACTGGGCGGTAGTCATTAAAGCAGGAGGGTGGTGACTTCTTTGGCACCGGAATGATGGTGGTCGCTTTGAGGCACGTTGGTACCACAGCCTGCTGCAGAGATGTGTTAAAAATGTCTGTGAAGACTTCAGTGAGTTCATCAGCGCAACATTTCAGTGGACGACCTGGTATGTTGTCTGGACTTGGTGCTTTGCGTACGTTGATCATGCTCAGAGAGCTTCTCACACTCTCTGGAGATAGCTTCAGCACCAAGTCTTTCAGGACTCTCAAAGAAACTCAGAGGGCAAAATTGCAAGTACTATGTATAGCCATATAGGGTCATAAGTTACAGATACAGATTAAAAGTGTCAGACTCAGCACTCTGATGTCAGAAATACCACAGGTCCCTTACACCTGTAGATGGGGTCTTTTAATGCAGAGGTGTCCAAACGTTCAGGGGTCAAGAGCTGTCTTTAGTCAATTTATTTTTGGCACTTCTTGCAAAATTGCCCCGAGATGTAATAGCACAGCGACCTCGTGAGCTACACTTTTAGGTAATAAATATGGCAGAGAGTCACTTATGCTTATGTTCACCCTGGAGAGTTATACCCAAGACGATATTTTAACAATATTTAGAAAAATTACCTGCCTTTTTATTTTTTTTATAAATATTGTGTCCAATATTCATCTCTCAATAAAAAAAAGTTTAGATAACTGTTGTATTAGTTTGAATCACTGACAGAGTTCAGGGCAATATAAAACATAAAACTAACTTTGATTTTAAGATTACAATGTGTATCTTAATCAGACGTTTTAGACTTTCTGCTGACATTATTGTAACATAAGCAAGAAAGGTTCAGTTCCCAGATGAGCAGGTAACATGGCAGCGTCATGAGAGTGAAACCAATCTTAACCAATCTTAACTCTCACCTTGCCCTAGCCACTAACCTTAAAGGGACTAAACAGAATTTAAAAATGTTCAAATAATGTATTTTCCACCCCCTACGTGCTCCTGCAATGTCTTAATGTGTAGAATGAGTCCAGACTTATTCACCACAACTGCAGCTAAAAGCCTGCACTGGCACTCAAAGAGTTCTACTGTATCTCCATCGTCATCCACGAGCGTAACATAGAGACTACAGTTACGCATAAGACCTGAAGTGGCAGTGGCGAGTAAAAATAAAAGACAACTTCCATCTAGTCTGTTTAAGGATAGTGGGCTGGTGCCAACATATCTGATTGGATGGCAAATGTCTGATTGGATGGCAAATTTCCACTGTGATTGGATGGCAAATGTCCACAGTGTACCAACCAATGGGCCCTTCTCTTTGTCCTCATGGCGGGGAGCTGACATAGCTGTAATACCACCCCCTGGTGGCCAGGGGCGACTCCAAAAGACACTTTGGAAACAGGTCTCTTATGTAGCTTTGGGCCTTGTTTAAACTGCTTAAAAGCCTGGCTCCAAAGTTTTTCTTTTTCTAAAACTTGCTATGACCCATGTGACAATGCTGGGGTTGGTGTCATATTTTTAACCACGCTGGTTTTTTACCTAAAACATTTATCTCCAAATCTATGATTGACGGTCTCTGGAGCACTGTGGAGACTCGTAACTGCACCGTCCGCCCCGCTTCTCGCCTTTTTGCACTTTTAAGGAACGGGCTTTGTGGGAGGAGGAGATTGAGCAGCCATGTTAATTTCACAGGCCACACAGGATCATTACTGTGAATGGGGCTGAATGGGACCCGCCAATCTCTATTATTTAGATCTATGGTACCAACTCACTAACGAAAAAGAATTTCGCCAACAGCTCAGGTTCAACCCAACACCTGAACACAATTTCGTTGTACAAAAAGAATTAAAGCACTTACTTAAAATCCTGGCACAAATAGTCAGAATCACATATGGACAGGCAAAATGCATGAAATGATGCTCAGTACATTTCTTATGTGGCAAAACGCATGTATCGGCCAAAAGAAAGTGTTGCAAGAAATGATTTAACACGATGGCTATAGGGACACTTCACACCTTTTCTTGCCATACTAAACATGCTATAAAAAAACTAAATATTCAACATGCAAATCTAGCGTACAACACAGCTCAAATACATTGTGAACTCTCAAACCCTATTGTGCAAAACCAGAACTGGAAGTGTTAGCAGGACGGGTTAAGTGGCATAGCTTCTGCCTCAGCTTCAAATAAAGCCAGGGCTGCACAAGTGGAGCAAAATTCTGCAGCTTTAGAGCCCTGCTGTTGGCTTTACCGCTGGTTTGTTTAGCCGCCATTAAAAAGGTGACAGTGATGCATGGTGCCTGCCAGTGCTAAATCGGCTCTGTGCAAAAGTTGTGTCTCGTTGGCTTGTTTTAAACCAGTTTTTTCCTTTATTATTCCCTGGTTTCTTAAGTGGTGCCAGTAGTTCACTTGTATGGGCTCTTACGCAAAATCGGGTCATGCGCATCCTAATCGGCGCCGATCCCTGACAGCGATGAAGATTAATCCTATTAGAGAATTAAAGCAGAGGGGAGCGCTGAGATTGGAAGACCCCGCCTCCTCCCTTAACAGCACATAACATAATATGATGCAGAAATAAGTTCAAATATAGGGGGAATTATTATTTCTGGAACTCTGAAGGCGGTGTCTCAGCTGCGATTACAGGCTATTGTTTCGCTGTTGCGTGGGTGTGGGAGGTGAAAAAGTCTACAAAATATACTCAAAACCACACATACAAAAAGTGATGAGAGACTCAGATTGGAGCAGCAATGGATGGTCCACATTGAGCATAAGGCTGGAGGAGGAACAGAGAGAGAGACGAGGCCTGGTTGTCATGGAAACCGATGAGAAACAGCGCTCCAGGCAAAGGAGCTGAATGCTGGCCATTACAACAGCAGTGGGCAGATGCACTAATGTTCACCAATAGCACCCTCTCAAACCTGGCTATCTTGAAAAGGAGGACCAAAACAAATCTGAAAATTTGGCACAAACTTTTGCATGGTGTACAAAATATGACCACATGTGATTTTATTTTTTTGACTGGGTGACATAAGAAAAAGTCAAATGTAATATGTATATTTATTTTATATGAGGTCATTGGGTAGAATATTTAAAAGCAAGAGTATAGCGGTATAGAAAATAGGATATACTGTAATGTACTTTACTGTGGACTCTTGAGAAATGAGGCTAGGCAGTCCTGCCTGAAGGGAGGGTCGTCCAGACAAGGACACAGCATCACTGAGGGATGAGAGACTGTGACAGCAGAGGAAGAGACAAAGGGAAAATTGCAGGTGTGACTGCATCAACCTGTTCTCCACAGATCAGTGATCAGCCGCAGCAGAGAGGGGCAGAGAAGAAGGAATGATAGAAAATAG
Organism: Proterorhinus semilunaris; assembly: GCA_021464625.1. Lineage (NCBI taxonomy): Eukaryota > Metazoa > Chordata > Actinopteri > Gobiiformes > Gobiidae > Proterorhinus > Proterorhinus semilunaris. The sequence continues at coordinate 19,011,427 of CM038352.1, read as the reverse complement.
AAGCACGCTGGACTTTTATAAGGCTGCCCATCACAGAAGTTATTGGAGCTGAATAGCCAGCGGTCAGACACATGTGGCAGCCAGACACCAGCTCCACACAACACACCCTCAATGACTATAGTCAATTATGTTTACTGTCAAATCAGATGATCTCTTCCTCTTTTCTACTTCTGTGTTGATAAAATGCGAGAAATTACTTTCTCCTTTAGCCCAGCATGAATTTAAATGTAATAAATCCTACTATGGTCAATATTTCGTAATGATTCCTCATCACTAATCCTGCACATTTACACGTTTACACATTATACTCCATTGGCTGTGCCCACTGTGACCACATGGATAGAAAAACAACAATTTATCTCCTACAACGTTTCACTGGGGGCTCTTTATGACCACATTTGTTTGTAAACTGAAAAGCATCTAAATATCATAACAGCTACTGCTTGTCAAACCCATACAAAATATATAATTTTGCCAATATTATTACAAATAAGTATTACATGGGTTAACTTGCATAACTAAAACTATACAACATCCACATTGTGTTACTTACCAATAATAAACATATTGATGAAGGGAAAAAATGTCCTTTAAATCCAAATAAACAATAGTAATCAATAATCCAGATGTCAGACTTCATAGACAAAACAAAAAAGCCTCCAAGAATGATTGAAATGAAGAAAGTGCCCTGGCCGGAGCATCTGTACACAAGCCCGGTCCCAGACAGACTGCACACGCTGACTAAACCAGCGCCTACTTCCTTTACAATAAAACACAAAAGGAATTTCAAATGGCTACTAAAGTGGGGGGATTTCCTCTAAGGAGTCAAAGTCATCTTGAATACATTAGCACCACCAGTAGCCAGATTCCTGCTCACTTTTTAAAATAGCAGTTATTTTGCTTGCTTTGCTAACTTTCATTTACTTTGGGGTCGGTTTGGCGGGTGGTTATGTGGTGGGGTCCCAACAGAAGCTAAGTGAGGGGAGTGTGAGTGCACGGAAAAAGCAGGACGGCGCTGGATTCAGGCCTATAGCGCAGGAGTGGTGGAGGTGGAGAGGGGTGTGAGCAAGCGCACGCCCCCGACAATCTTGCCGTGCCGTGTGCTTGTGGCGGGATTTTGGTGGATTTGGTCAGCGCGGGGGCGCGAGCAGGAGCAGGGAACGAAGCGTGGGGGAGTTAGAGAGATGGCCTTCAGCATACCGAGGAGGAATCAAGTTTAAAGAATGACTTGTAGATTAGGGTTCAGAGTGCTTCGCCAAGGGTGTTAGGAGTGCAAGTACAAAACAGGGACTTGTAAATGTCTTCACAATTTACTTCTCATTTCGAAGTAAATTGTGGCTTCCGAGTGTTATCAAATGAAAGCAAGCCTTGTTTAAGAAACATTATATATGCTAGCTGCCAGGGTAGTCTACCAACAAAATAACAGCAACTCACAACTGGCTGGGGAAGATGGCTACAGTGTGCAAAAGTCGTCATTGTGCAACATTTTGACAAATTTCTCAACACAAAGCAGTAAGTGGCTTTGCTTAAAACATCCGGTGTTACGAGTATTAGACAAAACACACTGACGCACAAGTGGTGCGGTCATTGTGCTGCTAAGAGAGACAATACAAGGTATGTGGCCAAAGTATAAGGGGTAGAAGGTGAAGGGGCTTCCCAAAGAACATGAAAAGGTGACGTGTAGGCAACAAAGTGCTCACAGTACGAAGACCTGGGCTTAGAATAGGGGCAGTTGTGCAGTGTAGAGGTAGGGAGCAACTTGAGGCTGGGATGGGAATGGGATATACCCAGAATGCCTAGTTGAGCTCGACCCTTTATAGTCTAAAATCATAACATGAAATGTTGACCACTCAATGCACCATATAAGTAAGAAGTACAATATAATGGCAAAAAAGTAAATATGTTACAGGCTGAATGTCATAGGAAAGAGTACCTTGCCCTGTCAGAAAGCAGGTTACAATGCACATGCGAGACAACTAGTCTGTCTGAACGTCATGAATACAAATAAAGAATTCATAAAATGTTAGGTTTTGTTTTAGATAAGCATACTTTGCATAGTCATATGGCCAAGCGGTTAGATCACAGTATGCCTGCAGATTGCCTGGCTGTAACATTTGTCCTGGGCAAACAACTTTACATTGATCCTGGACTCTTAATTACTTAGTGATATCAGATCGACCCCTCAGCATCATGAGATTGTAAAAAAAAAAGTGTTAATTCACAGAAAAGGTTAAAAAAAAAAGCAAATATTATAACGAATGACTATGAACGGAAATGTTTGCCTGACTGTGTCTCAATGTCAGCCCTGGACCAGATGCTGAAATGGTGATGGCTAAACCATATTACTGGAAACTATGTTGAGTCATATTTAGAAGAAGAACACATTTCAGACTGGGACACAATAGAAGGATGGTACAAAATTAGCAGCAGGACTAGGGCGTATCCACAGTCCATTATCTCAAACCCACACATCCAAACTTCACGTTCAATAAAACCAGGCCCAATGTTACAACACCCATTCTGGCTATCTCATATATTCGCTGAAGCAAACTATTTATGATGTAACAGGAAGTGCACATTACTCCCTTGTCAGTGCTGTTGTCTCTCATTACCAAATGTTTTCTCCACAAGCACTGCCTTGTTATTTTCATCAGCATTTTACTTTATTAAACGTACTCCCTGCAAAGCAATTCCTGTGCGGTGCCTTGGTCCACATAAAACTTTAGTGCGTCTTACGGAATGGCCAATAAATGGGCTGACATTTTGTTGAGAGCTTATATGGGGCAAGCAGCGCACTGTTCCCTGTATACAGCGTTGGTCATAGTCTTTTCAAGGAGAACCATTTGTTATCTGTCCAAAGTTTGCTGCTTGTTAACTGACCCATTGATACAAGTGCGTTTCAGGGCCATCGCGCAGCTCTTTAATCCTGCAAGCGTGAAATTGTGATTACCATAGTGGGGATCATCCATCTCCTCTCATCTACAACGCCACGGCAAAAACATTGGAAGGCGAGGTGAAAATATACAGAGAAATGATCACAAAAAAGGTCACAAATTTGTTGCGTTCACCTTCTGGAATTTTGTTATGTCAAAATGTCAAATGGAGGTCAGGAATTCCACAAATATTGGAGCTGATCATTACGACTAGTTTTACAAATCTGAAATGCTTGTCTTATGGGTAACATTTACATCCATGTGTTTCAGCACTTTTTATTGCCATCATGAGAAAATTGTACATCCCTTTAGATCCTCCCTGCTGACATTTATGATAAAGATGATACACTTTGCGTCATTTTGGTCTCATGTGTGAAGGCCCAGAAAGTACAGAGATATTAATCATAAACAAGATCAAAACATCTGCATTTTGCCTCATAAGGGAAATCCTAGTCTAGAAATCTGGCCTGTCCTCAAACTGAATGGAAACTTTACACTCTTTAGAAAGTTTTGACGCCACGTAAATGCAGCACTTTCGTGATTGAGAACACCCCAAGATTAGCACTGCGGATGCGCAACGTTCTAATTCAGCTTCAGAAAGTCCCATTTTTAAATTTGGGTTTTACTGAAAGAAGTTTGAGGGGTGAGCAAGCCCCCCAGAGGATACCACCCCCGTTTCTCCCAGATTCTTCGGCCCGTCACACTCCTCTGTGCGATCCACAATGCTGGGAAAGCAATGTGTCATTAACAGGGGAGACCAAAATAATGTTTATGGGCTCAAGCAGCACTGAAATCATTTTCCATATCAGTGCAATTGCATGGGGCCCTGTGGGGGAGTAAATCTGATTTTCTCCTGCCTGTGCCAATGGGGAGCATCATGGGAAAGAAAACAGATTGGATTGTTGGGGAGATGGCCTGATGCAGCTGTGGGCGTTTTGTGTTAGTGTGCGTAAAGGCTGGAACGGTGAGGGGAAAGACAGGAAGTAAAAATCAAAACGAGGGCGTTTAGTAATTTGCCAAATGTGCCAAAAATTTCAAGATGCAGAGGTGGGATCAAGTCGTTGCTTTGCAAGTCAAGTCCTAACTCAAAGAGAGGCAAGTCCAAGTTAAGTCCAAGCCCTGTGCTTTGAATTTAAAGTCCTTCCAAGTGTGTTTAATGAAAGAAATCTAATTTGTGTCATTTTCTGTCCTCCCACTGAAGATTTTCAGTGTTTGTGTGTTAAAATTTGGTTCGGTCTTGTAGGTCACATGTCTCTTCAGCAAAAACAGTGTAAATTAAATATATTTCGTATGTACCTTGTAAGTATAAAAAGGGACTACATGGAAGTTGTTTCTTTTTTTCACTCGCGGCTGCCACCTCAGGTCTTATGCGTTACTGCAGTCTCTATGTTAAGGTAGTAGACGCACGGATCAACAGAAACAACAGCCTTTGCATCCCGTTTTGCACAGATTTCCAGACATGACTTACAACAACTGAGTAAGAAATGTTTATTTGTGCGTTATGTCCATGAAAATAAAATGCATATAAAACATAGGCTTAACGGGTGTAATCAATAGGCCACAATACACTACAGGCGATGCAAAATAAGCAGAGGGCTCATTCTACACATGAGGACATTTTTAAACTTTCACATGTACATCATTAGTTCTCAAGTCCAAGTGGTCAAATGAGTGACTCAAGACTGAATCAAGTCCAAAGTAAAACTTGCAAGTCTACACCACTGATAACATTCATTATTTGTGTTGAACGCTACGGCAATCATCAGTATTTACCAAGTCTTGGGACTGACTCAAGGAATAGCCTACAGTATGCCCCTTGGCCTGAATTGTGCTTAATTGTTGCACTTTAGTGGGTAATGATCTATTGTGAATAACATAAATAACATTTGAAAACTGTTGCCTACACTTATTTTAAACACTAGAGTTCTACTTTATTTTACCTTTCTGCTGCCAATCAATCATGTACAAACTAAACTTCCACTGTCTTCAAATCAAAAAGAGCACAGGAAAAAGACATTTCTCTCTCTCTCTCTTTCTCTCTCTCATTGACAGTCCAATGCTAAACACGTTGTATTTAGCTCCTGGGCTTGAAGCAGCCCTTCTACCATTGTGTCATTCAACCCACATATATGTTTATTGGCGCTACAGCAGCCAATACATCTAAGCCCCCTCCACTTCCTCCTTCTTCTCTCGAACACCAGGATGAAGTTTATACTTTTAGCCGCGAGTTACAAACAACCTGCGCCCGAGGCAAACTGTCACTGAGGGAGGAGCATGCAGTCCCCTCCAGTGTTAAGCCGTGCTCGTTTAATATATTGGTGTTACAAACAGACGCCGGCGCGCTAACAGCAAGGCAATAAACCTCCCATTTGGTGTCCATTAAAGTCCATCTGTATGACCGAATACAAGCAGCAGGAGAACAGGTAATAGCCACATAAGATGATAAAGTGTCCCGTTCTCTCAAATCAGTCAAGACTGTGGATTTTGACCTGTTCCTGCGTCAGTGGCCTTGAGACCCTAGAGTGACAAGACTGAAGTGTTGGAAGATTTGCCAGTGGGATATCTACAGATTTATTGCCGGGGTGTGGCAGCCTCTTGCTGGAGGATCGTGAAGTGCTTTTATTCTTTCTATCTCATAATTGTGAGTTCAGCGCTTATATGTACACGTCTTACTGGCTTCTTGTGGCAAGTCTTAGCCATTTTCATAGTGTTGAGTCATTATATTGCTATTTATAACAGATGCCCTTCCTGACACAGCTCAGCTTATCCAGGCTTGGGGCTTTGTGATTTGGCCTGCACAATCTCCCTAGAAACGTGTCTCTGGCTGTTGAGGCTCTGGTTTGTTTTACAGCAGGAGGCTGGCCTGTCTAAGTCCATTGGTTTTATGTTTATGGCTGAGGGGAGAGATGGGTGACTAACGGCTGCTTGCGTGCCGTGTTTTTTATGCCAACGCAGCCAAAGCTTTGCCAGTTCATGGACACGCAGTTGCCTGGTAGTGGCGTAACTGCCGACACAAAAAACAAAGTCCTCAGCACCGTGCTCTCTAATTAGTCCCCTGTTAACTTTTGATCTTAATTGGTTAATTGAGATGTGGTTACACTGGGCAGGTTTCCTCTCCCTCGGGGTTAGCATATGGTTCCAGTATTTCAGCCTGGCACGTCCTGGCACAGGGGGTGGCTAGTTTATCTCACACTCTTTCTCTTTTTGGTTTCTTTTTTAGCATCCCGCCGCTCCAGTGACTAGGACTAATGGTGCCGCGCAGGAGGCAGTAAAAGTGTGTTTTGTGAGCGCGTTTTAGCTGAGATTGCGCTCGTAGCCTGCACATATGCTTTTGCCACATTAAAGGGACTCTCTGCCTCTGTCTCTGCCTCAACAGTCATGGGTGGTCTAACCTTCTGTTTCACAACCATCGGTGTCGGGTGGATGTGTTTTGGGAAGGTGTGGGGGGTTCTTCTCAGGGGGGAAACAAAGACTGGACATCAGGATAACTCGCTCATTGAGAGACATGGAATAACAATTTCACAAAAGATTAAACTTAGCCAATCTGAAAGCCTTGCTTCCCTACTCTGGTACTGCTTCTATTGAAGACTGACACGCGCAGAGTAAACCAAAGAAATGTGACCTGTTGTCACATTGTTTGTTTTTTTGGCAGTTTTTGTTTAAGATAGCTTTAGACAACTGCCTACTGCTTTGGTGCAAATAATTCAGATGCTGGATTGCTACATCTCTACAGCCCAACTCCTTGCACTGTGATGGGTCTGGCCAGAATTGTCCGAAGGGTAATCAAGACTCTATGGAGTAGTACCTTACGGTTATTCAGTATAGAATAGAATATTGAAATAAGAGAAATTTTGTGTTGGGAAAAGAAAAAAAAAACTAGTTATACACACGTAGTTGTATGTAGTTTTACAAAACGCAATCAGAAGACATACTTTTACCTCGTTTGCATTTGGTGACCAGAACAGCAGAACAAAAATGTAACTTTGGAAACCATGAGGTAAAGGCAACATGGTAGAACGAAACGAGCTTGACCACAAAAAGGATGAGAAAATTAAATGCAGAAAAACTTCAGGGATTTCTCTGCGTGACGTATATTGTGATAGGGCCTGACCGATATGGATTTTTTTGGGTCCAATATTGATATGAAGGGGTTGGCATGGCCAATAGCCATTGTATATAGGCCAATATTTTAAGTCATTTAATTTGATGTCATTTTTTGTTATCTCTCAAATAGCCCATAGTTAAACATTTATTATTATAGTAAAGGTTTCAATCATAGAAATATATAAAAATATATCTAATAGAGGTCAACCGATGGGTGGTTTTTCTAAGGCCGATGACGATATGCACTGCTTCTAAATGTGAAAGTGTTGAACTGTGACAGCAGGGGGCGCTGTATATTCATGTTTAGTAGGTACTTCAGAGGGAGCTTGTTTTAAAGACAAAAATCAGTAGATTCTAAAACAAAAAACAGTAAGTCTCTGTCTTGTATGGTTCCAAAATTACACACAAAAGTCTACAACATAAAATACATACAAACTTGCGACCGATTTTCTCCGCTCCCCTGAGGCCTAGGAAGTGGTGAGAGAACTTATTTTAAAGCTCTGACTGAGCTTTTTCTGGTGCCTTTTTATCAGCCGATATTGAAAATACTTTAATATCTGCCTGATATATCGGGGGTGGTAATATCAGTGCAGAAGACGCAGATAGACTAAATATGCAAGATTGCCGGGGCTGCAACTAACGATTATTTTGTAATCGATTAATCTATCATTTATTTTTACGACTAATCGTTTGGCTGTGAATGGTGTAGGAATTTTTTTTATTTTTTTATCACATAAAGCTAAAGTGGCGCCTCTTGAGGACGTGTTGATAACTTAAAGTACATCTTTGTTGGAGGCTCTTGGCACTAACTCTGCTTCTGATTGGATGAGACACAGACAGATATTCATGAAATTTACAATGTACAAAACACTACAGACCCTAACTTTAAAAACAAAGTACGTTTTCATCAGAAACACACAATTTTCATGTAATTTTTGCTCTATTTGAGTCTGTGAACCAGAAAACGATTAATCGATTACTAAAATAGTTGTCGACTATTTCAATAATCAATTAGTCGTCAAGTAATCAATTAGTTGTTTCAACCCTAAAGATTACTGAATGAAACAAAAAACCACTCAAGCTATGTTTATGATGAGGATTTAACATTATGACATGAATCCTACTAGTACATATCCAGTGTAAAATATAGGGAAAAAGCACATATTTCTAAATTATCTTAAGTTTGAGGTCATGGTAGATGGCTATTTCCGAGAAAACTCTCAGTCAATGTTATAATCTAAATGTACCAAGCTTCTTTTGAGTGTGCAACTTAATCCTGACAAAGCAATATTCAGTTCTTTGAACGTCTTACCATCAGCTTCAGTCAGTTGGCGCTACACTCGACTACAAAGAAACCAACAAGTGGCGCACAAGGAGAAGCCCGTACGCCTCACTCAGTGCTCCTCTCCGGGTTATGTATAATGATGAGCACAACAGCACATAAATCTGCAGCAGCTCCATTCACACGGGCAGGTTTTGCTTGCTGCCTCCACTCTTCCCTTTCATCCGCTCCCCTTTCTCTGCTCCTCTGGGCCCCATCACTCATCTCCCCTCTCAGTTTTCCCTTTCCGTCCTCGCACCCTCTCCATCATCCCTCCGCCGTGCTCTCTGCCGCCCCCTGCTGCTTAGAGACAAAAGGAAATCATTATTTCTCAATAAACTCTCACTCGATGCACACTAATCAAGACAGGAATAATGATTGTAATGCACTCTTAAAATGAGATGTTGCACTTTGTAACCAGATTGTCAGTTCATCAATGCAGTTTTCCATTTTCTAGTTCAGGCACATTTTTACCGCAGACATAGTAGCTGTATCGTTCTCATACTCCAGTCTAACTCAGACTCTCTTTTTAGACACACCTACTTTTGGAAACTGCCTTGCATTGACAGAAATGCATCGAACTGGGCTGCAAAATTTAGAAAAAATATTTACATAGATTGCGACACGTCCAGGAGCAGAGTGAAATATGAACTGTTAAATTAATACGAATTACCATGACATTCAGAGCATTTTTTTGTTTTTGTGGCTTTTTTGCAAAGGGTATTTGTAGTCTTTGTGATTTATAATTACAACTTTTCAAATTGCGATTCCATTCAATTGCAATTAATTCTATCCACTCCTCTAAACATTGTCTAATCCTTGTCTCCATTTATTATATTTTAGAATAGAACAAACATGCCCCGCTTTAAAAATGTATATATTCATGTCTATAGCTCACATGCGGCCTCTCCTTTGGGTCTTATAGCGCTGCAGAACACAGGACGTAGCATTTACTTTGCCGCTGCCCTCAGACGTCTCCTCTGCTGCCGTGTAATATGATAAAGCCCTGGTCTGATGCGTGTGAGAAACACTGCAGCTCCCTGCTCTGGCTTCTCTCGGTCTGATGTGGCCTGTCATACGCACTGAGACAGAGCAGCGCAGATAACACAAACCCAGCCGGCCCAAGGTCTTCCTGCAGTCCTGAATATCATTGGCCCATGGTTCACAAGGGGGAACAAAGGAGAAATGTTTAATTCTTGTAGCGCCGGCCAAGACAAATGCAGGCGTTTTTGTCCTGATAACCTACAGACAAGGAGAGGGGAGGCACCTGGGTCCACAAGGCCAAACACTGAGCCACGTTTACCTTGTCCAGAACACACAGTGCAATACATTCTCAGCAAACGCCAAACAGGAGGACATAGCTGCCACAAACTATAGTTTACTTATTCATTCGACCATCAAATGTTGTTTTAAAGAAAGAATTTAAAAAAGTTAATTCTGTATAAGGTATATTTAATTCTACTTAAGATACTAAAAAGTCATTTGTAAAATGTTTTTGCAGTGATCTCCTATCCCTTCTTATTTATTGCCACCTTTCCAAACAAAGTACATTCTCAAGTTCGCACAAGGTCAACCAAATGACACCGAATTCTTTTGTATACAATCTAGGCCTTAAACTTGAGTCATGTGTCCCGACCGCTGACACTGGTCATCCGTGGAATTCCACTGCTGGGATCTGCTCAACATCTGCAGCCGCACACTTGAGCAGAGATGAGTCAAATTAAGAGCATTTCCTGCAAGCTGTGCAAAGGATAGGAGTTCATCTTAACCAAACACTACTGTAACACATAGCAGGGCCGCCATAAACCCCTCTTCCTCTCAGCTCCTGCCGCCTTTAGATTGATGTGAGCTTTGAGAGGGTCTGAGGAAGAGGGGGAAAAAAGAAAAAAAGCCAAGGTCAAAGAGACAGGGAGAGGGGAGAGGATATTGTCTTGATCAATAGCTCACGTCCTGTCTTCTAGGCTGCATGGATGCACAGCTAACATTGCCGCCGTCGATCTCCTTTGAGCTGATCACATCTCGCTGGCTGGACACGTGGGCGGAGCCTCCGGGTCATGTGGTCAGGTTGCACGGAGGAGGAAAGGAAAATGGCAGAGAGGATATCCAGAATATGATTAGACCTAACAGATGTCCTGCAGCTGTTCGCATATTTAAACGTAGAAGCGTGTCTGTAAATGTGCACTCGAGCTCTTTTCACAGGGCATCACAACTGAATAGAGATTGTATTTTCAATAGTCGCAATCGGTACATTACAAATACAGGGTAAAGCCTTCTGCGGGGCACTGTCTTTTTGTTTTGGTATCCCTGAGGTAACTTCTCTTAGTAAGTTCAAGTAAACTACTGTGGTTGAAGTAATAAATGAAACACATCTTTATCACTATTGTACACTTAGAAAATGCAATATTGATCTAAAACAGCTAAAACACCCAGTAGTTTCACTTCCTGATCCTCCACACGAACGACCATAAGCCCCTCCCACATACCCATCCTCTTGCTCCTCTTTGCTGCGCAGCTATTTCAATTAGAAAAAATCTATTCCTGGAGAGGATTTTAGGGAGCTGCTAATAATAGCCTCTGGGGAAGATTAAAAGATTACTCGTAGTTGTGCAAATGGCTCAAAACACAACTCCAGGTATTTTTTTCGATGCGAGAATAACATTGTGACATGGTAAAAGATTCCTCTCCCCCCCCCCCCCCCTTAATGATCCTGGATTATGTTTAAAATGTGCACTGTGAACTGAATCCACCATTACAAAAAAAAAAGGGAATTGCAAACGTTCAAAAAAATAGCAAATACACATCTTTTCAATGTCTGTTTCTTATTAATGCCAAAACTTCAACACATGTCAAAAGTGGCACAGCGCAGCATAGTAATAGGATTTGAATTAAAACCATATTTTGCAGCCAGCCGTGGCCCACTGGCAGTCTCAGGCCTCATATAAAAACCATACATCCCAAAGTAACCATTACGCACACTTTGAACGGTGTGTCTATGAGTGAGCATGTTGGCTTTTCCCATTTTTCTTTAATATGCACTTAGCTCGGGCCGCCATAAAATATGTCAGCACCGAGGCGCGGGCCAGAAAGCCTCAACTGCTCCGACTGTAAAATGATTTGGGGGGAATCTCCGGGAAGCGCGGGAGCAAATTGTAGCGGCGGAGGTCCCGGGATGGTGCATCGGGGAGGTGTAGTCGTACCCTTTTATCCGCGGGAGAGGAACAGCTTTCAGCAGGTTCACACAGTAAGCACGTGCCAAGCCGAGACTAGCGCTGGCAGAGGCTGCAGCAGCGAGAGCAGGAGGGAGGGAGGGAGAGGGGGGATATAAAAAGGGTGATTTGGCGGTAAGGGGAAGAGGACCTACTGAAATGTTTTGACATAAGAAGTAGTTAGGTGACACGAGTACTTAAACACTGGTGCGGTTCTGAAGAAAACGAGCACCTCACAAGCTCTTGCTCTCCTCGCGCGCTCTCTCCATCTCTGACGGGTTTTTTTTTGTTTGGTTGGGTTTTTTAGAGCAGTTCGCCACACATTTACACAAGCTATTTCCACAAATTTTATTGGCAAACTGCCCTTTCCCACATATCTAATGGCAACATTTTTTCTTTATATACAAACCAGGGTATTCTCGTCCTCAGGCCGGGATAAGAAGAGAGATTTGCACAGAAGGACACACTTACTTACAACTTTGGGATGGATTAGAGCCCTCTTTATTGAGTTGCCTTGTGTACGAAATGTGCAGTATAATTAAACATGCCTTGTCTTGCCTTGCCTCTTTACACATCAAATGAGCTTCTCAAGTCCAGTGGATAATGTAAGAGATACGGTAGCACAGCGGTTAGCGCTCGTGCTTCACAGCTAGAAGGTCCTGGGTTCGATTCCCACCTGGACGGGGCCTTTCTGTGTGGAGTTTGCATGTTCTTCCCGTGTCTGCGTAGGTTTCCTCCGGGTACTCCGGTTTCCCCTACCACTAAAAACATGTACAATAGGCCAGCATGAATGAGAGTGTGTTTGAGAGTGTGCATGGGGGACGACGGATGCAAATTAGCCCAAGGCTACAATCCGGTGTGGCTTGTTTACATGCATGAGACCCATGTATGTTCATTAACATGCACTGTCCCGACTAAATAAACCAATAGAATAATGTCTATTGTATGTAAAATCTTTCCTGTATGGCACTTTTAATGCTGTCATGCATTTTTTTTTTGTCTGACCCTGCAGACTGTGCTCACAATGTTCAAGTATTTGACGTCATCATTTCGGATGGAGGGCCGTGACGGTATACCAATTCACTGTTTCTCGAGAAGTAACAGCACGGAAAATACACATGTTGACCCATATAATTTGTTGTAATCACATTTTCCATAGTAATATTGTGTGCATCTGACGACAACCCTTGTGTCTGTGTGATTGAATAATAAGGCCAAACTATGTCAATGTGTGTTCCTAACTATGATGTTTATTATGACCTACAGGCTCAGAAGAGTGTTATGATGTGTACGTGAAGGCGGTCTTTCACTGTGTTCACCGTTTCTACCTTAAGTAGCATCTTTGTAGTACATCGCTAACAGCACATTCCCTCACATCTCTAGACGGCCGTGTGTGTGTGTGTGTGTGTGTGTGTGTGTGTGTGTGTGTGTGTGTGGCTCTGAGCAGCGGTACTCACTATCTCCTCCCAGTGTTTGCTCTGGCACAGGGCTGTACCGTGGGGCCAGCCTTGTGCTCCTCTGATAAGAGCACAGTTATGTCAACACTGGCCACTGTAAAGGAGCCGGCTGCTCATGTTGACACGCAGCTTATTTACTCTCAGTCTCTAATGTACTAATGACCATGTACTGTACATCTGAGGGTAGAGCCCCCTACTGGCCTCCTCTGGTACAGTCAGTTGTATGCAAAACAGGGAGAAAATAAGTGTGTTTAAAGAAACTCTGACACAAGAGTAGGCACTTTATAAGACAGAAAAAGGAGATGTAGTACTTGAGGAGGAGGAAGTAGAAGAGGAAAATTGGTATTACAGTATTGTAGGCTACTAATGTACATTTTCACAATTGAGGCTTCTTTCTTTTTAGATTTTACATTTTGAAATTTGAACTATGTTTTTGTCAAGAAAATGCAGCAAGGAATGAGAGACTGGGCTGAACAGGATTTCAGCTCATTAGTAGTGGGAATGACATGTCATAAAACACTGAAAACAAACGTTCATTTTCATATAATGGTATGCTAGAAAATCGAGGAGGAGGAGAAAACACTTTGAGCGCAGAACGGGTCTTGTGTTAGATTATGGGCTTTAAAAATATGGAAGGCTGTTTTGTGTTCCCAGTAGACGCAATAAAATCCAGGAAAAACATATTAAAGCTCTTCAGCAGCAGAAAAAGAAACAATCAAAGTGAACAGGATTACTGAAAACTGCATCAATGAAGCAACATACAACTCCAGGGATGTTTTTGATGAGGAAACAACTTTATAACATGGTTAAATGCTCAAAAAAGTCAATTTTGTATGACGTGTTTTCTTTAAATTGCAAATTAAAATAAAAACTGAAAGAACATTGAACAGTGTAACTGCTGCATAAATAGATTTGGTCGCTTAAAGTTGAATTACAATGTGGTACAATGTGACAAGGCACATTTATTATAGACTAGTGAATTTCACATCACCAAATGGAGTCTAAAACTATCGTATTCTGTTACAATCCCCTGTTGACAATCCGGCAACATGAGTGTGCATATTGAACTGGGAAGGCCTGTAAGTCCAGTGTAGCGGGCCATTACTTAATCATTAAAAGTGGTTAATTGGCCTTTGAATACAGAATTTATTCATTTCCTTTATTATTGATCAGACTTTCCCCATCATGTACCGCCTGCCTGTCCTGCTGCAAAGACCCCTAAAATATCCCCACTGTGTCCTTACTAGGCCAGGGGAAGGTGAGTTAGATTTATTGCCAGCTATGGTATACACGAGCCGTGCTGCAGACTGGAGTTGACCTGACGACGACCCGACTGTGCGCTAATGTAAAAGCTATCATGTATTAGCAGTAAACCCGTGTCCCTGTGGCCGCGAGTGCAACGCAGAAGACACAAGCCTCCGTGGGCTGAATCAGACTAGCAACAGCAAAGTGCATTAAATTATTTACAGACAAGAAGTATCCTGACCACAAACAAGATGTATGTTGTGTTAGCTGTGCGTCTTTTAATAGCTCTATACGCGCCCCTTTAGTTCCAGTAAGTGAATGACATAAAATACATAAATGGGCAAATTAATAAAGTAAGAAATTTCAACTTTATTCCATTCAACTTATATTAGGCTGAAGCAACGACTGTATTATCATAAAGACATCCAAAATGTGACTCATCAAGCGTATGCAGAACTGTCGTAAGCCTTGAAGAGCTACCGACATTTTCCAGACTATAAGTCACACTTTTTTTCATAGTTTGGCTGGGGGTGCGACTTATACCCAGGTGCGACTTATATACAAATATATAATTTCACATGTTTGTTATTTTCATACTGCTGGCCGCTAAAGGGCACTCCAGGCTTGTGTACCAGTATCTGCTACTCCTGTACCATTGAAGATTTAAAAAACGGTAATCGAGCCCAGAAAGAAAGTGCACTGTGCAAGAAACTTGTGAGGGACTGGCGATAAGCGGAGGTTACTCTTACTGCAATGAAGAAAACTAAATAATCTAAACTCGGGCTAAAAGCTAGACGGCCACAGCTAGAGGAACGAGTTAGCAAATGAGAGCTTGAACAATGTAATACCGGGAGAGGCTTGTAAACGGTACAGTTACGCCTCCACGCCCAGGTAGTTGCCAAGGCTGGTGCGACTTATACTCCGGAGCGACTTATAGTCCGGAAAATATGGTACTTGGAAAGGGCTGAAGAACTACTGGTAGTTCCCGAGCTCCTGGTTGGAGAACCTTGACCTAAACTAAGGTTTTTACACTTTTTTTTTTTCAAATTCCTGATGGTTTTGGAATGTCGCTTGAGTATCGTTACTCCCCAAAAATTTCAATACTGGGTCATAGACAAAAGTTCACCAAAAACCAGGCAAAAAGAAACAAGACGGAAAACGAGTGGAGAAGTGACAAATGAGTGATTTCCTTCACGAGGCCATAAATCAGCGAAAGGGGCAGCTCGGCCTCCCTCGACGAGCCAAAGGTTTCCCTCCTTTTTCACAGGCCTTCTCCCTTTACATTCACACACACCTACACAAACATATGCACTCCTCTCCTCTAACTCCTCTCCTCACTCTCCCAGATGGTGCGCGCAGCAATGGCATCCCCAGCGCACCCCGACCAATCTGGCAGCGGTGTGTAGCCGTGCCCGCTGGCTGGCACGGAGGCACGGCTCGTAAAATCACTAGCAGTTAGGGGTGGCACGGGCTTCAAAGAGGTGCTCCTTGAAACCGGCGCGGGTAAGGAGTCTCCAAGTGGATAAATCCTATACTAACATGTCTGAGTGGTGCGGCGGCTGTGCTAGGTAAGGCATGGAGGAAATGAAAGTGGGAGAAGCACATGTGCAGCTGTGTTGGTGGGATCGGGCAGAAAACACCAGCAGTAAATCTGGAACGAGATTACGCCACAGAGTTGTGAATGGACAAATGTGGACGATGGGGCAGCTGCAGACACAGGTGAGAGTTGATAAAAATGTACAAAGACATATATCATGTGTAATATGTAGTTTAAGAATATGGCTGGACAAAATATCGCCAGGGATCTCTCTGAATCCCGGCTACCGCAAGTGCACACTGCTATTGTGTCCTTGGGCAAGACACTCCACCCTCCTTGCTTCAGTATGTACACTGATGTATGAATGAGAGAGTGAATAGTGAGCGGTTCCTTGATGGAAAAGTGCTTTGAGTGCCTAAAGTGCTTTATAAAATAGAGACAACCATTTTACCATATTTTGAGTGCCGATTTTCAGTACCTTTTTCATATAATGTAATAATTTGGCCAGCGGTATTAAAAAAGCTGTTTGGTTAAAGCTAGTGTATGTCGGAGCTGGGAAACTCGAGCTGCGAGCGGGATGGTCCCACAGACTGGCAGATTGATGGGGGTCCAACAGGACTGGGGGATTTGCTTTCATTGTGAATGTTAGCCATCTGCCTGGCAGGAAACAGAGCTGGAGCGAACTCTGTTGACTGACAGACGAGACACTGAATGTAAAATCTATGTGTGTTCTGTGTGTAGTATTGATCCTCAACGCAGCTCGACTTACTGAAAGCAGAACCCTCAAACAGGGCACACACATTTGCACCGTGAATATAATGTTAAGACGATATAGAAATCCTATCTTTAAAATAACTGCAAGGGCATTAGTGCGGTTTAGCTGCATAGGACATCATGCTGTTCAACCGTGTGCTGTTCAACATAAATGATCTTCATAAATATCAGAAAAGTGCATTTGTTCAAATACTGAACTTTGATTTATTAACCTGCTTTGTCTCCAAAAATAGATACTACAATTAGTATATTTATTTTTAACGTTTGGCTTTGATGCCTCTAGTATTTCGACGCATAGGAGAAACACAGGTCGTCTAGTTTCTGATTGTAAAGCAAGGCCCAATGTTAAGTCACACATTAGCCATGAATGTCTACCTCCCTATTCTTTACACCAACACATTCCTTGTTTAAACCGGAACACACTCAACATATCCTTGAATGTATACGCCTAACATCACTGAAGAGCCCTCTGTGGCCTCGGCTGTTTCCAAAGCCCTGCGTGCATCACTGTGTGACCAGTTGCCCTCCAGGTGACCCTAAGGTTTATCTATAACCAGCGACTGCCCTGTGATGTACAAGCAAAGCATTGTGTCACCGAGGTCACAACTGTACTAGTCGACCTATGTGACCCTTGAGTGAAACGATAATAGCAACATCAACAAGTGCTAGTGGACAAAATATGCTTTTCTTGATCTAATCTCAGATGCAAATTTGTAAATGGGTCACTCAAATGCGAAAGACTCTCTCAAATTAAATAATTTATAGCTTTTTATAGGTGATCCCAATCCCAATGGGTTTGATGTTGTTTTCAGAAGACAGTATATCACCACAATAACTGGCAGACTGCAAGGAAAAACAAACAAACTTCCACTGTACTTTGCTGTTGTCTAGTAGTAACTCACAGTCTAAAGACACATTTGTTTGTGTGTTAGGCTCTTCATCAGTCATCGGTCAGTCAAGTTATTAGCCTAAAGGTCTAAGTGTACAAAAAACTGCTGATCCGACAGACAATGGTAATAGTGGAATAGTAGAACTTTGACACATGGGAGGCACAACCTAAGAATACATTGCAATATTAAGCAGCTGTGTCCAATCATGATGTGATAATATTGTGATATCTTACTGTTTAAACCATTTCAACACAGTTCATTATGTTTTACATAAAAAAAAACAACAACAAAGAATTCAGTAAGATACTAATCCAAGACCCAAACAAGGTTAACGTGGACTAGTAAAAGTGAAGTTTAAAGCTTACCATAAGGACGTATTATTGCAATAATGATCATTTGTAGATGTATCGTGCAGCCCACAGGCTATTGTACAATGCAATAGGACAGCAAAATATAGTAATACAATACTATCAGATCGGTATTGGCCAACATGTTATAAGATCAGATCGGTAGCTTAAACAATAAGGGTCGGGACATCCCCAAGAGCTACATACAGTTTTTGAGCACGTTATCTGTGAATAGAGTAATTTCTCATTTTCAGCTGCATCTAAAAGCTTTGCATTCCGATTTATGCAGCCAAATTCAGATGCAGCTGTATGAATGAAACTTCTCCTAATTATTGCCAGCCTTGTCTGCATAACCTACAAGTCGATTTCCTACATCTCTGGCTGCAATATTCAAATGCCCAAAGGCTGGAGTGTACTATTAGGCACCTGCATCAGCCCCCCACTCACCACCTCCACACGCTGCCCTCTCAGCCGCCTGCCACTCACAGGATCTCTCCAGAGAGCGGCTTCTTTGATTACTATTCCCCACGGGCGCACGCACACATTGACAAACAACACACTACTACAGCAACCGTTCAGCCAGTTCCACCAGCCGAGATTTGATTGGGGAAGAAAAAGTTACTTTCACTTCAAATAAATGACAAGTACACCCCCTTCACACGAGCTCGCAACTCCAAAACATGCAAATACTACTCCATGCACAAAACTACAATGCAATATAACCAAAAGGCATGCGGCAGTGTCAGCGGCATTCAGACATCCGTGCCAAGTCTGTCAGTCCATTAGCGAGCATGTAATCAAATCCACAACCTCACTGCAATTAGGAGTGGGGCAAATGCTTCTCTGGAAATGCAGGCTTCAACCGCAGACAACAGTTTACTTAAGTCAAATAGCGGAGCACAACCAAAGCCTTCTCAGCTATCCAAACACAAGTGCACACAGTATACAAATTAGTAAGGGGCCATCTGCAGTGATATGTACGATTGGTAAGGGCCAGTAAGGGCACAGCGAATAGTAATATTACAAATCTGTAGCACTGTGAATCTACTGCAACCACATGACTACAATATTTGAAAATTACTGTGAAAACATTATCCCCCTCTTGTTATTTTCCATACTGCGCAATCAGTACAAATTGAATATGGGCACACTTTTGTGCGAACAAAGTCATAAAGATGGGAATTTTCCATTTTGTTCAAAGACTCTCATATAAATTGCTTTTATTCTGAAAAAGTATGCCACTACATAAAGGCTTTCATTGGCAGTAGCTGCAAAACCTGGCTTATATGTCAAGCCGCGTAAAGAAAACAATCCCTCATTTTACTAAACCAAACAGAGAAAAATGAGCAAAATTTCACAACAAATAAGAGAAAATCTCCTCAAATGCCGAGGTGTAGGGCCGAAAACTGCAGGGACGGAGGCGGGAAAGCGTTACCTAATGAAGACAGAGGAAGAATCGGTGCGGGTTATACCGATGCTTTCGCTATTTGCCCCTGAGTCGGTGCACTTGGGTGTCACTTCAAAGCATTCCCCACTATTAATCAGACTGTATCCAGCCCGGGAGCGTCAGCCCCGCTAGCTGCACCGCTAACCACCCTCCACAACATCAACACAATGGAGCCATCATTACAGTCGTTACGCTACATCCCTGCCAGACACTGCACCTTTATCTGTGCGTATAGATAATACCGCGCTCATGGCTAATTAATTTGCCTGACATATCTGAGAATACAGGGGGTTGGAGAGGTGCAGTCAGTGTTACAGGCGGAGGTGGGGGAGGGGTGCACCTGCTCAGGTTACATCCAGCTGTGCATTCGGCCAAAGGCTCCTCTATACGCACCTGCACGAGCCCTCCCTCTGCTCTGCTGCATCGATGCTCCCCTCAAATCAGCCCAAAGAGGCAGGTTTCCTCCAGCAGCTCCCTCTGGTCACATGGTAACAACAGTGGCTCCATTCAACAGCCAGACTCCCCACTGCCCAAATTCAGTATATTTTTTCAGAGCAATTTGTTTGGAATAATGTGCACAATACATTTAGAAATTACCCAAATCACAATGTCAGCTATTATGATATCCATTTTTAAAGAAAAACTAAATATGCGCCGGTCTTCTGCCAGAAATGAAAATGTCTGTTTCATTTTAGTTGTGCTCTTTTTCATAGAAAGTTTTTGATTCTTATACACTATAAAGGATATAAGCTTTGTTTTTTGCTAATAAAGGGATTTACAGTATATTGTGTTTAATCTCTTAACCCCCACCTGAACCGAGCACATTTTCTCCAGTTCGACTTAAACCAATGTAAATTGTCAATTGTTTTTTTTTCCTTGTGTTGTCATCACTTATTAGACATTCTTTTTCACCACATTTCCGTCTCTTTTCCCTCACATTTTTGTGTATACCGGATTTTTTTTCACGTAGTCCAGCTCAATGCTCTACAACAGGAAATTATTTGCTGACAGCCAAAATGATATGTCCTTCAAGTCATTAGAGGTGAGACTTAACGGACATAAGCAGAGGCGTATTTCATCAGTATAATTGTCTGTTTGCTTCAATTAGACTTACGGAGGAAATTCATGGCAGTTCGGCTTTGCGGCCTGCTTCCCATAATTTGCACATTCATGTTATATGAGAAGAATGAGAGGGCTTATGATACTAGACACTCACCCCTCCTCCATGACTCCCTGTGTGTGTGTGTGTGTGTGTGTGTGTGTGTGTGCATATGTGGCTACACTGCACCGCACTGTAGAGCCTGCAGTCTGTAGCGGCGAGGGATGAGATAAGTGTTCACGGCGAAAAAAGACCGCCAGGGCTTCGTCCCCCCCGCCCAGTCTGCTCCTTCTCCCCTCACTCACTCACTCATTCACACACAAAGAGAAAAAATAGAAGCAGCGCTGCAGAAATAGCTCTGTTTCTATAATTAGATGTAAACAGAAATGCTCGTAGCTGGCTCCGTCCCACTGGCCTCGTCGCCTCCTGGGAAAACGAGATGTGCATGTGCGCACTGTGGAGCGGAGTCGCACACGTCAGCGCGAGATGCACCAGCAAAATGTATGACAGCATGTGACACTACACATCCAGTCTCGGTGACAGTCTCCTCTCTTCTCCTGCTTGTCTGTCCCTCTCTGTCTATCGTGTGCACGGGCTCCCCCCCCCCCCCCCCCATCCTTCCCCCCGCTACACCAGAGGGGAGGTCAGTGACCGTGCATAGCGAGCAGAGTCGGATGCATGCGGCGCTGGCAGACAAACACACATCTGTTGCTGAGGAGCCAGTCATTTGCCCCAGATCCTGAGGGCACGCCGCAGCAGAGAGGGGGCAGTGTACCCTAGTGGCCATTGACAGGAGGGACCGGTGACGGGAAATGCTCTGAAAGAAAGACTGGTCTATGATTAACTACACATAACATTTATTAAGGATTTTATGTTCTTGGATATTTGTGCCCTTGACTTCCCAAAAGCACAATTCAAAAGTATGCCAGTGTTTGCGCTGGTAAACAAGCCATTAAAGTACAGAATCAATGGCAGAAGGGTCAAGAGTGGGCCGGACAAGAGCTGCATAAGAAGAAGAAGAAAATGAATATGAGAATATGCAACAAGTCCCGTTTGGATTGGGGCCCCGGCAGCTGGCTGGATGGTCCCCGGATACTTATTAAAATAGAATTTGTGATGTTAATCTTTGTTTTCTCAGAGAGGCTGACACATCCTTGAGAAGCACGCTGCATGTATATTTAATGGCAAATCTCTGCATATTTAAGAGCACACTTCATTGTTTGGTACAGTGTGTCACCGCCGCCTGCTGTTCCTCTGACACTTGCAGAGACTTGGGCCCATTATTTAAGTTTATCTGCACTCCATCCGGCATAAAGCACCGCGGACTGTCTACACTAAAGGATCAGACGGCCTCCTAAATGGGTGATTTTAAATCCACAATGGCAGTGAAAAATTGGGACTATACTGTAATGTATAAAATGTGAAGATGTAGCCAAAAGCAGGTCTTGGTGACCACCATTGGAAACAATCGTCCCACTATAGTTACCTAATGTTGAATACATGAAGGATATGGTTAAAATTCATATTTGCTGTGTGCATATGGCCTAATGAGTTTGAGTCCTGGTTCGGACAATTTGCTGAAAATATACCCACTGTTACCAATGTGAAAATATGATGACACCTATTAAAAAGACTGTTACTATTTTACTGTAGTTTGGAATTACCCAAATCTAAAAGCTTCTTGGAAAAAAAGTGTCAGAATACAGACGAAAACATGTCAGAAATACAAAGCAATCACGCAACAAAAAAGTGTCAAAAAAGCAACAAAAAAAACTCAAAAACACAACAAAAAGACACAAAAACGCACAAACGACAAAAGTGACAACAAGCGATGTAAAGGTGACAAAAAACATGACCAAAAAGCAACAAAAAAAGGTCAGACACGTCAAACAAAACTACGAAAAGGCGACAAAAATATTTCTAAAAAAGTGACTAAAACGTGGCAACAACAAAGAAGTGTCGATCAGTTTTGTAGGTCTTAGCTTTCAAGTAAAGTGTTACACTGGCCTATAGGCTGTTAGCTGTAGTCGAGAACCTTTTAGATTTGGGTAAAGCCAAACTGGAGACAATGTGCTCGGTTAAGGTGGAGGTTAAGCAGCGATTTAAGCCGTTTTATTTATTGAATTTTTTAAAGCATTTACAGGTTTTAGTTTAGACTTAGTCCCTGTACTGAAGAGCACTAAAACAAAACTGTTTCACGCAGACTCTGCACATCCATGTAGGGCTCCAACAAATTTTAACAGGTTATTTTTTATTCTGGCTTCAATTGAACCAAAGCCCATTCCCTCTGTCAAAAATGATACTCAAAGAAACACATAAAGCTCTATTTCGTTGCACTTGCGATCCATTAGCTCCCATCTTAAACTGGACCACGACAGACATGACTGTTAGGAGTGCACCTGTCGAGTCCTCTCTCAACCACAGGGAGTCCCAGCAGCCCCCGCCCCGTCTCACCCAAACACAGCCACACACAACAGAACTACATACAGCGTCGTCAATTACCGGAATTCTGCCCGCAACAATAGTTTTTTTTGTTTTTTTTTTGTTCCTCCAGTGAGCGATTACAATAATAAAACTGAAATTAAAAAAACAAGTAATCTGGATTTTCTGCTTGAGCCGTTAATGATGTCGAACAGCTGTCACATGCGATATAGCCACGCAGAGAGGTGAGCCCGGGGCACCCTGAGGAGAACCGGCTTGATACAGGGAGAGAGCGTGGGAGCTGAGGGAGAATATAAAAGCTTGAACAGAAACTAATGTTAATGTACATTTGTCAGAGATAGGGAGTAATGATGAGTCACATACAGAGAAACATTAACTACGCTAAACATGTTTTATTTATTTATTTATTTATTTTAACTTTTGGACCCGTAAGACGACGTCACACCTCAAATATTAATATTAAGGTGCGTCCAGTTGCACAATACCAGATATTTCTTCTACAGCAATATTGTTTTGAAGTAAAGTAACTAAATGCAAAGACACTTTTACCCGCTTTAAGCATTTGTGAAGACTTTCACTGTGACACATTGGTCTGTCACTTTTAGCACTGAAAACACTTAAAAGTAAAAATAGATGTTACGGTTTTGAAATCCAATCTGCTGAAATGTGACACTAGGTATTGCCCGGCTGGTCGTTCTCACCCCTCGGTCCCCTTTGTGTGTGTCCCGAGTGCACGCCTCGCGCTGGAGGCCACGGCTCAGTGGCACTGTGCCATACAGAGGGAGGTGGGTGGCAGCTTTTGAAGTGTGTGCTTCTGAGGCGCAGACACACTTTTAGTCTAATACAGTAGAATGAGCTTGGGCCTGGAAGGCACATTTTGTGAGAGAAAAGTAAACAGCTAATATAAATAACTTGTTCTTTTGAAGGGATTTGCATCACACACATAAACTATTAGAGGAACCTAAGATTTTGACTTTCTGATTGAACTTAAGGCTGCACAAAATAGGAATGAATTGTGATGCTCAATAACTGTCTTGATTAATGCAATAACAATATGGTAAATGGTAAATGGTCTCAACTTATATAGCGCTTTTCCACCTACATTAGGCACTCAAAGCGCTTTACAGCAAGGAACCTCTCACCCATTCATACACCAGTGTACGCAGACACTGGAGGCAAGGTGGGTGAAGGGTCTTGCCCAAGGACACAACGACAGCATGCACCTTCAGGAGGCGGGATTCGAACCCCCGACCTTCCGATCATGAGACGACCCGCTCTACCATCTGCGCCACCGTCGCAGATGGTAATATGCGATGTAATATTTTATTAAATCCTTTTAACTCCTTTATCCCATAAAATATAAAATATAAAATGGAACTAAAATATGAAAATAATGACAAAAACTAAACTTTTGCACTTAGTTAACGCGTGTTTTTGATTTAGGCTGTGTAAACCAAAAATGTGTAAATCTCAGTTAGATGGAAGACCACATTGATTTTGCAATATATTGTGGCTCTTTGCGATTTGAATGGCGCGTCACTTCTAGTTATTGCTATAATAAACATTTGGTGATATATTGTGCTGTCCTGACTGAATTCTACAAACACACCTCCTGTGTGGAAAACTATATGTGCGACTCACATAACGATTAAGTAATAATGACACGTCTTTCTTTACACTTGTAAATACCAGAGGTGCCTTTGCATTTATTTATTGACTGACTCATCATTTTAGGTTATATTAAAGTTTGATTATGTACAGTGAAACCCAAAGTGTTAAAGAGATGAAGTCGCATTTGGGAGTGACACAAGATTATTTTGTATTTTTTCATCATTTTGTCAACTTATTAAGAGACTATTTCCATTTATAAAGATTTGCTACAAAAATTGTAGTAAGGTTATTTCAAAGCCACGGAGCGATACCCCATACGACCCTACTGCCCTTGCAGGTGATGTTGGTTCCTATTGGGAGTGTCAGCGGAAGGTGACAGATGGCAGCGGCACAGAGCAAGGTGCTATTACAGTCAGGTGTATGATGCCAAACAACACCTCCAGTTTAGAGAGGTGCACATTGGGGGGGGGTACTACTGAAGGGGGGCGCAGGGGTCGGTACAGGAGAACTACTGACACTGTGTTTGAACTGTGTCACCGCCACACAACGATCCACAAACATGAGCTACACCGCGCACGCTCCTCACTCTGTTCTGCAGCTGAAGAGAAAAACAAGGGGCCGCGGTACTGTGCCAAACGGAAGCTGGCCCGAGACCCACATTCTGTCACTGCACATCTACGGCAACGCAGGGATACAAATAGCTTCTTACGGCTGCGTTTGAGGAAGCTTATATCGAGAACTGGGAATTTAAAGGGGGCAAATGTCATCCTGTACAAAAATTATTCAAAAAAACAAAACAAAAAAAGCTTACCGGCTACTCCAAAGATTAGCTTTAGCGTATTCCATACCAGAGGACAAACATGTGGATCGACTGGCGTTTTAATCGGGCTCACATAGCAATAAAACTTGACCCAAACTTTAAATCAGATCAGTTCTAAGAATAATCAACACACTTTGATCACAGGCTAAAAGGGTGAGCAATAACACTCTTACTGATATACTGTTGCCTCTTCATGTGGTAGGCGATCATTTGTAAGTTGTGTTGCTATTGGCAATGTGGCTCTGGATCAAGATATAAGGGATAAGTATCTCTGAGGAAAAAAAAATCTCTATAGCGAGAACACCTGAGAAACATAATGTCGTGCCCATGCTATAACAGCAACTCAAGTCATTAGCCGTGTCACAATAATAAGTTGTGGGTAAAAAACAAATGGTGATACAAACCGTTAGTTCAACAAGGCCACAAACACTCACGCACATACAGCCTTCACCTACTGGGCTTTGTTTATTCTGTTAAGGGTCCTGGTTGTAAGTGGGCCTTAGCGAGCCCCACCAAGCACCTGTGTCTGTCTTTGAAGACGAGTGCGGAGCAACCACAGACCCACGGGATATCTCAGCAATGAGACGTACAATAAAAAAATACAAATAAAAAAATAAAAAAAGTGGGAGAAGTCGGACAGCGCCGCTAACCTTTGAAGAGGGGATGGAGGCAGAGGACATAAAAACCCGGGGAATGACAGGGACATCCATGCTAGAAAACAATAAAGAGACTGGAAAGGACTGTTTTTTATCTTTAACAGCAGCCGTAAAACACACACAAAGCTAAGACCCGGCAACAATGGCCCGGGGCGAGGGAGGGGAGCTCCAACTGAAGTGGCAGGAAGACCACTGCTTCCCAGACACACGGGTCTTCTTCCTGCTAGAGGGGGAAAAAAAGAAATGTGCCGGACAAAATGTGTTGGAGGCTTTATGGAAGGGAAAGATGGGAAGGACGGTAGTGCTGTGTGGTCAATGTGACACTAATGACGTGACACTAATGTTTCTAGTTTTTTGTAGTTTCAGAGAGGACAGGCAGGAGCTTCTATTGAGTCTGTGTGAATGAAAGATTTGTACGGTGTAGGAGTTTCTTTTTTTTGTACTATGTTGAACTGTAATGTCAAATAATCAAACAAAATATATTGAGCTAGACAAAAAGATAGAATAACTCACGCTAATTTGCTGAGTCTCTACTGACATCACAGCGTAGATACGACTTTAGTGTTGAGTATGATAGTTTTCCTGGTTGTGCAGTTGCATGTCTCTAGCTGAGAAGAATTCCCTTCAGGGGATCAATAAAGCCATTGTGATTCTGATACAAATTGTTAAAATAGTAAACAAAAAAATTCCTTCAACAGCTTATTCGCTATATATTGAGTTTTAGAAACATTTCTCTTCACATTTGTATCCGCTACAGACCTGCCTTCAACCCCCCGCAGTTTTCACACAGCCACACCTCACAGCCTAATGCAGCGATCAGAACAATATGCCTGAAAGATGAGCCCTTAGCCATAAATGCCAGCAGTAAAAGACAGCTCCAGTGTGTCTCCCAGGCTTTTGACACTATTCAGCGTCTTGATTCCCAGTCTCGCAGCCAAACCTAGATCCCGTCCCGAGCCAGCAGTCAGATAAAATTACTATTTGAAAAGTCCTTGCAAATGAATTGGCTGAATTAAACACCGTTGGTCACAAGTGGGCATCGAACTCCGCCCCGCGCCAGCAAAAAAAGTTGGGCCAATGTCAGATTCCCAAGAACGCTGCAAGTGCAACCTATAAATCGTTCACCTGACATGCATTACAGATGACTGGCTGGTTGTAGGTGAAGACGGACAGTGGCAAATGCGCACTGACAGGGTCTCTCTACCAGTGCTGTGTCTCGCATGGTTCAGTGGACGAGAAGGTAGTGCGTGGAGATCGCCAATGGCAACCCAAACTTGTTCGTGTGTGAGCCCAAACAGAAAAGAGAAGAAAAAAAAAAAGGAAATCTCAACGGAAAACGTGGTGGAAATATGTAACCCGGTGATGAACGGCGCCAGGGGGAGGCGTGCTGCAACAGCCACCGCTCTTTTCATCAGCAACAGTGAAGAACATTTGCGATTAATGCCCCGGCAAAGTCAGAGAGATCTTCAGAAACCTGCCTCCGCAATGCATTTATACATCAACACTGAAATATTCATGCTTCTTTGTTAAGAATTCATGTGAACCAGCGTGCAAGTTAGCCCCCCCCCTCCCCGGGAAAAAGTGCACATAAATTAAAGGGATCCACCGCCCTTCACAAACAACATGCACCAGGTGTCCGGAGGTCGAGAGCGCGGTGGACACCTGACGGACAGGACTGGCCAATCAGAGAGCTGCCTTCTTTACATTTGAGATCTTAATTTTCTAGCTGCACAAGCCAGACTTCTCCTTTTGTGGGTCCCAAGGCGGATAAATGGAGAAGGCCACGTATTAAATGGCGCCCAGTGAGGCTGCACAAGTAATTGCTTTCAAATAGAGAATTCACAATTTGGATGGTCGCAATTAGCAAATCACAAAACCTGGAATTATTTTTGGCAGTACAGTATCGTAATATAATGTACACAAAACGACAGAGCATCCTGTCTCTGTGTGTTGAGGGGTTACAGTTCATGCGTTAGTCTTGGCATCCAGTGATCAAGTCAAAATAAAATCCAATCACAACGTACAGTAAGTCAATGACTGAATAAATCGCCACACAACTTCAATGAATTCAAGAAAACCATACGCGATCAATTGTGTTGTGCTTATTTTCATTAAGGGTCAAAGGTTGGGTACAATCTGGAGAGTGGACAGTTGCAGGGCTGACACCGAGACACAGACCACCATTCTGTCTCATATTCACACGCTGTGGACAATCTACACCCACAAATCCACTCAACACGTTCATGTCTTTGTCTTATGCGTGTGTGTTTTTATTAGATTACAACTGTCAAATGCAAAAGATGCGACCAACGAGGTGCGTTTTATCAATTTTAAATTTACTTTAGATGGCGCTATTACAAATTGCCACCTTATTGCCGTGAATAATTGTGAATTGTGCTTCGTTGCTCATCCACCTTGCATTATGGCGTGCTTGACATTTCAAAATATTATTAAAATAATAAATCAAAGCTGGTGCATCGCCACAGCGCAATAACATACACACTGAAACAAAGCTCCAACGCTTTAAAATGTGCGGACATGTTTTGTTAATGAAAAGAAACATCCACAGTGTAAGAATTATTTCCGTATGTTTTATAGACACCGCTTTAATGTGTGTTATGCAAAGAGAACAGTAAAGCTCTTGTCGTTGTCAGTGAATATGGGTGACATTCAGGGGTTGTCCTCTCGTGGATGTGGCTCGGTAACACAGTGGAAACATCATATCTGGTTGGAAGAGCACCATTTCTCCGCAGAAACACTACGCTCGAGCTCCAACAAAATGAGAAGAGTTACAGCATGCAGACACAGCCTCAGCGTGTGTGTGAGGAGAGAGAGAGAGAGTGTGTGAGCTGTCAAGAGCAGAGCACAGAGATGAATAGAGAAGTGTTCCCATGAATTCTGCTGAATGACTAATTATACTTCATGTATGCGCTGATTTTTTTTTTCAGAGCTCTTTTAAAAAACAATGGACTGAAGAAAGTCTTTGATAACCACATGCAGTACAATGGGTTATAAGAAGCACAAATATACAAACTATAAAATAATTACTGTCAGTTCAAAAGCATTACACAATTGCATAGAGTAAAGTAAAATAGGAGAAAAAAAACAGCAAAACAGCACTTTTTGTCTGAGGTCAAACTTCTCTAAAAAATTGCTGAACTGAGCAATCCTGATTTGGCCATGCCTTCAATAAAAACAATGACACAAGAATTATTAATTGCCAGTGTACCATAATTAATATTAGAGTTAATAAAATATAAGCATATACAGCAACAGAAAAAAAAACACAACAATGAAAGACAGACATTGCATAATTGCAATAACATTATGTAAAGCTATAATAGTACTGTCACATACACACGATTGCACTAAAGTGACATTGTTCCATTATATTCTACAGCTTTCAGAAACCACACAGGTGAAGCTTTTACCTGTGGGGGTGCTGCGCCCAGGTTTGGAATCTTGGGCTCCCAGTGGCAGTTACCAAAATGGGCCAAGTGACAGCTTCTTATTTTGCATTCGGCTCTGGCTTTAGAAACCAGAGCTAGTGCACTAGTCAAGGAAAACATACCTTCAAATGTCAAATTAAAATATCATGGCATTTACTTAACTGAACAAACGTTATTTGTCTAACTAAGAAGCCTTTATTACTTTTGGTGTATTTAATCAGTTAATGTTGATTTGGCTCAATCAAAACTCTAGCTTTTAGGCTTTGGGTAAAACTAATTTCCCATGATTTATTAGCTGATATTTGAAGAGTACCACTGTCAACTCTGTCAACCTTTATATTAAACAAAGCCCCCGTCTAAGACTCTCTCTTCCAACATCAAAGACTGCAGTTCAGTGTGCACGCGCACTGCCGCCATGCACCATCTTTACGCATACTTATTATTATTAGCGATACGTACAACCTGCGGCTGCCACAATGGTCGTGGTGTGACAAAGGGACGTAAGTGTTTGACTGACCTGAGTGGGGACCCATTGGTATGTGCGAGGGATAGTATTTCCCCGGCGGGAAGTGACCGGCGTGCTGCACAGAGCCGTGTCCGGAGGGAGCGATCCGAGAGGTGGCTCGATGCACGAGGGCGCCCCGCTCTGACAGAAGGTGCGCCTGAGCTGCAAAATCCCGTCCTTCCATTCCGAAGAGGGCAGAGTAATCCGAAATCCGGATAGGGCCGCAGAAAAATCAAATGTAACCCATATAAGAATCCTTCCTTTTTATGTGTTGCATTCAGTCAATCGTAGGCCTTTCCAGCCAAATACGCAGCTCCCGATCATCTTTTCTGTCAAAGAGAAATAAAATGCAACGCATTATTACAGCAGTTTAGCCTTGTCAATACGCTATAACACACGCCACGGTCCTTCGTCATAAGTCCGATTGCCATAGTGTTTCTCTGGCTCAGAGTAACATTTAGACTTAAACTAATTGTGCCAAATAAGTGATTGCGCAGACTATGCACCGGGGCAGCGAGTCTCCTCTGTACAAGCATTATTGATTATGCATCATATAGATCGAGATGCTCGACAGAAGTACGCAATTTTTTCCATTTAAAGTCGGACGATTCAGCATCATATGGAAGGCGAGCTTAGACATTCATGATAGGTCGACAATTATAATGTGAAATGACTGCTGGTGTAAAAAGAAAAAAATCTGTTTAGTCTGAAATAAAAAACATAGCCTATTTCACATGTGCCTTATCTGCTCGTCCTATTGTCTGCATTTGTACTGTTGTCACACTTCTCCAGTCCTCATTACACCTTACACAATTTTAATTGCGCTACAACAAAAGCCATAGCAAAAAATGACGCGTAATTGCCAATATGTTGTAGGCATACTGGTTAATGATATGTCACCGTGCAACAATATGATATCTAAAGTCTGAGAAACCATAAAACAGCCTGCTGCAGAAATCAGCACAGCATTTAGGGAGGTTCTGCCATTAAGATGCATCAGATGCTGGAAGAGATGGACCCTTTGTGTGTGAGGCAGTGCACACTTGCACGCGCGTCCTCGCTTGGAATAACTGCACTCTCATACTTTATATTTATTTGCCTTGACCTACCTCAGGTTTTGGGCAATGTAAGTGTAATAGCCATTGACACTAAGTGCAATGCAATATTTGGTCAGGACAAAAATATTACTGTCAAAACTTTCAGAAATTGTCAAAGAAAATTAAACGTGAAAGTAAATAAAATAGATCATGTTCTTCATTTGAGACCAGGGGTTTTGATTTATTTTAAATAAAATGTTATACCCCCAAAATGTTCTGGCAGATCTAATATTTGTATGCATTTAATGTTCTGGGAAATCAAATAATATATTGCATTTACTCCTGTAATTTCAGCAGAATATTACGCACAAAACCTCTACGCCTCTACGATTACGCTTTGCAGCAAATAAAAGGCATATCCTTGTCTCTTTCGTCCCAATACTATTATCGCTGTGCAGTCAAACCAGGGCTGCACCAACAACAATACACCCTTCCATAGTCCCTGCCACAAATCCCAATCTATTGGGGCTTCGCGGATACTTGGCACAGACGACGGAAATAAATAAAATCCCCCCACCCCCCAAAAAAACAAAATAATGTACACGTATGAGACACGGTGTTAATTCTCGAGTTTGTTAGCGAGCTACGCGGTAGAGATCCAAGGTGAATGGCCGCCCCTCAGGAGGACTGCCTTTGTCTCCATGCTGGGAAAGAGCTCGGCAGTCAGCCATTAGGCTACCTAGCCTCGACATGCCGATAAATTCAGTCACTCCATGTCTACTCTGCATTTTTATCTCGGGCTTTTAGTAGCTAAATCTCTCCCAAGGAGTAAGCAATTGCGGGGTTATATCATGCTCCCCCAAAACGGGGAGAATACGCAATCAGAACATGAAAAAGGAAATTAAATGGAAGGCGTTTGAGATTACACTCCTCTCAAACAACCACTAGCACAGGCCTTTTACCAACCTACCACGAATCAGACGTACGATAGCTGAAATTTCCAGCCACGCAGGAAAAAAAACGTCGGCTTATGCTGCATACGGGAGAGGCGGACCTGAGCAGTGAAGCTGGCCGAGAATGAGACTCCTCGGAGCGGCTGCCGATAAAAATGTCTGCCGCTCAGAGCCAACGCCGTGCGTAAAAGCTCACCGAACACGGTCTGTTTGGTGTTATTTACTCACAGCCAAACACAACGTAGCGACAAATGCACTTTAATGCAAATGAAGCAAAATTATAAACGTCTGCAATGGGATAAATAATTTAAAAAGGCAAAAACTAGCGTGTTAGTGCGCCCGTAGTAAAGGCTGGCTACATTTACCGTAAAATAACATAGAGGGACGGGGGAAAAATCCCCGTTTGATTTTCAAAATTCCCATTAAAATAATAATAATAATAATAATAATAATAATAGTAATAATAATAATAATAATAATAGCCTATATTTTCCCAAAGCCTCAGCCCAGGCTATAAAGCAAATTAACAAAATATTCACTGATCAAATCAAAAAGCAGAAAATGTGTACAATAATTTAATCACTGACTATAAGGAGAATAAAATATGAAATCCACTTACTGGTATGTTTAATCCTTGCATAACAATAAATAATAAAATCACAAATCACAGGGAGGGAAAGTGTATGGTGCGAAGTCCATCTAAATTCAAAATATGAAATAAAGCATGTGGCAGGTGAAATCCAACAGTTTGTCCATGTGAGGCTGTGCAGTAGCCTGCTGGTTCAGTCTATGGAAGCAGTGGGACTGGGGCTTCCGGCCTGGCTGGATCGCGGCTCGGATCTCAAGGCAGCGGTTTCTCTCCCTGTGCAACTGCGTGCCTCGCGTCTCCGCCAGGGTAAACACGCCTCCCTATTGGTCGGACAGCGGCATGGTAATGAGTTTGTACCGCCCGCTCGGAGAGAAAACAGCACTCAGATTGGCTGGCTCCGCAGGCCAATGATGCGTGGACTGACGAGTCCAAACATTGGCGATAGCGCCAGATTTAAAGCACTGGCAGTAAAAGAGAGCATTGACCAGTTGGTAGCCATTGGACGGACGTAGCCACGTAGTTATTTAACTGTACTGAGTTATTACTTGGGTTGTGAAAAATATGGATTTATTTCAGTGACTGCTCTAATTGCTAATTGATTTGAGAGTTCTTAAAACACATTGTATGCAAAAAGTTGCAATATTGCGTGTCATTTGGACGTTTTTCATTGGAAAATAATGACACTTCCAGAATGGGGTAAGATATAATAACATAGATCAAAATGAATAACCCAATTAGATGAAATTGTTACGTTGATCATGTTTGTAAATAGGCCCATAACCACAGGCTATGATTTATTGCACTTTTTATGTCTATGTTTTTTTTTTACTATTATTATTATTTACACAGAAATCCTCTGACCTGTCACTTCACTTTGATACTGCACTAAAACAGCAACACTAAAGCACTGTAGGCTATGTGTCAGAAATTAATTTATATTGAGGTAATACTTTATGTCTGCAAGCGATTTTTACAAAATATAGCACTAGGCTAGGATACTGGCTTATGCCAAAGTTGTGCACTACTCTGCAGTGGACCTGTGGATTATTACTATGGTTATTACATTTTGCTAAACGTTTACAAATGGATCCCTCAGTATGGAGGGATTTTATTGGCTGGCAGTGCGCCAGAGCATTGTCAGTCACAGAGTGTAAACAAGGCTCCGATTGGCTGTTGGCCAGTCCGCATTGGGCTGTCTGAGAAAAAGGCAATAACTGGCCCTGCGGTTTCAAGGCGTCCCTGCAAAGATGATGAAAGGGGATAAGACGAGACGGTTTCAAGGCATCCCAAAGGCGGACCCCTATTGGCCCTGAAGCCATATGAGTCAAGCGTGAATCAAAGGGAATGGTGCTTTTGGGGGGGAAATTATATGTTGGCTATTTAAAATAATAGAGCTTCGCTTTTGGATGAACTTGATCCCGCCATGCGTAATTGTTACAAAAAGTTATGAAAACAAGCAAAACGATCCTCGTGTAGCCGACGCCAGCAAGGAAAAGGGAAGTGGAGAGAAATCTCTTAGCTCCGTTCGTGGATAGCCGCGTTAGCTATCTGTTATCACGGAGAAACTGCGAGGATCACCGTGTCTGTCCGCACGAGGTTTGTGCCTGCTCGGCCTGTACGCAGGAAAGTCCATGTTGTTGAACAAATGTGGGGGGGGAAAATATTATATTTACCGAAATTGTGTTGCCTGTGCCTGAGGTTTTAGTACAATGCATCCATTGAAATATAAGCTTACATTTTTGTCAATTGTTTTGGAGAGGCCAGATGGTTACAATGTAGCAGTAAAGGACAAGCGTGGGGTCTTGGGCCGGTTTAAATAAAATGTGCAGGGCTTTTGTGGTCTCTGAAGCTAATTTCCTGAAGGTTTGATGAGAATACAGTATAGTCTTAGAAACCAGCACTTATTATTTAATTACCTATATGGATATATTTTATGTTTCCAAATACAAATCATTATGCTGGCATATTGTATTGTCATTTACATCACGATAATACATTTGAACTGAGCATCCATGGCTATTCGCAATGTGGCTCTGTTAAAGCCTAACATTTCTGAAAAATCAGAATTCTACAAAATATTATATGACAGGCTGTATTTTTGTTCTAAAGGCAATACATCACAAGAAAATGCAAACTAAATTCTTTTTTTTTTTATTATTCAGCACCCAAAATTTAGCACTGAATCCAGGAAGCTTAAGGAGGCTGAAAGACGTGAATATGGTCTGATTTGCTTTAGTTTTCCGTATTTCAAAAACGTGTGTGTACCAATCATGAAGATGAGTATAGCCAAAAGAATAGTCAAAAGAGCACATGAGTGGTACCACAAATACAACAGTGATAATGTGGAGTTAGTGACTTCTTCGGGGAAAGAGCATTTTTACGACTACAATTGTCCTTGGTCAATGAAGCAGCGATGATTGACAGCGTGTGCCTCCCACCCAGGGACATAAAGAAAAGCCTGGAGGAAAACACAGCTTCCACTTTCACATCTAAATATTCAGATAAAATTATAATTGCATAGTATCTGAGACGTAATGATAATTTTAACCTTTGTGCAAAATTTTATGTACAGAGTTTTGACGCACTTAAACATATTAGCTGTAATTTACTCTCTCTTTTTATTTTGACATGATCTATTTGAAAAGGTTGGATGGTATATTTGCCAGGCTGACATGTGTTAGCATATGGCACAACTCTGATGCAGATGGCACTGACATTGGCACAGATCATACCACTATGATTCACTGTTATTTTTAGGTTTACACTGAAAATCTGATTTAACCACGACATACACAATTTGAATCAGTGGAAACAACAGTATATATTATTTAACAATTTAAATAATACCGGTGTAAAGCAGAGTTTGCTATCAATCTACTGAACTGTGTGCTTTGAAACAATTGCAAGTTGTACATCTCACTGTAAATCTCAGAGAGTGATATTTCATATATTTCATATTAGATTTGTTTATACTATATAATTCATGTGTACTTGCATCTTAGTATTAAGTCCTGGGTTATTGTATTTTTTTCGCCTTAGATCCTTATTATATGTTTTTAAATGCAATAGGAAGTATTTCTGATCCTGATCCCTAAAGGTTCCACACTACACGCTATAACTCTCATGATCACTGTCACCAATCATTAAAAAGAAACTCTAAAATATGACATAAATGCAATTGTGCAACTGCTCTATACTTGATAGACGCTGGCTTAGGTATTATATTAATTCACTCATTAATGTATTAGTTGGCTGTGCTTCTTCCATTGTACTCGGTAAAAAATACATTAAAAAGATAATACTTTGACTCCATCAACATTACTGGTGAAAAGGAGGGCTCTCTTTTCTCCCCACTTGCATTCAACCATCATTTTTACAATTATTTCAAATACAGCAGTGGCGTGCGGAGGACGGTGAAGGGACATTTGCATGATGCTCTGCTGGTCATGTGACCCAAGATGGCCGTTGTCAGTGAAAGCTCTTGTCCGGGAGAAGAAAGGGGGGTTTGTGGAGTGATTGATTCGTATCCCAGCTGCAGGTTGGAGAAGCATTGCATAAGCATCACATGGTGAAACTGGGGAGTCATGTTGGGAGATCAGACTGGGGCTCCACAAACACGTACAGGCCTTGATACGTCATCTTTCAGAATATCATCCAATACACCAGTTTGTCAGTGTACTGTGTGTGCGTGGTGGGGGGTTCGTGGGATCATGGACCCTTATAAAAATGAATTGGATTATTAAGAACAATTATACATTGTAGGAAACGTTTGTTTAATTTCATGTTTATTTGTCCTTAATTCTGTAGGTTCTTCTCAGATGGTACTTATGTATTTTTACCACTTACAGAGCATTGATTGTCCGTGATGGGGATTAATCAATTAACCAATGAATCATGAATGTTTTAGTTGTTATACAAATATACAATACCAATATGCCATACATTCATACAATAAAGAATAATAAGGAAATCAAAATTCTGACACATTTTTTAGCCAAATTCTATGATACAAATTTTGTTTTAACTGGGTTAATGTCAATACAGAGCACTGCTTCACATAAAAATAGTAACATTACAATAAAATAGGAAAAATAAATCTAAAGCAATTGTTTTTAGACCTCAATTTCCGCCCTTATGCATTCGAACAAAGCCTTGGGTATCTAATTCAGGTAAGTGACCTGAACACAATAGTGGCCTAAAAGATATTTCTTGGCCCATTGTCGAAATAAAGTAAAAAATATCCACCTGAACATATTGGCCGACCATCAAATAGGTCTGTCGTTAATTTATTTCGTGCTATGATGTGAACACAAGCCATACAAGCCTCAAAAGAGAATACATGGAAGACCATCCATATGAAACTGGAAGAGAAAAGTGAGGGGGAAACTGACAAAACACTGAGCCTACTATTAGTTCCATACACTTTCCTAATGAGAAAACATGTCTCGCTATAAAATGCTGGAGCGCAACATGAGCACAACCGTCTTGAATAATATCACGGGCCTGAGATGAAGCCGAGACCTCTAGCGTCTGCTGCATAATCAATTGGTATTACATTTCAGATTTTTAGCAACCCTTAGGTATGTTGTTAAAGCTATACATGTCCCGTTTAGAACTCTAACTCGGGATCAGGCGCTGGTTTTCGCACGGTGCTGTCTAATGTGTCTTGTGCCTGTTCAGTCTTTACTTCCTTCTGCTGTCGCCGCAATAAATCCAGTTTAGCCCGTCATGGCATCAGATGAGTTTATATGACATGTATATGCCTTTCAAATTAAGTTTACAATTAAAGATGTCCCCTACAAAGCTTCAACCAGTTTCCATTGCTGCCACTGCCCCTTGTAACAGATGGCACCTCACCCTTATTAATTTCACATCCCAATGGCCGATTGTGCTCACAACATAAAAGTGATGAGCCGCATTTCAACATGGCGGCTGGTGTGACGTAAAGATATGAGGGCCTTTTTTATGGAACTTCAAATATGCAGTTATCACTCTCGCTAGCTACCTGACAAGCCAGCAACACCTGTCAGAAGATAAAACGCTAACCGGGCTTGATCATTATGGTGATACTTTTCAAGAAAATAAAATGCAGCTGGTTCAAAGAGCAACATGTGTTTGAAAATTCCTGTCCTGAAAAAAAACACACACACACACACAAAACGAATCTGCGATCGTGCACAATAGGCTCTGGGATGTCTTTTGGAGCTGTTTGAGTGTTGATTTCTATTTTCCTAAACAAATAGTGCCACACAAAAGGACGTGCACAGCAAAATGGATCCTTTTTGACAGCAGACAAATGACTTCCAGCTCCACACAAGCTCACTATTTTCCCTTTGACGAGATATTTTGTCGAAAACAGAAAGCTGAGTGTGCATAGATTTGTGTGTCTGCAACCACCCCATGCAAATATTCCCCTTTGTTAAGGTGCATATGTGATGCAAAATTAACACTAATGTTCAAGACTGTGCATGTATTGTGGTCGTCCAAGGGCTTCATAGATATCTTATAGGGCTTGAGATTGTGTCGTCAAAACCGTTAAGATTTCTGGGATTCCCGGCCCATTCGATTTTAATAAATCTACAGAGCTTTTAAAATGTAAAATACTGGTATAGTTCATATAAAAGCATTTGGACACTGCAGTGTGTCAAACATACCTGACAGCTAACAGAGTTGTTCCACAGCTTTTTGCGCGATTTTTATATCAAAGGAGAGAGTTTTGCTAGTTGGCTACTTGAGCTTGTTGGTTTTTTGTGTGTGTGTGTTTTTTAGGTGGTTCTTTTTTAAGGTTCACATGACATTGTTGTATCCTCAAGGCCTTGTTATTATTGAGGCGGGGGCAGCTAAGAATTCAATGGTAGAAAGTGTTTTTTGTTTTTTTTTGACACTCATATTGCAGATGTTTTGTTCTGGTTCACCTTTATAAACCTGCACATGAAAGAAAAACTGGCACAGGTGAGCTAAGGAGAAAATATCTTGTGTGGAGGCAAATTGTTGTCAGTTTAAAGGATCCCATTCTTGTACACATTCTGTCTAGATATTTCTTTGGAGGAAAATTATAAAAAATGCCACTCCCATAGATTTATATTGGCTCGACACTACATAATACAATCATGTAACACACACCATTTAACATGTAACGCAATAGTGGGCACTTTCTATTTGATATCATTCTTTCAGAGCAACGCACATGGACTGTGGTTCACAAATGTTTTACACCAAGTCCCACTTCATAAAATATTTGACCATCAACTCTTCCTAAATCAAGATCAAATCAGGACTAAATCGGGTCTGAAATAGACCTATATAAACTGGGTGTAAAGCATGTATTAACCAGAAAAAAAAAAAAAAAAAGAAAAAACATAAGTGAAATTATCTCATTTAAATCAAAATCTAAAATTGCAGATGACCCTAAACACCACCTGGAGATGCCCAAGTACAACATACACCACAGTTTGAGAACCATAAACCTTAGCATAAAGCAGGCTGCCCATGCTCGTTACTGTCATTAATCACATGGGACAGGAGCCTAATGATAGTGGGAGGAGGGACTTCACAGACATGTGAGAAATAAGACGTGACACGGGATGAGAGATTCCTTTACAGTATTACAATTAAAAAACTGACCTTTTTTTTTGAGAAGCGGGGGCCTCGCATCCTCCCAGCTAATGCATGAAACTGTATTAAGAAGTAATTAGATCAAAGCTTAATTGTCTGATATAAAGTCCAAATTGATGTTACTCTCTCAATCAAAGGGGAAGGGCTGGTCCCTGGTGGGAATAGACACATGTTTGATTGTGAACTGAAGTACTCTTCATTCTAGGTTGATTAGGGGATCATTGTTACATGGCGCTAATAGGACCGGTTTAGCCTTGTCCCAGGTTCCAAAGGTGTAGCTTGTACCCTTCTTTTTGGCCACCCCGTTGCAGTGTAACAAATTACGGGGATAGGCGAGGGCAGTTTGTTTGATCAGCATATATTTTTAATTGGCTCTGTGCACCCTAGGGCGTCCACAGTGCCACAAAGTAGAACCACGCGGCACCTTCGATAATTAAGGTTGTTTCAAATTCTAGGCACATCATAAAGAATTAAAGGTTGCGTGTGCAGTTTGTATGTGTTTATGCCTGATAGAAAGCTTGTATTTGCGTAATTGTTTCGCTCTCATTGTGAACAGAGACTCACTAATCACAATACAATGGACATTTTTTCATATGCAGTTAATGCACTAAAATTGTGATCTATTTTTCTTGTACACTAAAATTTAATCACCAACTCGTGCTTTCTATTTTGGGTAGTTTTAACCTGCTGTTTTATGACTTGTACTGCATATTCACATCTGTCCTACTGAGTATATGGAGTTTTAATTACAGCACTTCGTCATGTTTGAAATAATTGATGTCAGGAAAACGTGCATCTCCCCAGAGAGTTCTTTCACAAAAGCTTCAGGGAAACAAATAAAACAATTTCACAGTGAAAAAAAAAAGAGCGATAGCTAGTCTGGTAAATGTTTGTGTAGGCTCTCAGTTGTCCAGGAATTAATCATAGAGATTTTCAAATATCGTCGACTAGCCTCCGTTGGTTGAGTTGAGGACTATTTGCTTCTATCTTCAGAGTCTTCTTCTTGCTCTTGAAGTCAAAATGTAAGACTAATTT
This sequence comes from Proterorhinus semilunaris, assembly GCA_021464625.1. Taxonomy (NCBI): domain Eukaryota; kingdom Metazoa; phylum Chordata; class Actinopteri; order Gobiiformes; family Gobiidae; genus Proterorhinus; species Proterorhinus semilunaris. Next base: position 18,971,355 of record CM038352.1, on the reverse strand, counting down.
TATGCACAAGCTATGTCTATTTAACTGCCATAACCCCGCCTTCAGCACTACCCGTTTGCAGTCTCACCAATTAGAGGAACCATTATCCTGGGCTGGGGCAAAATGCGGGACTCGGCCTTCTCCAGCAAGAAATCCTATCTATATACAGTGGGAGTAAAAAGTCAGTAAACCGTGCGGAATTTCTTACATTTCTGCCTAAATGGGTCATAAATTGTCGTCTGATCTTTATTAAAAATCAAAAGAATGATTAAACAGTGTGTGCTTGAACTAATACCACCCAAACATTTACATTTTATCATATTTTTATTGGCCATAACATGTAAACATTCACAGGACAGGAAGGAATAAGTGAGTACACCTCCTGAATCTCACTGAACTGCAGCAGTTTTGTAAAGAGAAATGTCCAAGATTTATCCGGATCGTTGTGAGCGTCTGATCTGCAACTACAGAAAAACAGTTATTGCAGTAAAAGAAGTGTCAGCCAGCTATTTATTACAAAGGTTTACTCACAGGTGTACTGAACAATTGCTAAATATCGTGCTAAACTTAATTTTTCTATTGATGATCACATGTATATTGAGGCCCTGAGGCAACATCCTTTTATCATATCGTACTGTTAGAATAAGACACGGCGGCCTCGACCGTCTGCATGACGTGTGGCCTAGTCCACGTGGCGCACTGTCTGTGAGTAGATGGTCATCGCCTACGTGGCACTCACACTATTTAACGCTCTTCATGTGGATAGATAACCAGACTCTGAATGGTCCATGCCCTAACCAATGTATTGACTGTTCAGCTGTCTCCAGGCCTGTATTATTATGTGTGTGTTAATAAAACTTCTCTCTACTTAAGACATCCAGACTCGGTTCTATCCTTCCACTCGTGTCTCTCCGGGCTCATCCGTATTTCCTCTAACAGGTGTACTGAACAATTGCTAAATATCGTGCTAAACTTAATTTTTCTATTGATGATCACATGTATATTGAGGCCCTGAGGCAACAAAACAGCCCCACACCATGATGCTCCCTGCACTATACTTCACAGTGGGGATAGGGTTTTGATGTTGTTGTGCTGTTCCATTTTTCTTCAACACATTATGTTGTGTGTTCCTCTCAAACTATTCAACTTTGGTTTGCGAAAGAGCACTTGGAACGCTCCACAGCACTACTGGCAAAATATACTGTGAAATGACGGACCCAAAGTTGAATATTCCACACGGTGTACTCACTTTTTACTCCCACTGTACATACACCAGTAATAACAATTAATATGGTCTAACTGTAGTACTCTCTTCATTCTGTCAAGTCAAGGTGGGCTTCAAATTGCTAGAAAAAGGCAATGAATCCTAATTTAGATTCTCTCCACAGATCAGCTGCCAATAGGTTTTCACAACACTGCCTGTATGTAGCTTCTTATACAATACATGTATTGCACATTTTGATTCTAATAAAAACTCTTCAAACACCTTTCCAGGCCAAGGCTGCTGCAGACATTCGGCCATACAATGTTACTTCAGAAGAATCCTTTATCATTTTGCCCTATTATTTCATTTTGCGTTTTCGTGAATCTCTTGAGAATATGCTGAACTGTATATCGAGTTAGCCTTCTCTCGACCTCTCCAACTCTCTCCATTTATCCAGATTTGCGATTGACATCGTGTTGAAGGAAACACATAGCCAAATTCAGTTCTCTGTGGTAATGAGAGAAAGGTGCATCAATGTACACAGAAATGCACAAAAAGAGAATATTCAGCGGCCGGTACTGTGTTACAGCAATGGTGGTCTCTTGCAGTGCTCAGACCTGTCAACCTTGAAGGACTCGTTTTACGGTATAAACAGTGATTATTCTTGTAAATGCTTTTGTACTCATTGACATTGGTATTTCACATTTTAGAATAATGAACATAAAACAAAACACCTGGAGACACCTGCAACAAAATGCAGTGGTTAAAAAAAGGCTACAAATAACTGGCTATTTGCAACATATGCTTTCCAGTGGAGGCAATGTTCTCTCTCAGTTAAGAAGGACGAGCAGCTATCTGGAATTTAGAAACACAGAGGAACACCACCTTGTGACATCAGCGGATGAGGGATTTTGAGACGAGCTCAATCTGCGGTGTACCACTGCGGACAAAACATGTTATTTTTATGAGAGAACATTACATTATAAGAGTAAAATGTCAGATTAGCTTCATGGGTCTAATAATCAATTATCCTCATAATCCTTTTCAAACATTTCTTCATTGTAGATAATTAAGAATTATGTACAAAATTGTCTTTTTGTATCATCTTGAGCAAAAAAAAAAAGTCTGTAAAAGTCATCTCAGGACACTGGTCATTTGGAATCATGGTGGTGACTCACAGCTGCCCGTTACTATGTTTTTTGGATAGCCCCAGTCCATTGGTCAGGCTCTTGGTTCCTATTGACTCACGCAGGACAAACAACAGACAGGCAGATGTGGCAAAAAGAAAGTGAAAAATGGATCTGGAGAATTTGGAGTGAGGGTGCGGTGTCTCCTCAACCATCGCCGGCTTCCTGTCCGGAAAAATACATTCATCATTCTCCCGTGGACGTGTCATGGCTTTACTTTGGCAATGGGCAGAAATATGGCAAAGATGACACCCAGGATTGATGAGGTGCAGGCGGGGGCGGCTGGAGGGGGTCCGGGTGGGAGATGGCCAAAGCAGATGTGGCTTAAGGTGCGTCAGGATGGACTCGCAGACAAGGACTTAATGAAGGTCAACACTGTGCCTCTTTATATATGGTCTGTAGGCTCAATATCGATGTCGAACCAGCCATGTGAGAGCTGCGGCTAGGACAGTATTGTGTCATATTGTGGAAGACACAACAAATGTTTTTACCAGAATATAGTAACATCTTTAGTCTTCTCTGGTTTAACTTTTTGGAGATGTTGAATATTTAACTTCCGTCTTGAATATGGGTGCAGCATCTGACAAACAACTATGTCAAATTCTATAAAACTGTTACGATGGGCCATAAGCGAGCCAGTTTCTATCCAGGAAATTCGCCCTCTTTTTGCGAAGACATAGAATTTCTTTGTAAAATTGTCTCTTCATGTGATGGATTCTTACACCATTTTGCCTTCAAACAAAGCAATAGCATTTTATATGCACTTACAATTTTATCGTGAAAATGAATTAAAAGGGTACGTTTTTTAGAATCATTTTGAAAAGCAGACAAACATTTTTGTGGGGGGCAAATGTGTCGCTTGAGGTCAGCTTTGAGGGGATTTACATGTCGTTATACGATTGCACAACGAAATTACGTAGATCAAGTATTGCAATGGAATGTGAGTCCATGAAAACTATGGCTATATACTATAAAAAATAAACCATTCATTTGGTGAATTCTTACTATAGTGAGCTCTGTTCCACTGTTCACATTTACAGCACTGGTCTATTTTAGCTATTAACCATTTTACTCTCACTAGCCACTCTGTCCAATTTGATAGCCTAATACTTACTTAGATCTCATTTTGACAGTAAAAATATAAACATGGCACACTTCTATCTAGACTTATGTATACAACGTTTATGTTGTGGGGGTCATTGTCCCACTTTTTTTCTCTAGAGTCAACTGCTCATCAACAGAATCCCACAAGAGTCATACATACATGCATAAATAAAAGCTTAAAGCCCCGACCTCTTCCTTTTTATATCTTAAAATGTTGGTAGAATGTTTAACTTCATCATCAATATCAAGTTCCAGGGCCTGCTAGTGTAGCTGTAAAAAGCAATGAGACAGACAATCAGCTCTGGCCATACAATTATCAATAATGCCTTTATTTTAACCGGGGGACTGAGTACCTCTCATTTTAAATTTGTTTCAACCATGACTTTCACTGATTTAGCATGTGGCTTGAGATTTAATTTTATTTTTTATTTTTTTGCATCCCCCCCATCTCCACACCTGCAATTAGACTTGAATTCCCTGCATTGACAGCCAAACCCCTTCCACTGACAAACTGTACTAATGAGCTTTCAACCCAAAATTCCTCCCATTTGTATCCAAACGCACACGTCAATTAAATTATTAATAGCTTTAATTATTCTTTTCAAAAAGCAGATTTTTTTCGCTCACACACCCTAATTCAGTAATTGTTTGTTGATGGATTCGAAATGTCAGGGTGCACTTTCAGAGATTTGATTGTTGAGGTAGGCGTTAGTACCAACCTTACACCAGTGAGTCAGAACATTGTGGAAACAAGATTTATGTTTGGCTGAATAGTTCCATTCCATAGTTTGCTGCTTCCATCACCTGCAGCTGTTAAAGGCTCTACCTGACTCTTTTTTTGTGAAGGACACATTTTAATGTTGTCCTTTGATGTCTTGAAAAAGCAGACTTTGTGGAAAAGGGCCATTATCTAATTAAGCATTTTGATGAACAAGCACGTTATTAGCATTTCTGTGACTGTATTGTTCCCTCAAAGTTGTGCAATGTGCTTACGAGTGTGTTGATGTTAGGAATACATTAAGAAAATGGGCCACAACTAACAGTTTAAAAGCTATGCACTCCCCCAGAATAGGCCCTAATAATTTATTATTGTGGTTTTCATTAGGATAAGATAAGATGAAACTTGATTGCTCCCGTGAATATTCAATCGTTATAGTATCTTAAAGGTGCAGGATGCAGATAGTAAGGGAAGGTGCAATCAAATCAAGCACTATGCCTGTACCCTTGTAAACATCGTTCAATGTTGACTTTATTTTTGATAATGTATTAGTATTTATTTATTGACTTTTGAAGTATGTGTATCACTGTCACCGAAACACATGAACGTGGTGATGCTGACGGTACAATCCCTGACGCCCTCTAGTGGTAGGTGTCTACTAAAGCCTGTATTTACACAGCGATTGAAAAAAGGGCATGTAAATTGAATTAGGCATATCAAAAGGTGTTCCTGGCCCCCACCTACCCAGTCGTTCTCACACTTCAATGAGCACACCCCCGGCTGGCCCGGGACGTCCTGTGTAGACTGTGCTTCTCCAAACTCAGTAGCTGATCAGAACCAGGTGGGTCCAGCCCTCCATGTGCTTTCCATTTGTGCAGGATGTAAATGGACTCAATTGGATCCAAATGCAAAACGTGTCTGTCAGCCGGGGGGAAGTGGCACTCTTTCAGAGCCCATTAGAATACAAGCAGGAATCAAAATAAAAACTTCACCAGGCCGGGCCAGTGCCGTTAAAACGCTTGATGTGAAACTGGACTGAAGTGATTCAAGCTGCTGTTTGTGCAGGGAATTTTGTCGTATAAACCAGGAAAAAAGGTCAGTGTTCTTAAAGCCACACTGCGGAACATTTCATCCATGAATTAAATAAAATACAATGTTTTTTTTTAAACATTTTGAACCCTCAGAAAACATGAGTCGACTCTGCTCGTCCCTTCTTAGATCTGGCTAACCTGGAACATCGCGAAAATTGCATCTTCAGTGTCTAACTGATTTTTTTTGTTTATTTGTTTATTTGAGCAATACACATTGTGCTCAAAAGGAGTGGGCTGAAGCAAAAAGCTTATGAGCCCCCACCCCCAAGTGCAATAAAATAAAAAAAAGAACATTTCAAAACATTTCAAGCAGCTACATTCATACAGACCAACTTACAACAAACAACAAAAATATATTAACTCTTTATATAATTAATTGAAACAACGCACAGCTACAACAACAATCTAGTTTCATATACGATGTCTAGAACAAAGCAAGTAAAAAAAAAAATGTGTTACTTAATATATTGCTTGCATATTTTTACCCGTGATTACATAGTTACTTTTATGGTATAAAGGTACATTAATAGATATTATAATCTGAGATCTTAATACTTTCCAGTTGTCATTACCATTCTCAGTATAATTTTAATTTGGGTTTAATTATCATCATCATTATTATATATTTATTTAATTGAGTTATATGTGAAGTATGCTGTAGCCCTGCATAGTGTGGTGCATTAAAAAGCCAGAGAGTGAGCCAGTTGAAGAGGGCAGTAACTCCCCTTCAACAAACCCCCTAACAGCTGATTTGTAGATGATGTTCCTATGCTGAGTGGTGCATTAAAAGACAAGGTTTAGAGCCCGTTGGGAGGATTCCTCTCAACAGATCCATAACCTGCCAACCCTAATTCTCCGTTTGTGAATTTGAGCAATAGAATGACAACCGTTCCAAGCAGCAACACTCTTCCTTGATTATAGAGGAAAAATACACATAATCCATCCTACTGCTCCCCCTAGTGGCAACACATTTCTTCTTGTCTGTATATTTCAAAAGTCTTTTGTTTGTATTTAAATTTGAACAGGTTGATGTTTGGACATCGTTTCAAATCCATCTCCAGTTTATTCCACAATTGTACACCATTAACTGTTGGACTAAAACTTTTCAAAGTTGTGCTATGTTTCTGAATCCTAAAGTTTAATTCATCACGTAATTCATAACGACCAGTACGTTCTTGGAACCTTCTTTGTATTTGGTTTGGTAACAATTTATACCTTGCTTTGTATAACATTTGTACAGTTTGGAACTCAACAATGTCACAAAACTTCATGATCTTTGATTTGAAAAATAATGAGTTTGTGTGGTCCAAAAACCCAACTTTATGAATTACTCGGATAGCTCTTTTTTGCAACAATATTATTGGTTTAACTGTGTTTTTATAAGTACTACCCCAAACCACAGTACAATAATATAAGTAGGGCAAAATCAGAGAACAGTATAAGGTATGTAGAGCTTTGATGTTTAAAATGTGCTTTGCTTTTGCTATTACTGAAATGCTTCTAGAAATTTTCGTAGATATATATTTAATGTGAGATTTCCAAGTAATTCTGTCATCAATAATCACACCAAGGAATTTGATTTCATGGACTCGCTCGATAACAACACCCTCTATCTGAATTGCTTCCTGAGCATTGCAATTACAGTTGCCAAATATCATCATTTTGCTTTTACTCAGATTTAAAGATAATTTATTTTGTTTGAACCACTTATTGACACTTTTGAGTTCCAAGTTAACAATCCGACACAGCTGTTGCAAGTCGTCTCCTGATGCAAAAATATTTGTATCGTCAGCAAACAAGATAAATTTAAGTATTTCAGACGTTTTACAAATGTCGTTAATATACATATTAAACAATTTTGGGCCCAGAATAGAACCTTGAGGTAAACCACAGACAATTTGTCGACAACTCGACTGATAATCACCGATTTTCACACATTGTTTTCTATTTTTTAAGTAACTGGTGACCCACTGTAGAGCTACCCCCCTAATCCCATAATGTTCTAGTTTATTAATTAATATATCATAGTTTATTGTATCAAACGCTTTACTCAGGTCAATAAATAACCCTATTGCATATTTCTTGTTATCTACAGCATTAGTTATTTCTTCAGTTATATCAAAGAGCGCGTGTGAGGTTGAGTGATTGTTCCTGAAACCAAACTGATTGTCCGAGAGTAAATTACACTTTTCGATAAAGCCGTCAAGTCTAGAGTTAAAAACCTTTTCTAAGATTTTAGAGAATTGCGGTAAAAGGGAAACAGGCCTGTAGTTTGTAAAGAGATGTTTATCTCCTGCCTTGAACAGAGGAATCACTTTTGCTACTTTCATACTGTCAGGAAATTGTCCAGTTTGCAACGATAAGTTACAAATGTAAGTTAACGGCTTAGAGATACTTTCAATAACAGTTTTTAAAGTTTTCATGTCCATGTCATGGTAATCGGTCGAAGTTTTATTTTTACACCCTTTAACAATGTCCAGTATCTCCTTTTCCTCCACAGGTTTGAGGAACAGGGACATAGGATTTGTGTCTATCAGTTCACAATTATAGTTCTCAACGTTTGCAATTTTTGCAGCAAGGTTCGGTCCAACATCTACAAAGAATTTATTAAATGTTTCGACGACTTCATTCATATTATTTAAAGTGTTATCCTCATCTTTGAAATATTTTGGATAATTAATCGTTCTTGGTTTATTTCTAATTATACTATTTAAGATGTTCCATAAACCTTTAATATTATTCTTATTGCTATCTAACAATGTATTATAATAATCCTGTTTACATTTTCTAATGATACCTGTCAGTTTATTTTTATATTTCTTATATTTATCCTCAGCTTCTTTTAACTGATAATGTGATAATGTGAGTTTAGTGATCACTGTGTTACAACAGATACACTTGTACATGTAACATAGAATGGTCTGCAGTGTGGCGTTAAGGAAGTTTGTATTATCATTAAATTATATGATGCAACATAAAAATAAAAAGTATTGGGGCAGAGGTCCCTCTCAACATCAGACGAGCGCTACTAATTTTTCAGGGCTATTGGGGTAACTGCGAGGGCCCATGGGTAAAACATTTGTTTATGTTCATATCCTAATTTCTCAAATATGTATAAAGTTTTCTTTATCATTTGTACACACATCTGTTGCTTCGACCTGATTTTGACAATAAGCCCAAACCCTTTTAACCATAACCATTTCTGACTTGTTACTAATTATGACCAGACACAGGGATGGTTTGCACTGTTACTATAGCAACTATTTAGGTGCTTATACATTATTAACTATTGACATATAAACCTACCAAATTTAATGCACAATGTATTGAGCGAGGGTATTACAAAATATGTTAAAATGTATGTCTTACATTTCACAGTTTAATTACATAATGCAATGTTATTATAAAACGCAGCTTAACACTTCCTGACATTTTTTACACTATATTTCCTCTCACATTATTGTTTTAAGCCTTTTTCACACTGTGGATATTCACACATATTGCCTGTGGTCCGCTTTACTAAACAGGCTTTTACAGCTTGCAAAACGAATGGCTCCATCAGTCATGGCTGTTAGGACGGCCAGACATAAAAATTAAAGACTTCCAGCAAATCTCACATACTGTAACACGTCTTCCTTTGTTTGGATTGGCACGAATAACTGATTGTGTGTGTGTGTGTGTGTGTGTGTGTGTGTGTACGTGTGTGTGTGTCGCTGTTCAACATGTGGTTTTACACCGTGACCTCTGTATGCATTTACAATATTTTTACATTCGTCAAGGCGCTGGGAACAAGAAATGTCTCAGAGCTGAATACTGACAATAGTCTTAGGTGACACGGGGGAGGGGCTGTAAGTGTGACAATGCCGTCCAGCGCCTTGTGGGTTAAATTCAGAGAGTATTTTGGAGTGAAGGGACTCAGAAGAACATTTTTAAGCCCTTATTACCAGTCAGTGTTGCCTAATGAGCTCATTAGATTGGATGAACAGCTGATAGATCGCAAAATGGACCAAAGAGAAAAAAGTGGAATGTAAAAAAAAAAAAAAAAAGCAGGAGGTGATGGAGGAGAGAGGAAATAGGTGGCGCAGATGGTGAGACAGAAGACTGAGTTGGACTAAATGAAAAAGAGACAGATCACATGTCCGGGATTTCAGTTGTACCACTATTTCATTTTGTCTTCCACGGTCATAATTATGCTTTTTATGACTTGTGGCGTTTCTGGATAAACTGCCATGAGGAAACCCCCTAGATGAAGAGTGAAACGTTGGCATCTTTCTAACTGTAAGTCTAGTTGTTTTTACGAGAATGAGTGGGAGTTTACACATTTGTTTCATCTCCCGCAAAAACCCTGCATGAACTCCAAATACGTTTCACGACATGGGTTTATACTGTTTTGCAATCTTTGTTGTTGTCGTACGCAGCCAGTAATCCATAATGAATGTTACAATTTATAAGAATCATGTAAGCAGTTGTTTGTGTTGGCTCTCAGTCGTCCAGGATGTTTCTCCTATGCTAGCAGTTGGTGTGACGCTGACACCGTGAAAAACTAAAGCGCTGTGTAAACAAAGCAGTTGACCAAGTTGCAAGCTGGACAGAAATGTTTGCCCTCAGCCCTCATCTGTCCTCGAGATAACAATAACTGCTTCATACACGGCATACAGTAAAAGTGAAACAAAGAAACCCAAAGCTGAAGCCACGGGAGCGAGAGCACAAAGAAGGTGGGAACGCCTTGTGTATGAGACTGTAAATGATGTGATTTGGGCCGACATTTGTTCCCCTTGGGCGAACTTGACGGGCCGCACTGTCTGAAGCACAGGAGAAGCCCCCCTACTGTTGTCTTTTGGGTGGCAGTTATAGTGGGGGGAAAAAGTCTGTAAAAGAAGGTCAGTGTTAAATACTCGGCATGGCACAGTGATTCAGATGGAACAGATGTGCTCATGGCTCCAGCTGCTGCCAGATGTGATCGTGGGACCATCTGTACCCGCGCTCACTGGAAGGGGAAGCGCAAATGTGAGTGGAGTGCGTGAACAGTACTGTAATTGTTGACATTAGTCCTACACCTTCAAGGGTTTGACCAACACGTCCCAATGTCAGTCTTTGGCACTTTTTGTTATCGGAGGCGTAAACACAGCCCACACTTTATCCAAGCAAACACAAGTCCAGTTCCATCCAGTTTGGAAAGGCTTTTAAAGTGGACATATCATCCATGATTAAAAGCAAGCATAGGGGCTGGACGACATGACAAAGAAAAAAATCACGTTTCAAGGCCTTAGACATACTTTTTATACAAACCTCAGCTCAAACAGAAACAAAAGATTTCCTCCAGTATCACAAAATGAGATGCTGTTTCTGCCACACACAAAAAATGGGTGTAAACCTGACGATTATTGAGATTGACCCATGTAGAGATTAACTTTATGTTGATGTTTTATTGATTGATGTGATCTGTTTTCTTGCAATTTTATGCAACTGTGAAGCACTATGAATTGCCTTGTATATGAATTGTGCTCTACAAATAAACTTGCCTTCCTTTGCTTTAGAGATTGCGATTTCAATTACATTTCAGCCCTATTATATCATTTGAAATGGTCACATAATGGTAAATGATCACATCTATATAGAGCTTTTCTACCTGCTTTAGGCACTCAAAGCGCTTTACATTAAGGAACCCATTCACACTCTCATTCATACAGTGTACTCAGACAGTATTGGAAACAACACTGTGACAAAAAAGCATCATTTTAGCTAATCCATCTTTTAACTTCTTAACCACCACTTTACCCGAGCTAATTTTTTCCAGTTTGGCATTACCCAAATCTAAAAGCTTAGAAAAGCATCAAAACAGCGACGGAAACGAGGATGAAAACGCAACAAAAAAAAGTGACAAAAACATGACATAAAAGAGACAGGAGCATGACAAAAAACACTTCCACAATGTGACAAAATCACGGCGACAACGTGACAAGTTACGATCACTTTTGTAGGTCTTAGCTTTCAAATGCGGTGTTACACTGTTGCTCTACAGTTGAGAAGTTTTAGATTTGGGTAAAGCCAAACTGGGGAAAATGTGCTCGGTTCAGGTTAAGATTAAAATAAATTAACATACAGTGCCTTGCGAAAGTATTCGGCCCCCTTGAACTTTTTGACCTTTTGCCACATTTCAGGCTAATAATTTTAATTGGGCGTGCAATAATTTTGACACGCCCAATTTTTCAGTTTTTTATTTGTTAAAAATGTTTGAAATGTCCAATAAATTTCGTTTCACTTCATGATTGTGTCCCACTTGTTGTTGGTTCTTCACAAAACATTACAGTTTTATATCTTTATGTTTGAAGCCTGAAATGTGGCAAAAGGTCGAAAAGTTCAAGGGGAATACTTTCGCAAGGCACTGTAACTAGTGATTTGTCAAATAGTGATCAATCAATCAATCAATCAAAGTTGATTTATATAGCACTTTACGACGACTTTTCAACAGAAAGCCAAAACAATTCAAAAACACAGAATTACTACATCCTCGGCATAAATCGGTGAGTTTTAGGTGTAAGCTGAGCACTGTTCTTTCATTCAAGCTTTGGACCAACACAATTAGAATATTCAGTGGTGGAAGAAGTACTCAATATTCTTACTAAAGTAAAAGTGCAGATACAGGACCAACATTGTACAAGTAAAAGAATAAAAGTATGCATTGTAAAATGTACTCTACTTCATAAGTAAAAAGTAAAAGTATTTAAGAGTTTAATGTGCAGCATTTTTTTTTCCATCATTTGAATCAATCCAGGTCTAAACGAGTAAACTCCTCCACTAAACCAAGTCTAAACTGGGACTAAACAAGAACATTGTAGAGAGGTCCCTTTGAAAATAAAATACTTTTACTTTTATCTCAATTAAAAAATGTAGTGGAGTAGAAAGTACAGATACAGGCTCTAAAATGTAGTGAAGTAAAACGTATTCATCATCAAATTTACTTAAGTAAAGTAAAATTACCCATAATTTGTACTTTTTACTTAGTCTTGCTATTGGTCCTTGCCATGACTACAGTGAATACTAAATCTTTGCATAATTCGCCTGCATATAGAATACAAAAATGTGGCAAACATTGCTGCTATGACTGTTAAAAAAGAGTGGGAATATTGCTTTGCATTTACAACGCGATTTCTACCAACATCATCAGTTTGCTGGCCCTCTGAAGCAAGAACTCACTTAATTCACGTTCCAATCCATTTGTCCGTTATTTCTTAAATCTTTAGCATCCCTTCCATTGTCTGGGCACTAAAATATGACGATTAAGGACAACAGGACAGATTGAATGTAAAATAAAAAGGGTGAAATCATATCTTTTGTATGGCTCAAGAATATAAAACCTGATGAGACATATAAAACCAATAAATAGTTATGGGCCCCCGGGAGACGGCAGATTAAAACTTGCAAAGGCGGATTTCTGCCAGTAAAGGTGGGGACGGCTTTGGCTGTACTGCTGTGTTGAAAAGTCTCGCAATACCAGGACTAAAGCCACCAGCACAAAAGGGGAGCTGAGACCAAGCCAATCAATTTATACCCCCCAACCCCTTCAAGAATGGACATAATGGCGGAAAGCCTTTTAGACCTATATAAGTCGGAAACTTGCTGGGATCAAACATCTTGTGGCACTGAGTGTATTGGGAGTGTGACGGGTCATCTCAATGCTTGCTCACGGGAGGTTTCCAGTATCTGCATGTGGTATTTTCCAAAGTATTTGTATTAAGTGTGTTCTGAAAAGCATGCTATTGAAGTTGTTTTCAATAAAGCACAGGCAATAAAGCACATGTTGCACCTTGAAGAAGTAGTAGATCAACTCAAGGCCAACTACCCCAGTCATAGATTATTATTGCATTTCAACACAATGCTGCTAATAGAGCGGGTGAGTCACTCTATCAGCTGCTGATAGGCTGAGAAAGTGTTGAGAAAATAAGGAAAGGGAAAATGTATGGCGCTAAGAAACGACAAGGGAAACCAACAGACCGAGACTGAAAAAACAAAAATGCTCTAGCACTGGGACAGACTTCATAAGGTTTAGGAGGTCTACACTCAAATATATATGGCCGCTATAAATCCTCCGCTTAATGTCCTCAGGGTCCTACTTTTTATGGGTGGTGACAATGACAGTAAGCGACTTTGCGAAAAAAGAAAAAAAAGAAAAAGAAAAGCAAGAAGAAAATTAAAGCCGCAAGCGGCATCGAGAGGCCCTCGCGGGTCTCGTTGGCCGGTTGACGCCGGTTGACGCACGCCGCCGCAATAACCGGGAGGCGCTGCCGCGCCCTACGTGGTTATAATGTGGCTGCCACCCTAGGTCGAGTTTATAAAAGAGCAAAGGCGAGAAATGGCGCCTTCGGCGCCGATTACTCGATTTTTCCCAAAATGGCCGACCACCTGTTGGTCGCCTAGCAACCATGTAATGGAGGCCTCCCTTAGTGCCTCCATTGCCGTGCCATAACCCTACCGAGGGCGCCAACGTGGCCACACTACATTTTATTTCCCTGATGTGCCATTAATCTTTGTGAGTAAACATCAAAACGAGGTTTTTAGCGTCTCCATGTGAATGATGGCTCCAACCTGCAGAGGGCGCTAGCGCGCCCCAAATCTTTTTTATTTCACAAGCAGCATCGGACGGCCCTGACGGGCCGTACTTCAATGACTACTGTTCACAAGCTCCTCACAGAGGGCGCTAACGAGCTGTAATTGTGTATAATGTGTGATATGCGGGTCAGTCCCATTGGAATAACATGGAGGGCCTCGGTCGTCTCCATGGCAACACCGTACAAAATACGGTATGGGTCTCATTGGCTTTTTGGATTGGGATGCCATCAGCTATTTTTGTGCCGAATTTTATCCATTTCCGAGAAAGTAATTTTTTTTCCATAATGCATTTTTTGTTCTCGGCCTAGAGGGGGCGCTATCGCGCCAAATCTCACTTTTTCACATGCGTTGTGTCCGGGGGTGAAAGGTCAATAAAATGTATATTTCCGATTTTTAATCGGAGTTCGTTTGTGCAAATGGGAGCATTTTGTTGTTTTCGGTAAGTCGCAAAATTCTTCATAAAGATTGCGGCTTCGCCGCGAACAAACCGTAAAACTTAGCCAAAAAATTTGGATAACTTTTGATGCCCCACATCTCGAGATGAAGTGGAGCGATTTTGGGCTCATTTGGTGAAACGCCCTAGGAGGAGTTCGTTAAAATGCGACGTCAGCGAAAACGCTGACTCACCATTTTCCAGACTTCCTGTCAAAATGGCGAACTTCCGGTTTGTCAGGGGGCGTGGCCACAATAATGTTTTTTGGTTGTCGTCACATGACGAATGTCTGTACCGAATCCCGTCGCTCTATGACAAAGTTTATGTTGGCCCCCTCCCCATAGGCGCAATGTATTTTCACTTTTGTAGGTGGCGCTGTCGCGCCATTTTTTATTTCCCCAAAACGAAACACACATTTTAATTAATTTTTCACCGGACCTGAATTTTGGGCAAAGTTTGGTGAGTTTTTGACTATGTTCAGGGGGTCAAATTCCTGCTCAAAGAGCAGAAGAAAGAAAGAAGAATAAAGAAGAATAATAATATTTCTTGCAAAAACAATATAGTCGCTTTCGCGACTACAACATATTATGCATTTTTTTAAAGCTTTCGACTTCCCCCACACACCCGTGGGGCTCGGAGGTGGATGACGAGCGCTTCGCGCTCGTCATCCACCTCCGTATGACAGTTGGCCATATTCCCCCATTCATTTTGCTGCAATTATAAGTATAAGGGCCCACACCAGAGGTGTGGGCAGTCACTGTTTTACACGGTGAGTTTACGTTTGACATGGGGACAGCGCTTCGCGCTGTTTTCGTGCGCTCCGCGCACCTCGGTTCAGTGCGCTGCGCGCACTGCGTTGCGATTACAATAGGCCCTTGCTACGGCAGGCCGCTCGGGCCTAAAAAGCGACGGTAATGAAACCAAGAAATTTCAACACATAGGTGTACTTTTTGCTTTTCCCGGTAATGAAAGTTGACATAATGCTCTACTGAACTAAACAGAACGCTGAGAGGGGCGTAAAGTATTATGTTTCCAGTCAGGTTTGAAAGGGGTAAATCATTACTGTACTGTAGACAGACTACATGATGCCCTGCTGTTAGGGGAACCACACAGTAACAGAGAGGGCTCGATCCACTGGTGTTTTTTTTAAGGATATGGGCTTTCAGTGTGCTGAATTATTGATGCAAAGGGAGTATTTTAATGTAGGTGATCAAACCACTCATTTTACCTCTTGGTAGTTTAATGCAAAGTAGCAGTGTTGTGGTCGGATAAAATGTCCTCTATCTGAAATGGACTGTGTTTTACGTGGAAATTTGTGTGACTACATTAAGGCCGTAATATGCATCCCAGATTAGGTATTTTCCAAGCCATTACATCATTTACAAAGTACTGCAATGAGTGGGCTAAGTGAAACATGTTGGCACTTTTAACCATGCAAATAGCCTGGATTGAAATGTTTAAACTGGAACCTTTACACATTTATAAATTCAATGCATTTTTGGCTGAGTTGGCAAAAATATGTGTCGATCTCAGTCCGATGAAGACTTGAGTGATGTTGCAATATAGTGTGGCTTCTTGCGATACGGATGTTGCATCACGTAATATTGCGATACAATATTTCTTGCGATATATTGCGCAGCCCTACTACACAGCTCTGCCAAAATCGAAGCAGCGTCTGTCTGACTCCAGGAGTCGCGAGGCCTTGGGTCGGGGTCCGCAGGTGATTTCCAGATGAAACAAAAAGAAAAATGCAACTGGTTTAGTATCTTTTTGAGAGTAAAACAGCCTATAATTTGTGAAATCGATTCAATCATTCGAAATAAACTGATTAAATACATCTTAACTTGATTTTAAAATGGTTTTCTGCCTAAAAGTAGCGTAAGAGGCACCAACATTATATAATGGAGGTCCCGAGTTGTTTACGTGTCAATTTCTGGGGTCCCAGCGGAAAAAGTTTGGGAACCCCTGTTCTAGGGTGCAACGTGTTTATATATATATATATATATAAAACAGTTTCCTTAGAGGCATTATAGCTAATATTGAGCCTTTTTAGTGAAAATGTGACGAAATAGGTAAACCTCTTTTGGTCACATATTGACTATTTGGGTCGACCATACACAACATCGACACATCAGAACACAATGCAAACTTCACGCAGCAGGCTGGTTTTTTCACAAATAACTACAGTACATGTAGCCATCACATTGTAATCAAACAATAACCAAGTTCAAATGCTGTGTTTTCTACATCTTCCTCCGGCGGACTTTTACAATATTGTGCAAGTCTCATTGTCTTTATTGTCCACTTAACTCTGAATGTGACCGTTATGCAGCAATCTCAGCCTCATGTCTCGCATCTCTGCCCATGTTTGCACGGCTCCTGGGAACTCGTTTCTCCTCTGGTTTGATGATTAGTCCCTGTTTTTACACCCCCCACTCTGTAACCAGTCCAGTATAGACAAGTGTGCGCGCCATCATTCACACAGTGGCATCGAGAGTGTTTCAACAGTCGCGCACATGCCCAAACAGCGCTCCGTTTAAGGATTACTTACTGTTGTTTTAGAGAGTCGGGCTGTTTTCTCTCTTTGGTCCGTACTCCCCCAACCCAGTGTAACCATGTAGGCTGAGTATGTGCGTTTGGGGATGTTCACAGGCGATGGCTCATCAAGTTGTCATGGTCTTTTTACAGCATTCCTTTCTTTAGAGCGGGCTTTTTCATTGGAGCGTTCGGCCTGTAAAATAAACTCACAGATTCAAAAAAAAAGAGTTTAAAAGTGCATTCAAGGTGAATGGTGTGTAGTGCAAAGTAGGGTGTTTTGTGTTTTTTGTGTGTGTCTTAGGTCAGTAGATCTCTGCAACTTCAGATTTGTTAGGAAATATAGCATGTCAACCCAGAGCAAGAGATGTCTGATGGTTTCGCCTCTGCACACCTTGCCACCCAATGTTTTTCATTTATGAGAGCTTGGGCAGGCACGAAGGGAGCTAAAAGTCGTCCGTGTTTTTGGTTTTGAGTTATGATTATTAAGACATGGAAAGTGAGGAAAGTGCAACATGAAAGACAGTTTATCTGGCCATGCGCCTGATGTTCAACAGAGGAGCGATCACGGAGGGATGGAGAAGTGTGGACAGTAAGTGGCCACTAACCTAAAAGACATGATAGATGCCTTTAATAACCTTTGGTCTGCTCCCGTGCCCCGAAGGATTATGATGTTATTAAGATCTGAGGTTTTAATATGACCACTCCATCCAACGTCTCCCTCTTCATAGTGTGTGTCAGGACTGGGCAGTCATAACAAAGCCCCCTTGAACTGGTGCTGATGTGGCACTTGTTGATGCTCCCTGACCAAAATCAGTGACACATTTTTCTTTTTGCTAACACGGCCTAAAACAAGAGGGCGTGGTAACATAAAAATGTCCAGCAGTTCAGTCTTTTTGGTTCAGGTGTAAATTTAATGTGGTTGAAATTTCTAATTGAAATTGGTTTGGTTAATATCACAATAATATCACTATTATTATATAATAGTAAGACAGTTATTGAACAGTTTTTCTCATATCACACAAAATATGGTGGTGAGTGGTATAACACTTAGAAAGATACAGGCAGGGAAGGTTTATTTCTGAGCAATTACCTACAATTTGTGATCAACACAGGACTCAAGACCATCAAAGCAACTTCCAACTCCTTCAAAAGCCATAGATTTGGTGTGCTCATAATTTATTAATTTGCAAATGAGTTTAGCAATTTGATGGCATTGGACACCCGTGGGCTCAATTAAGATAACACAGAGAGAGGGGCAGATTACGGGACTGCCATTTGAGTGTGGGTATAGCTCTTCCTGACAGTTATAGTCGAGATGCAACAAATTGTACCTTGGCGGTCGTGGGGGGCGCCACATTAGTCGTCTGGTGATGGAGCGTGCCATGTGGCCGGGCAGCGGTGCATGGACAAGGCAAGGCTAACTGGGCTAACAAAACAGGCCTGGTCGTTGCCTGGTAATATAAACCTAATGGAGGGCAGTTAAATAACGGTGGGCTATGTCATGGCAGGTTGACTCCCAGCCAGCAGGCCCTCAACAAAAAAACGTTTTCATCGATGTTCAAGTATCGTAGACTGGACTGGGTTGATTGAGTTGTCGTTATTGCAATATTAATTCAAGACCGTTATCGAATATCTAGTTTCTTTTATATCGTGCAGATCTATCAATCACTGTGCCATGAAATCACTGTATTTTTTCTGGCAGCCTGTATGAGAAATTCAATATAGTCGCCATAAACTGGAGACAATGACCCACACTGCTTATCTCACCACTACAGTCATTCAGAGCTGTAAAACTGACTAACCTTAAAGGTTAGTGCGATACTGTTCAAAGATGTGTTTTTTAGTATAGTATAGTATAGTAGTATTGTGTAGAGGGTAATGCATTAGCCTAATTTTTATTTAGTTTTTTTAAATAATTGTTCATAGAATTCAGCAAGTGCAGTATAGTAAAAGCACACATATTCATTTAAAATGCAACCAAAATCACAACATCAATTATGGTCAATCTCAATTATCGATATATACTGTATTTGTAAAAGCCCTTGTAAATGGTCTATCTTCAATTCAATAATTGTTTTAAATGTTTTGCTGCTTCTGTGACTATTGGCCTCAACTGACTATTGGCCTCAACGCAACTGAACGTTTATCAATATAGCTGGAAAAAAAGACACAAAGGACAGTTTTGTGAATCCTAGGACAATCTATTCTTGAAATTTGACCCGTACTTCATCATACTGACCTACTAACACCAGCAAGGCCTTGTTCACCTGGCTCTCCCCACTCCCCTTCTATAGCCAGGCCGGGGCTACCAGGGCACGGTTAATATGCACAGTGGGTCATTAATTCAGAGGATGGCCAATGGGGCTATAGCTTTTTGTGCTTAATATGGGGCAAAATGGCAAATGGAGACGGGGAGACAAAGCAGATGTTAGAGTTGGCTTCTGAATGAAAGCTGTAAAACGCAAGCCAAAGCTATCACAATGTCGGCCAGGGCAAATACCATATGAGAGGGCCAATTTTACTCCAAAAGCAGTAACCTATAGCACTGGAGACAAATGTGCACGGTGAGATGAGCTTCAAGCATGGGACCAAATACATATATAATCATATAGAATATATAAGAAAAAAGTTAGATTGGGGTAAGTAATTGGAGTAATAATAATAATGATGATAATTAAACTCAAATTAAAATTATATTGAGGATAGTAATGACGGAAGTCGCAAGATCTCGGAGTATAATAAGTATTAATGCTTTTTAATGCATTACACTATGTAGGGCTTTCATAATACATTATACATGAACAAATAAATAAAAGGAAATTGTACACAAATTGATATTATACTGAGGATGGTAATGACAACTAGGAAGTAGCAAGATCATACTAGTGATTTTAGTAATGTACTAATGTTTGGCATGGGTAACAATTTGTAAGAAATATATTAATGATCATCATTTGTTACTTGCTCTGTACTAGACATTGTACAAGAAATGAAACCGCTGTTGTTGTGTTTTGTATCTACTCGTTTCTGTTTATTACTGGATGAGTTAAAATAGGGCCTTGTAAGTTTGGTCTGTGTTAAAAATAGCCGATTTGGTGTGATGTATTGTAATTGACTGGATATAGATATTGTGAGTGTTGTAGTACATTTTTTTGCTGTTGTTTCTTTATTATTTGTTGTTACCTTGCCCTATGTTCCCTTGTTTATGATTTGTTTATGATTTTTTTTACCTTGCACTACGTTCCTTGCTTTGATTGTTAAATGAAAATGTTATTGTTTTTATTTTGGGGGTGGGCGTTTATAAGCCTTTTGCTTCGGCCCACTCCTTTTGAGCAGACTAACTGCTCAAATAAACTAAATTAAAACTAAGTAAGTCAAGATCATCTTTGGCTTTCTGCTCTGACTATTTTTCTTTTCTTTTGTCAAATACAAGGCAGTCGAAAAGGTAAGAAAACACAATGCAAAATGTATCAAGTAGATTTCTGGACATCTAAATCCTAGGTAACCCTGACCCAACCTTGCTGAAGATCTGGAGATGGGTTCCCTGCTCTGGACAGTTTGCCCCGGCCACATTTAAGGCTAGATCAAATACAGAGGAGACATTGCCTTATAGGGACAATTAAGTACACCTAATGTCTGACCAAAAATGTAAATCAAATTTGAAAATATTTGTCTTACGTTGAGTTAAACTAAGCAAGTCAATAAAGATTGCTTTGTTTTTCTTCCCTCACTCTTTTTAACGTGAAGAAGAGACTGGGATGAAGATTTAGTAGACCCCTAGGTACATGTGAATCTTGAAAAGAGCACTGTATAAAGCAGGTTCACTAACCCAGATTTTTCTGCTGGCCACTGTAAAAATATAACAATATATGCGCATACTTTAGACCGCAGAACAAGGACAGTCCGTTTAACTCTATCTTGCCTCTCCACTCGACTGATACGGGCCATTCATCTCCACCCACCTCCTCATCCTTCATATCTGAAGCACTGCACCGAAAGACCAGTGTGTGTCAGTGTGTGTGTGTGTGTGTGTGTGTGTGTGTGTGTGTCTGTATATATGGTTTATGGAGCCAATTGACCTGACTACTCACCAGCACTACGAGAACCTAAGGGGATTAGCAGGACTATGCTACGGTCCTCATAAACCAAGATTTTGTATTTTCATTTTTAGCATATAAAGAGCATAATTTCATTGTTTTTCTGAAGTCCTTTTAATGCTCAATGATAATATATCATGCACATATCAAGTTTTTTTAAATTCTTAGCTTTTAAAGACCATAAATTGAAAGTTTATTTGACGTCCATATAATACCCCAACCTGACTTCTTGTGTATGGAGTGTATGATGTGCTCCCCCTACCCTACTCTGGCGGTATTGAAGGCTCCATTGTGATTGGTTCTTTATGGGGACACGTGCGGGATATGTGTCCGGGCATGTTGAGTGATTTCGGAAGACATCTAATGGTAATGCGAAGAAGAAGGACCAAGAGAAAGTTCACTCCAAAGAAGACAAGAAAATATATTGGTAAGTATCTAGTCCTTGTTAAATATACGTTATCAAGTATTTTCTGAATGGAACTTAGCCCCGGCCTGGAGGATTTATCCCCGGGCTGGATGATTTGGGGACCGGGCTATTGGGTTTTGGAGCTGGCTGTGGAACTTAGCCCCAGCCTTGGTGAGTTTTCCCCGGCCTGGATGAGTTGAGGGGTGTAGTCCGAGGAGGGGTGCTTAAGAGTGGGTCCGAGATGTGGGCTGTGTGTCCCCGGAGGTCCAGAGGAGTCAGGGGGGCGAGGGTGTGCGTGTAGGGCCGGGGTAGGAGTGCCCTGAGCCGGGTAGTGTAAGTGGAGGAGAGGGTGGGTCATTGTGGTGGATGTTGGTGCGGGGCTGGTAGCTTTAGGAGCAGGCTGGTCAGAGGAGGTCCAGAGGAGTCAGGGGGGCGAGGGTGTGGGTGTAGGGCCGGGGTAGGAGTGCCCTGAACTGGGTAGTGTAAGTGGAGGAGAGGGTGGGTCATTGTGGTGGATGTTGGTGCGGGGCTGGTAGCTTTAGGAGCAGGCTGGTCAGAGGAGGTCCAGAGGAGTCAGGGGGGCGAGGGTGTGCGTGTAGGCCGGGGTTGGAGTGCCCTGAGCCGGGTAGTGTTAGTGGAGGAGAGGGTGGGTCATTGTGGTGGATGTTGGTGCGGGGCTGGTAGCTTTAGGAGCAGGCTGGTCAGAGGAGGTCCAGAGGAGTCAGGGGGGCGAGGGTGTGCGTGTAGGCCGGGTTTGGAGTGCCCTGAGCCGGGTAGTGAAAGTGGAGGAGAGGGTGGGTCATTGTGGTGGATGTTGGTGCGGGGCTGGTAGCTTTAGGAGCAGGCTGGTCAGAGGAGGTCCAGAGGAGTCAGGGGGGCGAGGGTGTGCGTGTAGGCCGGGGTAGGAGTGCCCTGAGCCGGGTAGTGTAAGTGGAGGAGAGGGTGGGTCATTGTGGTGGATGTTGGTGCGGGGCTGGTAGCTTTAGGAGCAGGCTGGTCAGAGAAGGTCCAGAGGAGTCAGGGGGGCGAGGGTGTGCGTGTAGGGCCGGGGTAGGAGTGCCCTGAGCCGGGTAGTGTAAGTGGAGGAGAGGGTGGGTCATTGTGGTGGATGTTGGTGCGGGGCTGGTAGCTTTAGGAGCAGGCTGGTCAGAGGAGGTCCAGAGGAGTCAGGGGGGCGAGGGTGTGCGTGTAGGCCGGGGTAGGAGTGCCCTGAGCCGGGTAGTGTAAGTGGAGGAGAGGGTGGGTCATTGTGGTGGATGTTGGTGCGGGGCTGGTAGCTTTAGGAGCAGGCTGGTCAGAGAAGGTCCAGAGGAGTCAGGGGGGCGAGGGTGTGCGTGTAGGGCCGGGGTAGGAGTGCCCTGAGCCGGGTAGTGTTAGTGGAGGAGAGGGTGGGTCATTGTGGTGGATGTTGGTGCGGGGCTGGTAGCTTTAGGAGCAGGCTGGTCAGAGAAGGTCCAGAGGAGTCAGGGGGGCGAGGGTGTGCGTGTAGGGCCGGGGTAGGAGTGCCCTGAGCCGGGTAGTGTAAGTGGAGGAGAGGGTGGGTCATTGTGGTGGATGTTGGTGCGGGGCTGGTAGCTTTAGGAGCAGGCTGGTCAGAGGAGGTCCAGAGGAGTCAGGGGGGCGAGGGTGTGCGTGTAGGCCGGGGTAGGAGTGCCCTGAGCCGGGTAGTGTAAGTGGAGGAGAGGGTGGGTCATTGTGGTGGATGTTGGTGCGGGGCTGGTAGCTTTAGGAGCAGGCTGGTCAGAGAAGGTCCAGAGGAGTCAGGGGGGCGAGGGTGTGCGTGTAGGGCCGGGGTAGGAGTGCCCTGAGCCGGGTAGTGTAAGTGGAGGAGAGGGTGGGTCATTGTGGTGGATGTTGGTGCGGGGCTGGTAGCTTTAGGAGCAGGCTGGTCAGAGGAGGTCCAGAGGAGTCAGGGGGGCGAGGGTGTGCGTGTAGGCCGGGGTAGGAGTGCCCTGAGCCGGGTAGTGTAAGTGGAGGAGAGGGTGGGTCATTGTGGTGGATGTTGGTGCGGGGCTGGTAGCTTTAGGAGCAGGCTGGTCAGAGAAGGTCCAGAGGAGTCAGGGGGGCGAGGGTGTGCGTGTAGGGCCGGGGTAGGAGTGCCCTGAGCCGGGTAGTGTTAGTGGAGGAGAGGGTGGGTCATTGTGGTGGATGTTGGTGCGGGGCTGGTAGCTTTAGGAGCAGGCTGGTCAGAGAAGGTCCAGAGGAGTCAGGGGGGCGAGGGTGTGCGTGTAGGGCCGGGGTAGGAGTGCCCTGAGCCGGGTAGTGTAAGTGGAGGAGAGGGTGGGTCATTGTGGTGGATGTTGGTGCGGGGCTGGTAGCTTTAGGAGCAGGCTGGTCAGAGGAGGTCCAGAGGAGTCAGGGGGGCGAGGGTGTGCGTGTAGGCCGGGTTTGGAGTGCCCTGAGCCGGGTAGTGAAAGTGGAGGAGAGGGTGGGTCATTGTGGTGGATGTTGGTGCGGGGCTGGTAGCTTTAGGAGCAGGCTGGTCAGAGGAGGTCCAGAGGAGTCAGGGGGGCGAGGGTGTGGGTGTAGGGCCGGGGTAGGAGTGCCCTGAGCTGGGTAGTGTAAGTGGAGGAGAGGGTGGGTCATTGTGGTGGATGTTGGTGCGGGGCTGGTAGCTTTAGGAGCAGGCTGGTCAGAGGAGGTCCAGAGGAGTCAGGGGGGCGAGGG
Source organism: Proterorhinus semilunaris (assembly GCA_021464625.1). Lineage (NCBI taxonomy): Eukaryota > Metazoa > Chordata > Actinopteri > Gobiiformes > Gobiidae > Proterorhinus > Proterorhinus semilunaris. The sequence goes on along the minus strand of CM038352.1, from coordinate 18,947,321 downwards.
TGTGCGTGTAGGCCGGGGTTGGAGTGCCCTGAGCCGGGTAGTGTTAGTGGAGGAGAGGGTGGGTCATTGTGGTGGATGTTGGTGCGGGGCTGGTAGCTTTAGGAGCAGGCTGGTCAGAGGAGGTCCAGAGGAGTCAGGGGGGCGAGGGTGTGCGTGTAGGCCGGGTTTGGAGTGCCCTGAGCCGGGTAGTGAAAGTGGAGGAGAGGGTGGGTCATTGTGGTGGATGTTGGTGCGGGGCTGGTAGCTTTAGGAGCAGGCTGGTCAGAGGAGGTCCAGAGGAGTCAGGGGGGCGAGGGTGTGCGTGTAGGCCGGGTTTGGAGTGCCCTGAGCCGGGTAGTGAAAGTGGAGGAGAGGGTGGGTCATTGTGGTGGATGTTGGTGCGGGGCTGGTAGCTTTAGGAGCAGGCTGGTCAGAGGAGGTCCAGAGGAGTCAGGGGGGCGAGGGTGTGGGTGTAGGGCCGGGGTAGGAGTGCCCTGAGCTGGGTAGTGTAAGTGGAGGAGAGGGTGGGTCATTGTGGTGGATGTTGGTGCGGGGCTGGTAGCTTTAGGAGCAGGCTGGTCAGAGGAGGTCCAGAGGAGTCAGGGGGGCGAGGGTGTGCGTGTAGGCCGGGGTTGGAGTGCCCTGAGCCGGGTAGTGTTAGTGGAGGAGAGGGTGGGTCATTGTGGTGGATGTTGGTGCGGGGCTGGTAGCTTTAGGAGCAGGCTGGTCAGAGGAGGTCCAGAGGAGTCAGGGGGGCGAGGGTGTGCGTGTAGGCCGGGTTTGGAGTGCCCTGAGCCGGGTAGTGTTAGTGGAGGAGAGGGTGGGTCATTGTGGTGGATGTTGGTGCGGGGCTGGTAGCTTTAGGAGCAGGCTGGTCAGAGGAGGTCCAGAGGAGTCAGGGGGGCGAGGGTGTGCGTGTAGGCCGGGTTTGGAGTGCCCTGAGCCGGGTAGTGTTAGTGGAGGAGAGGGTGGGTCATTGTGGTGGATGTTGGTGCGGGGCTGGTAGCTTTAGGAGCAGGCTGGTCAGAGAAGGTCCAGAGGAGTCAGGGGGGCGAGGGTGTGCGTGTAGGCCGGGTTTGGAGTGCCCTGAGCCGGGTAGTGAAAGTGGAGGAGAGGGTGGGTCATTGTGGTGGATGTTGGTGCGGGGCTGGTAGCTTTAGGAGCAGGCTGGTCAGAGGAGGTCCAGAGGAGTCAGGGGGGCGAGGGTGTGGGTGTAGGGCCGGGGTAGGAGTGCCCTGAGCTGGGTAGTGTAAGTGGAGGAGAGGGTGGGTCATTGTGGTGGATGTTGGTGCGGGGCTGGTAGCTTTAGGAGCAGGCTGGTCAGAGGAGGTCCAGAGGAGTCAGGGGGGCGAGGGTGTGCGTGTAGGCCGGGGTTGGAGTGCCCTGAGCCGGGTAGTGTTAGTGGAGGAGAGGGTGGGTCATTGTGGTGGATGTTGGTGCGGGGCTGGTAGCTTTAGGAGCAGGCTGGTCAGAGGAGGTCCAGAGGAGTCAGGGGGGCGAGGGTGTGCGTGTAGGCCGGGTTTGGAGTGCCCTGAGCCGGGTAGTGTTAGTGGAGGAGAGGGTGGGTCATTGTGGTGGATGTTGGTGCGGGGCTGGTAGCTTTAGGAGCAGGCTGGTCAGAGGAGGTCCAGAGGAGTCAGGGGGGCGAGGGTGTGCGTGTAGGCCGGGTTTGGAGTGCCCTGAGCCGGGTAGTGAAAGTGGAGGAGAGGGTGGGTCATTGTGGTGGATGTTGGTGCGGGGCTGGTAGCTTTAGGAGCAGGCTGGTCAGAGGAGGTCCAGAGGAGTCAGGGGGGCGAGGGTGTGCGTGTAGGGCCGGGGTAGGAGTGCCCTGAGCCGGGTAGTGTAAGTGGAGGAGAGGGTGGGTCATTGTGGTGGATGTTGGTGCGGGGCTGGTAGCTTTAGGAGCAGGCTGGTCAGAGGAGGTCCAGAGGAGTCAGGGGGGCGAGGGTGTGCGTGTAGGGCCGGGGTAGGAGTGCCCTGAGCCGGGTAGTGAAAGTGGAGGAGAGGGTGGGTCATTGTGGTGGATGTTGGTGCGGGGCTGGTAGCTTTAGGAGCCGGCTGGGGATCTTAGCCCCAGCCTTGGTGAGTTTTCCCAGGCCTGGTGGCTTTAGGAGCGGGCTGATTGAATTGAATCCCCCTTTTGTTTTTAGATGAAATTCCCATCAGTGCAGATGAGGCCGAAGAGGAGAGTCACAGTGACTCGGGGGACTCTGCTGAGAAACAAGCGGCAACTGTGGTTATAGATGATGACCCGATCGACATAGCTGATGGAGATACCTCTGATTTTGAAGGCAAGTTCTTCTGTTTACTCCTGTAGTAGTCTTGCTCTGACTTATTCACATTGTTTTGTTTAAATTAATTCCTAATTTTCCTTTTCAGAGGCAGCACAGAGGCCTGCAAAGCAACCTGGACCAAAACGCAGAGTGACAAAAAGAGCATGGTCAAAGACTGAAGAAGCAGCTGTAATGCGGCATTTTAAAAAACACATCAAGAGAGGAAAACTGGCCACAAAAAATGAAGTAACTCAGTGTAAGCAAGCAGAAATGGCCTTAAGTCAGAGAACACTGCAGAATATAAGAGACTTTGTGAGAAATCGTGGACTAGCACGTAAAAGACAACTAAAGGTAAAAGATGGATAAGCATGGAGTGTATGTATGAAGAACATTAAAACTTTTCCAGCCTCTAATTGTGGTTCATCCATCCATCCATTTTCTCCCACTTGTCCGTTGCCGGGTCGTGGAGGCAGCCGTTGGAGCTGCCCAAATCACATAGCACCAGTCCCCTATGGCTCCTCCTGCAGGTGGTGGGTCCACGGAAGGACGGCCTCATGGTTCCAAACGGGCCTGTTGGTCTCTCATAGGGGAATTGTGGTTCAGTTATGTTTAAAGTCCTCATAATTCATCTTTGGTCCTCATGAACCACCTTCTGGTCGGTGGCTGTGTATAGACAACCGTAGCTGATACAAGGATGTTAAATAGACCTACATTTTTTTCAGATTTTTTACAGTTAGTCTATCCAGAGCTTATCTCTCTAGGACCTTGGGAAACCATAGTCCTCTTAAACCACACCAGGGTTGGTTTTTCCAAAAGGTCAACATAAACCATAAAAACACGTACGTGTGTGTGTGTGTGTGTGAACAGATTAAAGACAGATAACTTTCACAGGGCCCACACATTTGGACACGAATCTTGCAATTTGTAGCATTTATAAAAATCACAGAGGAACGATGTTTGTGTTATACAAAGACACAGAGTTTGCTGCCATCTACTGCTTCATCTATGAAATATACACTCTCCAGAGGGTTTCTAAAACAAAATAGGCTAGAGCAGAGGAGCCATGCCCATGCTAAGGGGAACTGTTATACCGTTGTCTAAATCATTTGCCAATTAATCATACGAACTTCTATTAATAGTCTAGATATAGAGTCTAACCTGTGCACTATTGAGGTAAATCTAGTTTCATGTATTTATTTAAGAACTGACCCATAAAACAAAAACATATCCAATATTTTAAAAGTTGAATTTCCACAGGCTCGAATACCAAGCAATGGTGTAATACTGCTGAGTGGAAATGCCCATGGTAACAACTGCGTGGTATCCGTGGTTACTGCAGTGCATTAATGTATGTAATCTGTTACTATGTGCGTGGCCAGACAAGGACATGTTGAGTGCTAATTAAAGAAGCCTTGTGCTGCTCCTCCCGTGGACACAGGTCATATCCCATTAATGCTGCTCTGTGTGCACGGGGAGTCATTTGTTACTGGCTATTTGGAGGAGGTTGTGTCCTCAGAGATGGCACTTGGAGACAAGAATTTGAATGTTTCACTTAATCACAATAGAAGGAATGCAGATGCTGTCACATCATAGCAAAAGAAGAAATGAGAGTTAATGCTAATATGAAGTTCGCTATTTTTGATACTTAGTCCAAAACATTGACGGTTCGGTTTAGAATTTACAACAGAAAATGGAGTGGACTTTCCACCCCAATTTGCTGCTGCAAAATTGCTGCTCGCTGCCGTGGTATAATGCTAATTGCCCTGCTGTTGCTACAGTGGGGGAAAAAATTATTTAATCAACAATTGTGCAAGTTCTCCCACTTAAAAAGATGAGAGAGGCCTGTAATTTTCATCATAGGTATACCTCAACTATGAGATAAAATTAGAAAAAACAAATTCCAGAAAATCACATTGTCTGATTTTTTTTTATGAATTTATTTGCAAATTATGGTAGAAAATAAGTATTTGGTCAATAACAAAAGTTCATCGCAATACTTTGTCATATACCCTTTGTTGGCAATGACAGAGGTCAAACGTTTTCTGTAAGTCTTCACAAGGTTTTCACACACTGGTATTTTGGTCCATTCCTCCATGCAGATCTCCTCTAGAGTAGTGATGTTTTGGGGTTCTGGGCAACACAGACTTTCAACTACCTCCAAAGATTTTCTATGGGGTTGAGATCTGGAGACTAGCTAGGCCACTCCAGGACCTTGAAAGGCTTCTTACGAAGCCACTGCTTCGTTGCCCGGGCGGTGTGTTTGGGATCATTGTCATGCTGAAAGACCCAGCCACGTTTAACATGCCCTTGCTGATGCCCTTTCCATCAGCAAGGGCATGTTCAATGCCCTTGCTGATGGAAGGAGGTTTTTACTCAAAATCTCACGATACTTGGCCCCATTCATTCTTTCCTTTACACGGATCAGTCGTCCTGGTCCCTTTGCAGAAAAACAGCCCCAAAGCATGATGTTTCCACCCTCATGCTTCACAGTAGGTATGGTGTTCTTTGGATGCAGCTCAGCATTCTTTCTCCTCCAAACACGACGAGTTGAGTTTTTACCAAAAAGTTCCATTTTGGTTTAATCTGACCATATGACATTCTCCCGGTCCTCTTCTGGATCATCCAGATGCTCTCTAGCAAACTTCAGACCGAGAGGGCTGGTACATGAACTGGTTTAAGCAGGGGGACACTTCTGGCACTGCAGGAATTGAGTCCCTGGCGGCGTAATGTGTTACTGACGGTAGCCTTTGGTCCCAGCTCTCTGCAGGTCATTCACTAGGTCCCCCCGTGTGGTGCTGGGATTTTTGCTCACCGTTCTTGTGATCATTTTGACCCCACGGGGTGAGATCTTGCGTGGAGCCCCAGATCAAGGGAGATTATCAGTGGTCTTGTATGTCTTCCATTTTCTAATAATTGCTTCCACGGTTGATTTCTTCACATCAAGCTGCTTACCAATTGCAGACTCAGTCCTCCCAGCCTGGTGCAGGTCTACAATTTTGTTTCTGGTGTCTTTCGACAGCTCTTTGGTCTTGGCCATAGTGGAGTTTGGAGTGTGACTGTTTAGAGGTTGTGGAAAGGTGTCTTTTATACTGATAAGTAAGTAAGTGCTTTGTTGTCATTGTACAAGTGTACAACGAAATAGTGTTCAGGTGTTAGTCCTGAGCTGCTGCGGCTGATCCGCGCTGCCACTGTGTGTCAACCTGACCTGCATGACCTTGAAGGTCGGGGAAACTGTAGCACTCGGAAGAAACCTGGCTGGCTGCCCTCTGTCTCTTCTGATCCTCTGAAATGGTGCACTGCCCTCTGGGTTTGTCCCTGTTTCAGAGCGTGGTGTCCTGGACTGGTCAGCTCCACCTCCTCCTTCCTCCCTCCGCTTCACAACAGTCTTTCACCATCTCTCGTTTGTCCTTTTTTGTTTCCTGTAGCTCCTCTGACGCCTCGACTGTGCTACAGCTGTGGGGGCTCTTTGTGCCTCTTCAGTGTAGAAATGTGTAGGTCTCAAAAGGGTTTAGCTGATAAGCTAACATTTTGTTTACCTTTAAAAAGCTGCTTTCTTCAGGACCATTTTAGACTCAAAGTAAACAAATCCACCAAACCTCCACAAAAACATGGCAAAGATGTACAAAAGTATCCAGAAAAACAATGTGGAACACAGAAACCACAAATGCAGTTCGCAGAAAAAGGAGCTCGCCTTCTGTGTTCACGTCACCATGACAATTATTATTATTTTTTTTTATAACAAGTTCAAACAGGGGCCATTAATACAGGTAACGAGTGGAAGACAGAGGAGCCTCTTAAAGAAGTTACAGGTCTGTGAATGCCAGAAATCTTGCTTGTTTGTAGGTGACCAAATACTTATTTTCTACCATAATTTGCAAATGAATTAATTAAACTGACTGTGATTTTTTTTTCTCATTTTGTCTCTCATAGTTGATGAAAATTACAGGCCTCTCTCATCTTTTTAAGTGGGAGAACTTGCACAATTGTTGGCTGACAAAATATTTTTTTCCCCCACAGTATGCTCACATACATAGGCTCATTTATACAAAAAAAGTGCATTATGCAACTTTTTATGGGGAAAATGGTTAATATAATGTGTATTTGACCTTTCAGTTCACCCACTGGCTGTATGAGTGGTTAACATGGCGCCTTTACTTTCCATCCCGGTGACGCTCCAAGACCAATTGTTTTTTAGGGTTACTGGTAGGTTTTCATTGCTGATGGATCTGTGCATGGTTACGTATACATTCCATCCAGAAAACCTACCAGAAATCCTAATAAACCTGAAACAAAATTGGCCCTGGAGCGTCATTAAAGTCGCATAATGCACATTTAAATTAACAGTCTTTTTAAACAAACAGAAAATCCCTTTTTTGAAAACATAATTTTCTTTATTTTACAAATGGCACGGTATTTGCAGAAAAAAGTAAATGGCAGATTAATGTTATGTTGATAGAAAAAATATAGAATAGCAAAAAACATCTTCTGATGTTTTCAGACATAGAAGAGGAATGGCTGGATTTTCTCCTGGGATCACAGGGTGAAGGACATAATATTTTCAAAGGAGAGATACACAGCCGCATTGGCAGTGCTCGTCTATAATTGTTTAGTGCACAAACATACTTTAAAAGGTTGAGAAGCCACAACAGTGCCAGGACACTAATATTTGAATGGAGTATAACTTTTTGTTGTTGTTCTTAATTGGTAAAAAATAAAAAATGACAATTACCCTCTGTGATTTCAAGGTACAGAGGAGGAGAACCACTAGTTGTTCTGCTTTCAAGTAAACAAGACATTTCACATTTGCTTTGTAAAGGATAAGAGAAATCCTACTACTAATGTGTTAATTAAATAACATGTATACTTGCTTCACACTAACTTTAAGTGGTAAACAACATTTTAGATCATGAAAAAGTGCTCCTTGGCAAAAACAGCACTCATCCTAGAGTGGTTGAGACAAAAAAAAAGCAAGCAAGCCATCCCTGAGACGGTTCCCTGTGCTATCACCGACATCAAATACAGCCTACTACAACTATACACTGAGTCAATCTAGACTAAGAAAATGTTTGTCAACAAAACCGAGACGCATGTGATCAAACTATAATTTAAAGTCAGTGATTTCTCTGCAGTGCTTAAAATAACTGGTCCAAACATAACAAGGTCACAAAATTACTTCCTTGATCACATAAGGATTATTGCTCAAATGCTTAGAACCATTTTTATTCATTTTGTCAAAGTATTAGCTCATTTCTGTAGATCAGAAGAGGATTACATTTCAGCACTTTATGGGTTGGGTGGGCCAGACTGGCATGTGTCTCTGTGCTGACCTCGACACTGCAGGCTCTGGAAGTGCGCTGCTTTTAGGATGCGGTTAATATGCTGATAGGAAACCAGGTTTGAAGGGCGGCCGAGGTCAGATGTCTCTGTTGGACTTAAGGGACTGCATGGACACCGACTGGAAGAGCTGGCCGCCACGTGTTCTGGACTGCTGATACTGCTACTGCTGGTCTCACTATTGGAAGACTGAAAAAAAAAAACCGTCAAATGGCACTGTCATACAAGTCTGTAAGGGACAGGGAGTCATATGAACATGCACATATTGTTGAACTGGTCATGTAATTACATGGGCTTACATCATACTTCACACATAACTCAAATAAATAAATAATAATAATTAATCTCAAAATCAAAATTATATTGAGGATGGTAATGACAACTGGGAAGTAGTAAGATCTCTGAGTATAATTAGTATTAATGCTTTTAAAATTGCATTACACTATGTAGGGCTTTCATAATACATTATACATGATTTTTTTTTTATATAAAAAATACAAAAAAGAGGAAATTGTACACAAATTGATATTATACTGGGGATGGTAATGACAACTGGGAAGTAGCAAGATCACGAAGTATAATATATACTGCTGCATAGTAACGTGCCTTTATAACGTTAAAATAGTGACTTCCGGTAATGTTACACTAGTGATTTTAGTAATGTACCAATGTTTGGCATGGGTAACAACTTGTAAGAAATATATTAATGATCATTATTTGTTACTTGCTCTGTACTAGACATTGTACAAGAAATTAAACAGCTGTTGTTGTGTTTTGTATGCTTTGATTGTTATTGTTTTTATTTTGGGGGTGGGCGCTTATAAGCCTTTTGCTTCGGCCCATTCCTTTTGAGCAGACGAACTGCTCAAATAAACAAATAAACATCATGTGAGCTAAAAAATAGAACAATTCGCAAGTAGAGTACAGTGCACAGCTTTTCATCACTGGGTGGACAACAGTTTCAAGTGCATTTCTGTAAATAAGCCAACAGCCACTTGAGATATGATTCTTGATTCTCGTAATTGTAAAAAGGTTTCTTGCCTACGTATTAATATCCCCCTAAAATGTACAAAGAATTGGTAAATAGCCTAAAAAGGAAGAAATAGTATCCTCTAATATCCGATTCCACACCGTCATGTCATGCTCTTTGTGTGGTCATAGTGAGTACATAATGCAAAAGCAGAGAACAACTGTGTAATTCTAGGGAGGGTTTGTACCTCTGAGTCCCAGGCATCTCGACCCGGCTCTGGAGAGACAGGGTAGCCTCTGCTTTGTCTTTTGGCTTGATGTAATAAGTGGCCATTCTCCACATCTTCGCCACTGCGAGGTCGCTTTCTGTTTGAAAATGTAAAGACAAGCATTAACACAAAGACCCGAGAAACATTAACTTAAAATGATATTATATATAATAAATACAACATTAAAATATTGTTATTATTATGGTCGTGTTATTTGTGAAAGGCAATAAGAGTGGATTAAGGCGGTCCACATAGGTTGAGCCTGTACTACAGTATAACCATCCGGAGTGCGAAATCAAGTACTGTATTGTATGACACAACACACACCGTTGTTAACCAGATAAGGCAAATCTTATGTAAAATATATTGCATATAGCAAAAATACTCACCTGTTTTCCGTCAACATAAGATACAGCTATGCACAAAAATCCAGAAAAAGATCCCTCGTCGTTTGCTATTCCAAGCAGGACATAAGCTGCTTGACGTTTTCGAAATGTTTAACGTTAGCTACTAGGCTAACGTTAAATGATCAACCCACTTAGCGAATTATGTAACAAAATATCAAACTGGTTGCCATTCTAAATAAACTAACTAAACACTAAGCACGAACACAGTCACTTCATCTACGAAGTGGCAGAAAAAACCCACAAGATCTAGCTAAGTGATAACAAGTGACAGCCGCAAGCTAGCGTTAGTTAACAAAAATTGGCAGACACCAAGACTGAAACATATAGCGCTGAGATGCCCTCTAAGAAATGCTTCTTATGCACCGCTTCAGAAATATCTACACAGGTACTTTCCACAAACAGTGAGCTAATCCTTGATAATTTAACATTTGCTTAATTTCAAGCTAATTTACAATTAGCCACATCTAAAACTAGCGAAGCCGCTGTGTTGTCTGTGTTTACATCGTACTGCGGCTGCGCAGAAGGCAGCTCTGATGCTTTCAAAGTACACAGAGAAAAACATACGTTATTCGACATAAAAGGGTTAGATTATTTTTTACTCAATATCAAAGTTCACTTAGGATGCTGATTCACTAGATATATAAACAAACGACATATAAAATCCGTGTTGTTGTCAAATTACCTTTTGATGGTCGAGAACAAACACTAAACTGTCACATCAGTCAAAAATCCAAGATGACCTTAAAGGTATCGTAAACAAAACTGACGCACTTTTATTGTTATCATTATATGTTATATGTTATGTCTATAGGAAAGACGAGTTCATGGTCACCAACTGCACTGCACTACAACAGCACGTTTACATTTCAGTTTATTTTCAAGGATATCTGGATTATGAATTTATCCTAAAGATAAACAAAATGTATATAAAAAAAACATCCCAATTAAAAAGCGAATGAACAAAAATGCCATACAACAGCTTTGAATGGGTTGTTTGCATTTGCAACCCGGAAGTTACATCCTATTCAATGAACCAATCGCACAAAGACGCCTCCACCAATGAGTCAAGCGCAGGACGGAGGTGAGATTAGGGATCCATAGCAGCGGCATCTCTCAGAAATAGAAGAAAAAACAGCCGCAATGGGAAGCTCTGACTCAAAACTCAACTTTAGGAAAGCGGTGATACAGCTGACAACCAAAACACAGGTAGGGGGCACTCTGTAATATCAATATAAGGTTTATTATGGCGACAGACCGATGCATCTTGACAGAGAGACGCTCCGCACATATAACCTGAGGAAAACGCCACCATTTACTAACGTGTCATTTGCTCAGCGGGCTTGTTGTCTGATGTTGACATAAAGTTACATAAGAAGGACGTGAGGGAAATAGTAGGCCTATTTACGTCGACACACGCACATTATTCATTATTAATACTGATGTGACACTCATTCAATCACAGCTCGGATGACGCAGGTTCGTCCCTTGCAGATGCGGCAGGTGAACTTGGATGATAGAAAGGCTGCCACGCAATACAATTGGGTTGTTTACGTTCATCTTCGCCGCAGGGGCTATTGGATTCTCACATTCACATCGATCATAATTAGGAAAACAAAAGGAATATGCATTACATATTTTACTCTTGATTCTTACTGTGTTAAAACATGCTTTGCAGCCAGTGGAAGCCACCGACGATGCCTTTTGGGACCAGTTCTGGGCAGACAGCAACACTACAGTACAGGATGTGTTTGCACTGGTGCCAGCTGCTGAGATAAGAGCTGTGAGAGAGGAGTCCCCATCAAATTTAGCCACCCTCTGCTATAAGGTGACTGATTAGACTGATGTATGTCTATTGTGAAGATGAATCTATTATAAACATTTAAACCATGGCTGTGTTTTTTTTAAATGCGTCAGCTTCCTTTACTTGGCTTCCTGTCCACCACCTTAGTGTTTCCTTTTGGAGGAAACAGATAAACGCATTCTAGCTTAGTGCTATCTAATTATCTTAATTAAAGGCACACTGCGTAACATTTTGGACTATACTGTTTTCCTCAGTACAAAACATGCTCCTAATGACCAGCTCAACACAGAAAATGCTATTACTGCAGTGGGTAATCAAAGAATGGATTTGAATTAGAACCTAACCTATTTAAATCTCAAATTCTGCTGAGTTTAGTTAACATCTCTATGGAGACGAGCTGGAGACAAACCCACTCCCGGTAAAGTTACCCTCATGTCTTAGGAGAGGTGAGGTGCTCACAGCAAATCACATGTTTTTTTCAATGATGAAAATATCTGTCATAAAATAAATAAATGCTTCTATTAATTTTTAAAAATGTATTTACCCCTTTATTGGGTAACAACGCAGTGTGGCTTTAAAGAGCTTATGCACAATCATTGTTTGCATGTTGCTATGGTATGGTAACTTGTGCTACGGATTGCATAATCTGTTCTTTACTCTATAAAAACTACTTATTATTGCATGTGTCATTTGCAAACGTACAATTTCAAAGATAAAAATAAAACTTCAGCCTTTCGCAGGGTGTGGAAAAGCTGGTGCAGGGAGCAGAGTCTGGTTGTCCCACAGAGAGGGATAAGCAGGTGGTGCTGAACTGCACCCGCATTCTGACCCGTATCCTCCCGTACATCTTTGAGGACCAAGATTGGAGAGGCTTCTTCTGGTCCACTGTGCCTGGTGCTGGAAGAGCTGGGGTGAGTGCAATATTTAATGTATCGCTCCACATAGTAAAGTAATCTTATGTATCCTGTGGATGTGGGGGTGGTGGAAGATGAATGTTTGCATATTTTCCAGGAAGATGATTTGGATGAAGATGATGGGGCGAGACCACTGGCTGAGTCATTACTCCTGGCTATTGCAGACCTTCTCTTCTGCCCTGATTTTACAGTACACAGCCACAAAAGGGGCCCAGTGAGTACAAATGTTTAATAATCTGTGAAACACAATGGTTTGACGACACACACTTTTGTAGCTTCCTTCTTCCTTATTTTTAGACCAGCACTCACCTGTTATGTCAATACTGATAAAGGATAGAATATTGCTGTCAAAGAAAGCTTTAACCAGGAAAGTTATGTAGTTTATGCCCATGAAAAATGATTACAAAGAAGAATTCAATGTTTTGAATTGGTGTGCAGTAATGCAGATTCATTTGGCATAAATAAATATGGCTTAGGTTTTATACACTTCAGCAGCCAACTCTCCATTCGTCTACGTAGGTCTTTGGACAGGTATAAGCACATTTGCTTAATTGTATTTTTGTGGAAAATAAATTTCTCACTTCTTTTTAAAAATGCTAATGATCAACATGGAGAAGTTGACATCAATCAATCACATTTTATTTGTATAGCACCTTACAACAGCCAGTAGGTGCCCAGGGCGCTTTCCAGTATAAAAACAAGAATCACAATAGACCTCAATAAATAAAACACAAATGTACATAAAAACAACAGTCCAGTCAGTGGCTATGTATCTAAAGCGTGTCTGAAAAGATGGGTCTTCAACTGTGATTTAAAAACACTCAACTCAGGGAAGCTGTACCAAAAGTACGTTCCACAGCTTTGGGCCTTGGATGGCAAATTTGCCAACATTTTTGTTCAGAGGAGCGTAGGGTTCTGTCTGGTTGGTAGACCATTACTAATTTGGCGAGGTAGGCCGGGGCCAGACTATTGATGGCCTTGAACACAAAAATCAGGACCTTAAACTCCACCGCACTGGGATCCAGTGGTGAGATCGGAGGACTGGGGACTTAAAATATCTTCTAAACTTAAAGGGACTAAATGAAAGTTGTCCTTTTTTTTTTTACTCGCTACTGCCACCTCAGGTGTTACGTGTAACTGCAGTCTATGTTCTGCATGTGCATTACGATGGAGATACTTGGTATTTCTGCCTGAAATACCAACTTTTTGAGTGGCAGTGCAGGCTTTTAGCGGCAGTTGCGGTGAATAGGCACATTAGGACATTGCTGGAGCATGTAGGGGGTGGACAATACATAACCTTTTTAAAGCCGTCTAGCCCCTTTTAATGGGAAAACAATATTATGTTTAGTAAAAAGCATATGACTTGACATTGTGTTGTTCCTAGGACTCTGTGGAGAATATGCAGACCATAGACAGTTGTGAGTACATCTGGGAGGCAGGGGTAGGCTTTGCTCAGTCACCTCCTCTCAACTATATCCATGACCTGAATAGGTAAGCCGGGCAACAACATTAAACTGCCACCATACATTAGGCTATAAAGTCTCATAAATATTAAGTATAAAGTATTTCATGTTTTTTCTACAATCAGGGCAGAATTGCTGCGATTGTTACTGACTTGCTTTTCGGAAGCAATGTACCTTCCACCATCATCAGACAACAGCATTCTCAATCCTTGGGTGACTTTCTTCTGTTCCACAGAAAATAGGTGAAAACAGACACAACATCTAAAAGTCACAGTGAAGCCTACAATATAAGTGTTTAAAATAGAAGTTACTAACACCATTGATATTTTCTGACAGACATGCTCTACCCCTGTTTACCTCTCTGCTCAATGTGGTCTGCGCCTATGACCCCGTTGGTTTTGGTATTCCGTACAATCACCTCCTCTTCTCGGACTACCGCGAGCAGCTGGTGGAGCAGGCGGTACAAATACTGATCGTCACTTTGGAGCATGACGGAGGGGCCCCTCAGAGGACGACCTCTCCTTCCAGCATTGAAGAGCAAGAGGTAGAATAATGCCAGGAAACAATAGTATTTTATATTGAAGAAATGTGTTGCAAAAATGTGTATTATACAGTTTGCAGGTCCTGAAAACCTTTTTGTAAATTATTTGTCAAGGATTCACAGAGAGGAGGTATGATTTTTATACCATACAGAAAATAAACAGTAATTTGTTCATAAATCATATGTTATTTTGTATTTTTGCAGGACTTCGATTTTGTATTAAAAGGCTTGGCTCGTTTACTGACTAATCCTCTCACTCAAACCTACCTTCCCAACTCCACTAAGAAAATTCAGTTTCACCAAGAGCTGCTTGTTCTTTTCTGGAAGCTGTGTGACTTCAACAAAGTTAGAAAATACACATCACAAGAATTACAAACATATTAAATGCTTGTTTTCAATTGTAAATTTAAATTGTTCTCTCAACAGAAGTTCCTGTTTTTTGTCTTAAAGAGCAGTGATGTGCTGGATGTTCTTGTTCCTATACTGTACTATCTGAATGATGCCAGAGCTGATCAGTGTAAGCTCTTGTCCTTTACAGTTAAGAAGCCTTGATTTCACCCGTTAGTTACTCTCATGTCCTTTGGCTGCAGCTCGAGTTGGTCTGATGCACATTGGTGTGTTCATATTACTGCTTCTGAGTGGGGAGAGAAACTTTGGTGTGCGTTTGAATAAGCCCTTCTCCCTCAATGTGCCCATGGATATCCCTGTGTTTACAGGAACCCACGCAGACCTGCTCATAGTGGTGAGACTGCAACGATAGATGCAAATTAATAATGATCAATGCTTCTTTCTAAACTGATCAAGGCTATATTTCTCTGTAGGTTTTTCACAAGATTGTCACCACAGGTCACCAGCGTCTCCAGCCTCTTTTTGACTGCCTGCTCACTATTATTGTTAATGGTAAGTATCTTTTGTTTTCTCTCATTGCAGAAACTTGTGTGTCTGAATTTCTCTCCAGTATTACTTGTTTTGTTTTTCTACTTTACAGTATCTCCATATTTAAAGAGTCTGTCAATGGTGGCAGCAAACAAATTGCTCCACCTGCTGGAGGCCTTCTCCACCAACTGGTTCTTGTTTTCTGCAGCACAAAATCATCACCTTGTATTCTTTCTACTAGAAGCGTTTAACAATATTATCCAGTATCAATTTGATGGTGAGAGCAGTTTTGTAGATATAAACAAAACTTTACACAGTGCCAAACACAATTTGTCCATATGTCTCCAGGAAACTGCAACTTGGTTTACGCTATTATTCGTAAGCGAAATATGTTCCACCAGCTGGCAAACCTGCCCTCTGATCCTGCCTCTATTCAGAAGGCTTTGCAGAAGAAGAAGAAGACCCCGGATGTTATTTCTCGCACTAGCTCCCAGGAAACTGTGTCAATGGAGGGCTCCCACCCAGCTGTGGCAGCCGAACCTGGCACTCTGAAAGCCAGTCTGGTGGCCATACCAGGTACAAGAAGCATCTTATTTACAGCAGCTCTCATGAAATCTGTCTTACCTCACATGACTGGCTTCTTTCAGGCATTGATAAGCTGACAGAGAAATCTCAAGTATCAGAGGACGGCACCATGGTCTCAGTCCCAAAGACAAACCCTGTTCATGCAGCTCACCCAGAACACAGTGCAGCGGCTGGCACCAGTGACACAGAGTCCAACTCTGGCAGAGACAACGAGGTGACGACTCATGTGAAAATAGTTTATCCATCTATATTCCAAGATAGATTAGCTTACCTGAAATTGCCTGTTTCCAATTTCAGGACGTTTTCTATACTGAAGCTGAAATGGAGAGAAGACGTTTGTCTTGTGCATCTTCAGCATCTTATTGGGCTCCAACACCAGAATGGGTCAGTGACATCTCACATTGACAGAATATCAATTAAAAAAACAAAAACATAACTGTTATACATATAATACCACAGGTCCTGTCATGGAAGTGCAAACTCCCTCTTCAGACAATCATGAGATTGCTGCAAGTTTTAGTCCCTCAGGTGGAGAAGATCTGCATTGACAAGTATGTCAAATTTAGTTGATTTGGTTATTAATTCAATAATTGAGATGTTAGGTTAAAGGTATTTTGTTTGTTTCTTACCAGGGGTCTGACAGATGAATCAGAAATTCTAAAGTTCTTGCAGCATGGCACACTGGTGGGCCTACTGCCGGTCCCTCACCCCATCCTCATCAGGAAGTATCAGGCCAATGCTGGCACTGCAATGTGGTTTCGCACCTATATGTGGGGAGTTGTGTATCTGCGGTGAGTCTTTGGGGCTAATGTAAGGTAGAATTCCAGTTTTCAGTATTTGTTACAAAATTGTTCCTGTTTTCCAACAATAATTAAATAATGCATTGTCCATTATGCCATTGTTGTATATTGTCTATTTAATAAAAAACAAAACAAAGAGATTGCTCTAATTTTAAACCCAGAAATGTTTATGCAAAAAACAACCATCTGCACCAGGCCACCTCATACAACCCCAAATTGCTCGCGCAGTAAGAAGGAGAATGTTATGTGTTTAAGTTAGGATGAAGTTTTGATTAACACTAACATTTTTATTCAAGTCAGGTCGGCCAACAGTGCCTTTAGCTGATGCTCAAGCAATGACTAAAATGTCTCAATTCTGTTTTTTTCCTAGGAATGTGGACCCGCCAATCTGGTATGATACTGATGTACGGCTTTTTGAGATACAGCGGATGTAGACTGGCAATAAAGGAGCCTGTTCAGTGCCAGTATTTTTAGTTTTCTCAAATCGTGTAATTACTTTGAAAGTCATGCAACAAATGTTTTAAAATGATACATATTGAGGGATTCAGACTGTTGAAATTGGACCAGATATTTTATAAACTATATATCCATATCCATAACCACTGTGTCCTATATCAGACCTCAGAATGTCACCTATTTATTAAAGTGAAATACTACTGATCTTTTTATGCAGTGTTTATTGATACAACATATCTATATTATCCATTTGTTATTTGTTGTACATGCGAAGCTTTAAGTGACTCTCTTGCATTCTTGTACTTGCAGGTATATTGTGTCAATGCTGCTCGTTTGAAGGTGATAGATGTACTTTATTTAAATTAATAAATATTTATTGACTCAAAAGTATGCGTAAAAAGTTATCCTTTGCACACATAATACCACATCTCATTTGACAATTAAAAATACACTGTGAATGGGGAGAGAAACACAATTTACCAAGTTATTTGTCTGAGATAGGTTGATGAGCAGCAGCTACTTGTGATACAGATGAAAGCTCTGAAATGTTCATGATGAAAACAAAGACACTTAAAGTCACCTAACTTGCAGTTTGCTGGACTGCAAGTTAGGCACATCAACTTTATTTTTCTTTTTTTTTTACAATTAAAGGAGGAACAAGTAACCTTTTTTTTTAACCAAATCTTTCATATGGAGAAGTTCAAAAGCATGTTTCAAAACGGTCAGGGAGCAAAGCAGTGCCTTTGCTGTTAATAGTAACTTAACCTGCCAGTTGGACTAACAATTTCATCCCGCTGCAAAAAAATAAAGGGGGAGGGAGGGTCTTTAGTTTACGTTCACCGCTAGATGGCAGCATGGCTCCTCCTTTAGAGTCATACACTTGATTTCATTTCAATTCTCACCCAACAAGAGATCCAATATATCTTTATGTGCAATTGTTGGTATTACCATATTACAAAATTATAACTAATGCCCAATTTACAGTTAACATAAACATGTATTGAAATACTTTGTTTACAACATTTAAAACATTTTACAAATAATGTATAAAATTGGTATGATGGCCCACCAGTTAGCACTATTGCCTCGCAATGAAAAAAAGGCCCCAAGCCTTTCTCTGTGGAGTTTAAAAACATGCCCAATAGCCATTTCCAGCCATTGTCGGACATTGTCAAAACATTGTTTTAAAGGGAAAAAAAGATGAATCATGAAGTCATGTAAACTTCAACGAGACTGGCAGCAGAGTGTAATATGTAAAATATCATAAAAGGCAGTCCAATATTTACAATAGTGGCCCACAGAGTAAATTTGTAGAAAACGGTCTCAATGGTTTGATCGAACTGAGGACGAGCACCAAAGGCAGGCATGACCCAGAGCTGTGGGTAAAGCACAGAACACCAATAAAAGTTAGGAAAAGTAACAACTTTTAGCCTCTGTCACTGTGTATGTGACACTTAGAATTATATTAGTCAGCAGCAAAAAGACACTGACTTTCTTCAGGACTCTCCTTTTCCAGCTTAGTTGGCACACATCAGAACACAGTTGATAAGTGGTGCAACCGCTCTTTGCAACACTACTACACTACCACATTACACCGGTTTTAGAGTCGCTGCATTGGCTCCCCGTGTGTTTCAGGGTCAATTTTAAAGTTCTTTTAATGGTTTTTAAATGTCTTAATGGTCTTGGCCCTTCTTATCTTTCAGAACTGCTTTTACCTTATGAACCTTCACGGCCCCTTCGCTCCTCTGGCAGGGGTCTCCTAGTTATTCCTAAACTCAACAGAAAGACTCACGGCGAGGCGTCTTTCCAATATTATGGCCCTCGCCTCTGGAACGACCTGCTGGAGGAGCTCAGGACCGCAGTGAATGTTCATGTATTTAAGAGCAGGCTCAAGACCCACCTTTTTAGTTTAGCTTTTAACTCACATCTATTTATTTAGTCCTAATGATATATTGTATGTGTGTGTGTGTGTGTGTGTGTGTGTATGTATATATATATATATATATATATATATATATATATATATATATATATATATATATGGATGGTGCGGGGCGCATTGTTTTAAATGTTGTAATCTGTAAAGCACTTTGTGATACCTTTCGGTATGAAAAGCGCTTTATAAATGAAGTTTGATTTGATGTGATTTGATACTATGCTCTGTCCGCTCTTTGACAGCACTCAAATTGGAGGGCACCACTGATTGTTGCACATAAAACGATTCCCGGTGCAATCCTTTAATAATAAAGTAGTTCTGCAGACTCATCTGGACCATCAACAGAACAGCCCATAATTCAGTGCATTAATACAATACACAATTACTATATTTGTTAGAAAGCAGTGTTAATTTCGTCGACTAAAATAATTAGTCTTAATTTTAGTCAAAGTGATATTTTTGACGACAAAAATTGGACTAAAACTAAATTAAAAGTTTTTCATGCGACTAAAACTATGACTAAAATGTCCAGATATTTTAGTCGACTAAAATAAGACTAAATAAAAATGGAAAGGAGAGACTAATATCATCCAAACTTCTATTGATAGTTTAAAAGAGCCTCATATAATGTAAATTCACTGCCAAAGGAACAGCTCTGAGCTTTGTTCATGAGGGAGCAGCTCCATGAAGAAGAGGACCTCGATTAAATATGATTATAATGAATATTATTAATACAAAGTCGACTAAATGCGTCTTAAATTTAGTCGACTAAATTGACTTGCAATTTTAGTCGACTAAATCTCGACTAAAATTGAATTACATTTTCGTCAAAAGACTAAGACTAAAACTAAATTGAAATATGTTGTCAAAATTAACACTGCTAGAAAGTAAATTTGCAAAGCTGCGTTTTCTTCATCACATTCCATTTGACCCCTAATCTCGTAAAATACAAAAATGTGACAAGGCCAGGACCACAATGACTCCAGCTATTTGATTGAGACATACCTCTTTCGCGTGAAACTTAAAATTATGGTGATGATTATGGCCTTCAACGATTCGACCAACATTTTCCCACATAACATACGCCATGGCTGAGGTGAAGAGACTGTACTCGATGTTGAAAGGGTAGAGTGGCACGCTCCTTTGAAGATCTTACAGGCAGGCTGATTGCACTTGCAGGTTTTGTCCCCATAAGATGCTAGAATGTATATGTATATACAAACACAACAATCTGTTGTGTTCTCAGAGAAAAACTTAAGTTACCTTTGAATATTTTGTGAGAATAATTTGTATAAAAGTCAGGGATTTCAGTTTTATGAAGTGATTCCTCTGTCACTGCCTCCATCCAAACCACGAGGGTAGTTGAAAGGATTATTGCGAGGCCATACCTGAAGTGAGTAATAGACTTACATTTTTCTGCAGAAATAAAGTTTTTTTTTTTTTAATGAAGTGGTGAATAGTGCTTGGTGCTGCAGAATAACTCCATTCAAAGAACGTAAACTTAAAACCACACTGCAAAACATTCCAGGTCATATCGCAATGCCATAAGATTAACACAAACGCTGATACTGATGCTGGCATATGGCTGCAATACCAGAGACACAAGTTTGAGGAAAGTTAAGCCTTCTCACTCAGACGTGTCTTTTTTTTAAAAGGATTTAAAAAAAATAAAAAATAACATGTAATTAAAATGCTTGTATTGTATCCTATTTAATGGGTACAATGTAACACACTGTGGCTTTAAGCTACTCTTAAACAATTGTTTCATTAGTAGATAATATGAGCTCACCAGGTCATATTTTTGTTGGACAGGACACAATCCTTTGCGTGAGTCAAAAAGAAGTAGGTCTAAGCAAATAGTTGGAATTAACACACATAAAAATGTCAAACATGAAGCACTTTGACCATTACCTGGACAAATAGAAATACAGCTTGGATGACGGGAAATGCCATTTTAATGGCTTTAATGCTTAATACCAACTCTCTCCCTTTCATTCTCAATGGTAAATATGGATGCAGTACACGTTTTGGCCATCAGCGTCATATTGGGGGCGCTGTTTCATTTCTTTCACAAAGTTAAGGAAACACAGGTGTGTCTGGGTGTTTATCAATCACAAAGCGTTGTAGCACATTAACTCCCAGTATGCGGGCACACTAGGGCCAGTTTTCTAACTTTTATTGCAAAGGTTGTTGACATTAGCAAAGGTACATGTTAAAAATTGACTTATAAAAGAATTTATGCTGAACTGACACTTTCAAAATTATCTAATATGGCATTTTATTTGAGTTACCAAATGAATGAAGTCACTGTAGGTACTATAGCTACATGTGTTGCTGTTGTTTACATTTTGCACTTTATTGCTACAATTGTTCTGTTCTACTAAAACTAGGCTTTTGCCATAGTTAACATTTGTTTTAATGTAGCATGTTATTTGCATATATAGAATCAAATGCAAATCTATAGGCTACCAACAAATACAATAAAGTAACTATTATTATTTGCAGTTATATGTGCTTCATGCTTCATATCGCCATGTTTGTCCCGCGACCCACAGGCCCTTTTTTATTTTGGCCCTCGGAGACAAAAAGTTTGGGCACCCCTGGTCTAGACTCTAGCCTGGGCACATGCGGGCAGTACTCAGTTACATTCACTAAAGTACATGTACTTTAATAACTTTTTGAAGTAATTGTACTTCTTAGAGTAGCTTTATTATATGGTACTTCATGTTGTCACATTAAATAGATGTAGTCTGTTTGATGTTCTTTATTCTTCAGAAAACATTTTTATAGCCTATATTTTTTCTTGCATTTTCTTTGGTAATAATTGGATTTTGTTTCACATAACTTATGTAACTGTCGAATCCTACATCAGACTTTTACATTCAATAGGCTATACAGAGTACTCAAGAAGCATTCATGTTCACCAGTTACCTTTTAAGTCTTTGCCTACTTGAGTAATTACTATGGTCACTACTTTTTTTTTTTTTTACCTCTTCTCTACCCATCTCTGAGCCTGGGAGAAGGAGACTATGGGCCTGGTTAAGTTGCAACTACAGGGCTGTCAACATAGAACAATGAATTTCTTTTAAATTAACCACTGCAGGAAACTAGTTGAATGAGGGACTTTGTTAATCCGCCTCTCACCTGTTTACCACTTAGCTGGTAAGTTAGATGCGTAGACGGATAATTTACTTTTGAGCAGAAAAGGTAAATGTTTAACAGATCACCTGCTCATCGCCTAGAACTGGTCAGATGTGTGCCCGTGTCTGTCACAAGATCAAATAACAAAGTCCACATTTCCCTCACCAAACACTGTCAGAGACCTTCAAGATGCTGAAAACACTTGACATGCTATTTTTCTTTTCTCTCATTTGTACAGCAGATGCACTGTACAAGCAATGGATCCCTGACACCAACTTTGAGAACCAGACCAACTGGGACACAGGAGTGATCCCGTGTGGCGATGCTGTTGCTCACTTTCCAGCTGAGAGAAAAGTTTCTGTTTTTGTGGAGACCGCCCATGCAGTCAAGGAGCTGAGGCTGCCCATTGTTGGTGAGTTTATTTTCAACTCGGGAGCAGGATTTTTTGTTCCCAATGGCCATGAACCCGGTTGTGAATCCACTACAATCAAGTTCAAAAACACAGATTTAACTAAGTGGTTTGACCCAGCATTGTGGCAAGCTGCTGCAACCCAGGATGACCTCGAGAATAAAAACCTTGTGTTTTCTGTGCACGAGGAGAGCGTTCCTTGTTATTATGACCATGTAGTCTTCAAAGACGGCTCTTCATTCAGAGTGGACACCAGCTCCAACCAAGCTGAAATACCTGTTCAGCGTGTTTCTGTATTTGGGAATACGTTTAAAGATGCTGGAGAGTTCTCCCGCTATCTCCAAACTCAGACTGGACAATTGCAGTTTCATGGATCCTCTTCTGTCATTGTGGGTGCGTCAGTATGTGGGGACCCGACGGGCTGCGCATGTGACAACACTGCGAATCGCCAGCGCATTTGTGATACTGTGACTTGTCCATCTGCATCTTGCAAAAAGCCCCTTCTTCCCATGGGACACTGTTGTGACGTGTGCGGCGCACTTGTTACCATCCAGTACGCTCCCAATTTTCAACTGGAAACATACAGGCAAAGAATACAACACCTGTTTCTTGGGCTTTCTCAGTACAAATCAGTTCAGGTGGGCATGTCCAAAGTCTTCAGGCCTGTAAGACTGATGGACATTATCCCATTTGGGGCAAAGGCAGAAATCCAGGTAGTAGTTGTAGATGAAGCTTCTGGGTTTGAAGCAGAAGATCTAGCCAGAGAAATTGTAAAAGATGCCAATTCCCAGGGCTCTAATTTGGGAATAGTTGAAGCTGGATTCCAAGGCTCCTCTGGGAACAACGATGGCCGGCCTGGAAATGCCGGCATGATAGCTGGAATAGTGTTTGGCATTGTGATCATGCTTGCTCTTGTGGCTATATTAGTGGTTTTGGTCAATAAAAGGGTTGTCCGTATGCCTTCGCTACCTCCTATGCCATCTATGAGCTGGTTACAAAGAGGCAGTGGTAGCCATGAGGATCTTGGCGGGCCTTTAGACTGTGGTTACGATAATCCCATGTTTGACAAACCCACCTTGTGTCCCGATATTCCCACTCTGTACGCTCCAGAAATTAACATGTCAATCACAATGGGGCGTTCTCAAGTGTTCTTTGTCAATCCAGTGTTTGATGAGAAGGAAACCGATTTTAATGCTTGATGTAAAACAAATGGCACTGATTTAACAATAGAGAAATAATCATGTAAATCTGTATTGCCACGCAGTCATAACATAATAAAGCATTGAGAATCTGTAGTTAAGAATTTTATTAACCTATAAACATGTCTCTGCAAGTGTATCACAGTCTCCACTAGATGGCCCTGTATTCAATACATCAAATGCACCTTTCACAGACAGTACTTTAGTTTTTAGTTTGTTGATTTAAAACTATTCAGCCCACATAGCATGAGAGCAGGATTACAATAATGGATCAACTACTGAACATTAATGAAAAAATAAATGTCATATATAGAAAAATGCTAAATAAAATTCAATTTCCACACGATTCAATTATTTGATTGGCTATGCAATTTGTTCTCCTTTTTTTAATTTTCATTAACTTTACATTATTTACTAATATCAAGTAGTCGTACTGTGTTGTCTTTTTTCGATAGCCAAGCAACAACATATAAAGGCTCTGAAATATCTACCTCATAGCTGTGCAACGCCTGCAAATTACCATTTACTTTATAAAAAGAAATAGAGCCTTGATGGAAATCAATGTACAAACCAACTGTAGTGACATCAATGGCCTCTAGGGGTGTCTCCCCACCCGCATGCCACACAGAAAAGCATTTGCTGTTTCTCCCAATACACCAGGAGTTCTCACTCTCACGTATACAGCTGCTTCTCTGCTCCCCTTTAGGATCAATGTTTTTGTATGTCACTCCAACGTGGGCACCTTCTCCCTTCAATTCTGCTTCTATGTAGTGTCTCCCAAGATACAGACTATCTGATGTCAAGGCCTGTCTCCAGTATTCAAAGCGACTGGGGTGGTCTGAGTAACTGTGCTGCCATGGGCTGGTGTTAGTCAGCTTCCTGTGGTCCTCTGTCACACGCAGGAAGTTATGAATGGTGTCTCCACTGAAGGTCAAACTCTTTTTGTCTGGAATGCGTATACATAATTGTGTGGTCAAAATGAGAGGTCAAAGTGCACAGACAAGGATGTAAAAACAGTACATTTACATTTTAGGAAGTCCTCTCTGCTCACAGGTAGAGGAAGTAGAGAAGATTCTGCATCCTGGGGCTTGGATTTATATCCTAAAACATCAACTAGTTATTAGCATTACCATCATTACTTTGAACTATTGCAAGTACTGTTACTAAAACATAAATATTACCCATGCAAAGGTATAACTATTACTGAATCATCATTCACTTAATTAAACTTAACATATGCAAAGTCTTTATTTTTTTATTTTTTTTAAATGTGTCAAAAAATGTAATAAAGTATAAGAACCACCCACCACTTTTGAACACCATGTCCATGTTCTGTCTGTAACTTGAGAGAAGCAGCTCACACAGTTGTTGGGTGGTGTCTGTTACTGTTTGCTCATATAAGGAGAGATGCACTATGCTGTTAATTTGGACACTTGGCAGAGACACATCTGTTGATGTTTTCTTCCACTCGGAATACGTCTACGAGAAAAGTAAGCACAGGTTATGGGTCACAACAACGTCTCTTGTGTCTGCATATGTGACCTATCTGATATGGACCCTGCGTTGTGTAGTGCTCAGTATCACACGGTGAGAGACTTGGCTGAATTTGGGACAAGGCAACGCCCGGAACCCATTTATTTCCTGACAGGGAGAATAAATAAAACGGCGTTAGCCTTTCACACATGTGCCCAACACGGCCTTTCTCTACAGACGTAGGAAACAGAGAAAGGAGGAAGAGGCGGAGCCTAGCCTATATACCGGCAAACCGGAAGTGCCAAGTGTTGGGACAGACAATCAAAATAAAAGACATACACGGCTAACATACACTGCCAGGTACGTACTAACACCGCGCCACGCAGTGGCGCACTACCTATTAATCAGGATTTTAAACAACCTGTTACACATATATTATATTATATATGACATATGACATGCAACAAAGGATTTTCTCCAACCTACAGCATTTTTCTTTGAATCTAATAAAATGCTAGCCTGGATAACGGCAGACATTAAAAACTCTTTAAGGTCATAAAACTAAAATATACTGTTGATTATTGTTTACTTGTCGCTATGGTAAGGTTTTACTGTTTTAATATAACATGCAATACTTGGCTACACCAGCAGAGGACGCTTGGTGCGGTTGGTATCAGTAGCTGGCGCTGTAGAAGAAGTCCTGCCCGTACGTGATATGAGTGAAACAAAGGCAGCAGGCTCCGGTGTTAATAGTATTTGTAACTGTTTTACAGGTAAGCTGGTTGGTAAAACGCACATTAAACAGTAGTAGAGTTTCTCCTGTACATTTTAGAGTAAGTTAAGTTAAGCTAGGAAGTGTTTTGTATATTTTATTTGTTTAAAAACTAGTGTTAGACCAAGTTAATGTTTCTAAGATGGCGGACGTTGGTCCAACGGTAACCAAACAAAATACTGTTTTAATTCAGTACAAGGTTAAGTTCAAGACATACGTGCCCGGAGATACTTGAAAAGATTGTACTATAGGCAATTTAAGTAATAAGGACATAATAATTTTTGTGAGAAGTCCTGCCAGTACGTGATATAAGTGAAACAAAGGCAGCAAGCTCCGGTGTTAATAGTATTTGTAACTGTTTTACAGCTTGTGCCTGAGAAATAAATGTGATGCACCAAGAGAGAGTTGGCCCATCTTTCGAGACGTGTAACATCTGCACGTAGCCATAGCCAATCATATCATCGTATCAGATGACGTACAGTGGGGAAAAAAAGTATTTAGTCAGCCAACAATTGTGCAAGTTCTCCCACTTAAAAAGATGAGAGAGGCCTGTAATTGTCCTCATAGGTATACCTCAACTATTAGAGACAAAATGAGAAAAAATGTATTTGCAAATTATGGTAAAAAAATAAGTATTCGGTCAATAACAAAAGTTCATCTCAATACTTTGTCATATACCCTTTGTTGGCAATGACAGAGGTCAAACGTTTTCTGTAAGTCTTCACAAGGTTTTCACACACTGTTGCTGGTATTTTGGCCCATTCCTCCATGCAGATCCCTAGAGCAGTGATGTTTTGGGGCAGGCGCTGGGCAACACGGACTTTCAACTCCCTCCAAAGATTTTCTATGGGGTTGAGATCTGGAGACTAGCTGGGCCACTCCAGGACCTTGAAATGCTTCTCACGAAACCACTCCTTCGTTGCCCGGGCGGTGTTTTTGGGATCATTGTCATGCTAAAAGACCCAGCCACGTTTAATTTTCAATGCCCTTGCTGATAGAAGGGGGTTTTCACTCAAAATCTCACGATACTTGGCCCCATTCATTCTTTCCTTTACACGGATCAGTCGTCCTGGTCTCTTTGCAGAAAAACAGCCCCAAAACCTGATGTTTCCACCCCCATGCTTCACAGTAGGTTTGGTGTTCTTTGGATGCAACTCAGCATTCTTTCTCCTCCACACACGACGAGTTGAGTTTTTACAGAAAAGTTCCACTTTGGTTTAATCTGACCATATGACATTCTCCCAGTCCTCTTCTGGATCATCCAGATGCTCTCTAGCAAATTTCAGACAGGCCGGGACATGTACTGGCTTAAGCAGGGGGACACGTCTGGCACTGCAGGAATTGAGTCCCCCCGTGTGGTTCTAGGATTTTTGCTCACCCCACGGGGGTGAGATCTTGCGTGGAGCCCCAGATCGAGGGATATTATCAGTGGTCTTGTATGTCTTCCATTTTCGAATAATTGCTTCCACGGTTGATTTCTTCACATCAAACTGCTTACCAATTGCAGACTCAGTCCTTCCAGCCTGATGCATGTCTACAATTTTGTTTCTGGTCTCTTTCGACAGCTCTTTGGCCTTGGCCATAGTGGAGTTTGGAGTGTGACTGTTTGAGGTTGTGGACAAATAAGAGAAAAGAAAAATAGCACGTCAAGGGTTTTCAGCATCTTGAAGGTTTCTGGCAGTGTTTGGTAAGGATGTGAACTTTGTTATATGATCTTGTGACAGACACGAGCACGCATCTGAGCAATTCTAGGTGATGAGCAGGTGATCTGTTAAACATTAACCTTTTCTGCTCAAAAGTAAATTATACGTCTATGCATCTAACTTACCAGCTGGGTTAACTAATAAACAGTAACAATGTGTCGTACCACAACTACGCAGATGACACTCAGATCTACGTGTCACTGACGGCAGGTGAACATGGGCCTGTAGATACACTCTGTCACTGCATCGAACAGATCAGTTTGTGGATGCAAAACAACTTTCTCCAACTAAACTCAGACAAAACCGAGATCATTGTTTTTGGCCCACAGACACAAAGACAAAGTGTTATCAGTCACCTTGAGTCTCTCTCTGTAAAACCAAAAAATCAGGTTAGAAATCTAGGAGTAATCATGGACTCAGACCTGAACTTAAACAGCCACATTAAAGCAATAACATCATCAGCTTTTTACCATCTGAAAAACATTGCCAAGATCAGAGGAATAGTCTCAAAACCAGACTTGGAGACACTCATCCATGCATTTGTCTCCAGCAGGTTAGACTATTGTAACGGCTGCTCACTGGCCTTTCTAAACGAGCTGTTAGAGCTGCAGTACATCCAGAACGCTGCTGCTCGAGTCCTGACAAGAACCAGGAAATATGACCATATTAGTCCAGTGCTCCGGTCCCTGCACTGGCTTCCTGTCACTCAGAGAATAGAATTTAAAACAGCTCCGCTTGTGTACAAGTCGTTTCATGGTTTAGCACCAAAGTACATCTCTGACATGTTAGAGCCGTATGAACCATCTCGGGCCCTGAGAACTTCAGGGAGGGGTCTCCTGGTGGTTCCCAGAGTCGGGACTAAACACGGTGAGGCTGCGTTTCAGTTTCATGCAGCTAAAATCTGGAACAGTCTTCATGAGGATGTGAGACAGGCCTCAACTCTGACAATGTTCAAATCCAGGCTGAAAACAGCTCTTTTTACGCGAGCATATGAAAACTGAAAGTATTTTACCTGCACTCTTGCCTTTTACTGTAATTGATACATTTTTATGTTGATGTTTTAATGATTGATTTTATCTGTTTTCTTGTAATTTTATGCAACTGTGAAGCACTTTGAATTGCCTTGTGTATGAATAGTGCTCTACAAATAAACTTGCCTTGCCTAAGTGGTAAACAGACGAGAGGCGGATTAACAAAGTCCCTCATTCATCTAGTTTCCTGCAGTGGTTAATTTAAAAGAAATTCATTGTTCTTTGTTGACAGCCCTGTAGTTGCAACTTAACCAGGCCCATAGTCTCCTTCTCCTAGGCTCAGAGGTGGGTAGAGAAGAAGTAAAAAAAAAAAAAAAAAAGAAAGTAGTAACCATAATAATTACTCAAGTAGGCAAAGACTAAAAAAGTAACTGGTAAAAATGAATTCTTCTTGAGTACTATGTATAGCCTATTGAATGTAAAAGTCTGATGTAGGATTCGACAGCTACATAAGTTATGTGAAACAAAATCAAATTATTTCCAAAGAAAATGCAAGAAAAGTTATTCGTTTAGTTCATAGCATACGGTACCTTTTAGGTACTATTAGTGCTGAGGACCTAAGTTTTGACATATTTAGGTTATGTTGTACTGTACTATATGAAATAAGGTTTTATGAGATTTACAAATACCACATAGAACTACACACCCTGCAGCTCTGGATAAGAACAGGATTAGTGTGCGAGGTTGTTCTGTCCAGGGATTTACTTGGAGTGTTTTATTTGCAGTAAACATGCATTTTATTAATCTGGCTAACGCCAGACCTGGGGACCAAGGCCGAAATCTTCGCATGGATTTGGGGACCAATCACAGAACGAGGAGGGATGGCAAGACGATGGCGTGCTATTCGACATACGTAAAAAAGGTGTATTTACGGGTACAAAATAACAGCAGCAGACGCGATGCCATCTTTCGATCAAGCTTCAGACTATGTTCTAAATTATTTAGCTCAAAGTTTACAGCGTTTACGTCATACAGTGGGGAAAAAAAGTATTTAGTCAGCCAACAATTGTGCAAGTTTTCCCACTTAAAAAGATGAGAGAGGCCTGTAATTTTCATCATAGGTATACCTGAACTATTAGTGACAAAAGTTAATTATAATAAAATTAATTCATTTGCAAATTTTGGTGGAAAGTAAGTATTTGGTCACCTGCAAACAAGCAAGATTTCTGGCGCTCACAGACCTGTAACTTCTTTAAGAGGCTCCTCTGTCCTCCACTTGTTACCTGTATTAATGGCCCCTGTTTGAACTTATCAGTATAAAAGACACCTGTCCTGAATTGCTTCCAATCAACACAATTAGTTTTCTTTGTTAAATATTATAAGTCCATGTTATTGCATTATGTTGTTCATACCTGTAAAAACTCTATGTCAGACTTGGCTCTGAGCAGTTTGTTTGTGTGTGCCAGGGCCTTGATGATCTCCCCTCTCTTCTGTTCCAGATGAGTCCGTATGTTCTCAGACTGTCTCATGGTTCGTTTCTGCTCAGTGGCCAGGACCTCCATGACTGATTTTTTGGCCTCTTCCATAGTTTTCTGCAGCCGGGTAAACTGCTGCTCAACTGTAGCGCAAACATCCCCTTTTAAAATCTGAAAATAAGCAGAACAAAATTCTCAGATCAGGTTGGATAAAAAGATGGCAATAAAAACTATTCTATTTCGGATTCTGACATTATCAGAGCTAAGCAACAGTTTTACCAAAGTTAGGACAAATTCTGATGGCTGTATGCCTGCATCAAAGCATTGTAGGTTATATGTCTGCAGAAGTCTATTAGATAAAGTCTCAAATTCGGAGTCACAATCTTTGCTATCAGCTTCAAGACATGTCTCAAGTTATTAAATTAGAGACTCAACTCAAGTCTAACTTAAGTGCAAGTCATGATTTACAGTTTCCCAAGCCTGTATTACCAAGTTTCTCTGTAGTCATTATTCAGTCACTCCATACTTGATGATGGTAAGCTACTAATGTAGCAACAGCTGCCCTGACGGAGGCAAGGCAACCAGTCTCTGCCATCGGCTCCACCGACCCCCACCAACCTCTCACTGGTTGAATAAACTAAACGGACGTTTGGTCTGGGTGGATTAGTTAATTAAAGACAAAATAATAGGGCTTATAAAGGGTAATTAAAACATACATTATAATTTTATTTAACAAACATAATTTGCTAGCTGTGTATATGGTGATACAATCTATAACACACTGACTGAAAGGGACTATTTTCATACCTTCACTGCATCATTGTTGCCTTGTAACTTCTCTATTGCCATTTCAGTTTTAGATACACTCTGGCTTAACTCCGCTTGTTTTCCCCGCAGTTCCATCTGTAAAAAATAATGCCGTCACAAACTCCATTAAGATAAACAAATCTGAGCTCTTGAACTCTGCTAAAAACAAGAATCCACAGCAACCTCAATCTGGGCTCGGGCCTCCTCCACTGCTGTAGTCATGTGACCATCATGCCCCTCTCTCTCACAGTCTGGGCAAAGGCAGGAGCCATCGTCCAGACAGAAACGGTCCAGGGGCAGGCGGTGGGCTTCACAGGTGGGACGGTCGATGTCGTGGAGAGGCTCGACCAGACGATGGTTTTGAAACTTAATATTTTTCAGATGGGGTCTTAAGTGGGACTCACAGTAAGACACGAGGCAGGTCAGGCAGGATTTGAGCGCCCGGCTGGGACTATCGATGCACGAATCGCACATTACATCTTTGATAAACCGCAGCTTCTCTGTTGTTCCTTCTTCAGTTGTATTCTGATCTTCTTGGCTTATGTTGCTGATAGTCCCCATGGTGAAAATAAGCTGTTGTTGCCTGTATGTCCTAAAAAACGCTCTTGTATTCGGGAGGCTTGTGCTACACTGTTACAGAATGGCAGCTCCACATCTTGAACACATAAAGAAAGAAATGGAAAACACTCCTAAAAGGTATTTGGTTCCCATCCAGGCAGCTTACTCACTTTTCAGCCCTCCCTGTTTTATTAAATAACACAGTGCTAAGGAGACACAAGGTTCAGCAGATGAGGGGAGGACATGATAAGCGCATCATTAGCCTGGTTTTACCATACCCTCGTACTCATTTTGTTTCGTACAAGGGTCTGGATCTTCACAATTGAGCTCCGTTATCAGGTGGGAATTGGGGTGAACTCCTTTGAAACGATTGGATCTGATTTTCGCTAGCGCTTGGTCGTGACGTGTGTAATGCGCCCGAGTGAGTGAAGCAGCCATCATAACTCTTGGGAGCATTCCTTACGCATTCCAAGGCTTCAATTTTAATTTCTGGATATTTGGGAGCTGAGCCAGAACGTATTGAAGAGCTTCCATTACTTTCGTATCCGCTGCCATTGCCGAACTGTAACCGCCAAATGCGGCGCAAAATGCTTGACGTCACCGACAACACCCGCTCGTTGAATGGGAGGGTGAAATTCAACCGATGTAACGCGGCCACTGAGATCAGACCCAGACGTACATGTAGGGAATTTATAATTGACCGGAGTTTACGGATGGCTAAGGCCAGGCTAGCGCATTATATAAAAGGGCGTGAACATCCTCTCACTTTTGGTCCAAGAAGATGATCTCAGAAAAGGCAGATTTTATATTTCCATGGCATACGAGTGTTGCAGTATAAAAGAGAAAGGAATGTATTTTTTCAGTTATAACAACTCAATTATAAAGACATAAAAATTATTTTGGCTCATTTTAATTGAATTGCATTAAAAACAACTATATTACTGCTTCCTCGGTTGGTACCATGCAGTGGAGGACGCCAACTGCCAGGCGTGCTTAGCGCTCTCCGGGGAAGAGCGCGAACGCCGACGGGGTTTCATGGGTCACCGGAACAGTCAGCTCAGGACACTGTGCCTCCGGTCCAGGACCCAGCGCCTTCATCAAGCCCCAGGAAGGATTGGAGTGAGTTTGATGAAGGAGATGATCGCCGCTGTTATGAGGAAGACGCTGCCTCCATCTTCTCCGAGACGCCGTCCGGGGTACAGGGGGATCGTTATCCCCCTGCGTTGTTTGCATCTGCCGCGGACAGTATGGAGATTCCTCTGCCCCCGTCTCATCCTGCTGCTCCGGACTTCACGGAAGGCTTAGCTAGGGATGAGACTGTTCAGTCTAAGAGGTGTAAGTCCTCTCTTGGCTGCACGCCGTTCCTGCCCGCGGCGGCGCCACTGTCCGGGGGTGTGGGACTCCCGCAGCCCTTTTCATCATGGCCCCACACGTCCTGCCCCGCAGGCCGGGTGGAAGTGGGCGGGCCTGATCCGTTTCTACTCTCCGGACCGGTGAGGCCCGTGACAGAGTTTAAAGAGCAGTCACCAATCGCACTTTCCTCTATCAGAATCTGGGTATTTTGGGGTTACATTTGTCTTTATTAAGTTGGAGAGGTCGGGGATGTGAGTGCCGTGGTTCACACACAGAGTGGAGCGAAGCGGAGCCCGTTGATCAAATCCCCGTCTCGGGTCTTCTCTCCTCTTCCTCCCGCTCCCTGGCCGCTCTGTGACCGGCATGTTGTGCTCACGTCACAAAACGGCTACTGAACTACCTGACTAAAGTAACTACACTAGAAACGCTGCGCTAAAGAGCTAACTAAATACTATGCTAATAAATTGCTAACCTGAAAATCGATGTGAAACGCTCGCTCACTATTCCAACTCGCTACGGGGGCGTGTGCGAGACTTGGCTTTTATACCCCGAGCAGCAGAGCGACGGACGTCCCACAGCACAAAGTGACGTCACACAGCTGGCAGAGCGAATGGGGAGGACAGGCACGAAATTCAAATGTAGTGCAGGCGAAAATGTAGAGAGGGCGCTACACAGACGTTTTAGGCTCAAAAGTGAGATTTTATCTAATTTGCACTAAAATGTCAAACAATTGACCAGGACATGTAGAGAGCACTATAAGAAACATATTTATGCAGTTTATAAGCTAAAAAACGTTGATTTGGTGCTTAGTTGTCCTTTAACCAGGAGTGGAAGAGCTTAAGGGCTTCTTTCTTCTCCCTGGTTAGACGGGACGCTTTGCAGGGGCTACGCGTTGCAGTTC
The DNA here is from genome assembly GCA_021464625.1 of Proterorhinus semilunaris. NCBI lineage: Eukaryota > Metazoa > Chordata > Actinopteri > Gobiiformes > Gobiidae > Proterorhinus > Proterorhinus semilunaris. The sequence continues at coordinate 18,913,956 of CM038352.1, read as the reverse complement.
GCTCGAAGACCGCCGCCTTTCAACGAGATCCTCTGGACGAAACTCCAGGATCAGGCGGAGGCCGCGATCATCCACGAGGAAGAAGCCTCTCTCCTGCGGCGCGGGGCTATCAAATCTAATCAAATCAAACTTTATTTATAAAGCGCTTTTCATACCGAAAAGTATCACAAAGTGCTTTACAGATAACAAACAGACAAACAGGTGCATGCGCACACACACACACACACAAAATATATCATTAGGACTAAATAAATAGATGCGAGTTAAAAACTAAACTAAAAAGGTGGGTCTTGAGCCTGCTCTTAAATACATGAACGTTCTCTGCGGTCCTGAGCTCCTCCTCAGGTCGTTCCAGAGGCGAGGGCCATAATATTGGAAAGACACTAGGAAAGACACTATAACTAGGAGACCCCTGCCGGAGGAGCGAAGGGGCCGTGAAGGTTCATAAGGTAAAAGCAGTTCTGAAAGATAAGAAGGGCCAAGACCATTAAGACATTTAAAAACCATTAAAAGAACTTTAAAATCCATCCTGAAACACACGGGGAGCCAATGCAGCGACTCTAAAACCGGTGTAATGTGGTCCCGCCTCCTGGTCTTCGTCAGGACACGAGCTGCTGAGATTTGTAAAAGTTGTAAACCTGAGATACTCTTTTTTGAAAGGCCAGAAAGCAGGGCATTACAGTAGTCAATACGACTGGTGATAAAAGCATGCATTAGCGTCTCCGTGTTGGCCCGAGAGAGAATGGGACGGACTCTGGCTATGTTCTTTAGATAGTAAAAACCTATCTTTGTGATATTCTTAATGTGTGGAATTAAAGTCAGCTCAGAATCAAAAATCACTTCCAGGTTCTTCACCTGTGAGGAAGGATTAGAAGACAATGACTGTAGTTTGGGTAAAAGTTTCTCTCTCTGGGCCTCAGGACCGATGACTAAAACTTCAGTTTTGTCCTGGTTAAGATGGAGAAAGTTTTTTGCCATCCAGGATTTGATATCTAAAATGCAGTTTAAAAAGTGCATCCATTGGCCTGGTGTCATCAGGAGACATGGAGATGTACAACTGTGTATCATCAGTGTAACTATGAAAGTTGACTCCATGTCTCCTGATGACATCACCAAGAGGGAGCATAGGTTAAAAAGCACTGGGCCTAAAATCGAACCCTGGGGCACACCACATGTAATGTTATGGACCTTAGAGGAGCAATCCACACTTACCATGAATGTCCTGTCTGTGAGATAGGATGTAAACCATTTGTGGACAGCACCAGAGAGGTGCTGTGGTTTACCCTAAAGCCAGACTGGAATTTCTCAAGGACATTATGTGCAGTAATAAAATCATTAAGTTGGATAAAGACAAGTTTTTCTAAGATTTTGCTTAAGAATGGTAAGTTGGATACCGGTCTAAAGTTGTTAAAATTATTACTGTCCAAATCTTCAGCAGAGGCCTCACCACCGCCCCTTTAAAGGCAGCAGGGATGACCCCCGTCTGAAGAGAGCAATTCATCATGTGTAAAGGTTCGTCTTTAAATGATTCATACAATGTTTTAAAAAACGGGGTTGAGACCGGGTCTAAAAGACATGTGGTGGGCCTCACTGAAGAGAAAACTTTATCAAGCATCTCAGCATTAACCTGGACAAAACTGTGCAGTGTTTCTTTTGGAACAAGTAGACAACCAGATGTATTTAAAGCCGTGTTACTTTGGGTAGATAAAATATTACATCTGATAGTGTCTCTTTCCCCTGAAGTGGTCTGCAAACGCCTCACAGAGAGCGTCTGTGGGGTTTAAAGGAGGTCTGTTAAAATCAGGATTTAAAACATTTTCTATTGTTGAGAATAGAACTTTTGGGTTATTTTGTGGTTGGTGATTATTGTGGAAAATAATGTATTTCTTGCATTTCTTATTGCTGTATTGTAGGTCTTTTGTTGAGCACGGAATATTTGATAATTTACTGTTATTTTGAATTTCCTCCATCTCCTCTCGGCCTTCCTGCAATTTCTCTTGAGTTGCTTTAGCTCCTCGTTTCTCCAGGGGGGGAAGGGGTTTGGGATTAATCTTTTTAAGTTTGAATGGTGCAACTGCATCGAGGGCGATGAGTAGTTTACTGTAAAAATTGTCGACAATAAAATCGCAGTTAGCAGGAAAAATCACAGGAGGAATTTGTAAAGTATCAATTAATTTTGCAGCCACTTCAGGGGTGAAATTACGTTTCCTCACAGTTTTTGCAGAGGATTCTCGCTGGATAATAATTCACAGAGGTGGCTTCCGATGCGGTGGAAAAGGGGCTGTACTCCCCCTATTTCCTAGTCCCCAAGAAAAACTCAGCCACCTACACCCCTGCTCTACCTGTACGCCCTCTCGCTCTCCAGGGGTACAGGTGGGGTAGAGGTGTAGGTGGCTGAGTCCATGCCTGTCCATAATATTGTTTCAGGTCATGTTTCAAATTCATCAGGCATCAGAATAGGCCTATATGTCTGCCATCAAACAGTGCGATTATATACTCATATTAATACTAATTTACAACCATTGCTTTCCCGATTAAGATGAGAAAAAGTGATTTAATTGTTCACTGGGCGTCCGAAAGGTGCATTGTTGTCAGGCATGGACACAGCTAACCTCACCTCCAAGCCCCATGGAGATACGAGCCGAAAGGTTATTTTTAATCTCATTTGCATCTGTTATCCTGTGATTTTTTTTTTGTCGCTAAATGGAAAGCAAGGTTTGTTGACTGTGGTGTAACTTTTCCTGAGGTGTAGCATTGTTTGGTATCGCTGTAAAGTTCCAACTCAGTTTAGCCATAGCACAATTAATGAAACGGCCACGATGTTTCATTAATTGTGCTATGGCTAACCTGAGTTGGAACTTTACTTTGGCTAACTAATGTTCACCTTTACCAATTTGAATGCAGACTGATTCGTGAGTATCAAGCTAAAGCATTGGCATTCGTGTCTACCTGTAGGCTATAGTGCGCCTCAAAATAATGTGATTGTTCTCTCTCACTGTTCATGCACGTACTATTTACTTATGTTGAATGACATAAACACAATAAAGGAATATGGAATGAAATTATGTCTTTGCATTGTGTTACACTTGATGGTATAAGTATCTTCAAGACAAGCCATGATGTAAGTAATTTTATTCTGAGAATAAGCTAAACCATATGGCAGTGACAGTAATTGATAGAATGTGATGTATGACCAAAGAAGGCACAAACATACAGTGTTTCAATGGCACAGGTTCAACATACTGTATTATCTAATGAGGACTTATCCATTCTTCAAAATATTTCACTTGGTGCAGAGCACTATACTGACATCCATTCAACACATGCAGCTCCACAGTGAATTCCTGAATTGTGAACTGATGACGTTTCTGGTTATGCTTTTGAATTTTTTTTTTTTTATGTCAATTTGTCCTGAAACTGAGGCTCGGGAGATATTGTCACAGTATGGACATTTTCCCCCGAAAACTTGAACGAACAAGGACTCGTGATTTAATTTGAAGGGATTTTATGTGGGGCCAGAGTAAACATCTTAAACAAGTGGTGGCGTAGCTGGTAGAGTGGGTTGTCTTGTACACAGGAGGTTGGTGGTTCGATCCCCCGTGTGTTTTTGCCTCCATGGTTTTATTCATTTGCTGTTTATTATATTTTCCTGGACACTTTTTATAATTTATTTTCACAATTTAGTCAATATTACCTACACAACAAGATGATCTATATTCCTGGGAACAGAAACAGTGGTTGATGCTTCTGCCTGTATGTCTATGGCCTATAGATATTGACATCTTGCACATGAGCCCAAGGCCATATCCCTGGTTTATTGTAATTAAAGCCGATCTGTAATTGAAATGTCATTTATCGTAGCGTACGTGAAAGTGTATCTGCTTGAGGTGAGCCTATTGAGGTGTATGGCGCCATCTAAAGGACTTATAAGGAGGTGTCCTTGAGTCTTTACAGGACTGTCCTGCGACCATTATAATAGATCCATGCCTGCGACACGCCGATAAACAAACCCGAATTAACCCCGCCCACGTTGATCCTCAGATGTACGATAACTATCGTATTTGTACGATAATTTTGACCCCTGTACGATGTACGATCAATAATTCAAAAAAGCCCTAAATGTACGATAATTTCAGAGCGCCAGATAAAGTCCGGTAGATGCACCGTCCCCTCTCAGCAGCGCTTCGCTTTCGCTCTGATCTGGAGTCAGACTTAGCCTCCGTATTCACGAAGGCATCATATCTGCTGTAAGAAGGAGAGACTGTCCCTCGTAGCAGTAGTAGCCTTGCATTGTTGTGACACTGTTGACACCCCTGACCAATTAGGGACATGCATATGTTTTCCCACGCTCACTAACACAGGCCTTATTCCTACATTGCTTCAATGTTTAAAGATATTTTATCGACTGTCATAAAAGATTAGTCTAACCACTAAAACAGTCACATGATACTGCGGGAGGTAACTACACAGGACATGTGAACAACTGTACATAACGTCTATTTAACCTTTTTGTTCAATTAAAAAAGCCATTTCAACATCATGTTCATAAAAGACAGGCAAATTCCAAGATTATGCAGTATATGCAAGTGCTGGTCATAAATGATGGTTGTGAAAATACCAACTTCTTTTATCTGTGTTTAGGGTTTTGAAAGTCAGTTTATTATAGAGACACATGTGACTTGTTTATACTTTTTTATTTTGTGCATTGCAGAAATGCGTTTTATCATTATAGGCAGTGAAGATGCAGTGACAGTCTATAAGTTCAGTGAGTTCAAGCTCTGTGATAGTACTGTGCTGTGAGCTAGTGTTTTAATGTTAAACTTAATAGACAATAAAAATGGACAACTCATCCCCTTTTTGATTTACATACACATTAATCATACATTTATGGTCCATCCTGTAATGACGGCTAAACATTAGAAAACAAATACTTACAAGCAAATTCACTGGCACTAGCTATGCAGGCACGTGATATGGCCAGATTTGCCCCATAGGGGCGACATATTGATGGGACACATGGCCCACAATAAACTCTCTGTTAACAAGCTGCATGCATGCAGGAACAAAGGATGGCACTACAGTCGGGTAACTCTCATTCAGTCTGTTCAGCCATGCAGCACAGGAAACCCCTATGGAATTTGTCTGTCTATGAGCTGCACCAACACAGTGTGGTATATCCCACCTACTCTGATTCAAAATACTGTTGCATCTTTGACATTTTTTGTGCATTCGTAACAATGACTTACACAAAGTAATAAATCCTACTCTTCTCTGCCCTTCATACATGACATTCAGTTGCTCCACTGACCTTTAAACAGGATGAGCTTACAACTGACCATCAACAGTTAATAGTCTCATCTGCAGAGGAACAGATATTACAACTCATGAATATTCAGTCAGTCATTCCACAGTGTATTGAATGTATCTTGTTATTGATAACAGGCCTTACTTAGCTTCATGTTGGGACTGTCAGGACTCACAGTTCAGAATCCTCAATAGCATCCGGATCCTCTATGGTCTCTAGACGTCTTTTACAGGCATCTAATATCTTTTTCCGCGGACCTAAGGGAATGTGAATACTTTTCAGGTCATTGTCTGAGCACAGCAGTAGAGCTTCCAGATCAATCTTCTCTCGTTTGAAAATGGAGAAGAACTCGCTCATGCTCTGTGTGGCCAAAAATACCTCCAGAGGACTGGAGTCTGCCTCATCATCATCGTCCAGTCCAAGCTCCACCTCATCCCAGGGCAGCTCCTCAATGTTCCTCTCCTGCAGGCTCCTGGCACTGCCGATACTGTCTTCATCCACACTGCTATATGGCTGTAGTCTACTGCGCAGCCGAACAGTGTTACCTGACTGTGCCACACTAATGTCATCCCTTCGCCCAAGGTCAAACATGCCCCCACTCACATAGTTCCTTCTGAAGACCATTGTGCCCAGCCCAGGTCTGTTGAAGAGAGAGTCATGTCCTGAGTCAGTGCTGATCTCAGAGTAGTCCACGTCTGGACCATGCAGGTCCGGCTCACTCATGGCACGTGAGATAGCATCGTCATTGTCTCTGGGGAACATATCACGAATATTGCGGCGCCCGCGGTCTTTTGGGTTCACATATGTCCCCTGTTTGACAAACATGACATCGTTGCCCAGCTGAAGTCCAGAAAGTGAGCGCACACTCTTCCGGCCATCTTCATAAATTTTAAAGGTCCCGTCTCCCTGTTTCCTCTTCTCCAGCTTCTTCTGGATCTTTGTCTTACCCCGATTAGTGGCATGGAGTGTAGCCTAGTAGGAAGCACATGCAAAAGTTAAAATGATGAAAAGCTTTTCAGAACATCGACCAAACACTTACCTGGGAATATGGCACACTGATGGTTCCTGGGTTAAAGTTTCGCAGTTTGTGGCTGACCGAGCTGCCTGTATAACTGGAGAAACTCATGGCATCTGAAGCGGAGGCCTCAGAAGATTCTTTGTGAAACTTCTTCTCCATTCTCCTCTGGTGCTTCTTCTGCATCTTCATACACTCCTTAATCCTTCTCTCGGCCTCTCTGAAAGCTCGGTCCTTCAGCTTACTGACCAGTTTGGGGTTTAGGCCTGTCTGCTTGGCCGCTATAGAATCCAAGTATCGGACACAATCCATGTGGTTCTTGGTAGCTGCCATATCCAGTGGTGTGTGATAATCATTATCCAAGCACCAGATGTTGGCACCAAAAGACACCAGAAAGAAGAGGCAGTTTAGATGGCCATTGGCCGCTGCAAGGTGGAGTGGCGTGTTCCCCCATATATCACACTTGTCTGGGTTACCTCTGTGGACCACAAACATAAAAACATTTAGCTTTGAAACCAATCAAGCCAAAATCAGGAGTTGTATGGGCTGTTTTATGACATACGGTGGAGACACATGTGCCTCTTCAGCTATCTCTGGAAAGGTCAAATAATAACGTCCTGATTTGAAGAGGCTTTTGTTCTGGTCTTATTTGGAATCAGTCCTCGTTTTGACCTAAAAGTGCTGCTTAAGCTCTGATCAGCTGCATATTTTCAGTAAAGAGAGTTGAGACCAATTGCAACTGGTTGAGGCTCTTTACAGTAAAGAATTTAGTATTTTCAAAAGGAAAATACTTCTGGACACAGAAAGAAGCACACCTCTAACATAAGCCCTTAAATACATATCTGAAATGGCCTGTACAATAACATTTATAACAAAGCTATTCTTCCTCACAAACAACAAGTCTTATTACAAAGAGTGGCTGACAAAAGTCATAACATTAGTCTATAACCCTTGGCTGACAGTCCTCGACCCCAGGGTTACCTTGTTGTGTGTGCCACTGTTGCTGTCTGTAACATGAGTACGAGCTTACCGGCACCACTACACTACCCTATACCTGGATCCAGTTTCACAGAAGCCCTAAAAGCTTGAGTCCAAAAACCATAACTATGTTGGCTGCGGGTGACATCATTAACCTGACGTTAAGCCAACGCTCACGAACTAGCAACACAACACATTTTGCAAACATCCTTTCACAAAAGCCCTTTTGGAAGACCTGTGTAGAATTTCTATTGCTGGCAACATAGTTCTAAATTTGTATTTCCTATGATTTGATGCAACATAAAGATTGTTTACCATGCCACCTCTTGTCCATGCAATGCAGTGTGACCATGTACAAACTGTTGAATATTTGATGTGCTGGTCGGGAAGCCACTGCACAAATGTATAATTGATGTATTGCGTTGTAAAGTTTTCACAGGGAATGTGTCTTGACTCTGCCAGCCCTGACAGCGATTTTGATAAGGCCCCTCTGATTGTGAGAAAAGAGGCTTAGATAATGCATCATTATGTAAGACAATATATGTGGCCAAAATATCAGACACCAGTAATAAACCCGTCTCATAATAAAGGAACTAAAGCAGATCAAGACAAGACAAATGCTGAGCATGTAAATTGATGTCCTATTTTGAGATGGAATATTTATCAGTCTGTACGAGACCATGCATTAGCATTAGAGTTGCCATACATGACAGCTTTATTATGTCATATAAAAGGCTGACAACAGCTAATCTGTACCAGGAGATAGGCTTTGCTGTGAAGTAAATGGTTATAGGTTATTAATCAGGTGCCATGTTTATTATGACCCGCTATTACAATTAAACTTTACTTTAGTGTGTCAATCAGCAGTTAACATTTTCCCATCATCATCATTGCCCTTTCTCTGAGGGAACATAACACATAGTTTTTTATTTGAATCTTGAAATAAGCAAGCAATAAGCATAAAAAATAAATTCATTTTTACAGAAACGTTTTCAGGCCATGGGCACACATTATGTGGTCACACAATGAGACTATTCTTCAGTTAGCTGATGAAGCCAGTCAGCCAGAATAAATGGGAGTTCACTATGGAGGGTCAGAAAGATCTGATTACACTTTTTACATATAATAAAAGTAGCAACTGTATACTTAAACTGTGTTCAAGTTAGATTAATAGTCAAAATCTAGCCTACTGTACTGTGTGCTCTTTTTTAGGGGTTTACACAGACCGAAGTAATAAAAATACAATGCAAAAATAAAGGTCTGTCATGTTTGTTTTGAAAGTATCTACTTTGGCGCAAAGCCAAATTTGCTATTTTGCCATCTGTAAAAACAAGTACGGACTAAGCTTCTGAGAGTTAATTTTATTAGTACTTGTTGATTGCATAAGGCCTTGGCAATATTTCCTCTTTGACAGGTAGAGGGGCAATAAACGTCACTGTAAAGTAGGCTTGTTCAGTTAAATGTAGTTTCGGGTAGTCTGATGTAGCATGTGCATACCCACCCCCTCGCAACAATAAGCCGCAGGGCCTCCAGGTTCCCACAATAGGCAGCCCATAGCGTCGGCGTCATGCCATCTTCATCGGGAGCGTTCAGGTCCTTCCTCGTGGCCTCTTTGAGCAGGTCCAGGTAGCCATCCCGGGCCGCCTTGTGGTACCTGTCATTCATGATGCAAAGTTAATCCACCCTTCTTGACTCCATTGTGTTCTCTTAACGATATCCACAGCATCCTCCAAAGGCTGTTGAGGGAGTTAGTGTGATAGTGGTAGCGGGACACCGTTTGAGTGCGTCCCACTGGAGCTATCCCGTTCCATGCACTGCACCGCAAAGCCACGGCAGAGGGAGAGCGTGGTTTCCTAGGAGATGACGCTGCGCACTGCGCTCTCAGAGGCGTTCGCGGCTCTTGGGAGTAAAACTTGGGACAAGGCTGTGTGTGCATTCCCCGGATATTGTGCACTTTATGTTCTTTAGGTTTTGTTCCCCAAAGTCAATGCATTAAGATGGAAAGATAGTGGTGAATAAAAAAGCAATTGGGCCTATTTACTTTGTGTTGCCTCGGCCGCTGCTAATTATGCAAGTTGTGATGGCAGACATTGGATACGTGCGAACTGTCCTCTTTACATGACCGCTTCTGATCTATTGTCTGACCCAATTCTCAGTTCAATTTACCGGGGGCTATGCGCTGTTGACATGCCTGGAGGTGATCAAGTTGATTCTGACCAGGACACTTCGTGTGCGCATGTCAATAGGCCCATAGGCAAAATAGCTGGGTATTAAATCATTCCCATAATAGTGATGGGATTTATCGGCTCTTTGAAGAGAGCCGTTCACTTTAAAGAACCGTTCAAAAGACTGGCTCGTTTGAACGATTATGCTTTTTTTTTTAAAGAAAGTAAATACCCTCCGAATGGACTTTATTTTAACGAAAATGTCACTATATAACATCGATATTTGACCTTTTATTTCTCAAAGTCCTTGCCTTATCCTCGTGGTCGTGGAGCTGCAGCAGTGGCGGAAATAACAGGTGTAACAGGCTAGAGTATATTATGGGCTAGGCTATTTCCTACTTGAAAACAACAAAGTGCTGTCTCAAGATATAGCACTTTTTTAAAATCTAATGGATTTGGATTTAAAGTCTAATTAATATTTAGTCGCCACAAAATTCAATATATATAGCCTTTTTAACATACGCTTCTCTTCTCTTTTTAAATTTGTTTTATTTACATAATACAATAAAACAAACTTTAAACCCCCCATCCAACCCCAGCCACTCCCCCTTGCATTCATACCACAATCACAACCACAATCATCCACACATTCATAGTATTTTGACAGGAACACAAACTATAAACAGAAAGGAAGCACAAAGCAAACACAAATAAAATCATTAACAAAAAGAAAAATAAGATGAAATCACTAATACAAATCAAAAACCCATAAACAAAATGCCATATAATTGGATATGACAGTTGGCCATATACCCCCATTCATTTTCATGCAATTATAAGTATAAGGGGTGTGGGCAGTCACTGTTTTACACGGTGAGTTTACGGTTGACATGACAGCGCACCTATAGGTACAGTGCGCTGTGCGCACTGTGTTGCGATTACAATAGGCCCTTGCGACGGCAGGCCGCTCGGGCCTAAATATCCTGGAATATGAATGGTAAATGGTCTCAACTTATATAGCACTTTTCCACCTACATTAGTCACTCAAAGCGCTTTACAGCAAGGAACCTCTCACCCATTCATACACCAATGTACGCAGACACTGGAGGCAAGGTGGGTGAAGTGTCTTGCCCAAGGACACAACAACAGCGTGCACCTTCAGGAGGCAGGATTCAAACCCCCGACCTTCCGATCATGAGACAACCCGCTCTACCATCTGCGCCACCGTCGCCCTATCTATTGTAGTTCTATAAATTGTTCTAAAATACCATGCACTTCTCTTCCCTGCAGTCTGAATGATAAATATTAAATAATATCTTTATTTTTGTTAGTTTCTGGCAGTTTTTCTGTCAGTGGTTCCCCTGTAATGGCCCACCCCCTGTATACTCAGATTCGCCCCTGCTCAAAGTAGATTCGGCGCAGCCTTCAGTCCCGCTGTCACTGGGCTCTGTACAGATGCGTAATATAGCTATTTAATGCTGTAACCCTTGTGAGAACGCCTTAAAACACAGAGAAGAACCTAAGATTTCTGTTGATTAATCCAGCTCTTACCGCGTCGTAGTTCTGGAGGTGGCCTATCTGCGCTGTAGCTTCAGTCATTGTTTTGAACGTTTTCCTGTCCTTAATAAATGTCTATGAATCTTCACCTCTTCACTCGCTTTAGAAAACTTTTAATGCATCCAAAGAAACACACATTTCCTCTGGCCTTTTTCCCGCTGTACTGATTAGAAGCGCTGTGTCGGGAAACCGAAATGTGGCCATAATGTAAACATAGATGCGCCGCTTCTATGCAATGAATCCTGTCTTTTAACAGTTTTATTTCATATGTTGCTTCAGCCCTTTAGGCTTTCGCTGATGCATAATCTCTCGGACGCTCCGCTTCCCGCCTGAGAAGATCAAACGATCTAACGCTCCAATCACCCTCTGAGTCAGGCATACCCCAGATCCTATAAAAGGGAACCTAGCCCAACACTCTGCTCCTTTTTCTCTCAGCTCGCCTTTGAGAAATCTATTCGAAGATGTCTACAAGCAAGCATTCTAAGGATAATGGAAGTCTCGCACCTGTGATGGCATCACCCTCCGGTGTCGAGGTGCAGGTCTGCGACTCCTGTCCGGCTTCCCTCTCCCAGACGGACACGCATGAGTCCTGCTTCTTCTGCCTGGGCATATTCCCATTGTCCCGGTGCACAGGAAATTCCTCCGGTTTGCAGTACGGGGGCGGTGCTTCGAGTATTGCCGCCTTCTGTTCGGCTACTCGCTGGCCCCACGCACTTGGAAAAAGTGCGGCCCTCTACCCGCTCTGTCGTCAGGGTCTCCGAATACTGACCTACATCGACGACTGGCTGGTCCTGGCTTCCATCTAGCCAGAGTGCTAGAGCACATCTCCCGTCTGGGCTTTGTAGTCAATCACGACAAGAGCCTGCTGCAACCGACCCAACGGCTCCAATATCTGGGGCTAGTCTTGGACTCCAGAAACATGAGAGCCTCGCTCTCGCTGGAGAGCCAGGCGGCGATACTGGACCTAGGTCGGGTCACACTAAACGGGCCTCAGATCCGCCCTCAGCGGATCCGCTCACTCCTGGGCATGATGGTGGCAGCTCAACCGGTGGTGAAGCTGCGCCTGTTGCATATGAGGAACCTCCAGAGGTTGGTTTCCCGTCTCAGAGGGATGTCGAGGCCAGTGCGGGTTCCCCCGGCGGCGCGGAACGACATTGCCTTCTGGCTGGTCTGCAGTCAGCTCTGAGAGGGAGTACGAATGGGTCTAGTGGACCGTCATGTGGAAGTGTTCACAGACGTGCTGGATCAACACTCTGCAGGCGGCGTTTGGTCCTTGCCTTTGAGACACATCAATCTCCTGGAGATGGAAGCAGTGCAGAATGTTCTCTTGCACTTCACAGCCAGTCTGGAGGGTCAACATGTGCTGGTCTGGACGGACAACACCACTGTGGCCGCCTATCTGAACAAGCAGGGAAGGACCAGGTCCCCCGCTCTCCACAGTCTGGCAGTGGAAATTCTTCTCTGGGCGGACACCCACCTAGCCTCGCTGACGGCCCGCCACATCCCTGGCGAACGCAACGTGGGCGCCGACAGGATGTCCAGGTGAGGCTTATGGCGTCTCTACTTCACAGGGTGAGAGCGGAGCGGGTTCCCATTCTTGTGGTGGCCCCGAACAGCCCAAGTGCCAGGTGGTACCCGGACCCATCCACAACCAGGGCCTACGAGGTCCGATGGCGGCTTTTTGCCGGATGGTGCTCTGGCAGGACTTTGGACCCCACATCTTGCTCCATTGAGGATGTGTTGAGTTTCCTCCAGGACCTACTGGACAGGGTCAGGGCGGTCGCAACTCTAGGGTTTTTTGCAGCGGCCATCACCACTGATCACATGGGGTTTGGTAGTTTTACAGCCCGTAGTCACCCCCTGGTGAAGCAATTCTTGCGGGGAGTGTGCCGACTAAGGCCGCCGTTGCGTTTAACCGCCCCGTCGTGGGATCTTCAGGTGGTTCTCAAGGGCCTATCCGGGCCCCCTTTTGAACCCCTTGGCAGGGCAGACATTGTCTGTTTGTCTTACAAGACGGCGTTGCTCTTGGCTCTGGCCTCGGCTAAGAGGTTGTGCGATCTGTGCGCACTTTCTGTGCATCCGTCATGCTTGTCTCTCCCTGCCGACAATGGTCTAATGGAGCTGTGGCCCAACCCAGCCTTCCAGCCCAAGGTCATCACGTCCTCCTTCAGGTCCAGGGTGATCAGAGTGAGACCCTTCTTCCCTCCTCCGCACGTTTCTGTGGAGGATGAGCGTCATCACAGCCTTTGCCCGGTGAGGGCTGTGCGTTGTTATTTGGATGACCGTCTGGCTTCAGACGGTCAGATCAATTATTTGTTGGATTTGGAGCCAAGAATCGGGGTTCCCCCTTGTCCCCCCAGCGTTTGGCCCACTGGATCTGCTTCGCTATTCGCATGGCTTACGAGGCACAGGGGCTGCCACCACCGGTGGTGGTCAAGGCTCACTCCACACGTGGAGTGGCATCCTCCGTGGCGCTGTTCCGAGGCACGTCAGTGGAGGAGATCTGCCGAGCAGCCTCTTGGTCCACTTCTTCGACTTTTGTGCAGTTTTGTGCACCCCCGATTCTATCACCCATTCTGTTTTGGGTGGCGGGCAACCTTAGTTCCCCAGCAGCGCACTTAGGAGTGGTGGCCTGGCTGGGTTGTGTTGGGTATGTCCAGTGCTCTTGGGAGAGGCTGCCTGGGACACACCCATGTATAGACTTAGTCAGTGTGGTCGGTTCGGATTCCTCAGGCGCTTTTGGGAGAGGCTGCCGGTCTAGGACTGACCGTAAATCCTTCCTGTGGGTGCTGGCGCCTTTGGGAGAGGCGGCATTGCACCCTTGTACTTTTGACCGGGCCCCTTTTGTTGGCGGCTGGGGTGGCGTTTCCGTCTTCTCTGTTTGGGTGAGAGATTATGGTGCCTTGGATGGTGACTGCACTCTGCCTTGCTGACACGTGGTTGTCGGTGTGCACGTCGCTCCAATCACTTGAGTCCATGCCTACTGGGAGTACATCGGTCTCCTAGGCTTCGTGATGGCTTATGCATCAGCGAAAGCCTAAAGGGCTGAAGCAACATATGAAATAGAAACCCCAGTTACCTAATGTAACTACGGTTCTATGAATATGTTGCGAAGCCCTTTAGCTTCGGGCCCAGCAGGCAAGTCCTCTCCTCCGACGGCTGAGTTCAAAGGAGCAGAGTGTTGGGCTAGTTTCCCTTTTATAGGACCTGGGACCAGGCTCATAGGGTGATTGGAGCGGTTAAATCGTTTGATCATCTCAGGCGGGAAGCGGAGCTTCCGAGAGATTATGCATCAGCGAAAGCCTAAAGGGCTTTGCAACATATTCATAGAACCGTAGTTACATTAGGTAACTGTGGTTTACACTCAAATAAATAATAACTATAAAGTCACAGAACGTCATTGAGAGTCATTGGCCTCAAATCCAAGTTAAGTCTCAAGTCACAAACAGCAAGTCATGTCTCCAAAAAGTACAGTATTTTTGGAGCTTTGGTATCTCCAGTCCCCAAAATTGCGACTATATTATGTTATTACCAATAGCTACATGTTCACATTTCAAATGTCAAATCAATGTCAAACTTTTTTTTTTTTTTATCACAAAAACGGTCATGCATTTTTCTTTCTTCTCCTTAATAATATAATATGTATTTATTTTTAAAAATAACCACTTTGAGCCCCAGGCTATAATCCCATGTGGCTTGTTCATTAACATGCACTGGCCCTACCGAATAAACCAATAAACAATAACATCTGAACATCTGTTCAGATTGTGAAAAGTTTGACAGGTATATTCTGCCCCAGAGGGGTATAATCTAGCCTTGGCTATTTTATACCCCCTGTATAGTTTGACATAGGCCATAATATACCCCGGGTTTAATCAAGGCGGGGGTTTATTTGGCCTGTTACACAGGGCCCGGGGACAGGACAGCAATCCGTCAGAGGCAGAGGTAATGACCAAAATAGAACCATATCTATTTATCCACTGTAAGATTAAATTGAAAATATCTAACCTATTGCTTTATTTTTGTTAATGGCTCTGGAAACAAACAACAACAACAAAAACTTAAAGTGGCTTATCTCTTTTTTGCTTTTGGTCTATTTGTGTGATTAATTGCAATGTTAAATCACCTACGACTAAAACTCTATCTTATCTGTAGGTTTTTGGAGAAGTAGCAGAGGTCAATCTGAAGCAGAAAAGATCAGTGAGAAGGTAGGCCAAACACACATATTTATTTTAAATGAAAATAATTACCTAATTTTTGTGAACTATAGTGGCTTTTTTAGTTGTAGACTTGAATATATAGACTTCCGTTTCAGTTCGCTCAAAAATAACTGGACGACCTGTGCCCTGAGCTATAGCTTCTGCCTGTGGCAGATTATATTTTTGCTTTTCCCCTTGCTTACCTTTTTAAATATAATTTTCCCTTATGTATTATTTATTTATTTTATCACCACCATACAGGCATGATTTCAAGCGCACTCTCTGCTCATGGTGTACCTGTGGGCGCGCCCCGTCAGCGCGCGCTCCAGAGTAAGCTGCGGCACGCTGCGACTTAAGCTCGGCGTGCTTGTAATATAGCTCTTTTTTTATCACTGTTTTTTTTTCCTTTTGCCAGGTGAGACCAGCTGTCCTACTTTCGCTTTTCTTTTGACTTGGTTCAGTTATGGGTTTTTGCTTAGTTTGGGCGCGTGTCTCCGCAAGTTTGGTTATGGTCCATCTTTCATTTGTTTACTTTGTTCATTCCTTTTTGGGGGGCAAGGGGTGGTAAAGGGGTTGAACTTTTGTTTCTAAAATAAGGACTAAAATATAATCAAACGAAATATCAAAGAACAACGAAGAGGAAACAAATTAATAATACATTTATCGTTTTAACCTTTACCTGTTGACCATGCGCTGCTCAACTATAGCTGTTTTTTATTAAGTTAATATTTTTTGTTTGTGTTTTAGGACAGTAACACAGGCATCTTGGAGTACTTTGGAACTCTTCATCCAAAACAATTTCAGTAATTGCAGTAGTAATACAGCACAATGCATTTGAAGTTTTTATGTTGCATTTATCTGCAGTTTCTCATTCAAAGCTGCCACTCTTGCATTTTGGCATTAAAAATCTTTGTTTTAGACAGTGAGTGTTAGTTCCTTCTGTCTATCTTCAATGAAGGTACTTGAGTCATCTTCTGTACTCAGTAGTTGAAGTCTTCGAACGTTTCGCCTCTCATCCAAAAGGCTTTGTCATCGGACAAAGTCCCGCTCAGCCCACAGCTTAGATAAAGACCAACAGGGAGGAGTTGGGTAAACAACCTTTGAAGTAGAGCGTCTCTAGCGACCTGCTCACTCCAGTATCGGTCAGTCCTCTCCTATTCATAGATGATCACTGCCCATTATCTGTCCTATTCCTGGCTGATCACTGCTATTTACCTGCCTATGACTTAGCACCACATATTTCCAGTTATGGGGCAACTTCCACAGACAGATCCATGGCTGTGCAATGGGCTCTCCAGTTTCACCCATAGTGGCTAACCTCTACATGGAGGAAATGGAGAGGAATGCCTTGGCCTCATACCCAGGAAACAAACCCAGCCACTGGGTCAGATATGTAGATGACACGTGGATCAAAATTAAAGAGAAGGAAGTGGCACCTTTTACAGATCACATCAATGCTGTGGACCCCAGCATTAAATTTACTCGGGAGGACGGAAAGGTGAAACAACTTGCCTTTTTAGATTGTAAAGTTATCATAGGGGAAAACGGGCAACTTCAGACAGAGGTTTACAGGAAGGCAACTCATACTGACCAGTATTTGATGTTTGACTCAAACGATCCACTCCAGCACAAACTAGGGGTCATCATGACGCTCAGACATGGAGCTAAAGAGGTGCCTACCAGTGCAGAAGGAAAGACCACAGAGGAGCAACATGTCCAGAGAGCCCTCTCAGACTGCGGCTATCCTAACTGGTCTTTCATTAAAGCACAAAGGGCAAGAAGACCCAAAGAACAAGACAGACAGACTACAGAGCCCAGAAGAAAGGGAGTTGTAGTGCCGTATGTAGTCGGGGTCTCAGAGAAACTTCAGAGAATCTTTAGGCAGCACAGGATTCCAGTGTACCACAAACCGGTGAACACACTGAGACAAAAATTAGTTAATCCCAAAGACAAAACTCCGAGCCACAAACAAAGCAATGTGGTTTATTATATTCTATGCAAAGAAGAAGAATGCAAAGAACATTATATTGGAGAAACGAAACAAGTTTTACAGAAGAGACTTTATCAACACCGAAGAAAAAGCACAAGCGGCCCTCAGTCGGCAGTGCACCTCCACCTTAAAGAGTAACTCACCCTCAAATCCACTTTTTTTTCCTGATAAACTGTATAAATGAGTGTCCAATAGTGTTGTCTACATGTCCTGGTCATTATTTCGGCTATTTAGTGCAAATTAGTTGAAAGATCCCCTTTCTGCCTAAAAGCGTCAGTGAGGCGCCATCTGCAGCGAACTGTCGGTACTGCATTTGATTTTTGAATTCGGCAACCCTATTTGCACAGAGGTTTGAGATGACGTCAGGGGTTAGACCTGACGTCAGTTGCCCTGCCGCGCTGGGCTATAAAAGCGGACCAGTCTCGCTCACGCCCCCGTAGCGAGTTGGAGAAGGAATAGCGAGAGAATAATTTCATCGATTCCCACATCTGGGCCACACAAAACCTTTCTTCTGGCCCAGATACCGCGAAGAATTACGGTCCTACACTGGGCCACCTCTGGTAGCCAGAGTCAAGCCAGAGCCGAGCCAGTGTCAAACCAGATCTCAGACAGAACTCAGCCTTATGTGCCGGTGTTGAGCCAGATCTCAGACAGAACTCAGCCTTATGTGCCGGTGTGGAGCCAGATCTCAGACTTATGTGCCGGTGTTGAGCCAGATCTCAGACAGATGTGCCGGTGTGGAGCCAGATCTCAGACAGAACTCAGCCTTATGTGCCAGTGTAAAGCCAGAGGTGGGCCAGATCTCAGTCTTGTCTACCAGAAGTGGCAGACAAGGCTGAGATCTGGTGGCTCATTGGTGGATCATTGCTTAGATAAGTCTAGTCAAAATCTTTTGGGCTAGACTTACATAAGCAATGACATTGAAATAAACAACAGCATTTTTTTTTTTTACAAACATTTATTTTATTATAAAAGGTAAAACAATAAAATGCTAGTTTACAAGTATTGAAAGAAATCAAAAAGCCAAAATCAGGAACAAAACAAGGCTAAAATTGAACTAAATTTTTGACTAAAAGTGAACTCTTGGCCTGAGACAAAAAAAGATTATTACAAAATAACAAATCTAGGTCATTTTTTTTCTGCTGATGGTAATTTTGCGTATAAAAGCAGACTTCTTCTTAAATAAATGTAACTATCTTGGTGTTATCAAAAATAAATAATGGGGTAATTTGACCCGGAGGCTGTGGTACATTACGAAAAAGGAATACAGAAAATTGTAATTCTATAGTCTTGTTGGTGGTTCTGGGTTTGGTTGAGATAAGCAACGTAAATGTATATTATGATTTTTATTTTTTTTATTCTTTTTTAAACATACGATTTTATGATGTTTAGTGTCAAATTCACCTTTAAATCTTGTGGTCCAGCTCTGTGAGCTGCTTCAATAAGAGAGAGAGAAAAGGCCGGTTTCTTATTGGCTCCCCAGACCTGGCAACCCTGCCCTGAGGTGGGAAGTATCAATATAATATGGTGAAATGTAGTTTCTTTTTATCCTTTCTTAAAAATGTAAATAGGCCCACAAAACCTCTGGAAAACTTCATCTCTGATCCGCTGTAGCAGTTAGACTTAGTGTATTTTTTTTATTCAAATGTAAACATTTCAATAACTGCAATAACAAAAAGATTAATAGGCCTAAATTTGTATTCATCTACATGTCACACCTGCATTTGGTAAACGTGGTAAATCTTCAGATAAATCTGGTAAACCTCCAGTGGTCCACGTCTGGCATGCCGGATCTGGGCCTGTTCTGGCCCACCTCTGGCATGCCACATCTGTGCCAGACCTGGCACAACTCTGGCTGACATTCCACTTGCCTTACCAGAAGTGAGCCAGCCATGCCGGTCTGAAACCGGATCTGGGCCACATTCGTCTGCTATGTGGGTTGTCAGGTTTGCGAATTGTTAACATAGCATTTAGGTAGATTTTATTAGCATAGCTTTTTGTATTATAGATAATTGTATAGTGTTAGCAGTGTTAGTTGTTGAATATTGTAGTTTTAGTCATTAGTTGCTTTTATTGTTAATTAGTTAGCTGAATTTAGCTTAGTTAGTATTGGTTTTAGTGGTCAATATAGTGTGTATTTTAGTGTATATTGTTTATTGTACTGTGTGGTACTACTGTGTTAGGATGGGTAGAAAGTGTCGCGTAGAGGGCTGCCATAGTTCTGGAGGTTTGCACAGGTTTCCGCAGGATTTAGAAATTAGGCGCCAGTGGTTGCGCGCATTTGGCTTGGGGTAAAACTGCGAACTCCCTCCTCATGCTGGAGTTTGCAAACATCATTTTACGCGCGATTCCTTCGCCAACTTCATGGAGGTTGAACTGGGCTACTCTTCTCCGTTTGGAGCGCGAGGCAGTCCCCACCCTTGCTTTTCCACGACTGAGCCATAGCCCACCGACACTGCTGCCCCGCCAACACGAAGATTTCGGGCGCCAATTTGAGGTGAGTGAGAAAAATGATAGCCTATAACTGCAAATAATGATGATTTGCCCATTTTGGATTTGGTAATAATTGCAATGATTGTAGCTGCAGTAAAAAAGAGCCACTTGATTCACTCTATCCTTGTCATTTCTGTAGCTACTTTGCTCACAGATGTATTCATATATGTGTCCCGCTCGTCTACTCGCTGCTAGGGGCAGTGCGCTAATCAGTCTGCACAACAAAATTACGCCAACACTGTGCGCAATGTGCATGAGACTGAGCACCAAACTAATCTAAGTTTTGCGATGACTGTAGCTTTCATATTTGACAATAGCTGGGTGAAACGTGGGCGTATCAACAAGCTAACATGTAGTGAGGAGAGGGCTGACCGCTCCAGGTGGACCGTGTCGTCATTGGGCGCTCACAAATATGAGCTGTTGTGACGTGGTTTTTGCCATTGTTTGAGAACAGGTTCACAAAGTAGGACAAATTCTGCTAATGATGTTAATGTTGCCAAGTTTACTGAACTGAACCAAAGTTTACACCTATTTGGACTCGCAGCTATTCAAAGTGCCAAACCATTTGGACGTTTTTAGTAGCCTAAATCTTTGGTTTGTCTGATAGGGTGGCATATTATAAAGTGCTAGGCTATATGCTTATAAATCATCAATACAAGTTTACAATGTATGTGTTTGCATGTCTGTAATCAGAATTAAACAACAATTACCATAGTGAACATTTTATACATATTATTTATTTTTACAATTTGTATCTTGTATCTCACTTAACATAACTGTTATCATTGGGGGTATAATCTGGCCTGGGGGGGGGAGGAAATAGCCTAGGCCATAATTTACCCCCCGGGTGTAATCCAGATGGGGGGTATACTCTGGCCTGTTACACCGGGCCAACCCCAACTCCTCCCTGTTGGTCTTTATCTAAGCTGTGGGCTGAGCTGGACTTTGTCCGCTGACGAAGCCTTTTGGATGAGAGGCGAAACGTTCGAAGACTTCAACTACTGAGTACAGAAGATGACTCAAGTACCTTCATTGAAGATGGACAACTCCTGTATGACTGAGAACTTACACAGACTTCCTTCTGTCTAGTGACGGCACAACTGGCCAAAGTTCCTGAAGGCTACTTTCACTGTTTATTTGAAGACCAGGACTGTAAGAGTCTTCAGATACTAGACACACAATATAGCAGTAATTCTGTGATTCTCCACTGGTCACCTTGTGACAAGCCGCAACCCAAATGAAAAGAGGCTCTTCCAGACGCTCTGCAGTTTGAATCTGTTGAACCTAATGTGATGTAGATTATTGATATTAAGCATTTAACAAGCCATATAGCTGGAATCATCATGCAAACCGCTATTCACCAGAGAAGAATCCCTTGCTTCCTTTACTTTCATCATTGCAACATTGTTTAATTGTTGGAATTTAAATAAATGACGCCAAGGCTATTTGAAACAATGTGTTCAGCGCCTTTTTTCTTTTAAAGTCTAACATGCGTGTTTAGGTTATTGTACCAGTGCTGGCCTGAGGGCCCAGACAATTCTCAGCCGATTCTCAGCCAATGTGAAAAGTCTTGGTGACTTTGCACATTGTTTAATCCAGGAAGTTTTCTCATGTTTCATGTTCTTGCGCACCAGAGACAAGCAGCTTTGTTCTCTCTGTTCCCTACAGTAACCATCCTGTGCAAACAAAGATGCATGTTGAAATAGATGTTGCCAAACTATAACTCACCCCATTGAAATGTAAAAATAAGGCCAATGCTTGTGTATGTGAAGCTGCAGCAGTGTCTGCATGCTGCCCAATTGAAACCCACATAACAATAGGCTGGCAGTGGCCCTACCCCTCAGGAATTTTCCACAGACAAGGGAAAGAGGAACATCTTTTCATTGAGGCATAATAGATTAGAAGCAGACATGTTGTTATCTTTTGAAAAACCTGCAGTGTTTGCTTTTTCATGAACCTTTAGATTTGCTAACTTTGATGATAATATACATACAATAATATACTCTCGGCAAAAATGAGCAAAACACTTGCAAACTTTAATTTGCTAAGCTTAAGCATGGCTAAATAACAAAACTGCAAATTGTCAGAAATCAGAACTGACTTAACTTTTTTGAGAGCAATTGTCAAACTTCTGAACTTTACATGCATTCTGTGCACTAAACGTTGCTGTCATAAAGATATGTTGTTCCTAACTGATTTATTGACATTTATGACTCTCTAAAGCACACCTTTTTTTTAAGGTTATAAAAGGTGCACATTAAGATGCCCCACAGAACCATACTGTAACAGGTAGGATTCAACACCTTTTTCTTTATTTGAACAGCTCCCAACATTTATGCTTGCTTTTTGGGTTAAGATGCATGTGCTGTGCACCCAAGTTCACACTGCTCATCACGCTAGATCAATGTGGGACCAAATAGGGCTTATGTCATGAGTGTAATGTTGACTTTTTTTTTTTTAAGTGAATCTGTTATGGTGGTAGGTTGACATTTATGCTGATTTCACAGAAAGGGCGGGATTTTTCCTTTGAGCATGTAAATGAGTGGGTGTAGCCATTAAACCTATAACCTGTCTTGTACTGCAGCTGGAGATAACTCATTGGAGACTAGGCAGAGAAAGGAGCTAGTCATGAATAAGTGCAAATGTCTGCTTGAAGGGGGTCCCTGTGAACCATGCAGGATGACGGTGAAACACAAGGAGGCAGAGGAGGGACAAGCGGTGACCCCCTTTGAACCTGAGATCACCCTCTCCTCTGCGATGGTCGCCCATAAGGAACGGAGCCGCAACTGGGGCTGGATGTTGTCTGGGATCATCTGTGTGAACATCCTGATTTTGGGCTGTGCGTTGGTCAGCAGCAGCGCTCACGATGAAATCAACATCACCACGGTTCACCTGCAGATTTACCTCATTGTGCTCCTCATCCTCACCACCGCTTGGATGATTTACTATGCTGTCTATACAGCCAGACACAAATGTGCAATAGTGTACAAGGATTGTCATGCAGGACCAGTGTGGCTCAGAGGTAAGGAATAATACGGCTCTAAGGTTTACTTTTACTCACATTTAAATTGTAAGTTTAGTTTCAGCAACAAAATGCTTTGTGTTTTGTTGTAGGGGGTCTTGCCTTATTCGGTATCCTCAGTTTCATCATGAATATGTTTAAGATAGCAAGCTACGCTGGCTACCTTCACTGTGATTCGGTTGTTAAAGTGGCTTTCCCTGTGGTCCAAATTGTGTTCATAACTGTACAGGTACATTGCTCAATATCTCACAATGACAAAATGTATCCAATAGATGCAAATTTTGACTGTTGTGATTTGTTTTAGACTTACTTCTTGTGGATACACGCCAAAGATTGTGTGCAGGTCCAGAAAAACATCTCATGGTATGTATGTCCTATAAATGGAGATAAATACGTTTATGTTATGACAATGTAATTGATGGATTACACAGTCCGAGAGGATACATTTATTTTGATTATATTTCTTAAGGGGAATATAATAGATTTTCTTTTTTTTTTATGTTTTTGCACTTTCAGCTGTGGAATCATGCTAACCCTTTCCACAAATCTAGTAATGTGGACGGCTTTGGTCACAGAAGAATCTCTTCATCAAACAACGTTTCCTGAATATTTATCCAATGGAACAGAGCATCATGGCCGAAGTGCATATATTTCCAAAGGTACTCAATTTAACACTCAAGCAATGTACATTTCTTAACTTTTGCAACAACCCCTCTCTATTCTGCCACAGTGGGTTACGGTGATGACAAGTGCAAGTGCAGCCACACATCATGCAGCATCTTTAAGGAAGCGTACTACTACCTCTACCCCTTTAACAATGAGTATAGCCTCTTTGCCTCCGCTATGGCTTACGTGATGTGGAAAAATGTAGGACGGGTAGCAGACGAGTATAGCCACCACCATTTTAAATTCCGTCTAAGGGAAGCTGTTTTGGGCCCAGTCGCAGGGGTTCTGCTTGTGGTGGCCGGCATAGCAACGTTTATTGTTTATGAGATAGAGATGGAAATTGACAGAGCTGACCATGATGATGTGAAGAATAGCCACGCACTCATGATGCACTTCGTCATGAATATAGTGATAGTGGCATTGATGTCTTTGGTCACTGCTCTAGGATGTGGCATGTTTAAACTTGACCACAGGGAACATATATCAGAGAAGAACCCAACACACAGTTTAGATGTGGGGCTGCTGGTTGGCGCATCACTGGGCCAGTTTATCATCAGCTACTTTAGTATTGTAGCGATGGTAGGATCAGGAGCTGAGGGTCACCTGAACCAACTTAATCTGGCTTGGTCAATAATAATGGTTATCCAGCTTGGCCTCCAGAACGTCTTTATAATTGAAGGGTTGCACCGAGAACCACACCACGAGATCCACCCAGTTAAAATAATTGCAAATCCAAATCTAAAAGAGAAAGAAATAAGCAGAGATGTATCATTCGGATCAGAACTTCCAGCAGAAATTTCCCTGCATGAGCACCACCCTCAGCACAAGCACAAACTATCATGGAAGAGATGGGTTGTGAAAGAAGTTTGTGCCTTTTTGCTGCTGGGCAATATTATCGTAAGTATATATTATACATTCTTGTTATTACTACTATCTAACAAATTACATTTTAAAGTGCCATTTTCACATTTTTCCAGCTCTGGGTCATGCCTGCCTTTGGTGCTCGTCCTCAGTTCGACCATGAAACTGAAATCAATTTCTACAAATTTAATTTATGGGCAGCTGTTGTAAATATTGGACTTCCCTTTAGCATCTTTTACAGGATGCATTCAGTTGCGAGTCTTTTTGAAGTGTTTCTGCTTTCATAGATCTACCACAGCATATGTGCATGTACTTGGTCAGATAAATATAACACTGGGTAACAAAAAAATATTTTTTGAAAATAGTCCAGGGTTTTCAAGCTGAATTAGACTAATTTTGATGCTCTGAGTCCGAAAATGACCTTGGTTTTGCTCAATC
This sequence comes from Proterorhinus semilunaris, assembly GCA_021464625.1. Classification (NCBI taxonomy): domain Eukaryota; kingdom Metazoa; phylum Chordata; class Actinopteri; order Gobiiformes; family Gobiidae; genus Proterorhinus; species Proterorhinus semilunaris. The sequence goes on along the minus strand of CM038352.1, from coordinate 18,889,267 downwards.
AGGTCAGGATTTTTTGCCACAGAAATGCTTTAAAAATCGATTTTGCATCAAAAAGAAATTTCTGCGGATCATCAGCTGAGAAACCCTTGACGTCATTCAGTTTTTATTTACTCCATCAAATTTGATAAGCAGAATTCATAATAACGTAATCCGTAACACTATAGCTGTATATATACAGCTATATATATATTCGGACTCAGAACACCAAAATTAGTCTAAATCAGTTGAGAAACCCCTGACCATTTTTTGGCTGTCAACTTGTGTAATATTAAGCTATTTTTGTATTATAGTAGTTCTTTACTCTTGATTTTACTCTGTATTTACCATACTTTGTTTGCCCTGTGTTTGTTGTATTAAGTTCTCAAATGTATTATGTTAAAAAAGAGTAAACATGAAAACATAGATTCTTTTGATATTGTCATTGATAATTGATGTTTAAAGTGATACACAAATTACTATGACACATGTTGTAGTCATGTTTGGGTCTGACTGGACAGGTTAATGAACACCAGAAGCCAACAACTAAATGACGGAAAGATGTTCTTACTCACACTTTATGAGGCTGAACATCACGTTCTTACGATCTCCTAGCGGGAAACACTCTTGAGAAATTGCAAATCGGTGTTGCAAATGAAGGATTTCTCAGGTGACCTCAATAAACATTAAGACATAATGTGTAGGCTACAGTAGGCCTAATTGTGTAATCATTTAGAGTCACTCATCCATGATACTGGCTCAGTCAAATAGGGTGTTTTCACGGACGTCACAAATCTGGTTCAGACCCGGATGTGCCGGCATGCTGGAGATATCGCTCATGCCAATTAATGAGACGGATTATCAATTTTGTACAAAAACGCAAGTTTTCGCGATAAACCCTCGAGATCGGACCCACAACTTCTCACACAGTTGACCAGTTGTACAACGAAAGACTGCATGGAAAACAACAACAAAAGGCGTTTCAACTACAACTGAAGTTAATTCAGTTGTAAACAGCTCTGCTTGTGTACAAGTCGTTTCATGGTTTAGCACCAAAGTACATCTCTGACATGTTAGAGCCGTAAGAACCATCTCAGGCCCTGAGAACTTCAGGGTGGGGTCTCCTGGTGGTTCCCAGAGTCAATAATAAACACGGTGAGGCTGCGTTTCAGTTTCATGCAGCTAAAATCTGGAACAGTCTTCATGAGGATGTGAGACAGGCCTCAACTCTGACAATGTTCAAATCTAGGCTGAAAACAGCTCTTTTTACCCGAACATATGAAAACTGAAAGTATTTTATCCGCACTCTTGCCTTTTACTGTAATTGATTATTTTTTATGTTGATGTTTTAATGATTGATTTGATCTGTTTTCTTGTAACTTTATGCAACTGTGAAAGCACTTTGAATTGCCTTGTGTATGAATTGTGCTCTACAAATAAACTTGCCTTGCCTTGCCTTGCCTAATTGACTGAAGTTCCATATGAAATGAAAGCGAATGCCAGTTTGTTTAATGGCGATCTCGCAATCTTGCCTCCCGAAAGTGAATCAATTTTCTCGTCAATATTTGATGATATGCTCTTTATACGAAGTTGACATAACACTCTTAGAAATGTGTGTAATATTTTGTTTTGGTATATTTCCCACCTCTAACTAGAGGTCATAATAAACCTTGCTAATTGAACATGTTAAATACAAATTTTTACACATAGACTTAACCCTGTTCATTAAATGTAAAATCCACATACCGGCTACAAAATTAATTTAGCAAATTCGTATGTTATCCATATTTTTCCCGTCCAAATTCTGATTGAGGCTTGCAATCTATCGTCTCCTTTATTTAGATAATTGTTCTGTCTGCTCTCCCTTATTCTGCACAACTCTGGGTAAACTGTAGTACTGCAAAGTAGTTTCTCTGTCTGATGTATTGTGACAGCCAAGAACACGACAATAATTAACCATTTTGCTTTTTCAAACTTTACGGTACGGTTTGTTTTTATAGGCAAGTACACTCTAGGATATTCTGGCTGCAATACGGGCGTTATCTTGCCCAATCAACTACTTTATTTCAAGACTGAAGGGGTAGTAGCCAATTGCATAATAATCTTAATAATAATCTTTAATAAGGAAACAACAAAATAAGAGAGACAAAAATGTAGACAACATGAACATATTTTATTAGTTATAATAAAGTTATAGGCAAATACCGAGCTACCTTTACGGGGTCCTCCCCACACTGCTTTGTTTACAACCACGTCACCCGGAAGTACAGGTATCGTCTGTCAAAAATGATGAGACAGGTAATCGACTCTTTTATTTCACTATTTTAGCGTACTCTAACTAATGTGTTGAAGAAATCACTTAATTGATATATTATGGATTGCTATACACATGCTCTGTGTTCTCCCCACACCTAAAAGCCTTTTAGCTGCTCGGCCACAAGTCAGAATATGATAATCTCTTGAATATTTCAGGACTCAGAGCCCCCACTCTTTGGTGAAGACGATGATGTCACTAATGCAAGGAAGTCAAAGATTAAGTATGCTATACTCGAAGTAGTTTTATCACACAGTTGCCCACCCTTTACATCTACATTAGTAATGTTATTTTGGAAGTAACAGTTCTTTTACTTGTAAAACGTTGGGTAATTCTCCAGTAGGCTAAATGAGTAAATCTGCTTTATAAAGACAAAAAGGCATAGATATGTCTATCTGTCTATCTACTTCCTGAAGATGCACTCTTTGGGCAAGACACTTCACCCACCTAGCTTCCAGTTTCTGCGTACCTTGGTGTATGAATGAGAGTGTGAATGGGTGAGTGGTTTCTTGTTGTAAAGTAAAATGCTGTGCCCAATGTCGGAAAAGCGCTATAAAATTTGAGACCATTTACTCATGCTAATACTTAACATAATAAACTTGACTTCTGCACCCGAGCTGTTGCTCAGTACTCTCACTGCTTTTTACCAAGAGTTTTACTTTTACTTAGGTAATTATTAAGATCTTGCCTTTGCCTCATGAGTAAAATTAAGTATATGCTTGAAGTGTAATAACAGGCCTAAAACCTTGTTTGTTTATCAGGCACCCCATGGTCTCATTCTTCCATCTGTTTTTCCGGACGAGTGCCATCTTGGTTTACTTAATGTGTGAAATGTTCAGCAGCCGGTTTATTGTTTGTATGGTGACTATCATCCTCCTCCTGTCATGTGATTTCTGGACTGTCAAGGTGAGTATGTTTTCAGTAGGACTGTGTACAATAATGGCATTTTATTCAAACATGTTTTTTCCATATAGAATGTGTCTGGGAGATTGCTCGTTGGACTGCGGTGGTGGAACCATATAGATGAACATGGAAACAGCCACTGGATATTTGAGTCAAGAAAGGTGTGTGATAATCGGCCTGTTAACATTGGCAAATTTGTTTAATTAGACTGTTTGAATTAGTTTATTATTAGTTTATCATTATTATTATACGTATAATGAAGTATAATTATTTGGTTTAACCATCCATCTATCCATTTTCTTCCACTTGTCCGTTGCCGCGTCGTGGGGGCAGCTGTTGGAGCTGCCCAAGTCACATTGCACCAGCCCCTATGGCTCCTCCTGCAGGTGGTGGGTCCACAGAAGGACGGCCTCACAATTCTAACCGGGCCTGTTGGTCTCTCATGAGGGGCTTCTTATTTGATTACCATAGTAACTATCTCTACCATAGTAGAGATATAAAAGTTAGGACATGACCCTTGTTGACGTGGCAGATATGGCGGCCATCTTGTGACTGGCCGGCAAGGCTTACCCCTGTAGCAGCCAATGCAAAACCAGGAGCAACATTTTCATAGATTCAACGGCAGAATGTGAGATTGTTTGTGATTGGTTGTATTACTCTTAAGTCTTGGTATCTCAGTCAGGATGTAATTCCTTTCCCAGGGATCAGTGGTTAGCATTCATTGTGTCACTGTCCCATGGTCGATAGCTATTGGTCATTTAGTATTTAAAAAGTACACAAATACTGTTTTAAAGTAGAAAACACATTTTTTATATAAATAGAACTGAATGATTTGAAGTGTTAGAAGGGCTAGTCACAAGATGGCCGCCAGAATTGCCATTCGTTCCAACGTATTACTATTTAAATGTTCTATCTAGAGTTTTATTAAGTTAAAATCAGGACGTTTCATTTCTATCTCCAGAACTACCAAATCCATTGTATTCTGCCTTAAACACCTACTGCACTTCTTATTAACAGAGGTCCATTTGGTGGGGTTATATGGGAGTCTATACATTCTCCAAAAGAGAACCATGAGAACTATATAACGGAAATATGTTATATGGTTATTTAAAATTGAAATTAATCAACTAACCCAGGCCTATAAGATATGTTTGATATAACATAAACAAAAAAAATCCATTAGGATATAAAAAAGGATGTAGGATGGAGAATAACTACATTTACTTTTGTTTGCAGACACAAAGTCAAAGCACAACTTCTGGGGCTGAATCTCGAATCTTCTGGCTAGGTCTGATTGTGTGCCCCATCTTCTGGATCCTGTTTTTCTTCACCACTATCATCTCGTTCCAAATTAAATGGCTTGTCAGTACAAATGCAAATCTGTTGTGTTGAAGCCACATCAAAAGACATTGAAACTCTTTTTAATGTGTCTGTTGTCTCCCTCTAGACTGTAGTGGTAATGGGGTTGGTATTACAATGGTCCAATGTGTACGGCTACATGAGGTGTAAAGTTGGTGGAAAGTCGGCCTTGAAAGATGTTGCAAAAAACTACCTGGGAGCTCAACTTTTTAAGCAGGTCTGTACTTTAATAATGGTCCTTTGTCATTGTCTGGTGTGGCATCTGAGTTAACATGTTTTTCTTCAAAGACTATGAAGAAAACCGATGAACCCTAAAGCTGAAAATTGGACCAATCTTCAATGAACATTTTCTACAAAGTGGACGTTTAAAAGGATTTCTTGTATAAGACACATTGTGGAATTATGTACTTGATAATGGATACATGTATCTAGCACCAAATGCTGCGGAATATGTTAAACCTGTATGTGGATCAATATGATTGTGTCTTTTGTAACCTTTACTATAATAAGCAGAACTGTGGGAAGTTGTGGCAAACATCCACACCTACAATGAGGCACAAAGGAATCTTTAGAACCCCCTCTATTTAATCCCAAGCTTTATTTACATATTGTCAGCCTCGTAACCTTTCTCAAGTCATGTTTGGGGGAAAATAGACACTTTGAAACGCTCATAAACAGGTATTATTTATAACACCCTGATTGGTTGAGAACATGATATATGTAAAGACGCAGTAGTGTTTGAAGAGTTGAATGACGCAATCATCCAAGCACCAAGTGCATTTTTATCCTGATGGCTATTACAGAAGTGGCAGTACAATATGTTTCCAATAGGTGGTCGCAACACGCTATTTTTCCATAAGCATTGCGTGCTTAAAAGGCCCTATGCCTGATGTTGGTTTCTTCTTTGTCCTTTAGTGAATTATAAAAACTGACATTTGTGATTAAAAACTCATCCTTATGAATATGGATGTTGGAATTAGGAATTTGGCGCACCCTGTTCGTCAAATCAGATGGTCAAGGAAGATGGGTGTATCTCTGGTATTAACTCATCCGTACTCTTTTCCCCCGTTTTTTAAAATAAAAAAACATACATTATATTAGATAAAAAATAAAGAATACTATATTTTTTTGTTTATTTTGTTTATTTGAGCAGCAACACTCTGCATCACTCACAAGGAGTGGGCCGAAGCAAGAGCTTATAAGCGCCCACCCCCAAAATCAATATAATTAAAATCATCATTTCACAAGAACATAGTGAAACAAAGGAACAAAATAGCAACAAGGAAACAGCAAAACAAAATAGACCATACACACCCGCAGCATCCGAGCAGCATGGCCGAAATGACCATTTAAGATGGTACTTACGTTATGGCTTTACATGACTGAAACATTCCCCAAAACGGAGCAATACCGATTACGTAACAACTAATTATGAAACAACTATGATAAAGCTACATACTTACAAACTATTTACAAATAACTATAACTTACAAAACACTGGTTGAAGTGTTCGTACATCAGCAGAAAAGAAGCACAATTACAACCCTTTTTTAATTTGTCAAACCATGTGACTGATTTGAAATTATATTTCTCTTATCCTTGATTGTGGAGCGGGGGGTGGGGGAAGAGGGGCGGAAGGGAGGGCAGGGAGTTCAGCTTCCCGATGGCCCTGTGTACGAAACTGTTAAGTTGACTCGACCTGGCCCGTAGATTCCGCAGTCTCCTCCCTGAAGGCATTACCCTGAAGAGACTGTGTGACGGGTGCGTAGGGTCCCTGGTGATTCTGACGGCTTTGCGGGTGGGACGGGTGGAGTACATGTCCTTAATGGAGGGGAGAGGAGCTCCACAGATCTTCTCCGCTGCTCTCACGCTGGAGGCTCCTTCGGCAGGAGGCAGTGCTGGCGCCGTGCCACACAGTGATGGAGCTGGTCAGGATGCTCTCTAGAGTCCCTCGGTAGAAGTTGCACATAACAGAGGCTGGGACTCTAGCTCTTCTTAACTTGAGAAAGTAGAGACGCTGATTACTTTTCTTGACCAGTGATGTCGTGTGCATGGTCCAGGAAAGGTTCTCTGTGATGTGCACACCCAGGAACTTAGTGCTGGTCACCCTCTCCACTGCAGCACCATTGATTGTTAGAGGAGCATGCTGGACCCGTGCTCTTCGAAAGTCCACAACAATCTCTTTTGTCTTCTCCACATTTAGAGAGAGGTTGTTCTGTGTGCACCACATGGCCAGACTGCTCACCTCTTATAGGCTTAATGCCGACTATTGTGCTGCAGAGGTGGAAGTAGGGGTTGGAGATATTGAGAAAAATTAATGCCTTGATATTTTTTTCAATACCTCAATATCAATATTCAGATGATATTTTTGCAATCCTTCAAAGAAATGTGTGCGAATTGGCAAATAATGTGTATAGAAATACTACATAAAGATATGAGACATTGATTTAAACATTAGGGGAGGGCCTTTAGACAATAGGGCAAATTTATTTAAAGCTATTTTATTCTATTTATTCATCTAAATCTCTACCTTCATCAGGAAGAACACGGAAGATAAGATAAAATAATTTTGCTACAATATTTGCAACCTCATCTCTATCACAGTGAAATGCTCCTGCAAGTTCACCAGAATCTGGGCAGTTTACTTGTGTTTTATTGTCAGAAGACTGGGGATAGACCTGTGAGTATTAACGCGTACGGGAGATGGGTTTGCCAGCAACATGAGTCAAATTAATTGTAGTTTTCAAAGGACCCCGTCGGATTGTACAAATTATTAAATATCCGATATTCTAATCGTCCAGACAACAAGTAAGCCACTTTTCTGTGTTTTTGTGGCCACAAGGAAAGGAAATACGCATGATTCTAATGTGCTCTTATTCTGAAACAGGAAGTGAGCTCAGGGAGTGAGAAACATGCGGGTCTGACTCTAATTTACTTCAATGGTCTGACTCTGAGGTGACGCGGAGTGAATAAAAAACTTCCTTCGAAAGTTTATGCTGTCGCCTTCTTTGCCTCTGCATCGAGCCTTCTCCATCAAAACGCTCGGTTACATTGGTGGCAGCGGTGGGATTGCTCCAGTGTCAATGGTTAAGTAACCATTAACCATTGCTAACTCAACCAACCAACCATGTGGAAGTCCGACGAAGACCAACTGGATTACAGAGCCCAGCGCCAGAGGCCATTCAGCAACAATGTGAAAATGAGCTCCCGACACATTTCTCCGGGGCGGACAGTGAGAGATTCTCCTGGTGGTCGTGCCAATATAAAGTGGCCTACATGAGAAACGATATAGTTCACACCTCTAGCTGGAAGACGTAGGCTATACTTAAAATTTCAAACGTTTGATTGCAGTTGCTCTCACCTTTGTAGAATCACATCACAAGTAAATAAAGGTTCGTTTTTTTTTCCAAGATCTCAATAGTTTGTTTTTTTAAAGCGCATAACACGAAATATGACTAATCAAATTGAGGTTACATACTGATAACTGGACTGCACTCGCTGTCTCCGGGAAGCTCTTCATTCAAAATGACCAAGGACTTGGTAAAACTGCAGTAAGGGCAAGCACTATTTGCGACTCACGGCAACTTCCGGTGACTCGCGTGACTCGCGAGTCATGAGTCGCGACTCACCAGTGCCTTACACAGCTTATATTGTTTTTAATGACACTATATGGATCTGGATGAACAGTTTACATGTTATCAGTGCCTTACACACGCTTTATCAGCTATTATGTGTTTGTATTGCTCTCCATATATTGTTAACCAGTGACTCGCGTGACTCGCGAGTCACTACTCGTCTAATACCACCAGAGGGCGCCGTCTAATTTCAGGTGAGGTATTTTTGTTTCCTTTGTATGTCGGTGTTTTCATTATTTTGTGAAAATTTGAAAAGCCATGATACTCTGACATTGAAACAGAAACAACAAAACATAAAATAAACACTAGTTAAAAGTTTTGACTTTCGCTACGTGTTTAGACTTCCCATGGTCAATTTGGGAGGTCAATCTGGAATGGATTATTGCATTGGGCAATTATTATTATCATTATTATTATTTAGTAGTGGTAGTAGTAATAGTTGTAGTAGTAGTGGCAGTGGTAGTGATTTACACACAAGTGTAGGCTTAGTTAAGGCTGTATTTTTCAGCATAACCTACTCTACTCAACCAATCATAAATTATTTTTTTATTTAACCGTAACTCTGTAAATAAACAAACGTTAGTTTATGTTTAGGTTTATGTTTAATCATAATCACCTAAAATGGTTTTAATTCTGTAGCTTCAACGAACGCACAAAATGTGCAGATACAGAGCAGAGTGTATACTTCAAACACAAAAGATGAAGCAAAGTAATATTCTGGTTTTAGTTACAAAAGAAATTCATTACAGTAAAAACTAAACTAAAAATGTATTTGCCTCCAGGCCCTTGAAAAAAAAAACTAACACAATTATAAAAGCCACCTGTACCAGTGTGTCCATAGAGGTTGTAAATATAGTAAATAGCGAATTAAAGAGAACAAAGTTAATGACATCATCCAATACCATCATGTCACCTACTCCAGATGCTCAAAATACAGAATTCATTACCACAAATCTATCACATTACCTTAAAGTGCACTAAGGAACTTTTTTGGTAAAAAAAAAAAAGAGAAAACAATACAAAAATTATATTTGTGCTTATTTGAGCCTTTGGTGGCCCAGTGGCTGTATGAGTGCAGCATGGCACCTGCACTTTCTATCATAGCTGCCTCCATGACGTGCCAGGATCAAATCAAAGAGTTTCCAAAAAGTGTAGATCCCCATACTCTTAAAAACATTTGATACAGACCACTGCCATGATTAATTAAGGTGCCACACTGCACCCATCAAGATGTTTTTTTCTCCTTAATGCCCCTTTAATGAGATTGCTGTGGACTTTCTTAGAGCACGGGTCCAGCATGCTCCTCTAACAATCAATGGTGCTGCAGTGGAGAGGGTGACCAGCACTAAGTTCCTGGGTGTGCACATCACAGAGAACCTTTCCTGGACCATGCACACTACATCACTGGTCAAGAAAAGTAATTAGCGTCTCTACTTTCTCCGCAAGTTAAGAAGAGCCAGAGTCCCAGCCTCTGTTATGTGCAACTTCTACAGAGGGACTATAGAGAGCATCCTGACCAGCTCCATCACTGTGTGGTTCTTCTACAGAGGGACTATAGAGAGCATCCTGACCAGCTCCATCACTGTGTGGTACTTCTACAGAGGGACTATAGAGAGCATCCTGACGAGCTCCATCACTGTGAGGTACTTCTACAGAGGGACTATAGAGAGCATCCTGACCAGCTCCATCACTGTGAGGTACTTCTACAGAGGGACTATAGAGAGCATCCTGACGAGCTCCATCACTGTGAGGTACTTCTACAGAGGGACTATAGAGAGCATCCTGACGAGCTCCATCACTGTGAGGTACTTCTACAGAGGGACTATAGAGAGCATCCTGACCAGCTCCATCACTGTGAGGTACTTCTACAGAGGGACTATAGAGAGCATCCTGACCAGCTCCATCACTGTGAGGTTCTTCTACAGAGGGACTATAGAGAGCATCCTGACCAGCTCCATCACTGTGTGGTTCTTCTACAGAGGGACTATAGAGAGCATCCTGACCAGCTCCATCACTGTGAGGTTCTTCTACAGAGGGACTATAGAGGGCATCCTGACCAGCTCCATCACTGTGAGGTACTTCTACAGAGGGACTATAGAGAGCATCCTGACCAGCTCCATCACTGTGAGGTACTTCTACAGAGGGACTATAGAGAGCATCCTGACCAGCTCCATCACTGTGAGGTACTTCTACAGAGGGACTATAGAGAGCATCCTGACCAGCTCCATCACTGTGAGGTTCTTCTACAGAGGGACTATAGAGAGCATCCTGACCAGCTCCATCACTGTGTGGTTCTTCTACAGAGGGACTATAGAGAGCATCCTGACCAGCTCCATCACTGTGTGGCACGGCGCCAGCACTGCCTCCGGCCGAAGGAGCCTCCAGCGCATCGTGAGGGTGAACTCCCTGCCCTCCCTCCCACCCCTCTTCCCCCCCCCCCCTCCACAATCAAGGATGAGAGAAATATAATTTCAAATCAGTCATATGGTTTGACAAATAAAGCAATCTTGAATCTTGAATCTTAAATCTATCCTTTGTTGTCTGGGCGAAAAGTACCTACCATGTAATAAATACATTTTCTAAGTATAGTTAACAGGTTATTTTTGAATTGCAGAACTACTGAAACTGTTGAAAAATAATCCATGCAATACAACTGGTCACTAGATTCATTAATACATACCCTTAAAAGGAAAGTATTGTGGTATTATTAATTGGGAGCCACGACTTAGGGCTCGTGAGTCACACAACTGCACAATACATAGAGAGCCATACAATCACATAACAGCTAATAAAGCTGTGTAAGGCACTGGTGAGTCGCGACTCATGACTCGCGAGTCACTGGTTAACAATACATAGAGAGCCATACAATCACATTACAGCTAATAAAGCTGTGTAAGGCACTGGTGAGTCGCGACTCATGACTCGCGAGTCACTGGTTAACAATACATAGAGAGCCATACAATCACATTACAGCTAATAAAGCTGTGTAAGGCACTGGTGAGTCGCGACTCATGACTCGCGAGTCACTGGTTAACAATACATAGAGAGCCATACAATCACATTACAGCTGATAAAGCTGTGTAAGGTACTGGTGAGTCGCGACTCATGGCTCGTAAGTCACTGGTTAACAATACATAGAGAGCCATACAATCACATAACAGCTAATAAAGCTGTGTAAGGTACTGGTGAGTCGCGACTCATGACTCGCGAGTCACTGGTTAACAATACATAGAGAGCCATACAATCACATAACAGCTGATAAAGCTGTGTAAGGCACAGGTGAGTCGCGACTCATGGCTCGTAAGTCACTGGTTAACAATACATAGAGAGCCATACAATCACATAACAGCTGATAAAGATGTGTAAGGCACTGGTGACCCGCGACTCATGACTCGCGAGTCACTGGTTAACAATACATAGAGAGCCATACAATCACATAACAGCTGATAAAGCTGTGTAAGGCACAGGTGAGTCGCGACTCATGGCTCGTAAGTCACGCGAGTCACTGGTTAACAATACATAGAGAGCCATACAATCACATAACAGCTAATAAAGGTGTGTAAGGCACAGGTGAGTCGCGACTCATGACTCGCGAGTCACGCGAGTCACCGGAAGTTGCCGTGAGTCGCAAATAGTGCTTGCCCTCTCTCTAAAACTGAGCACCAGGGTGACTTTGAAGGAGTTGCGTTTGCCGCCCACTAGTGGCAATACACAGCTCACCACATCTGCCAACATGATCAGGATGCAGTGAGCAGCATCAGGGTGATAAAGGGGTTGTTCTGTCGAATCTTTAGTTGCACCTGGAGACAAAGAGAAAATGTGACCCCGATCACCGATGGTAACCTAAATTAAGTTAACAGAGCAGGCACAAAAAGTATTTTGCAGCTCTGTTAAGTATTGTCTCTTGAAAAACACCTGAATCAACAAAAAAAAGTGTAAGTTGTTATGGCCTACCTCAAATTTGTGACAAAACTCCAAAATTATTGTGAAAAATATAATTTTGGTTTTCTTTTGTCGGACAATACCCTCTGTTTTCCAGTCTCCGTGTGCCCCATCTTTCATCTTCACATCTGCAATTCTCATTATTCCGCCACATTCTAAAAACACAAGAAAACACCTGTGCTATGTCACAAGAGCAATACATTACTGTAAAGCCTAAAACTTAAACCAACATATCAGCAAAATCAAACAAATGACACACATGCACAGCTAGACACAATGCTGTTTTTGAGGTGGGTTATCAAAATACAGCATAAAGCCCCTGAAGCAAAGCAGCAGGATCTCCATGGAGACGCCGGTGATGTCCAGCGCAGGGTCTTAGTAGTGGCGAGCCCGCTCACTGTGAAAGACGCACGCAGTAGTTAAGCACTTGTTTGTATTGTATTCTCTTTAGCGGGTGAACTTGGCCTGAAAGTAGTATTTGTAAGTTCACGAACACACGAGAATCCATCTTGTCCAGCTCCCACTGATGTGTTTGAATCTGAACCACCTGTAGTTTTGGTCAATCTAGTGGCATACCGTAAATAGTTAATTTTTCAAATGTCCAATCTAAACTCCATGTCTGATTGATAATAAATTCTGAAAAATTAAGTTCATTTTTGTGCATTTCTTTATTTAGACTCTAAAGACTTTTTAAAAAGAAAGTAAAATAATCAAAACTAAAGCTGAGAACTAATCTTAAATGTATTGTAATGTTTAGTGTCAATGCACAGGTATGCAGGGCATCAAATTTCAATTTTATGTCCAAAATACAAAAAATAATATAACAGCAATTTTGCGGTTTGTTGTTTTGAGACTTAGCAGTGACTGGCTAAAATGAGTTGCGTTTGATCCAATCAGCAGCAAATGCTGTGGCAATAGTTTGTCCCCTCAAACAATTTAAATCAGAGCAATCCCAGATTGATATCAGTGCAAATGTTATTCGCACTGTAATATTGGGTGGCGCAGCGGGTGGTGCTGATGTGTCACAGCTAGCTAGAAGGTTCGATCCCCAGACAAGGGCTTGCTGTGCGGAGTTTGTATGTTCTCCCCGTGTCCCCGTAGGTTTCCTCCGGGTACTCCGGTTTCCCAACCACTAAAACCAATAGGCCAGAATGAATGAGATTGTGTTTGCCTGGGTTAGTGAGTCGATGGTCGGAGGGGTTTGTAAAGTGCAATGGCGTTAAATGAATCAGGAGTCAGGCTACTTTGTCACACGGACCATCACTGTACCAGGTGTGGATAGCCACTGGACATTCGTCATACACAAAGGCATAGTTGAAAAGGTTGATTTCACAGTTGACCTCAGCGTTCATGCTGATGCTGTGCCTCAATGTGCCGTTACTTAACACAACAAGGTCCTTTGAACTGGACTCCTTCGTGACTGTTATTCTACAATTACAAGAAATTAATAGTTTTTATGAAAAATACTGAAAGTAAATGCAAATGTTTGAAAGTAAATGTGTCTCACTTATGCATTATTAGTGACATGAATCTTTGGTACCCAGACATATTTGACGGGTATAGACACCTCATCGTACTGGTATTCAGATGTGTTCCAGGCCAACTCAGGATTGACCCATTGCTGTGATTCCAAAAAGATAAATATAACTACAAACTCAGCTTGTACACTCTAGTTCTGTATCATTATTCAAATCCTTGCTAGAGATGCTATCAAACGGCTATACAGTCGGACATTTTTTGTGTCCTGTAAAAAAGAAGAGGTTCATGGTAAAAAGGAAACAAAAGAAAAAGAAACCTCAAAACATTAAACAAATAGCAACATATAGTATTTTTCAGTGCTAGAATAAACACTTTCACATTTGTTATTGAAAGAAATTCCGTAATTTAAAAGAAAAATAAGAACACTTCAACAACATAAAAGATTCATAGAAAATACAGGTATTTTCCCGAAAAATACTCACGACTGCCAGAGTTTCATATTCCAGAAGAGGTATTTCAATGACCAAGGAGCAGGAATCATTCTGTGGCTGTGACAATAGGGATTTCTTAACCATCACACTCAGCTCCTGAATCTACAACTCAAAGTGTATATTGTACAGCAGAAGCAACAAATATTGTCTGGGTAAGAGAAATTGGCAGTGAATTGTCTGTAAGTTTAAACAAAGGTTGGACGCAGTAGTACCACCGCTGCTGCTAAACACTACTAATGTTTAATTTCAGTAATCTCATTGTGTTTACAATATGTCTAGTTCACTTTTATAGGCTAATTACATTTTACCTCATTTAAGAGCCTAACAAGAAAGTTGCCTCTTATCGAATGCAGAACCAGGGGGATGTTCCAAATGTCTAAATTCATGACTGCAGGATCCTTCACTGAGAAACCACTTTACTCTCTACCGTCTCTGTTTCTGTCTGCTATTCAAGTTGAACTCGTGTTTAAAAAGACCAGGCTCAGTGACGTTAACCTACTTTGATTCTCACATTACTCACAACAACAAAAAATACTGGATTATAATTGCTGTGTAAACACCAGTGCATGTTTAATTAATTAATTATGATCTTGTGCAAACACCCTGTATTGTGTTCTGCAGTGGCTGATAACACAAGACTTGACAATGGGTCAGTGAGGATTAAGTGTAAAGGCACCACTGCTGTCACGAACTGACACGATGCTTTATGGGTACGTCTGTTTTATCAGCTCGATTAGTGTATGAATGGATTATCCTGTCGTGTAACAGGTATGCACATATTAAAGCCATGTTTCAAAATTACGCTCAAACTTGGACGTACATTTTGGAAAATCACTTGTAGAATAGTTCTTGCTTTACACATATACACCTTGTAACTTTCACAAGTAGACACATATTCCCAATATAACTAACACAAGTAGACACAGTGGACGTTATAGCTTATATACATCTTTATATGGATTTTACAACTATGATACAATTTATGATAACAATATTTATCATATAAGGTTAGGTATTGCATGCTTATTAGCAGTGGTTAAAGTGGTTAAGGTGGACTTTGGGAGGTGGTGGAACTCTAATCTAGAAGATTTAGAATGCTAGATTAGGCCGATATAGGCTGTGTATATATTACATGTAACAGAAGGTGTTTTATATTACCTTAATTTATTTATTTAAAAAAAATACATTTTAAACAATTTTACAGAATAACTCTTCTTTCTGTGCTGTTGTTTGAGATACTCCCAGAATGTTAGAGCAACAGCCAGTCCTACCCTGGAAATTTTGGATTAATCAGATACAATTTGGTGTATTTTAGGCAAAAATATGCTGTTTAAATTAGCCTTATACAGTGATAAAAATTTCGAGCAGAGGTTCACTCTATGAGTGAACCTCGGAAGTTTGAACAGTTTCGGAAAGGCCCTAGCTCGCTCACTCACTCACTCTCTCACTCTGACCTTTGGCCTTCGTCCTCTGGCAGCTTACTCACCCGCTCGCTCGCTGACTCACTGACTCGCTCACTCAGTCACTTGCTCACTCACTAAGTAAGTAAGTGCTTTATTGTCATTGTACAACGAAATTGTTTTCAGGTGTCAGTCCTGAGCCGCACTGCCACTGTGTGTCAACCTGACCCGCATGACCTTGAAGGTCGAGGAAACTGTAGCACTCAGAAGAAACCTGGCTGGCTGCCCTCTGTCATATCTTCTTTTGTAAGACGCATTGAGTTGCCTTGTGTACGAAATGCGCGGTATAAATAAAGCTGCCTTGCCTTGCTTTGTCTCCTCTGATCCTCTGAAATGGTGCACTGCCTCCTGGGTTTGTCCCTGTTTCAGATCGTGGTGTCCTGCACAGCTCCTTCCGCTCCAAAACAGTCTTTCACCATCTCCTCGTTTGTCCCTTACTTGTTTCCTGTAGATCCTCTTGTGACGCCTCGACTGTGCTGCAGCTGTGGGGCTCTTGGTGCCTCTTCAGTGTCTCAGAAGAAGGAATTTGTACGTCTCAAATGGGTTTAGCTGATAAGCTAGCATTTTGTTTACCTTTAAAAATCTGCTTTCTTCAGGACCATTTTAGACTCTCAAAGTAAACAAATCCATCAAACCGCCACAAAAACACTGCAAAGACGTACAAAAGTATCCAGAAAAACAATGTGGAACACAAAAACTGACTCACTCACTCACTCATTAGTGCACCTGGATGAAACCTTACGCAGACCCGGAGAGAACATGCAAACTCCACACAGAAAGGTCCCGTCCAGGCTGGGGATCTCACACTGGACCGTCTCGCTGTGAAGCACGAGCGCTAACACATAATGTTGCAATTGAAGTCACCTACCTCATAAACCTACTTCTTCCCAGCTCACCACTAAATGACTTAGCCCTGACCTTTGGCCTTCGTCCTCTGGCAGCCTTAATACAAGCAGTTCCTAAACACACACAGACACATTCACAGACGACCTCATTATTACCTCTCCAGTGCAACACCAACACAAACACAAACACAACGATACAATAAATAAGTAAGAAAGACCTTGAAAATGCTGTTATCGCACTGTATGTCACATTGTGTAAAATCAATCGATCAATCAATAACTGTACTCACCGTTTATGGACAGTGTCATAATGCGTTTCATTTTGACGCTGTGTACCACTTTCGCAGATGAAACGAGTTGAACTTCCTGCTGTGTTATCTCACGCAGGAATGCTCTTATCTCACGCGCCGACCATCTTTGAAGAAAATAATAGATGATGAATCAAGAAGTGGAATTCTATTTTTGGACGGAAGCTGTCCCGAGATTGCATTATAACACCAATAAAAGTGCTTCAAATCTGTGCGGACAGCTGTGATCAAAGGGGGCAAGAATATCACTTTGTTGCAAGTGATAAAAAATACTTATCTCACAAAGACACTGAGTGAATTGCGCGATATAACGGTAAATAGTGGTGGTCAATAAAAGGCTTGATCCTAATGACAAATCAGCACCTAACTGAAATGGTGTTTTTGACCCAAGAAACCTTCAAATAATCCATGGGTCATAAATTCCTGCTGATAGTCCAATAAGGCCTCAAGGGGAAGTGAATTATATCAGGACAGACTGGGACTTTGCCTCAGAACCAACCAGGACTGCTCTCAGCTCAGCGCAATTATCTCCTCTTCAAACTTTACTGAAAAACAGCACAAGAAGGGGGGGGGAAACTAATGGAATTTGGTGATACCTGATTCAAACTCAATCTACGCAGCAGGTGAGTCACATACTGGGAGATAGACGTTGTACTAATTCGATTTAAAAAGTATTACTTTTACATGTGCTTATTGGCGTGATGTGTTTCTGACTGCATTATCGAGCAGTGTACTCTATCAATCTCTCTTTTCATATTAAAATATATCTAATTTTCAAAACACGTACACGATGATTAAGCACATTCAAACTTAACAAAAAAAAAAATATATATATATATATATACTGCTTATAAAGGTGGTATAAAAATAAATTATTATTAATACCTTTTAAAATTGATCAAGTTTGTTTTGTCATTGAGCATCCTATTTATATAAAGAAAGAGAGAAAATGTCCAAGAGGAAAGTAAAATGGTGTAATAGTGTGTTTGCTAAGACACTTGGGTTTAAAAACGCTATCCATGTTACTTTCAAAGGAACTGTACATAAATACATGAAGATTTTAGTTGACATACAGTGGCAAGTTACTGTTCACCCAACACCAGTGCACAAACTTTGAAGAACATGGTGTCTGCAAAGGAAATAAAAGACAATAAAAAGTTGTTTATAAAGTACAAATCACAGTCGGTCACAAAAGGAGATAAACAGGTGGTACATGATTCACATCTGTCCCAAAACTTAAAGTCTTTAATTGGGTAGTGCCAGTAAGAAGTTTTTTATTTTGACCATATAAAAAGTTATTGTCTTGAACATGAGCAATAAACACAAGTATTACTGTATACAAATATACTGTATTGTGTGTTATAAAAAGCTTGACACGTGGGCAAAGTTTGACATTAGTGGTAACACTGAAAGGTGTTTGTGGATAATTATTAGCCACACAAAGGCTAGAAGAGATTAATATCTGCATCACGGGGTTGGCCTTGTGCCTAATTAACCGTAATCGACCTCACCAGGAACAGTCGTTTCAGGGACTTTACTTTTGTATCACATTAAACCCAAATGGGACATACTATGTTCAATTATATTGGCATATTTGCATTCACAAAAATGGTATTAGAACAAAAGGAATTAAAACATTGAGACTTAGCAGAATAGTTTACACCTTTTGTTTTACAGAGTTCAAAGAGCAGCGGATTTGGAATCAAGCAAGACTTAAATAAGGCTTGAGATAAATTAAGGCAAGCCGAATTTATTGGAAGAGAACAATTTGTTCTCAAGTAATTTCTCTCCAGAACAAGAAGGATGTGTTAAAAGCAGTGGTGGAAGAAGTACTCAGTATTCTTACTTAAGTAAAAGTGCAGATACAGCTCCAAAAATTTACTTAAGTAAAAGTAAAAGAAACGGATAATTTACAAAGTAAAAGTATAAAAGTATGCATTGTAAAATGTACTTTATAAGTAAAAAGTAAAAGTCTTTAAGAGTTTAATGTGCAGGTTTTTTTTAATTGTGTGAATCAAACCAGGTCTAAACGAGTAAACCACAAACTCAGGCCAAAAACAGGAACTAAACCAGGACTAAAAAATACAATATTTTTACTTTTAACCCAATTTCAAAATGTAATGGAGTAGAAAGTACAGATACAGGCTCTAAAATGTAGTGAAGTAAACTTTAAAAGTATTCATCATAAGTACCTATAATTTATACTCTTTACTTGTACTTGTTACTTTGTTACTTTCCACCACTGGTTAAAAGTATTTAAAATTACACATAAAAAGGACAGAAAAAACAACAACATAAATAATAGCTTTATGGAGCAAAACTAAATTAAAAGTGAATAAATCCTTTCAGTTATCATTATATAGACCTAAATTAAAAAAAGTTATAAAACTGTATTTGAGGATTGTCAGAGAGATTGCAGGAACGTCTCACATCTTCAATATGTATTATAGCCATCTCTGAGGCTCTTAGCGCGGGCAAATTAAAATGGCACCAACATTTCAGAGATATGCAAGTACTTTAGCGCCATGGAGAGCAAACACAAGCAGAGCTGCTTCTCTGAGGGACATAAAGCCAGTTCATATATTTCTGATAGTTGTCTATATTCCACTGTTGCTGTCTTCAATAGTGATAAAAAAAAAATCCTGCGTAGCATTACTGTACATTTTTACCAAGATTGATAATGTATTGATGATGGGAGAATGTGATCACTGCTCAAAGCCTTCTCCAGCACATCCCAAAGTTTCCAATGACATTGCGATATGAACTCTGTGATGGCCATTATACAGTATGTGTGAAAATGACGCTCCCTGAACCGATCAGGGAAGAATAAATCCATTGAAATAACCTGGTCATCCAGGATGTTCAGGTCATCAACTGATCCCCCCCAGATCAAAACAGTTTGTTACATCCAGTCGGCTTTTATGTTTAGGTCAGGCAGTGTATATGAAATCATGTTAACTTCCATCTACAGGCATGATGTTTATCTTTGTGTTTCTATAGGGAAGATGCAGCTACTTAGAGAAGAATCAGTGGTCATTGAGACATCCCACACCACTGTGCACCGTCTGAGCCTATACAGACACAGAAAGAAGCCTTTGCGCTACATGCAGAAGGATGGTCGGTTCCCCGTGGACTTCCAGACATCTCGCGGGGCCTGGTGTCCATATCTGACCGACATTTTCACTACTTTGGTCGAGTGCCGCTGGAGTGTGATGTTCCTCATGTTCTCCTTGTCCTACATCCTGTCCTGGATGTTCTTCGGGCTCTGTTATTGGCTCATCGCTCATGTGAATGGAGATGCTCTCAAGGACGATGACGAGTTGTGTATCTACAATGTACGCGGATTTACCTCGGCCTTTTTGTTCTCAATGGAGACCCAGGCCACAATCGGCTTCGGCTTCAGAGGTATGTCTGAGAACTGCATGGGGGCGATCATTGTGGTCACGATACATGATGTGTTCAGCTGCCTTTTGGACACTATTATCATTGGCATAGTGATTACAAAAATGGCATCAGCGCGCAAGAGGGCTCAGACTGTGGGATTCAGCAGCTGCGCAGTGGTTAACTTAAGGAATGGGGTGCTCTGTCTGTCATGGCGGCTTGGAGACTTCAGAGGGAATCACATTTTAGAGGGTGTTGTTAAAGCACAGTTGGTACGACATGTGAAACAACCACTGGAGGGGTCTGTAAGAATGGTGTACCAGAACATTGAGGTGGAGGAAAGAGAAGTTGTTCTGGCCACCCCTGCCACCATCATTCACAATATTGACAAGAATAGTCCACTGTATAATCTGAGTGTAGATGATCTTCAGATGGAAACCTTTGAATTAGTGGTTTGTTTCACTTATACAGGCGACTCCACGGGTATGCTCCATCAAACAAGGACATCGTACACCCCTTCAGACATCCGCTGGGCGCAAAAGTTCCGGGAAATGCTCAAACTCGGGAAGAAGCACTACAACGTGGATTATGCACTGTTCAACGAGACCACATGGGTCCCAGTGCCCATGCTGAGCGCGGAGGAGTACGATAGAGGGAGCAACTCACTTAAGAACAACCAACCACAGCATCAGCAATTGAATGCATCTTCAACCAGTCCAGATCTTACTGAAGAAGTTATGCAGCAAACATTCCTGTAGTTAAGATATGTTGTGTTGCTGAATTGTTACTGCAAATATGTGTAAATATAATACAATTTGATTGTGAATTATGTCTTTAAGTTGTTGTATTTTAAAAGGCACAGTTTTCCAGAGAGTGCTTTACAGCTTATACAAAGAAAAAACCCAACATAACACATGCATATGATCATGGATTAATTACGTTTAAAATGATAGTACTTCCGTGGACCCACCACCTGCAGGAGGAGCCATAGGGGACTGGTGCAATGTGACCCGGCAACGGACAAGTGGGAGAAAATGGATGGATGGATGGAAAATGATAGTAGCTACAGATAAAATATTTCCAGTTGTCATATGCACAGCTAAACAGAAATGCAATGCATTTCCAGCTCAGTAGCTCTACAGCTAAATTGTGCTCATAACAACGCCATGGTTTCAACGCCTGCAAGCAGTGAAATGTGAGGACAATGAAGTTACAGCCTGTACGCAAAAGTGTTTGAAGAATAGCAGCATAAACTGGCTATTTCGTTACATTCATTAAAAGCAGAAATATGATGGTATACTGTAGGGATGTTTATTTTCCGCTTCGTTTCTCGGCCGTGAATGAAAGTTGTTTTCATTGAGCGCTTTATTAAAACAGCGGACGCGCGCTGCAGCGTCCTATTGGCCAGAACTGCGTCGAAGGGGTTGGCAGAAATGCACGTGTTTTAAAAGAGTGCCGATGCAAGACCCCAAAAGTCAGTAGTGGGGAGGGTGATGGCACCATTCACTCCGCCCGGCGCGAACTTCCGTGAACAAAGTGAAAGAGCAGCAGCTGCAGCAGCAAGAGAGATTCATCACGCGCGTAAAGATGCTTCGTGGAATATATTTGAACTAAACGCAGACGATTTGGACATTATTAAAAGGTGGGTACTCGCTTTTACATTGGTTAGTGTGTGTTCTGCACGAAAAGTAACTGTTAACCATAATCACGATAAATCTAGCTGTCAGTGGCGATGACTAGTGGCTATGGAACGTAATGGGAAAAGTCATTCTCAGCTTTTTTTCTAAATGTTATTATTATTATTATTATTATTATTATTATTATTAATGTTCATATTAACAATAGGCTAAATATCTTATAATCTGGCAAGGAAGATGAAAATAAAATAAAAAATAATGTCAAAGAAATACCCATCTATAATGATGGGCTTTTTGGCTTTTGGTATTGATTAATGTAATAACAAATGGAGCAGCTTTATGTAACCAGTTTCCATCTGCCTCAGCTGCTGCGGCTCAAATAGAGAACACATGCAAGACAAACAATCACAAGTTGTGGACCTACCATGAGCAAACCTGCAGCTACTAATGATGGGGTCAGAAATTACAGTCTCTTTATGGGCATGAAGCATAAGGATTATCTAAGGCCGAACAATATTTTTGTAACTGCCAAGTTAATGTCTTTGTGGACTGAGAAGGACACATATGACCTGCTAATAACAATCATCACATGCCTTACAGTCGCAGATTATAGCCATATGAGAGGAAACTTCAGAATGATGTCAAGATTTGCAAATTGCAAAAAATAAATAAACTGATGAGTGTGCCTATGTAATTAATATTTCATTCCTTCATCAACACAGTATATTTGGATATATTAGGTATAGCATTGAGGCAGATCTGGCCTTATTTATCTCTGATGACACATTTTGTGTGACCTTTCTGAGGTCACACAATCTATGGAATAGATTGTCTAACTTAGTTGTAATTAGTAATGTGTTTTGTTAATGTAATGCACATTGAAGTATATTACGTTAAATAAAACAAAAAAAATGCACTCTTTAAATATCAAGGCAAGGCAAGGCAAGTTTATTTGTAGAGCACAATTCATACACAAGGCAATTCAAAGTGCTTTCACAGTTGCATAAAATTACGAGAAAACAGATAAAATCAATCATTAAAACATCAACATAAACATTTATCAATTACAGTAAAAGGCAAGAGTGCAGGTAAAATACTTTCAGTTTTCATATGCTCGGGTAAAAAGAGCTGTTTTCAGCCTGGATTTGAACATTGTCAGAGTTGAGGCCTGTCTCACATCCTCATGAAGACTGTTCCAGATTTTAGCTGCATGAAACTGAAACGCAGCCTCACCGTGTTTATTATTGACTCTGGGAACCACCAGGAGACCCCTCCCTGAAGTTCTCAGGGCCTGAGATGGTTCATACGGCTCTAACATGTCAGAGATGTACTTTGGTGCTAAACCATGAAAAGACTTGTACACAAGCTGAGCTGTGTACAAGACCGGAGCACTGGACTAATATGGTCGTATTTCCTGGTTCTTGTCAGGACTCGAGCAGCAGCGATCTGGATGTACTGCAGCTCTAACAGCTCGTTTAGAAAGGCCAGTGAGCAGGCCGTTACAGTCGTCTAACCTGCTGGAGACAAATGCATGGATGAGTGTCTCTAAGTCTGGTTTTGACACTATTCCTCTGATCTTAGCAATGTTTTTCAGATGATAAGCTGCTGATGTTATTGCTTTGATGTGGCTGTTTAAGTTCAGGTCTGAGTCCATGATTACTCCTAGATCAGTATTCATTACTTCAGGGAACATGTGATGCACACTGCCAAAAGCTGTTAGGTACACTATATTGTGTCGCCTTAGATCCTGTTTGTCACTGTTAGTGAACTTGAGCCGTAATTTGACTCAGCTCTCCATAGACCAAGGTTGCATAGTACTTACATTAAGGTTACATACAGTAATTTCTTACTTTGTCAGTAATCTGAGATGGTAAATATGCTTGATATACACCTGATCAGGCTTGTGTAATAGATTCTTGTTGTTGTTGTAATTGTACTCCTCATTGTACGTGGCCTTGTGTGTAAGTGTCAGCGCAATGTCAGGACAGTGGCGTAAACCTGAGTGTATATGCATTTTTTTAAAAGCAGGTAACCATGCACTGAACACTGCTCTTTTTCCACCTAATTATGTTTTTCTCTGTGTTATTTCCACAGCACACTTCACTGATGAGGTCCAAATCAGCCATTAAAGAGGAGTGACCATCTCCGAGTCCTTTTGCCTACAAGCCCTGAACCTATCAGGATAGTCCTGATAAAAACCTTTCTACTGAAGTTGGTCCCTGGATCATTCAAAACTGTTTCTCCAACGATTCTACCAAAAACTCAGACTGTTTTCCAAAGCAGAGCTGGCTGAGCCCTCCCAGGCCGAAGGAATGGGGAGTGTGCGAAGCCACCGCTATAGCGTTGTGTCCAATGAGGAAGACGCTATGAAGCTGTCTACCATTGTCGTCCCAAACGGCTATGGAAATGGAAACATGAAGAAGGTGCATACAGAACACCAAAGGCAGAGTCGCTTTGTCAGTAAAGATGGCCACTGCAATGTGCAGTTCATCAACATGCGCGAGAAAGGCCAGCGCTATTTGGCTGATATCTTCACCACCTGTGTGGACATTCGCTGGCGTTGGATGCTCCTTCTTTTCTGCCTCTCTTTCCTGATGTCATGGTTGTTTTTTGGTTTTGTTTTTTGGCTAGTGGCATATACATACGGTGACTTGGAGAACACAACTCAAATATGTGTTTCTAATGTTGACAGCTTCACCGCTGCATTCTTGTTCTCAGTGGAGACCCAAACCACCATCGGTTACGGCTATCGCTACGTAACAGAGGAGTGTCCCATTGCTGTGTTTATGGTTGTCTTCCAAAGTATCGTGGGCTGCATCATTGATGCTTTCATCATTGGTGCTGTCATGGCTAAAATGGCCAAACCAAAAAAGCGGAATGAGACACTGGTGTTTAGTCACTATGCCACTGTGGCCATGAGAGATGGCAAACTGTGCCTCATGTGGCGTGTGGGGAACCTGAGGAAAAGCCATCTGGTTGAGGCTCATGTCCGTGCACAGATGCTAAAGTCCCGCACTACAGAGGAGGGCGAGTTCATCCCGCTAGACCAGGTGGACATTGACGTCGGCTTTGACAGTGGTGTTGACCGAATCTTCCTGGTGTCTCCTATCACCATTGTGCATGAGATTGATGAGGACAGCCCCTTCTATGAGATGAACAAACAGGAGCTGGAGACTTCAGACTTTGAGATTGTTGTGATTTTGGAGGGCATGGTTGAGGCAACAGCCATGACCACTCAGTGTCGCAGCTCCTATGTGGCCAGTGAGATCCTCTGGGGTCATCGCTTTGAGCCTGTGCTTTTTGAAGAAAAAAACTATTACAAAGTGGACTACTCCCGCTTTGACAACACGTACGAGGTTCCCAGCACTCCCCACTGCAGTGCCAGGGAGTTAGCTGAGAGGAAGTCCAACTCTAGCTCCAGAAACTCCTTCTGTTATGAGAATGAGGTGGCACTGGAGAAAGCGGAAATGGAGGAAGAGTTTGAGGAGGACGAAGACAAAGACATGAGGGCCATGGAACCTCTCAATGATACAAACATGGTGTCAGACTGTGATCCCAATCTGGACTCTCTAACGTTAGAAGAAAGGCCTTTGACCGCAGAATCAGAAATATGACGAGAGACAAGGCTTTGATCATGTTGATGTTGATACAGATGTTTGAGATTTGAATATGCACATAACACTGTGGGTCTTCAGAGCCTGTAGTAACAGTGGGATTATATTAGTCCCGTGCTTTACTTAGACATTTAGGTTCACATTATTAAACAAATGTTGATACCTTAACAATATGTGCTTCCTTATCATCATTTACCTATGGTGCAAACGGTATTTGAATTACAAATCCATTAAACCAAATATTCTTCACGCACATTTGTTGGATATGTCTGCCTGGCATAAAAAGTGGCAGATATGCTAACAATAACATTCTATTGACCACCTTTGAGTTGTATAAACAATAAGTATATGAAATTAAATGTACCCCACTATTTATTAAGCTATTTAAGTTCCAGTGGGTGCAATGTAAATTATTTTTTATTTTATTTATTTTGGCTCCTAACAAGCTAAATAAAGCTAATAACTAATTTTAGAGATTCGACTGAATATTAGCGGTGGGTATACCTGTTAAGCCACTCTGTTACAGTGTTAATGAGCTGGTCTCTTAACTTATCTCTGTGGCAAGGTTTGGCTTTATAGCGTGATGCTGTACAATAGAGACACAGATGACATGCACAACATGGTGCTCAAGCTAACCTCGTGTCTAAGTATAGCATCTCTTTCTATGTGCGCCTTAACAAACGCCTCTGCCCCTGGAGACAAAGTGTGGCACTTAGGAGCTCTGTCTTTTGACTAAGGACCCACGTCATTAGATGTCACAGGAACAAGCAATAAGACGCAGATCATGCATGCAGTACGGTCGCTGTCTCCATGTGCAATACAGTTTAACGGGACAAGAGCTGAAAAACAAGTGAATGTTATGTGAATGATAAATGCTGCTAAGTTACATATTGTATTTGTAGACGACTAAATCTTTAGGAGCCAAAGGGTGTTATTTCTTTATTTAAGTAATATGCATTGATATTGCAGATTCAGCCTATAATGTTTTTTCGTAGTTCTAGACAAGCATGAGACTATTGAAGTGTTTTCATGAGGTTTAGTTGCACTTTCCTGCTATATTTTTCTACCCAAAGCCAAATGTTAGTTGTTATACAAGATGGTAATAACTATTTTCTAGGTTAATACAAACCTTTTTTATCCCCATCTGTCTGTTAAATAATTTGAGCTGGTTTTATGGCAGACTGGGATTACTTCTGTTAGACTGTGAAGTTGTGTCATTTCTAAATAAGCCCTTCCTTTGTCTTATTAATGAAAATCAGTTTTAGAACGCTACTGTCTTGGACTACAAGTCCACAACAACTCCAGTCTTACTTCTTTTTTTTTTTTTTTACTTGGGTTTTACGTCAACAACATCACATGATGGTTTACTTTGCATCGTATCTGCTTATTCTCTGTAGGTCTTTATTTTTCTACCAGGGTGAGAATGTACAGAATTTATATCTTTTGTAAATTAGATTGAGAATATTGCAGTTGAAAACTGTCATGTCTTCTGATTTTTAATAAATCTGAAAAATGTCATCTATGTTTACATGTGTTACATCTGACCTCTCTCCTCCAACAGTGAGACATCTGGAGTCTTTCACTGTGGACACATGCTACTATTTTAATTTGGGTCCAAATTCCAAGCTGCTAGCTGTCAGAGCTGGCACCACCATTAACCATAATTCACTAAATTCAAGCAGTCAGTCCAGACAGTGAGGATCTCAGGGCTTTATCAGTGCTCTCTGCTGGAAGTCATTTTCAATCACAGTAACGGAAAGAATGCCTCATTCCCTTTTCCGAGTCTTTGAGTAAACCATGGAAAATGAGTGTATTCTCATCTGAATTTAGGATCATGGTGGCAGATGGCATAAACAGAAAAACATTAGCAGGTGTATAATTTACCTACAGTGAAAGCATAGCCGGAAGCTTGTGTTGTTTGGTCACTTTAGTGCATGTCAAAGTTGTTAACGACTGGAAGCCAAGATAATCATCTAACTAACATATTTATTAGCGTGCCAGAATAGTCCACTTTAATATTTCCGTCATATTTAATTGTCAGCTGTATGTATTGTACATTGGTGAGCATCCGTGTAATGCTGCATGCTTAGTTTTGCCGTGATGGGACATAGTCAGGGAGAACGTATTGATCCGACTGGGGAAGCAGTGAGCTGATTGGATTTGGTTCTACAGAGGAAGTGAAAGCTGCCTCTGGGCATTTTCCACATTTGCCAATGAACAGTCAGAAATATGCAAGTTGCAGCTTAATATTATTTTTGCGTTTTGAAGAAATCGTGGCCTGATAAGATATACTTTTCAAAAATCGGAGCAGGTTTCAAACAGCAACCCCTTGGAGATTATTACCAATAGTTTTGTATTCCACCATTTGTGGCCTGCCTTTTGGTTTTGTAATGACCTTGTTAATCTTGTGAATCTTGTGGGACATTTACCTCAACAGATGCTGGTTGTTTTTTTGTGCCACAGTTTCAAAGAAATTGACCGCTACATTTAGTATCAGATGGGTTGGGCCAGTGGGATTCTGTCAATGCGGGCGATGACGTCTCTCTGGCACCCTCCCCACAATCGGCTTTTCAGCAGCAGGCTCGTCAACCTGACCTTCACATTGGATAGGTGAATAAAAACATCAACAACTTCCTAGTAAGGCTGCACAGCATGTGACAGAAGTCAAGTCAGTAAAGTTTATTATATATATATTTTGCTAAAGCTTATGCTCTAAATTTCTTGATCAAAAACGCATTGATCTTTGCAACAGATGTTAATGTGCCTGGTTTATGTCACTCATTGTCACATAGAGAACATGAATTTTACAGTTGTACAATCACAGGCAGATTTATTACTCACAAGGAAGTGAGTCCAGTCTGGACAAAGTCTCTTCGAGTGTATTTAGAAAAGGTGTTATATCAGCATAGGTCTCAAAGCCCATAACTTAAAGGGCCCGTTCCCAATTTTTCCTCGTTTTCAAATAAGAAAAGAGTTGAGCTAGTTGGGCATGGTCCAAACGTATTCTTACCTTTCCTAAAACATTCCTAACATTAAAATCCTGTGTGAGGATCACTACACAAGCATGCTTCACATATTTAAGGAGCAGAGTGACATAGTTACTTTTGGCCTCCGCAGAGCTAATCTTTTTTAGTATTGGTTCAACTTCTGGGTTTAAGGTTGCTCATAATCAGGACTCTTTTCGTTTTTTTATTTTTTTTTATATACAGTGCCTACAGTGTTTTTAGGCCTAATAACAACCAAGTTACACTTTAAGATACCAATCCAAAACAAGAAACAAAAGTTGAGTTCACAATAAAAACACAACTAAAGCTAACCTTAAACCTCCATTCAAGTACTGTGTCCCGCCTCCTGAAGGTGCACGCTGTCGTTGTGTCCTTGGGCAAGACACTTCACCCACCTTGCCTCCAGTGTCTGCGTACATTGGTGTATGAATGGGTGAGAGGTTCCTTGCTGTAAAGCGCTTTGAGTGCCTAATGTAGGTGGAAAAGCGCTATATAAGTTGAGACCATTTACCATTTACCATTACAGTGAGGTTGTAATTAACCGTTGAAGTGACGTGACTGGATTTAGGTAATTACATAATTCTATTAACATGGTAGTTGCATAATAGACAACAGCATAGTGAACACCAACACTTTTTTATGACTGCACTCTGCCTTTAGAGTAGGCTATGATCACTTTAGATTTAAGAAAAAGGCCTATGACCTACGGTCTAAGAGCTTAAAGCAATGGTTTTACCTGCTGTGATTTAAGCTCACCATTGCAGTAATTACCTTGTTTGCTTGTTTTCGTCTTCTGGATAATAGTAGTTAGCCTGGTGGCCTATGTGTTCAACTACGCAACACGTGTACGTGTGTGTTGCGTGAGGGCAGGTGTACACAGGCACACCTGCCCTCACTGTTTGGCTCTATGGCTGACAGCTGAGCATCTGGTGTGACACTGAAGAGAAGGACTAGGACACTCCAGCAGGTAGGACTAGGAGACTCCATTGTTTAAGACTGCTGAAAGAGTATCCCTCTTGCAGAAGGGTGTGTCACTGCAGAGGCATGATGCTATCTTGTGTACAATCACCATCTGGTTCATGTTGAAAACATTGTGTTGACATGTATTCTGCTTGTTTTCCAGAGGGAGACTATATTTGTGCGTTAGCTCAGCCAGTAACTGTTGTTATTAGTGCCTCTGACCTTTCATGATGGCTTTGCTCCTACTATAGCCTTGACAACACTGAGCCAGGAAACTAAAGTGATACCTACTTTATCCACCGGGTTGGCAGACGGCACATTATTATTTGGCTGGCTGCACCCTGTGTTTCCCTTTGTCAGTGGACCTCACATTTCTTTAATTAAGGAAGGCTTGTGGACTGGACAGTAACTAAGAATAAACATGCAATAATATAAGCTACAGCGTAAAACACTGTAGCCTGTTTAGTGCATTTTTTAAATAGCCCAATATTTTGGAACAAACAACAAAAGCCAATGGGTATAAAAAAGGAAATCTATATTTGATCATAAGCTATAGGCTTTTTTTTTTACCATAACATTATTTATTTCTTGCTGATATGACCATAATGGTTAAACAGGAGATGATGGCGCATTCCTAGTGTAATTGTTGCTCTGCTCCTGAATCTGAACAACAAACAAAAACAAAATACTTGAAGACAGGTGTCACTTCACAAATAGAACATTTAAGACAGTCGGATACAGAACTCAAGAGAGGCCTGTTTATGAGGGAAGCTGAGAGGAGGGATGTAATGGTCCAGGCCCTCAGGGTAAAGCAGTCTTGGTTGGTCAGTCAATATGTTTATACCCCAAGGACCATCATCTGATGCTCAGCACATACTCATTTATTTTGGTTGATGTGAAGTACGTCAGCCAGTATCATGTACTCACAGAAATAATGTGCAAATATTTAAGATACACTTATTCCAGTTTGTTTAAAATATTAACTCTTTTCTGTTGCAATTTAGTGCATAGTCACTGAAGTAAAAAAACAAAAAAACAAAAAACAAAACAAACAAACAAACAAATAAATAAGGGGCATACTGAGAAACAGTGCAAATTTAACAAGGAAACAATTATTGGGGTAAACGTAAAAGAACAATAGTTGGTATTTGTAAGAAGAAATAATGTGGGCAATTCAATGTGTAATAATGCAATAATGTTAATGTAGAAGGTAAGGAAGAAAAGGCATTTGGGTCAGGCTTCACCCCTTTTGTGAACGGGATATGACCTTTTGATGCTATAGTAAAATCTGTTTTCCCAAACAAGTAAAGCGGGGGTTCCCAAAGTGGGGGTCGGGACCTCTGGAGGGTTTGCTGGACACTGAGGTGGGGTTTGTGAGATGATTCTATTTTCAATTCATTGCAGTAAAATGTGATGTATTTATCTGTTTTAAGATAGATAGTAGTATAGTAAATTCTTGTTATCTTTTCATCATCTAGGTCAGAAAACGGCTTGGTCTGGACCCGAACCCGAATAAGATTTCTAAAAAAAATATTTTAATGCAGGTTCAGCCAATGAGCTGAAAATTAAAATCATTATTTGAATCAGTTTTTAATAAAAAAAAAAAAAACACACACAAAAACGTTAAAGCACTGATGCAATAACCGTTAACGCATCCTTTTTTTTTTTCCATTTCTGTGTGATTGTAAATACCGCTTAAAATAATTATTTTGGAAAATGTTCCCAAACCTTGACTGGTTGTTGCTTTTTCAATTGGACCCTCCTCATTCTTAATTGATGACTCCCGGTCTAAAATAAACCTATTGGTCTCGGTCAAGTGTGTTTGTTAAAAGTCTGAATTTTTTATTATTTTTAGGTCTCCTATTAATTGCCATGAGGCTAAGCATCTCTCTCCCTATTTTTGTAAGTGTGAACAACATTAGATTGCGACACATTCTCAATAGAGGACATCAAGCAAGTCATATTATGTATAAACAAGTTCATCCATGCTAAAAATGCCTGTTTTTGTCAGTGCTTTCTCACCAAATACTCTGAGAACACAATAACTGCAGTTTGTGCGGTGTAATTGCCGGTGTATTCTGACAAATATATTTAATATCTCACATTGAGGACATTTCTTGGTTATGATACAAGTGCGCTTTTACAGTCAAAGATATCACTATTGCTATGTTTATTTCCAATATATTACACAGCAGGTTTGTTTCCCAACAGTAAATGTTGAGTAAGGCCGGGGCCACACCGCCGGCGTGCGAAGCGCTGTGTCGTTGGCGTCAGCTGAGTTTTTACTTGGCTCTAACTGAAGCGGATTGGAAGTGGCCACACTGTCCGCGCATAGCACGCGCGAGGCACAGCGCGCTAGTGGCGCCACGCGTTTAGAAGATAGAATCAATCCTAGTTTGGGGGGCGTGCATCAAGCTTTGGTCTAGTGTTCCGAAAGATAGACTTCTAGAATCGATCCACCTCTTTTTGAGACTTTTTACACAGTCTATGATGATAGTACGCATATGGTTGCATCTGTAAAAAAGGCGGGTTTCCATGGCAACAGT
The DNA here is from genome assembly GCA_021464625.1 of Proterorhinus semilunaris. Taxonomy (NCBI): domain Eukaryota; kingdom Metazoa; phylum Chordata; class Actinopteri; order Gobiiformes; family Gobiidae; genus Proterorhinus; species Proterorhinus semilunaris. Next base: position 18,857,412 of record CM038352.1, on the reverse strand, counting down.
AAACCAAATTCCCGAACTGTGTTGTAATTACATTTAGTTACTAAATCACTGTTCAATAGTTACTCAAACAATTTTAATTCAGATAGAAAGCGAGCATTGCAATATTATATAAATTAGACACGCCAGCTTTCATGAATGTGCATTGATTCGACAGCTGCCTGTTCTTCTTTGCGGCGCTGCTGCTGGTGTGGCCACTCTTGCGTCATCACCACTTTGTTCACGAACGTAAGCGATTCGTTGCTTCGCTCGCAGGCGGTGTGGCCCCCGTGTCAGTTGACCAATAGTACCTGCTGTAAATTACCTATTTTCACACTGTCTATGTGTGTAGTCATAAAAGTAAGCAAATGTCATTGGGTCAACCTGTGTTTGGGGTTTGCCCTAGTTTCTGTACGATAATGGAATTAAGCTGTGAATGTGTGTCACCAGAAGTGAGGTATTTGATTTCCGGGGTTGGCAAGTGACAGAAAGTGAGAGAAAGGAGACTGGAAGTACTAGAACCAGCGGCGCAGGAGCATTATCTTCTGAACTGTGGCACAGGGCAAACCTAATCTGACGTCAGTTTTAATTTCCAGTGAATGAGATTAAAGGATCCAATCAGTGGTGACACTGAGCCTGGCACCAGTGGAACAGGACACCGGAGCGACCTAATCATCCTCGTCTCCAATGAGGGAGTCAATCACACCCACTACGACCCAAACAGATGGCACATTATCATTTCCTCTGTTTGTCTAGGTGAGATTATCTTTAGAACCCGTGGTTGTGGCGCATTGCTCGGCCTGTGCTGATTTTGAATGCAGCGTCTGTGTTCATTTGCTAAAGATACTCTTTACTGTGTAATTTAGTCCACTACCGAGCCTCGTCTCCTCATGGCTCAGCATTTTTTTTTTTACTGAATAAAATATAAATCTATGTTTAAGATTAAGAACAGCAGTTCCACAGATTACTGCTTCTGTCATCCAACAATTATCTGTGCTGCCTCAGATAGAGTTGCTTTAAAATGGACTTAAATAGATTTATAGGAAAATTCTCATGATGTATTGTTCATAAAGATAGTTGAAGGTGCACTGTTTTCAATACCAACTCAAACATAATTTCCCAATGTACTCACAATGGCACCGAGACAACCACTCGACTGTCTAATTAATGCAATGTACACGGTCCGCAAGTGTAACGGAGCAACAGCACACCAGTACAGTGGCTCCACCAGGTCACAACATATTTCAGAGTGGTCCTTCATCACTGTTACCTGTGTTTGACCTGGGATCAAAATAGCCAATAATCCCTGTCTTCTTGTTTTTCGTCTGTGTGAGGCAGTGTCCCAGAGCAGCTGTATATAAAACGGCATCTTCAGAAGTAGTTGCTGCTTGATCGGGTTTCAACATTAACAGGTTTCTATAAAATAAAGTCTCAAAGGTCATGTTCAGTTTTAGTGGCGGTTATTTTGCATGAACAGGCTTGCAGCGAGGTTGATGAGAAGTATCTCTCTGCACTCTCTCGCTCACTGGGGACTGTGATGTTTCCATGAGAGCAGCTGCAATCTTCAGCCCTGGGCTGCTTCAGGAAAACACGGGCCGGGCTGGGGCTGGAGCTGCAGGGACGGGATTGAAGGTTCAGTATTAATGGGATTGGAGCTGAATCTCTGGGATGTGTTCATAGAAACTATCCAAAGGACTGGCAATCGTTTATGTTCTATTGCTGACACGTAGTATTATCAGAGAAGTACAAACATATAAATGTTAGGCATAGGAGGCTAAACGTTGATAGGCATGAACTTTGGATTAAAATCTTCTAAGTTTACAGTAGGACCAGCATTTACCCTTTAAAATATGTGTGTGCAAACAAAACTGTGTGGCATGATTAAAGGAAACAGGCAACAACATTGGCAAATAATGTGTAGTGTGAAAAGTGTTCAGTTAAGTCTTTTCACAAGATTCATTTAAACCATTTGTCTTGAAGAGTTGCTGACAAGATTCGGTTTGGTCACATATCTTGCTGGGTTAGGGTTGGGGCTGGGTTTACTCTGTCCTCTCCTGGAGCGGGGACACCCTGAGCCATCTCAGGGCAACAGTGGGAACACATTATTTGCAGACCTCTCTACAGTGTCAACAGTAACAGGTGTGCCGACTCTGACAACTTAATTAAATCTGCTTCTTTTTAAATATTAGCCAGGCACGATCAATAACAGCGAACACTAGCTGTTTCTTTAATATACCACATGAATAATAGTCTATACAAAGTAGACATTTGTGGATTCATTGTTAAAATGTATTTGAATCTACTGCTGCAGTGTATGACACAATCCATATAAAATCCAATATAATAGTAATAATAATAATAATACATTTAATTTATAATGCACTTTACATACATATATCTCTAAGGGCTACAAATGACAGAGACTAAAAAACAATAGACATTTACATTACAGTTTATACATTAAAATGGGAATAAAAATGTCCCTTTCCTAAAAGACTCAGGGATTGTGGGGCCCTCAGATGTGGCGAGAGGGTGTTCCATAATGTTGGGGCCATTGTAGCTTACAGGCTACAATGGTGCTGTGTGATGAGATAATATAATAGGTCAACCCCAGCACTGCTGGGACTCAAAAAAATGTCATTTCAGCATATAATGGTAGGTGGTCTTAACTACTAAAGAAGAAGAAGAAGAAGAATAGCTTTATTCTTATAGCACCTTTCACAGACATGGCTACAAAGCGCGTTACATAAGACAATTAATAAATAGACTGTAAATAGAGCTTTTCCACCTACATTAGGCACTCAAAGTGCTGTATAGCAAGGAACCAGTCACCCATTCACACCACCATATGCGCCACTATCGCAGAAAGTGGAAAAATTTGCAGAAAATACACTAGTGTTTGCAAAAAATTGAGTATTTTTTCTTTTATGTATGTTCAAGCATCGATCATAAGGATGAATGAATCCAAACAATAAGCGAAGTCGTAATCTCGTAGTGCGCAGCGCTTCCGGTCAAAGGTCAATCGGGATCTCCCAGTAAACCCAATGTAAAATATGCATGAATAAAGATTGTTTTACAGGCATATAAACTGTGGTACATTAACGGATTAATAATCCGACAGAATCAGAATCATAATTGGTTTTATTGACATTGAACAGGTTCACAAAATAGGACGTTTCTTCAGAGCAATCGTGCAACATGAAACATAAAACGTAAATAATAAACTATAAAAACTTTAAAACTTAGAAGGGCATGAAGTAGATCAAAAATAAAATGTGATAAAAAACAACAACAACATCACTATTTAATGGCGGTTATTGGCCACATTTGCTATAGCTCTTACCTTAAATACCATAATACCATTTAATTTCATTCCATTTAAGATTTATTTGAGACTGCATATTTGTGAACAATCAAAACATTACTTATAGCCAAGCAAGTATGGACAGTTTTCATGATAGGGGACATTCTGGTGCGGGGCTGCTCCAGGTCTTGGTAGTCTGGCACTATTGATGTCCACAGTCTCTCTGCTCTGCTCATCTACTTAGCGCCTGCCAGAGCAAAACTCCAAAATCGATCAATGTGTGTCAGTAATGATGTGGCTGATCGATGGGAACACGGAAACGCATTTATGTAATCAAGCGAATTGGAGAGAAGAGGCAAATAAATATGAATATGTTATGGCTAATGGCATGCAGTGAGGTAAAAAAAAAAGAAAAAAAGACAGGTCCTCATACATTGAAAGGATTGTGGGGGGAACTCCCATCAGCTGTGGCTGTGTGTGCAGTTGCAGCTGCTCAACAACACATCCTCTCTAGTATCATTTTCTAGTTATGAATGTTGAGATATTAGATTTCATCTTCTTTGGGTGGCACCACTTTTAAATAGATCAAATGTTTTTAATGTCTGGCCCAACAACACACGCACATCCCACTGTATAGCTGCTGGTTTGAGATACTAAGAGAGGCATGCCTGTTCAGCAGCACCTTGTCTGTTTCTTGCTGGGTTGGAAGACACTCCCAAAGACAAAAAAAAAGTAGGCTGTAGTTGCTGTAATGATCACTACCTTAATAAGAAAAAAAAAAAAAAAAAAACTATACAAGAGCTGCACCAACACAACAACTACAACTCTTGTTTCGTCTATACCAGTGGTTCTTTGGGCTTGAGTTTTTGGAGGATCCCTATATAATTTGTACAGTCACATATTTAGAAAGTGGTCGAGGAAAGTGCCATCATTTCCTTGTGTTTTTCTTGACAAACATAGTATTGGAACGCTTATTTCATTATAGATTATGTGGTTGGGCTCACCTAATTCTAAAGGCTGAAATGTTTATGTACATACATTTTTTTTTCAATACATGTACCACTGTTTTATTATTTTGTGTTCTGAATTGCTAGGAAATACCCTACAAGTAAACAATTTCAAGGAGCCAAACAACTCATGGCGTTGACAACAGCCACTCATCCAACTGCTCTCATCTTTGACCGAGAGATATTTGTAACACACAAACTCAAATAACTTTAAAAAGTTAGGATTATGGGATACGTTCTGCTTTCAACTGAATATTTTGCTCACTCACATCATGACGCGCATCCAGACCTTACTCAGTCTTTACATAAGCATTTTGTGATCTGCGATGGAGTCCTGCCAGCGCTGCTCTGTGGCTTTAATTGCAACACAGTTTAATCTAGGCTCAACTATCAAATCTCTAATCTGTTTTGTCGAAGTATCACCTTCAATACGGACGATGAGGCCAAACATGCACAGAAGCTGTAACACTGCAGCGCTGTCTCGCTATAGGGCCTGTCTGTTCAGCATCTTGCACACACTCCTTGGCCTCAATTCAGTTTAATAATCCAGCTTTAACCTTACACTCGATATGATGTGACCTAGTGATGCTGGTTAAGTGCTGCATCATATGAGTAATCCTATAGTGCCCAAGTAGGTTATGGAGTCTGAGGAGCTGAAAGAAAATATGCAATAAACAGAGGTCCTTTATATTCCTGACGATGGCAGCGTAATGTAATTATGCAATTTCGCCATCTGTGGACCGGACATTCTTTTCACCGGGAGATGGCATTCACTGCATTGTCACCCAGTCTTTTGAATACCGAGAGGACAGAACTGGCCCGAAGGCATTTGATATAAGACTTAGCAGTCAGGCTGATGTCCACACTATTCTAGAATATTGGAACATTTTCCTACAGAGACAATAATAGTCTACAAAAAAAAGAAAAAAATATGTTTTTGCATTAGCATGGACAATTGGTCAAAGAGACTGTGAGCACAAATTTCTGCGCCCACAAAATGTACGTCGAGGGATTCAAGTAGTTTAATTTGACTTAAATGCAATCCGACCTGAAGCTTTATTGCAGGGGGCAACATCAGGCCCGGGGGCCAAATCCGGTCCTCCAGCATAAAACCTCTGGCCCCCCAAGACAAATTTGATAAATATTATTATGCAAATAAAATATCAAATACCTACTAAAGTCGTGTAAAAATGTGAGAAATACTGCCACCGGTTTTATACATCTAGCAGGAACCCATCCATCCACTTCTGCTTTATCCGGGGCCGGATCGCGGGGGCAGCAGTCTCAGCAGAGATGCCCAGACTTCTCGATCCACGCACACCTCCTCCAGCTGTTCTGGGGGGACCCCGAGGCGACACCAAGCCAGCTCGGAGACATAGTCCCACCAGCGTGTCCTGGGCCTTCCACGAGGCCTCCTCCCAATAGGACATGCCTGGAACACCTCCCGAGGGAGGCGACCAGGAGGCATCCGGAACAGATGCCCTAGCTACCTCAGCTGACTCCTTTCGACGTGGAGGAGCAGCGACTCGAGTCCGAGCTCCTCCCGGGTAACTGAGCTCCTCACCCGATCTCGGAGGGTGCGCCCAGCCACCCTGCGAAGGAAACTCATTTCGGCCGCTTGTATTCGCAATCAAGTAGGAACCATATCGGATATTCCTCTTTTTTATCAGCAGAGAGCACACCAAAGGTAAGACTACTCGCACCGTTAAAACTAATAACCACAGACCTCTCACCAAAGCACATAGTTCCTTAAATACTCAGTCCTACCACAGTGAACATGGCTCTTTTAAATGTCCGCTCTCTGCCGAATAAGTCTTTTATTGTAAATGATTTGATTTTAGATAATAATCTTGATTGTTTGTTTTCTAACTAGGTGCGGATGCGAATGCCGTTCTTGAGGAGCACACCATCCAAAACTTTCATAGTTACGCTGATGATACACAGTTGTACATCTCCATGTCTCCTGGTGACACCAGGTCACTGGATGCACTTTTTAACTGCATTTTAGATATCAAATCCTGGATGGCAAAAAACTTTCTCCAGCTTAACCAGGACAAAACTGAAGTTTTAGTCATCGGTCCTAAGGCCCAGAGAGAGAAACTTTTACCCAAACTACAGTCATTGTCTTTTAATCCTTCCTCACAGGTGAAGAACCTGGGTGTGATTTTTGACTCTGAGCTGACTTTAATTCCACACATTAAGAATGTCACAAAGATAGGTTTTGACCATCTAAAGAACATAGCCAGAGTCCGCCCCATTCTCTCTCGGGCCAACACGGAGACGCTAATGCATGCTTTTATCACCAGTCGTATTGACTACTGTAATGCTCTGCTTTCTGGTCTTCCAAAAAAGAGTATCTCAGGTTTACAACTTTTACAAACTTCAGCAGCTCGTGTCCTGACGAAGACCAGGAGGCGGGACCACATTACACCGGTTTTAGAGTCGCTGCATTGGCTCCCGTGTGTTTCAGGATCGATTTTAAAGTTCTTTTAATGTTTTTTAAATGTCATAATGGTCTTGGTCCTTCTTATCTTTCAGAACTGCTTTTACCTTATGAACCTTCACGGCCCCTTCGCTCCTCCGGCAGAGGTCTCCTAGTTATTCCTAAAGTCAACAGAAAGACTCACGGCGAGGCGTCTTTCAAATATTATGGCCCTCGCCTCTGGAACGACCTGAGGAGGAGCTCAGGACCGCAGAGAACGTTCATGTTTTTAAGAGCAGGCTCAAAACCCACCTTTTTAGTTTAGTTTTTAACTCACATCTATTTATTGAGTCCTAATTATATATATATTTGTGTGTGTCTGTGTGTATATATATATATATATATATATGTGTGTGTGTGTCTGTGTGTATATATGTGTGTCTGTGTGTGTGTGTATACAGGTGAAACTTGGAAAATTAGAATATCTTGAAAAAGTTAATTTATTTCTGTAATTCAACTTAAAATGTGAAACTAATATATGATATAGACTTATGGCATGCAAAGTGACATATATAAGGCCTTTGTTTATTTTAATGTTGATGATTTTGGCTCACAGCTTGTAAAAAACCCCAAATCAACATTTCAGAAAATTAGAATATTGTGAAAAGGGACTATATTGTTGGCTCAAAGTGTCTCCCTTTCATCAGCTAATGAATCCAAAACACCTGCAAATGGTCCCTGAGACTTTAAATGGTCTCTCAGTGGTTCAGTAGAATTCACCATCATGGAGAAGACTGCTGACCTGACAGTTGGGCAGAAAACCATCATTGACACCCTTCATAAGAAGGGAAAGGCTCAAAAGGTAATAGCAAAGTTTAGTTTAGATTTGTTTATTTGAGCAGTATACATTCTGCAAAAAGCTTATGAGCGCCCCCACCCCCAAGTGCAATAAATAAAAAAAGTACATTTCACACAATGGTACCGAAGGAACAAAACATCAAAGAGACCTCATCCAAAGAGAATTTGAAACATTTCAAGCAGCTACATTACCAACTTACAAACTTACAACAACAAAAAATATATGAACTGTTTATATAATTAATTGAAACAAAGCACAACTACAACAACAATCTCGTTTCATGTACGATGTCTAGTACAAAGCAAGTAAAAAAATGTGATCCTTAATATATTTCTTTCAGATTGTCACCAGTGATTACCGAGAGTTACTTTTATGTTATGAAGGTACATTAATAGATATTATACTCCGAGATCTTGATACTTCCCAGTTGTCATTACCATCCTCAGTATAATTTTAATTTGGGTTTAATTATCATCATCATTATTATTATCATTATCATTATTATTATTATATATTTATTTAATTGAGTTATATGTGAAGTATGATGTATCCTTGCATAGTGTGGTGCATTAAAGTTGGATGTTCTCAAAGTCCTGTATCAAAGCTAGAAAGGACTGTCAGGAAAAGGCCATTCAAAAGCGTGGTCCAGGTCAAGGTGCCAGAGTCTGGAGGATGAAAGGAGAAGCAAACAATCCAAGATGCTTGAAGGCCAGTGTGAAGTTTCCACAGTCTGTGATGATTTGGGGAGCCATGTCTTTTGCTGGTGTTGGTCCACTGTGCTTTATTAAGTTCAGAGTCAACGCAACCGTCTACCAGGAGATTTTAGAGCAGACGAGCTTTATGAAGATGCTGACTTTATTTTCCAGTAGGACTTGGCACCTGCCCACACTGCAAAAAGTACCAAAACCTGGTTATATGACCATCAGATTACGGTACTTGATTGGCCAGAAAACTCACCTGACCTGAACCCCATAAAGAATCTATGGGGCATCGCCAGTGCTTAATTTGTAAATTTGTATTTTCAGGAACACTTTTGGTCTGATAGTATGGATTCGGGGAACAGGCCAAAACATTTGCCGGAACACTCTCATTAAACACCATTATATCAGCCAGATCTTTGCCGGATCCTCCTAAATATTTCCCGGATCCTTTACCCTGAAAAACTGAGAATTGGGGGAATGCGTTCCCCCAAACGGGGGATCAAATTAAGCACTGGGCATCGCCAAAAGAAAGATGAGAGACATGAGACGGAACAATACAGAGGAGCTTAAGGCGGCTATCGAAGCATCCTGGTCTTCCATAACACCTCAGCAGTGCCACAGGCTGAGAGCATCCATGCCATGCCGCATTAAGGCAGTAATTCAAGCAAAAGGCCCAAACTAAGTACTAAGTACATATCCATGATTATAGTTTTCAGAGGGCCCACATTTCTCTGTTTAAAATATTTGTGTTATATTTTATGTAATATATAATTTTCTGACATTTTGATTTTGGGGTTTTTACAAGCTGTAAGCCAACATTTTCGGGCTAGGTGTACATTAACACCTTCCAGCCAATCAGAATCGAGTATTCACACAGACCATGGTGTGAATACACCATATATATATATATATATATATATATATATATATATATATATATATATATATAATGCGTATTGTTTTAAATGTTGTAATCTGTAAAGCAATTTGTGATACCCCTCGGTATGAAAAGCGCTTTATAAATAAAGTTTGATTGGTTGATTGATTGATTGAAGTCAAATTGAATGCGTTTTATTACCATTTTGATATCAAAATACAATATTTAAAACAAATTAGAGGACATTTTGCTATCCAGGAGCAACATGGACACAACAGAAAACGTTTGAGGAAAAAAATAGCATATACGTTCAGCCAAAACTGGAGCTAAATGGGTTTTAGACCAGAAAATTGTACCAGAAAACTTTATATTTAATGCATTTTTTAATCCAATGTAACGCTTTTTAATGATAATTAAGGCACCTCTTAACTCCCGCCTTAACTGGACACATTTTCTCCAGCTCGGCTTTACCCAAATCTAAAACCTTACAGCAAGTGTAATGCCTCAATTGAAAGCAAAGACCTCCAAAACTAATCTCAATGGATCTTTTTTCTTGCGTTTTTGCAACGTTGTCGTCACTATTTGGATGTGATATTTTTTTTCCCATTTCGTTTTAGTTGTGTTTTTGTCACTTTTTCATTACTTTTTTGTTGTCACGTTGTTGTTATTTTGACACTGAATTCAAGAAGCTTTTAGATTTGGATAAAGCCGAACTGGAGAAAAATGTGCTCGGTTCAGGTGAAGGTTTAGAGGTTAATGACTTTTTGGTCCCTTGTCATTATATACGTCATATCTAAAGCACAACATTTGGCATTTGAAAACCGCTTTTTATTTTGGGCTGCAATGGTGAGGTTCAGCCCTTTTTCATTTGGTGATGAAGAAAATCGTCTCTCAGTGACACAAACTTGCTTACCACTGCTTTAGAGGCTTCTAGAGGCAATTTGAGCCCTGAAATGGCCACAATGAGTCTGGTGAATGTGGGCATTTTAAAACATCGGTAATGGCTGCGTAGACTCTTGAAATGCTGGACTGAATACGCAGGATTATATCAGGGAACAGCATTATAGCATGGTAAAAATCTCAAAAGAAGAACAAAATTCACGCTTCACTGTAGTGCTCTACTTTTATAATGGACAACCATAGCACTGCCATAAATCTCACATGGGCACACATTAGAAAGTTTGGTCATTTGCTATTAATGGGTATGATTTTGCACATATAGTACACATACTGTACATTGTATATATTGTACAGCCTACTACTCTGTGAAGCCATTGGCTGGAACATGCTTAGACTAAATGTCTGCATCTAGTACACAACCACAAGATCAGATACCAGAAAAAAAAAAGGAAAAAAAAAAAGAAAGCTGAAAGAGAAAGCCACCGTGTTAAGTGCTGGCTCCAACAGTTCGTGAATGCCCTGGTTCCATCCTCTTATCTATTCCTCACATACAGCCTTAGCTTACAGGCCAAATACATCTATTTAAAACATGTCTATTACACAAAGGTGGTCTGGCCACTTCACTGCCCCGTATTGATATCTGTAAATTGGCATTCACAGGATATAGAAGGCTTTCATGAGTTATCTTTGTCTTGGTGTGCCATTTCCCATCACACGATCGTCTTTAGTGCACCCTTATGTAATGTCACATCAAAAAGCCTTGTCCTAATAAAAGTATCTTTTGGTACTGGTCCCATTCAAGCGCACAGCACTACAGCCTCGGTCTTAATGCTGCCATTGAGTTTTTTCATCCGGGCATGAAGTAATTTTGGACACACTGGACCTCTCAGAGTGTTATCATCTGTTGTTAATGTTCACAGTATAAAAAGACACGCTCAGAGCCATCAAGTTTCATCACCTTCTGGCCACAAAAAAGTGCTCTTAACATTACATAAAGTTTGCTGTAAGTCAAATTAAAACAAAGGGGTAACCTATACTAAATTGTATACTGTGTATACTATACTACTACATTAAAAGGCATTGTCGAATGTACTTTATGAATAAAGCTTGTTTGAATACAATCGGTGTGATAAACGGAGGTTTTAAAGAAGTTCTGCATGATCAGAATCAAGTTTCCTTTCAATTGTGTAATACTTCTTTTACAGTAGCTATCACTTTAGAACTTGACTTACCGCATGCTGTGTAAAGACTTGAAACTGATACAATTTATCAGATTTCATTCTTCTATCCAGTCCACAAACCTGTACATTTAGTTCAAATAAGTTGACATTTGCAGCTCATCTAGGATGGAGTGGCCAGTGCGGATTACAGTACAAGTATCTGACAAGGATTTCAAACCCCCAAATACATTACAATAAAAACAAAATACTGAACATCAAAGCCTTTATTTTTTGTCTTTCTATAGTTCAAGTCTGTCATTTCCACCCACTGAACGGGTGGCATATATAGAGTAAAGGAGTAAGAGGTAGAGCAAGTGTTCCATTTTTGTTGTGATCAGCGTACAAATTTACACACCCAGGGCACGGCCATCTAGAGACGACCAGTTCAACCAAAAAAAAAATAAAAAAAAATAACATGAATTCAGCAGCTTCTTGGTGGTGTTGCTAGTTTTCCCTTATAATTCACCATCATACCAAGTTACAGATTTCTGAAAAAGGTCCCACTACAGTGTTGAACGGGGCATAGTCATCAATGATACCACCCTCTAAATACTCTTAATGGGGACACCTCAATGTGCCTATAAGCTCTGCATAGTAAGTGTGGAGAATGCAGGAGACTAATTTTCTATCTCAAGTCCAAGCAGTGGATCCAAATGTGTGGCCTGTTGAGCATACGCATGTCATGCTGCATTAAAATGGACTGATACTATCCACTCTACTCATCTACACTGCCAATAAGCAACAGTGCAAGTTACGTACATAAAAAATGAAATAGTATTTACATCTTCAACACATAAATTACTTTCCTACCACTGTATAAGGCATAATAAGGTCTCTGAAAACAATTATGCAATGCCTTAATAGTAAGGACTCAGTTGACTACCAAGTTGAACAAGGTTAAGGAAAAAGATGTTGGGGAAAAAAAATAAAAAGAAATAAGCAAAAGCAGTATTTCACTAAACAATTTTACAAAAATGGCACAATAAGCGGCAATATCTTCAGGACACCGCTGCTGCACTGGAGCGGACAATAGAAAAGCAGCAGTAAAGTCAGAAAGAAGCCACAAGACACTCACTGCAAATACGGTGGTGCTATACATCACTTCAAGTTCAAATTATGTAGGTCGCTTTGCATTCCTCCCTCTCAACACCACGGGAAAGGGGAACGGTCAGGGAGTCCCACTGTCCAAAGTGTGACCTTTAGCATTTCATTGCCACTGGATGGCATGTTGTGTTGCAGTCCTGGGACAACACCACCCTCAGCTCGCTCCCAAACCAGGTCAATGTGTCAGGTTCTGATAAATAAGGCCCTTATTTGGACAATTCACACTAGTTGATATACAGTATCAAAACTCTGTATAATGAAATAACATACAAACACATATGCAAATATAACTTTCAATACACAACATCATACACAAAACCTAATACGTTTGCAGATGAAATTCAAAAATTAATAAAATAAGTGTCACAGGAATACTCTGTCCATTTTGAAAAAGGGGCAGTGTGGGACAAAAACTGAAAAGGAACCAAACAAAACAACCAAAGTGGAGTTCATGTAGTTGTAACTGCACAGAGGAAGCTTGCAGGAGTGAAGCAGATCTCTCCAGTTGAGTTTGGCCATTAAGTTCATATCACCGCTCCAGTGCCGTTGGACTGCTGTCTGTCAGTCTTTGGGTCACCCCTGGTTAACGTGGGGGCATCAGAGTTCATCATTCCAGTGAGTTTAAAAAAGGTAGGCCATGGATGGGGGCATTGTTTCGGAGAGGTCCTGCCCAGTCACAGGGGAGGAGCCCAGTGGAGCCCATCAGTCATCCAGGATGACCTTCACAAACCCAGCCACGTCTGTGTCTTTGGAGTCATGCAGGGTGAAAAAGGGGTGATTCTGAAAATGACAAAAACATAATTCTATACAATATTGAAGATTTTTTTTTTTTAATGCAACAGAGTAGTACTGATGCAACAGTATGCCAGTTATTACTGCCATTTATAATTTAAAATGATAAATCCTTTATAATTTAAAATGATAAATCCTTTATTTTTTTATGACTGTAAATGATAAATCCCTTTTGACACTTTGTGCTTATGTATTAATATAAATCGTTTATGATCGTACAGACAAATACATTAGTTTCTTGCATGAGTGTAGCTGAACGTTTATGTGATGTTACTTGAATGAGAGATAAGGGGTAGGTTTATTATAAGCTCCTTGAACTTCTTCCTACTCCTTTTGAGCACAAAGTCTTGTTTTTGTTTTCCTCTGTAAAAAATGCTTGAAATACTTTTTTGCTCAAATGAATAAATACATTTAAAATGAAATGAATTACATTATTCCCCTCGAAATAACATTATTAAAAGGGTCACCAACAGTATTATCTTGCAAAGTAATTCTCAAAGAGTGACCTCTTGTGGACAAAATAAAAAGGATGTCATCAGGAAATGTAATTAAAGAACTTTAAAGTAAGTAGTTAACATAGAATAAAGTATTCTAGACAACATGGCAAAAAAAAAGTAGCTCACCATCAATTCTGAATAAGCGGGTCTCTCATTTGGCTTTTTTCTTAGGCTGCAGAGACAAATGAGAAATGCAATATTTAGAAGAAAATAAAAACATTTAAGGATTTTTGTTAGATTGACCATATTATTGAGACAAACTGATCTTAATTGGTGGAAACCAATACAGCAATTTACTACAGACTCTGGAATGGGACAGACAATAACTGCCCCCTTCTGGACACTGCATAGTACAAAAGTGTAGCTGTGAGTTTGTGACTTACCACTGTGAGATGAAGTCTACAAAGTCAGGGGAGAATCGGTCGGCAGGCAGCTGAGGAGAAGGCTCATCCACCACTTGTTTGAGCTGCTGGAAAGGAGTGCCCCACGGTTCATAGGGGAATTTCAAAATTGCCAGTTCAATCTGAGAAGAAAAAAGTGTTTTCTAGCAAGATATTGTTTTTAGAGCATTGTCTAATTTGAATTGTTAGGTTAGTTCACCATAGTGATGCCTAGACTCCATATGTCTGATTTGACACTGTAGCCTTTCTGGTTGAGGTCAGGGTTGATCCGTTCAGGCTGAAAAAAATGTTTTTTTTTAAGCAACTTATTTAAAAAATAAAAAAAAAGAGAAAGGCATTTGTCTCGGACTGACTTACCGCCATGTATGGCTTGCACCCTGCATCCATAGTTTTAGCCACAGAGTCCACCAGATGGCCACTAATGCCAAAGTCGCACATTTTCACTTGGCCCAATGTGTTTATAAGAACATTCGAAGGCTTCACATCTGGATAGATATTGATGAGAAGGAGAATGAGCCATATGGACAAATGCACAGTCCAGTCTAGTTAGCTCATTAATTACCTCTATGTATAACGGACAGATTTCTGTGCAGATGCTCTAATGCCTTGACAATCTGTGGAACAAAAGAGACTTCTGTGATGACTTGGCACAAAAGTGAAATCCAGCTCATCAGCAAATAAAAATCATTGAATATTATTTTATGGGACAGTTTCCATACACTTGTTTTTGACAGTTATGTAAAATTATTATTTGTGCAAATGGTCAGTATCATGACTTACTGCTACATTGATCTTTCCCAGAATGTCTTCGGGGATAGTTTTTCCCTTCTCTATAACCTGTTTATAAAACTTATCCAACGAGGTGTCCATGAGCTCCATACAGATCCAAACATCCCCCTTGGAAAAAACATATTTATATCAATCATTTACACTCAAGTCTTTAGACGAGAAGCAGTAATATATAAAATAGAAGATGAATATATAAAATCAAAGTTAAGATGTCACCTCTCTAAAGAGCGCCCCATAGAAGGTAACCGTGTAAAAGCAGTCAACTGTCCTCATGGAAATGTCCAGGTCCATTAGAAGCCTCTTCTGCTCCAAAGTGTTGACTGTGGCCCGAATCCGCTGTCAATGTAAACAGAACTGTATTACACATCTCTGAAAATCAATAGGTTACATTGCTTATTTTAAGATTTACCGACTCTCTAAAGCCACAAATGATGGAAAAATTACAGTTTTGCAATATACCTTGACAGCCATGATGACTCCACTGGGCACATGTCTCATCTTGTCCACCACTCCATACGCTCCTCTCCCCAGTTCTTCAATCTGTTCCAAGTCATCTGCCTTCACCACAAAGTTCTGGACAGCACAAATGGGCATTACAATGATGTATAAGGTAAATCAAAAGCAAGTGTTGGGACATTTATAGAGCAGCTTTACCCGGTCTCCGATTGTGACACAGGCCTTGGAGTCAAGATCTCGCGGCGGTCTACACAGAGCAGAAGTAAACAGATTATAATATAATTATATATATATATATATATATCACACACACACACCAAAACAGAACAGTGTTCCAGCTGCTTAAGACAGAACTACTGCAAAATCAATCAATCAATGGTTTTGTATAGCCCAATATCACAACAGGAGTTGCCTCACAGGGTTGCACTAAACATTAAGGCAATTGAGAATGAGGAGTCGTGTACGTGTGTTGTTAACCCTTCAATATACTTCAATGTGTTAACCCTGTAGTAGCGGAGGTTCTTGCTATTCCGCACTGTTTTACCAGGCCTGGAAGTCACTGCTGCGTTAAAAACTGCTCCAATACCTCACACAAAAGATATGGAAATTGTGGGAACAATGGGATACAGTTTTGTAGGTTACAGAAATGGACACAGCATCGAGGAGCTCACGCCGTAGTCTCAGTCTGACCTGTCAAAACATGTTGGAAACGTTGAACATCTCGTAACAATGTAGTGTTCACGAAACACGCACTTTATTACTTTGTCATTTTGGTCAAGAAGTATCCGCTAAATGCAATGTAAACCACACACTAAAACGCATGTGAAGAAAGTTACTTTTGCCAGTACAACGCTGTTTTCACCAGCTGGAGGCTTGTAGAGCCAAGTCCTGGACCCAGGCACAGCAGAAAGTCTCGTAACTTTCCAAAGACTTGTGGCTTTTAAACTCCTGCATCGTGTAGTAACTTACACCAAATACAAGGTAGTTTACCATGTCCATGTATGTGCATGGAGGTAAATGTTCCAGGTCTCTGTGGTGCACGGAGCTCGTATGGGTCGATGTTTTGGATGCATCGCCGTTTTGCGCTTGGTATGAGCTTGTTCCTGTAAGGTCTCTTTTCTTTATCTCTTTGCATTGCTTTACTTTCTTCCTTTTCGTTGTCGAATTTGTAGATCCGTCTCTGTCTCGCCGAAAATGTAAATGTGCAAAATTTAAAGTGCTCTGGAAAATGAGGAATGCGTGAAATTCTGGGGGCATGGTCGACAGGCTCAGAGGCCCCACCAAATCACCCCAACTCGGCACGTGACTCCTCATTCTCAATAAAACAATACAGTAAATAAGCCAATGTTGAGTCCAGGCAAACATTAACATAATGCTAACTGCTAACTCACAGACACTCAGCATAGCAGACTTATCGCACATGCCCAACACGCAACAGAAAAACCCTTTGATTCTGACTTACGCAGTGGCGGCTGGTGAAGGAGGCTTAAACACTTCTGGGACCAGTTTCAGCCCTGGGTTCTTCTTCTTCCCTGTGGAATCATATGGGAGGTTATTTTAGAACTGTAGATCAAGCGTTATCATAGCCACCGGTGCTATTGCAATGATGCAAATGTCCCACCGTGAGAGAAGCAAATGGGTTCATATTCTTATTAGCAACAACAAAATTCTAAAACGCACCCACACTTTCATTTGGAATTTTTTACTGAAAGTTCACACAAAAAATAGAAAAGTGAAAAGTGGGGCGTGCATAAGTATTCATACAGCATGACTTAATACTTTGTGGAACCCCCTTTTGCTACAATAACAGCATCAAGTCTTCTGGGGTTTGACTCTACAAGGTTTGCACATGTAGAGACTGACATTTTAGCCCATTCCTCTTTACAAAACAACTCAAGCTCTGTCAAATTAGAAGAGCGTTTGTGAACAGCAGTTTTCAGGTCTTTCCACAGATTTTCAATAGAATTTAGGTCAGGACTTTGACTGGGCCATTTTAACACATTAATAGGTTTCTTTTTAAACCATTCCATTGTAGATTTAGCTTTGTGTTTAGGGTCATTGTCCTGCTGGAAGGTGAATCTCCGCCCCAGCCTCAATTCTCTTGCTGACTCCAGCAGGTTTTCCTCTAAAATGTCTCTGTATTTGGCTCCATCCATCTTCCCAACTATTCTTACAATCTTCCCAGTCCCCGCTGAGGAAAAGCAGCCCCATAGCATGATGCTCCCCCACCATATTTGACACTGGGGATGGTGCACTCAGGACGATGAGCAGTGTTAGGTTTGTGCCATACATGACGTTTTGCATTTGGGCCAAAAAGTAAAATTTTTGTCTCATGTGACCAAAGCACCTTCTTCCACATGGTAGCTGTGTCCTCCATATGACTTCTAGCAAACTTCAAACGGGATTTCTTATGGCCTCCTTTCAATAATGGCTTTCTTCTTGCCACTTGTCCATGAAGGCCAAAATTTGTGTAGAGTACGACTTATAGTTGTCCCATGTACAGATTCCCCCAGCTCAGCGGCAGTATGTCGCAGCTCCCCCAGAGTTATCTTGGGGAACTTGGTTAAATTTCTGACCAGTGCTCTCCTTGTTCGGTCTGTTAGTTTAGGTGGACGGCCGTGTCTTGGTAAGTTCGCAGTGGTGCTATACTCTTTCCATTTCCGAATGATGGATTGAACAGTGCTCCGTGAGATGTTCAAATCTTTGTATGACTGAACGCTGCTTTAAACTTCTCCACAACTTTATCCCTGACCTCTCTGGTGTGCTCCTTGGCCTTCATGATGTTGTTTAGTGACCAATACTCTCCGACCATAGCTCTGAGGCCCTCATAGAACAGCTGGAATTACACTGAGTAGATTACGCACAGGTGACCTCTATTCAATGGTTAGGGCAAGGAGTGCAGTCATTAGGAATGTTATAAAGGCAATTTAATGCACTCCAAAAATGCTGTATGAATACTTGTGCACGCCCCACTTTTCTATTTTTTGTAAAACAGAATCGTGTATCATTTGCTTTCACTTCACAGTTGTCTGTTACAAGTGTGAACTTTCAGTAAAAAAAAAAAATCTAAATAAAATCTTTAAGGTTGTAAACAAAATGTGCAAAAGTTCAAGGTGTATTGTTTCTATTGTGCTTTTAAATTAGATTTTTTTTTCCTTTCCTTCTTTCTTATACACACACAAACACAAAAACAGATTATAACTCAATGAGAGCAAGATATGCATATTATGTGTTCATATACTATTAGCCATCCACACTCATCCTAAAAACAGTAACCCAAGAATGCACACCACATATACACACCTACCCAATAAGAGGAGCGTTTTTAAAAAATCTTTGAATAGGGTGCAAAAAGCCCCGTTATAGACTACAGTGCTATATATTTTCCTGCTTTGGGCCGTCTGTGAATCAGTGACAGCCACCCATTCATAAGAATTTACCAGCAGCCACTGGGACTTCCCACACACAGTTCCTGCTAGAGGGAGGCAACTACAGAATTCATAGAATCACTGTTATTTTTTCTGCACACGAGCATTCTTCTATCATGAACACTTGAACTGTTACGACACTTGTTCCTTGTGGTTTTTAGTTTAATATTGCAGTTTTCAACAAAGCACAACTGTGACTTTAAAATTATGCAGCTGAGGAAAAGAAACAAGGTCTTAGTCATTTCTTACAGCTTGCTAATAGTGTCACCATTAGTAGAGGAAGTGTGATTGGGTAAAACCCTCTTGGGAAGAAAAGGAAATAAAGTTACTAAAATCATTCATCGGTATACCACAAAACCGACAGTCATGCTCTGTGCGTAATGTAAAATAAGATCACAGAGTGGACCATGTCTCATGTGATAAGCAGTGATTGAGGTGTGATTTACGTCCATTTGTTCTTACAAAAATAGGCCTTGCTTTTTCTCAGCGTGGGTTTTAAAGAGCAAGCACTTGAGAGCTTCCGATGACCTGACAAATAAGACGGCCTTTTGTTCAGGCAACAAATCTCGTGTATCGCATGAAAGGCTGCAGCACAAAACCATCTCATATACCACACAGCCTTTTAGCTGCTGAAAATACCGAGACAACAATATTCTGTGGCTGCAAGCCGAATACAATAAAGACTGCATGCTACAATCGCCTAGTTTCCCTGTTGGTCAGCACTGCCATTGCGGGGTACAGGAGTGACCCAGTGTCCAGGCTGTGGATCATGACTCAGAGACTGGACACATCTGCTGAAAATACAACTGTCAGGCCCCTTTGGGAAAGATGATGTCACTTCAGTTGGCGTGCGGGCCACTCGGTGCTCCGCTCAACTCGGACTAATGTTATTTTTGCTTTACACAGGGTCCTGAAATGGAGTCACCATAGTATTTGCCAATTATACTTGCAAGGATAAAGCACCTACATGCCCACATCTGAAGAACTAAAACTGTTTGGGAAAGAGAAAGGGTCATGAAAAAAGATTAAGTACAGTAAAATGATGTCATGCAGTTAAAGCGTAATACTGTTCATTAAAGAAATCCGAGTGATGTTTTAAGGAAAGTATGTTGAGCACGGTACAACATCTGAACAAGAATTTCTGGATTGTGCATGGGATCAAAGTGTCAATAGCAAAATGGCGAGTCACCATCAGGAAGCTCCGGCCTTTGAGCAGGTTCTTATACAGACTAGGATGACTCATGTGCATATAATCTTCTGCACCACCCTCTCACACAGTTAGGGAGAACCCAATCTTCAACATGTCTCTGCAATATCAGACTTAAGGCAGCTATGAACTACTGCGTACAGGCCCACTCCCCCCTTGCCAGAGGAACTGCCCGATGAAAAAAAGGGCTGCTATGCCTGCTTCCATAACCGAATAGAAACAGTGAAACATCTCTGCGTGCAGCCAGTCACCTGTCAACAAAAAGCAGCGGCCACACCAGCCATTGGTAGTGCAAGTCAAAACATGCCATGGTAGGCCAAAGGCTGTCATTGCCCGAGCAGCACGCAGCCAATCTCCTGAGCCCTCTCAAAACAGTGTGTACTCCCGTCCATGGTAACGCTAGTATGATTGTGTAACTGCACAAGCGGTGAACTTGAAATGTAAATTGACATCATCATTATCACGCTCCGAGTGTGTGACGCAGAGGAAGGACCTTATTTTTTATGTTATTTTGTCCAGCACGCACAGTAATTACCCAGGAAAGTCGCCTGAAGTCAAGACCGCAGTGGCACAGGTCCTGGTCACTGTTAAAACCCCCTTTACCAAAATGAGCCGTCATAATGACACGCAAACTAAAAGATGTTAAGCTTTGCAACACAAAATAAGAATGATGCCACGAGACATTAAACCTTTCCTGAAATGTAACGCAGATATTTGATCCTTTAGCAACAATATTATTTAGTTGCAAGCAAGCGCATCATAGCCAAGAGACTTTACCCAGGGACAAGTTTTTGCAGCTTGGCATAATTCCTGTATTGTCCCGCTGTTATCCCACCAATAGGAACTTTGAACAAATGCTACAGGAAGATGTATTTGCAACATTGAGTACTTTTGTCGAGGATTTCGATGTATAGATAACACAGGCTGTGATTCCAATGCCATCGAATTAGTAGGCATTTATTCATGAAGCAGGAAAGACATGCTCGCTAGCTTCTTTTCCTGCTCTCGTGCAGCTTTTCACCTGGCAAGGCTACATTTCTTCAACGGAGCTAGCTAAACTACTTCCTCGAAAAATGCCCCCCGTTCTTGAATGTACATGTGCATGACCGCCTATACAAAAATGTGCGTTAAAAGACTTACCTCCTTTAGACAGAGACATTTCCCCTTCGCTTTGATGAGGGGGAAGGGAAGCACAAAGACTTTTGCCTTTTTTTACTCCCTCCCTCCCTGCATCTACCCTTACACTCGCTCAGGATCGCTGGCTTGTCGTGCAAAACTAGCAGCGATTAAAGGGACGATTTGCGCAGATCCTGTGCAGCCTACGTGACCCAGACCGCGGCCGACGTCTTTGAATAACGCTTAAAAGACAAATGCACAACTTTAAATCAAGTCAACGCGAGTTTACAGCACGAAATAGTTTGCTAACAAATCCTGCACTTTTAGGGTGGCCAAAGTCTGACAGCTGAAGGCTTCAGACGTAATGACGCACTTCCTGCATGGACGTTGGCATGCTGGGATATGAAGTTTATGTATATTCTGACGTCTGTAATAATGATTTTATGCGAACACAGCATAGTTAATAATACAAGAGCATAATGCAATTACTTTTTTATTGTTTGTAACAACCAACGTAGATAGCCAGACATTTTCTGTGAACATAAAAAAATCAATTAAGAAAAATACAAAAAAAAATTATAACTAGACATAAAATATCTAACGAGAGACACAGGGGCATCCTAAAGGGGTAATAAGGGCAACAATATTGAATTAAGAACGTTTTAAATTCTACATTAGAGCAAGTAGGCTAATTCAAATCAATATAGGAAGGAATTAGGAGAAAAAAGTAGTACAGTAACCTTAACTTAAAAACGAATACAGTGTACTCCCACCATGAGAATTATGATAACCAATCTATAGGCTAAGCCTTTTTGATCAACACACATATCTTAAAAGTTGGAAGGCAACAAAATGCACTAATTGACAATAAGATGTAGTTCTGATGAATAATGATGCTCTCATTGCTTTGTGATATGAGTGGACTACATGCATGCTCTTGTACAGTTGGTTAGATTAAAATCAATGGTGAGGTCACAGCAAAGGTTTAGCATCATTTCCTGGAAAGCAGCAGTGAATGATACACAGGTTTTATAACAACGTGCAGGTACAAAGAGCTGTCAATCAGGTACTCAGAGACACGACGTTGGAGGTCTGCATCTACTAAGAAATCTCCCGCTTCTTCTGTGCTTTGGTGAAAGTTGTAGACATGACGCACGACCACTTTCCCCTGCTGTCTGGCCATGACGATCACAGTTTTCTGGAAACCCACTCCGGCAAAATCTGGGCTGGACGTGGCAGGTGTTACAATGATTCTTGGGCGACCTCCATCCGTGCGGGTTGGCTGCATTGCGCCCAGTTCGGTATAGGTGGATCTTGCGCTCAGCGGCAGCCATCGGGGTGAGAAAAGGGCATTCCACGTCACCCTTTTGTTGGAGTCGTGCCCGCTGGGCCCTAGTTGGGTCTGAAAGCTGAAACTGCGGTCGTCGCGGGTAGGGTTGTTGATTATCCAGCTGGAACCCCAAGAGGAAGACAGGTAGTTACGTGGGGTGAAGATGCTACAGTTTACATCAAAGTATTTGGCCAGTTGGATTGGTGATGCAGAGTGGAACTGGAAGGCAAGATACAGGAGATCACGGATCGCTTCATAGTATTTTACAAGAAGGGGAGATTGTTTCTGAAGGCGGAATAGATGCTGAGGTGGAATCATGCCATAGCGGATAGCCCTTAATGCACTTTCTACAACAGCACCAAGTGGTTGGTTTTGGTTAATCCAGGCCTCCAGCGCTTCAAATAACTCAAGTTCACTTTGCAGAATGAGGTCCGAGCGTTGGAGCAAGGACAGGAGCAGGTCGTCGCTTATGGAGCCCCATTCGGCGCTCTGCAGCACCGAAGACAGGTTCCAAGACAGATACTGAAGGCAGCTATCCCGGAGGGCAACATCACCAATTTGCAGTGCATAGTTGTACCAGCTGACCACATGGCCCGAAGGGGAATCGCTGGAGAGATGTTGGGTCATATATTGGGTCATTCCCTGCTGCAAGGTTCCCACATGATACTTGCTAGCCAGTTTGTGCAGAGGAATGGCCTGTTCGAGTCGCACGCTAATGTCTCCACAGTAGAAATACCTGCAAAGAACAGAGTACGAGGGCATATTATTAAAAGATAGGGAAAGAATGCTAACATTTCTCAAAACAAATTCTTAGCGATGGATGTGCTATATTTAGGCCTGTGAGTCACAGAACCCACATTGTTCATTTTTTAGGTAGGTGCAGGCAGGTGAATTTGTAAGAGCTATATTTACTTTACTTGTGAGCCTCAACACAGGTCATAATTCAAAGGCTTTTATTTTAACTGGTACATTATTAATTGCAAAGAGGAAGTTTTGGCAGGACCAGAGCCGTTTCTATCTACAAACAGACTTTACACATACCCATAAGCCCCTCCCAAAAATTATTGTTACCTGAGAAACTTATCGAACACAGCTGCACAGTCAGGCTCCTCCCTCAGGACCAAGGTGCTGGAGTTTCGTGAGAGCAGGAGCTCCTCGAACACATCACTCTGCAGACTGAGCACCAGGGAGTGGGCCTGCAGCACCTTCACCTCGTCTGTGTTGATGGTCTGCACCCTCAGAGTCGCGTCACTGTTGTTCCCGGACATGAAAAGGTTTTCCAGACGTTGCACTAAAGTCATGGAGTGGTTAAGAATGGTGACTCCACTGTCCAGCGCTGACTCTAGCTTCAGGGCAGCTGTAGACAATAATATGGTGAGGTTTTATGCACTTTCCCCGTCAAACTCTATATGACCTTTTAATTCACCCTTTTAATTCACCTCATGGAATTAATCTGTCCAACTATTCACTAAAAGTGCCATTCTGAAATTTGCTCTAACTTTTGAGCTGCAGTTCAGTTAAGCAAAAAATTAAAAATAGACCCAACTTTGAGTGATGGTTGCTGACTCAGAGAACCATGTGTTCTAGAAGAGAAAGCCTGAGTTAGCTGCACCACAGCGAGCGGCACATACGGAGACTCACACATGAAAGTCCTTCGAAAGATAGGCTCTGCTCTGCCACAGCCGTCAGCTCCTCTGTGGCCTGTTTCTGGGATTAATGAGGGACTGAGGGGGCAGGAGCTTCATATCTGAACCATCATTTACAGTATTACAAATCAACTGATATATTTCAAATAACCAATTCATCAATTTATGGACCAGCTAAGATTCAGGGAACCAAATGCACAACAATGAAAATGACATATACTGTAAGAGAAAGATTTTTAAGAAGATGAAACCAGTTATGAATGAATAATGAGTCTCCAGGAGCCTGAAGCTTCTTCGACTTTTACCTCTAAATATCACAAGGAATTGTAAATGTCACAGAGAAGCCTCTGTAGAAAATTTGAATGTCAAGACAAAATTTTAGCAGTCAATTTTCAAGCGAAAGACATGGTCTATTCACTCATGATAAATATTTTGTTTATTTAGAGAGTTTACATTTTATCTACATTAATTCTCTATAATGCTGCTTCTTACCCTTTGAAAAATTACTGGCACAAGCTTTACATATAATGTGCCCTCTGTATTTAAATGGGGTTAGGACTGGAAAACGTCAAAAAGCGTATGCCTTCTTGTGGATAGATCAATAACAAAAGTAAAGCCCTATATAACTCAGATTAACATGATTAATTACAAGTGAAAGTAGTAATTTGTTTTGCAGAGTACCATGCTGATGTAGGGATAAGAGAACAACCAAAAATAAATTCACTTTTACCCCACTATTTAATGTCTATACAGACGCATGATACTTTTTCTAATTCAGTCAGTCCTCTATTGTGCTGATGAGGTAAAGCCAGGAAGCAAATGCACTTTCTGTAGACAGATAGATGAGGACAGGAAGAGTGGAATAGATGCATTAACCACAATGTGCCCTTAGGCTGGGGTGAAGCCACACACTGGAGTCTAGCTACAAAAGGCATTTTCTAGGAAACATGTATGAAATAGAATAACTAAATATATAATTTGAAAATGGTCTTACCTGCTTGGACCGTGACTGAGCTCATGCAGAGTGATACGAGTCCCATTATAACCAGGACAAAACTCCATGGTTCACTTAAACGTAACATATCTTCAAGTATTCCCTTATTTCCTCTGTAGTTTCTTCCTCTTTAGCTTTCTTTGACAGTGGCCAGCACAAAGGTGTATTGCCCCGTGTGCACTGTCCTGCTCCCTGTCCCGCACTCTTTATGTAGGACGCTGGCCTTTCCGCGGCACATCTCACAACCCCGCAGACGCCATTGATTGGTGGAATCTGGCAGGGGCGTTGCTATGGCGACAGCTTTGATTTTTAAAATTTCCCCCCCTTTTGGATGCTACGTGGGATTTAACATCAACATTACTAGGTCCGACCGTAGGATTTAAGCCTGCATTTCAAAATAAAAGGATTATAGACATTTAACTGATAAGTGCTTTGTATAAATGTCAGAATAAAAATGAATGTTCCTATAATGTTAGGTTAGTTTTTTCTACGTTTTGTTCAATCACGGTCGTTAGGGCTATGTAATTTCTCACTTAATCCCCTTCAAACTCCTAATAGGAGTTTTCATTAAAGGTAATTAGAGGCCATAATAACTGCAGCTAATTTCAGTCAATCATAAATAATAAACAGTTCAAGTGACAGTTTTTGATTCAGAGGCAATTACTGCTCAAAAGCCATATTACTTCCACTAATGGAAAGTTTATTTCAATGGTGCTAGGTTTTCTCTAATCAATTAAACATGAGTTAATGTTTGTGCATTCAAGTACCGTCAGCATTTTATTGGAGAGCCTATTAACCCTTATAAAATAAAGTTAGTATAACATGTCATGGGAATGAAATTTGATGGAGGAGCGGCACGGGTGAAAGTAGTTCATAAAACAGCCTCAGGGTTCGTACAGTTTTTAGAGGCAGCCATTAAAATTTACCCTTTATTTACCACTCAGTGCACATTGATTTGCAGGATATAGGCCACTCGATACTGAAATCACTGCTATAGCTGGATGTAGCTTTGATCTTGTGCGTGCAACAAGGGCATTAGTCAATCACTATTCAGACCATTAGTCCGTTATTTATTGATACGAGCATGATCCAATATTTGGCATATGTCCATGAAAAAATAAATGCTGGTTTGAGTGGATTTTGCAATTCAAGTCAAGCACAAAGACGGAAGAAATGCACACCAACCTGCGCTGCTGCTATGAATAACTTGACAGGTTCTCGGGAAGCTGCTGCTGCTTCTTCTGCGGAGAAATCAACTGGACTGAAAACAATGTGGGAAAAAATAAGTGAGATTGATGGCTTAAAATTGTCAAATGAAAGTTTAAATTTGTATAACTTATTTTGACAATGTTACACAAATTTAGTCGATGTAATTTTATTAGATAAATAATTAGAAAGATATAATAACATGTGTACCCTATTTGACTCTCAAATAGTTTTTCCTTACATTGTAAACGAGATGCTTATAGGGCCTTTAAATGTCTTACTAGAGCAAACAATGGTAACTGTAAATAGGGAAATCATGTGGTAAGTCCAAAACAGAAGAGCCAGTAGTGTATGAAGAGTTTATTTGCAAAAAGCAGAAGTGCCGATGAACATATGCATAACATATGTCTCTTTACTTGTATTTTACATTACCAGACAAATGTTCAAAATGATTCTAATATATATATATATATATATATATATATATATATATATATATATATATATATACACATACATATATATATATATAAATTGAGATATTTGCTTTTGCAAATGAAGTCTTCATATCTTATATGGGGTCTGTGTCATTCCCAGAGGTCGCAGTGCCGTCTCATCTAGAATACAGTATCATTACCATCAGGACTAACGTGAAAGGTGCTGGATTATCTTAGTGTGTAGCGTGACATCCATTGAAAGATCGATCAGCAACAGGGGGCATCACATAGCATTAACATGTTGTTAAGCTGACTGCGCGCCATTAGGGTTTACAAAAGCGCCCTCAGTGACCCACGCAATAACAAGGGCACTTTGAAAGTGGTACAGTGGGTTGGGGGTCAAACTGTGTGTAGACTATGTACTTTTTCCCATACTTGTCTTGGATTCCGGTAGAATCTCCATTATGCTAAGAGTATTATAATTTTCATATACAAAATTTGAAGATGGAAATCTTAAAATGTGATATAAAGTATAGAATGAAGCAATGCTATGGACGATAGTGAACAGAGCCAAGAATCTGACCCAGGCCCCAGAACATGGAACATCCCCTATGTCTGACCATAGTTATTTTTCTGCCTACCTGACTATTAATCATTTTATTTTCACCTTGTTCAGGCATTTTCCTGCAACATTTTTAAGCTTCTTTTTCTTTTAAAGGATGGCTGTGTCTTTGAAATGAAGGTTTTGGAATTAAAAAAACAACCACAACAGGACAACTGAGATAAGTGCAGTGACATTTTGATGCATATGAAAAACAATAGTATGCTGTCCCTTATTTCGGTTCTCCACGTGTATAATGCAAATCCATAAAAAAACTATAGACCTATATGTCAACAGTGTACAAAAAATAATGACAGCTGTTTTCACAAATACATTGAGTCAGAAGCAGCAGTTTTATCATGGATTTAGTTAACCATACATAAATATTACCCTAAATCAGTGGTTCTCAACTGGTGGGTCAGGACCCAAAAGTGGGGTAGAAAATAATGGAAATACTACCTGAATCTGTTTCAATGATAGTTATTATTATTATTATTTGATCATTTTCATCTTTATAAGCTTATTTAATGCTTATTCAATTATAATTGGTGACAAAATTACTAAATTATTATAGTATTTTGTATTATATATAACAAATTAAATTGTTATTTGGGTTGTGGCTTGTCATACTAGGGTGATGGTGGGTCCTGAAGCCATACCAGCTGAGAAGCACTGCCCTACATATTAGCGTCTCACCGAGTTTTATAACAACTTTATCCACTAGGGGGCTCTTTAAAACTCAATTATTTTTCTCTCCTCTAATACAAAAAACAAAACAAAAACAGAAAATGTCAAACATACATTTATAGCCATAGAGGTATGTTTTTTCTCCAATGAAAACATCAAACAAAAAAATAATTAGCTTTGTGCCCCCATTATGGAGCAACTGACCTAATCACTCAGCAGGTGACTTAATCATCAAAACACGGATGTATGCTTCAAACACACAGCTATTTAATAGCACTTGATTCTCACACAGTCACAGTGTATTGTGCACGGATTATTTCAGGGGAAAGTGGGCCACTGCGCCGTAGGTGAGTGGCTCTTTTGTTAAATTTAAGCTGCCCGCCCTGCACAGCAAATAATCTCACAGATATGCAAAGTTGGAAACCACCCCTCTGGGTCTGGGAGGTCAAATCGAGGTTGATGCTTTCGGCAGAGTTGACAAGCTACAATGACCTGAGTGCGCACTGGATGCGACACAAGGAGCTGGTGATAACATGGTTCAGTGGATTCAGAGCGGGTGGAAGAAATAAACAGGTTCAGTCCGCTGTCTTGGATTTAAATGAAGAAAGAAATCAACAACTGGGTTCATTTAAATATAGCATTTGTTATAAGGAGTCGCATTTGGAGCAGCGGTATAACATCTGTTTCAAGTAAGGGCTTTTCAATATTATATCCAACAGGTCTAATTGGCAATAGTTTCTTGCATTTTGATTATTTCACATTATTACATTATCACATATCCTGTACTTTATTGTAGAATGAAGTAACATAATTGCAGTAACATATGGTAAAGTAAATTACAAGGTTGCGTGCTTGTCATTATAACTTCATTAATGCATCATCCCAAAATAGAAAAAGTCAATAATTCAGTCTTAATTTGCTTTTTCTTCTTCTCAAAATTAGATGCTTTATCATTCAGTTTTCAATGTTTGTCATGTAGTTGTTTTGTTTTAATGTAATAACGGCATAAACAAAAAGCTGTTATTGATTTTTGTAGAAACCAATAATGGAAAGTATAGACATAGTTTGCACATTTGTTATTATCCTACTACTATTATAATGTTTTTTGGTTTTCTTTACAGCTTCATACAACACCAGGAGGAAACATGAGTTCTAACACTGCTCCCAGAGGATGCGGCCCAGACATCAGCGCTGTGTACTACAATCTGTGTGACCTGACCACTGTTTGGGGGATTGTAGTGGAGGCTGTAGCGGCTGGTGGCGTAGTCACCACCCTTATTCTCTTCATCACGCTTATGGGCTGCCTACCATTTGTAAGTGACAGGAAACGCAAAGGCATGGTGGCACTGCAGGCTGGTGTATTGGTCTTCACTTTGGGACTTTTTGGCCTTACCTTTGCATTTATTGTGGGCAAGTATTCCACCACCTGTTCAGCTCGGAGGTTCTTGTTTGGGGTCTTGTT
Organism: Proterorhinus semilunaris; assembly: GCA_021464625.1. Taxonomy (NCBI): domain Eukaryota; kingdom Metazoa; phylum Chordata; class Actinopteri; order Gobiiformes; family Gobiidae; genus Proterorhinus; species Proterorhinus semilunaris. The sequence continues at coordinate 18,827,993 of CM038352.1, read as the reverse complement.
CTCGGGAAGCCTTGCCTGCCTGGTGATGCATGGACTGTGGCTTGCACTGCTGGAGCGACGTGGCAGAGGTCTGAGAAGTTGGGTCTTGTGCTTGGGTGCCCTGGGGCTCTGGCTGGTGGAAGTCATCATCAATACGGAGTGGCTCATTCTCACTGTAGCCAGGAGTCCAGGCATTGATCTCCTAGACTTGTCCTGCATCATAACCAACAAAGACTTTGTCATGTCCCTAATATACGTCATGGTTTTGCTGGTAGCTACGGTTGTAACGGCAAGCCCTTCAGTCAGACACAAGCACAAGCAGTGGCGCCCAGATGGAGCCTTCATTTTGGTAACAGGTCTTTTTACATTGGCAATATGGGCAGCTTGGATAGTCATGTACCTTTATGGGAACTCTGTCATTGGAAATGCCACGTGGGATGACCCGACTTTGGCAGTGGCAGTGGTGTCCAACGCTTGGGTTTTCCTCTTCTGCTACACCATCCCTGAGATCTGCCTTCTGACCAGGAAGGACCCGGACCAGGAGCAGCCTCCCGATGGAGAGCATGTCTATCCCGCCAAGAGTTTGGTGTATGACAACATCATCAAACAAGTGGATGAACCTGCGCAGAGTGTGGATCTGGAAAACAGGGCATTCTCTCTGGATGAATCCCCAGGTATAACTTTGTCCCTTTTCAATTTCAAACTACATCATATTGACAATGACACAATGAGGCACATTGTGTGTGGTGTCCTGAACAGTTTCTATTTCCGTTTACTTTGCATTGTAAATAAATGCATGCAAATAACTTATTTTCTATTTGTCTACAGACACCTCAAATTCCCCATATGATGTTTTTAATGGTCAGATAAGAAAGAACGTCTATCAGCCCACTGAATTAGCACTTATTGCTAAAGGTCTAACTATGGTAAGCACATTTACAAATACGTGAATGATTATCTCTATTTGATCATAAATTGACATTGTTGATTTTCTTCAGATGGATCATGAAATCGAGCTCCTAAGACCCGTTACCCCCAGTTTAAATCCAGGAAGTAACTCAGTGTCTCTTCCATATCAGTCCTGAAAGCCGAATTCCCAGTAGCCCCAAGCCTTACAGATCTTCTCTTGTTTTAAAGACTGACAGTTGTATTGTAAGCAGATCCTAACATTATGGCGTAGAATTGACTCAGAAATGCTTACTGGCGAACAGTTACAGTATGTGTGGCTATTGACAGTGATTCCCAAAGCAGGAGTCGCGAGTTGTTGAGTGCTTTTGGGGGTCGCGGCCTTAAAAGTTTGGGAACCCCTGGTCTATGGTAGTAAATTCTGTATAGTTATAGAAACAATAGAAACATTATTTACTAGTTGCACATTTCCTTAACTGAAAACTGTTTGTGAATATATATAATGTTTTACATTGGTGGTTGGTTGTGTAATGGGGTAGATCTGAAACTGTGTAGCTCACATAAAATATTCCAGGGACATCGTGCACTAATAGCACTGTTAATTTACATAATAATAAAGTAAGCCTTATCCAAGTTTAACCACACACTAGTAGGGCTGGGAAATGTTTTTATTTGAATTAAAAATCGAGTTGGTAGGTCAAATCGATTCATATTTTCAACAACAACAAAATCTTTTATTTTTCTCTGCCCTCTGCTTAGGGGAAAAAGGTCCTGCTGTACAAATGTGCCTCAGTTACCTCAGGATTTGTGTTGTTTTATGATCTTAATCCAAATACAGTATAAATAATTTGGATGTTTAACAATCTTTGTTGCACACTGCATAGTAACCTTTTTTAGTTAGAGAAAGGGTTTGCCTTTGCAATTTTGTTTATGTTGGTTCACTTTATTTAAATACAATAAATATATATATTGTAAATTTCACAGTTATTTTGTTTTAAATGGGGGGGGGGGGGGGAATACTGGTACATTGGTAATCATGGATAACCCATTTATTAACGTTTATTAGATCATGATTGAATTACTTCTGAAAGATCTCACACGGCCGTGTACTTTGCCATTAACCAATTTATTTATCATTACAATTACAAAAGAACACTGCATCGATATTGTTTCAGCGTCTTCAGAGGGAGGGACGGCCAACTGTGTTTAAAAGGTGAAGCTGTCTTCTGCACATGCTTAACTGACCCTTCAGTTATCTCAGGAGAACCACCAGTCACTGGCAGCTGGTCCCTTATGACCTGTCACTGGGACAACAGCAGTGGACAAACAGACAGGGCTGTTTGACTGCTCAACTCACCAAGATCAGCTATAGACATAACATGAATTAGACTAGAACCTTGAGTTAAATACTGGTGATTGTATCATCATTTAGGGATCATGCACAGAACAAAGAAAGGCTCTGTTCATGAATGAATTAAGTAAAATCTGAAGGGGATTATGACATGTGAACAAGTGTGCCAAACTTCAGTACCACTCAGGAAAAAGCTGATTGAAAATCTTTTACATGTATACAAAATACAAATTTGACTTTTATTGGAGAATATTACGCATTACTGAAGTATACGCAATATGTTTCCCGTTTTACAAAAGACTGACCTCTCGTGGATATTATGTTAATGAACCATTGGCTGCTGACTGCAACTTACCTGACCACGCAGTGACACAAAGCTTTGTGGTCCACTGAGCATCAGGGCACCACGCTTAACAAAGCATTTGATTTAATGTTCTCGATGAATGGTTTTAAAAAATGCAATTGAATATTCTTGAGATGTCATTTCTTCTGCATTTGTTGTCTCTGTTTCTTCATACTACGATAAGCCTCCACCACTCGCTGCCGCTCCTCCTCCATGATTCTCTGTCTGGCCATTGAGGGCTTCGCTGGATTAGAAGCTGCTTTCTGACCAAGGAGTGAATTCAGAAGAAGATCCTTTGAAGACTTCTAGAAAAACATAACAACAACAACATATGAAATATAGTGCTTAAGTCCATTTTAATGCAAATAAATACATCCAGCAATTTAGTTTCATCTTGATAGAAGCGCTTATTTTAATCCAAGTGACCATAGCGCAATGTAAAATAAGGTGGAATCTATGATTATCCAGTGTATACTCTTTACAGTGTATAATGTAGAAATTAAACCTCTCGTTATTGTTTTAGCCTGAACCTTACCTTCTCCGGAGCTTTTCGGGGTTTGAAAGAGAGAGAAGGTGGTGCCATTGTTACTTCACCAAATGGGACATCATCTACAGAAAACAAAAAAAATCACATTGCAAATATCAGCACAACATTTGCAAATATTAGCACAACCTTTGAAAAGTATAGACTACATCCATCAGTTCCACACACCAGTACAGCCTGGAAGTATCTGTCATTGTGGTTCATTTTTGCAGGATTAATTGTATGTTAGTGAAGTAAAGTGTAATTCGATTGATGTACATCAGATTCAGTCGAATATCATGCGTTGCTTCATTACCGACAAACATTTCCTTTTCCAACATGGTTTCTTGTTTGTCCAACTTCTTCTGCTGCATCTTCAAAACTCTGTCTTTAGCATATCTGCAGAGACAAGCCATGTTTGTAAAATGTGGAGAGGTAGGTTTTGCAATTATTAATAGAACAAAGACACTCACTGCTTCTTTTTGTCAGATTTGCCCTTGTCTGCAGGCCGTTCTTGCTGGTCTGGCTCCAGCTCGGGCTTCCTGTCTACTTGGTTTTGGCTCAGAAAGAGAACATGTCTGGTGGCAGCTTCCATGCGTCCCACGTAACGCTTCTCACTCTCCGCTTTCCTCCTTTTAAAGTGCGGGACAGGTATATCTCCGTCATCTTTTGGTGCGCCTTTGTGCGTTGCTGGGGAACGCAAAAACGACAGGCATAGACTGATTAGTTGCACATTTTAGCAATCCACATTCACCCGTTCAGAGGTGTACCTTTTTTGGATTTTCTCTTCTTTTGAGAACCCATCTTCATCTGCTCTCGACTCTTCATAATCTCTCGAAGTCTGAACGGAATTTGTTCCATGTGGTCCTCTTTGGATTTTTTGGCACCTGGCTTCATATTTTTACTAAAGAAATACAACATTTATTGAAAACAAACACATGGACTGAAACACAAGTGTATAAGTACAGACTAAAAATATATAGTAGGACTCATCTGTTATTCAGCAATAACACGTGTGGCTAGCAGCTCATGAAAACGGCATGGTTTACAACGTACCTCAGCCGCTTCGAGGTGTCTTTACTTGGAGCTTTGTTGTTCTTATTCTTCCCCATGTTGCTTCACCCTTTACCACACATTTAAACACATTCACAATAAACAAAAACACGTGGACTTTGGGAAGCTCTATGGGAAGGAGAATGGCTGGCTGGCTCAACTTCCGGTATCGAGACAACGCGAGATGTCTTACTCCGATGTCCAGTGTTTGGTGTTGAAGCCATTGCCTAATAGTTTAAGGACTTTGTTCACTGATCTTATATCTTCTTCTGTTATAATGACATGATTATATTAACAGTTAAGGCATACATTCACTAAAACCTCCATCTTAGAGTCAGTATCACTCTGACAAAGAGACGATCTTTGATGTGGGGCTTTTTGAAGGCGTGCATTTCGCTCTCTTGCCACTTGGTGTCACTGTTGATTAATGATATAGCGTGTCAGTTTTGTAGCACTTATGACATCAGAACAATAAAGCACATTGTTAGGACCTATAGCGTGAGCACGTGATAGAATGATTATATTATATGCTGATTTATTATAGCCTTGATTGTTATAAAATGTTCTTGGACTAGCCACGCTGGTAAATTATGAATATTTCATGAAGACATAGGCTATTTCTTTATAACAGACTGGATGTAAAATATATGTACCTACATATCTTTTTGCACAAACAAGTAAAGAATTGTGGACTCAAAGCTTCAGTAGTTTAGAATTCTTTAATGGGGTGACTTGGCACAAACACAGATGTTTCTTATCAAAATATTTAAGACAGAGAAAAAACAAGCTCTTGTTGAGGAATATAACCTTTTTTTCATTCCATTCCCTCTGCCATAAGGACACTGAACCAATTGCTCTGAAAAGGATGCATTGACATATTGTGTTTTGAAACAGTTGATGCTTTGAGCTTCTTTGACATGAAAGCACCAAATTGTAATGTGGTCACTGGTCATAACAAAGATTCTGATTCTTTATAGACGATCTTGTCCCTATGTAAAAAAGGGGGTAACTGGCTCTCACATGTTGCTGTCATACTTGTGTAGATTATGATGTGAATGCAGAGGCAGGTGAGCCGCTGTGTCTTGTGTGAAGTGCACGAGGGGGATTAGGTGGGACTCTTAATACACTCCAATCTTAGAAACTGCTGATGACGGGAGAACAGGGTCTGCTGGCGTCTTCCCTGCTGAGAAAGCTGTCATATAGTGTACACAGAAGATCATGTTTCCAATTCAATGAGGCACATTGTGGGAATCCTTTAATTAGCTTTATTTAAATTGTAGGTGTGTGGGAATATGTTCCTAAAAATGTACTCTTAAAATAGATCTAATAGAAGGATTTTTCAAAAGTAAAGTCCTTCTGACGTTATACCGTACATGTGCGCCAAATGAGCTGCACATGTTACGCACTAACGGGACATCCTCTCACCGCGTCATAATCCATGCACAGAGAGAGTATAAAAGAGGTTCACTGATATAATGTTTATTATATCCTCCACACTACAGCTGTCTGAGAAATCTCCCAACAAGTGAGGTAAGTACCTTATTGTTTTAATATTTTATCATAAATGCAGCAAAAAAAAAAAAAATGGAATCCTTTACATAACCAACTAACGGAAACGTTCAGTTCAAAGTTGTGATCTGCTCATGAAGATGTCAAATAGCTGCCTGTGTGCAGTTTGTTTGTAATGTGAGCCTGAGAATAATGGCTTTGTTTTGCTCGGGTCATGTTTGAACTACAATCGCACTACTTGTAATCCAGACCGATATTAGTTATCCAAAGGATGTGGGATACATTTAATTGATGTAGTGCGACAATGAAAAGGAGGGGAAAGATACTGAATATTGTTATGACACGACTCTCATTTAGCCAAGCAACATGAGTTTGAATGGGCCCAAAGCTGAAGCAAAGACAGGCTGTAAAGCCCCGGTCAGGGCCACTGGTCCCGGGTCCCCACGAAAGTCGGGCCCCAAATTCAAACAAAGAAACACACGGCAGTTCAAGAGCAAGCCCCCGAAAAGAGGCGTCATCGGGTAAGTCATCGGGCTTCTAAATAAAAAAACAGCCTTATAATGTTAAGGAAAACTAAATTGTATTGTTCTTTGTAGTTTTGGTGAGGACATCCCTGGAATGGAAGGTCTGGGAATGGGTAAGCGCCAGAATGTCTCATTTATTTCACTATCTTCAGCATCTGAGACATTTACGCATGTCCTTTTTTTCTCCCCAGACATCAATGTGATTTGCCCGTGGGAGGCCTACAGTCATCTAGAACTGCACGAGCTCGCACAGTATGGGATAATTTGATCACGCAACTTGGATCTTCTGCTATTTTTTTCTTCTTTCATTTTTCTAAACCAAATTGTGTCTTAGGATCAGTAACAGTGTATTACTGTCAATGGTTCAGTATAGCCACCAAAATATGAACTCTACAATAATACCATCAAATGTGTTAAATATCGCACGCTTTTACAATTGTATGATGTGGTTTAAATTTCTACATAAAGCCAAACGGATGCTTCAACAGACCTGCATATGCACTGTTTGAATTAGGCAACAACATTTTGAGTATATGTAATAAATAATTTCCTGTTTCCTGTTATTCTAAAGCACACATTTCATTCATTGTTTTTGTGATATTTTGATATGTATTTGGGGGTTCACTAAGCCACTGTTTTTTGTCAAAACATACGCTACGTGTCCATTCATTCCACATTCAAATGACTGACAAACATTTCCAGATACATGTCACAGCCCCTGCACGTAATAGTTCCTCCTCGCGCCGTACTCGTGCCAGTGTATGCTCTCGATCAGTCGTGACGTGATGAAAAGAGCCACCATCTGGACAACCAAAACTACCACGGCCACCGTCCCGATGATGCCTTCGTGCTGTTCGATCCAGCGAGATATGCCTCCCAGACAACCCCCCAGGAACACCACGGTCTGTGCTGTGAACTCGTCCATTATCAACGCCCCCACCCCGCACTGAGAGTTCCACACTGTTCCGTTCTCCAGAGGGTCCACGCAGCAGGTCGCAGGGACGCCACAGGCCAGGACTCCGGGCGCAGAGCAGTTGTAGTATCTGAAGGATGACAGGGCTTACTACCAGTCTATTTTCTATTTGTTTTGTTCTGTTGTATATCTAGCATTATTAATCTGGTGATCATATCTAGCTATGAATAAGTGAACGTTTTTTTCATATCTACAGCTCTGTTTTGTGCTATTGTCTCTAAACCCTTGATCACAGACCTAGGCTAAGTCTTTTCCACTACTTACCATTTATTCTGGAAATTGTCTTTCACTTTCACACTTCAACTTACCCTATTGACTAATGTCACAGTTCAGACACTGTGGCTTAAACCAATCTTTCTATCTTGAATACCTTTGGACCCTTCATTTGTGGCCTTGTAGACCCTCTGTGTACCCGTAACCTCGAGGGTGTTGAAGATTAGAAAATGGTCAGCTAAAATGACTATTTGTAAGTAAAAAGACAATGTTCTGTGTTCAATTTACAGCTAAAATAGTCTCAGATTGACACATTTGAATTTAAATAACATTTCCTTTCAAGATTATGTTCATATTGTCTTCAAGTTCACCTACATCTGAAATATTTGACACTGACTGAAACCATTGCACTATTGCTTACATGTTTTACAAATTTACAAATACGTACTGCATGTATGTATTTGCATGCCTAGCCACACCACATTTGGCTGTCTCTACTCACATGTTGACCTCCCAGTCACGGTAGGTGTCTGCCCCACAGCACTGCAGGTTGCTCTGTACCTCATCCATTATGAACCTCAGATCCAGATCATCCTGGTACCTGCCCATGGCCGCGAGCATCCCGGATCGCAGGTAGTTCCCGATCTGATCCTGCAGACTGTACACCAGAATGGCCATCACCACCTGCGCTGCGATGAGGGCTAGAACCACTGCAGAGAAGACCCTGAGCAGGCAGCTGTTTTCTCTTAGGGCTCCGACACATCCGGTCAGACAGAGCATGAACAGCAGGAAGCCAAGAGACATTAACAGCAACATTGGATCTGTTCCTATGCTTCCAATCTTCTCTTGAGCGAAGGACTCTTTGCTGATGAGGCCCCACATACCCAAACCAAGCACGATTAGGCCTAGGACGGTGAAAAGAAGGTTGCAAAAGAAAAGAAAATATTTCAGAAAGTAGTCCATTGGCGAATAACTGTATATGTGGGGAATTTTTGTGTTTCCAGTTTCGGGTCCATTATTTGTCCCTTCTTCATCTGCGTTGCCATCGGTAGCCTCTTCATCTTCCCTGTTAGCTGCGTCTGCCTGAAGACACAAGAGATGACAGATAATAGGTCATGTCCACACAAAAGGTTCATGTTATAAAATATAGATCAGAACTGCTTAAAGTCTAAACTACAGGGTTAGTTGTTTTTTACACATAATAAGACCCCGTGGAGAGACAATATTTTGTTGCATGCATAAGGACATAATGCCTGAATAAGTGCAGCTTTTGTGATTTGTGAGCAATCGACTGCAAGTTTAGTCTACATCACAAGTCAAAACTAAAGGTTGTTTACCTTTGGAATGAGAGGACTGGTCTCACTCTCAGCGGACTCTCCCTTCTGCCATGGAAAAGTGAATTTTCTTGTGAACTTCCACATAGTTTCTGCTAAAGGTAGATGCGTGTCCCTTTACAGTGCAGAATACCAGTGAGGATGAATGGAGAACATAGGGCATACCATTTCCTACAGAGGGAGCAGGGAGCATGTGAGCAGAGGTGAAGAGATGCAGTACTGAGGCCTGTTGCTGCGGGCTGTGGGATTTCAGCATCATGTGAGAGTCACAGTGCAGGGATTAGACATCAGCGGAGTGCACTCAGCCGTAGAAAGTTTAAAAGGGGAATGTACTTTTCAACTATTTGCCCACCACCAAAGAGCTGCTACGTCACAACCCCTGTGTGTTATAATAGGCTATAGCTTTACCATGATCTTAAGTGTGAAGTTTTATTGTATCTAATGATTGTTGTACGTCTAATATCCTAAAGTTGTTTTCTATGTTTAACAAATGTGCTGTTTAGAGCATACTCTGCAAAACTACAAAGTCAAAGCTCAGGAAAATAATACAGTTGTGCTCAAATGTTTACATACCCTGGCAGAATTTTGGATTTGTTTGACTATTTATCAAAGAATATGAACGATAACACATTAAGTTTCACTCATAGTTAGTGGTTGTGTGAAGCCATTTATGGCGAAACAACTGAGTTTGCTATTTTTAAATCATTATGAAAAATTAAAGTACCAAAAAGACCCTCATCCAAAGTTTACATATGCCCGTTCTGTGTATTTCCCCCTTTACCATCAATGACAGCTCGGGGTGTCTTTTGTGGTAGTCGTGGATGAGAGTCTTTTTTTTTCTGATTGTAAGCACAGCTAGCAGTTCCCGGGTTCAATTCCCACCTGGATAGGGCCTTTCTGTGTGGAGTTTGCATGTTCTCCCAGCGTCTGTGTAGGTTTCCTCCGGGTACTCCGGTTTCCCCTACCACCAAAAACATGTACAACAGATTCCCCTCTGGGGCCAGGACTCCCCTGAAAAAGAGATTCTTTATCTCAGTGGGACTTTCCTGGTTAAATAAAATAAATTTAGGCTATATCCACACGAAGACAAAACGCTTATATTTTCAGAAACTTTCTTTGTAAGCACGAAGCCAGCTTAGTAGATGTGTGCGTCCACATGGGTCGACTCAGGTCTGTGAAAACGGCGTGATTCACCTGCCAGGCCTGTGTGTGGCGCTGTGACGCTAACACAGATAATAGAACAAGATATAGAGGGCGCATGCGCAGTAAACCTTTCTGGAATGTAAACAGTGAAAATTAAACGGATTCAAGGATTATGATTTACGGAAGAGACGAGGAGGCGAGTTTATTCTTCAGACGTAACGGGACTAAAGCAGAAAAACCTGTCAGTGACCGGACTCTTACTGTCAGTCCAAAAACAGAGACTGACTCGGCCATGTTTTTCTACTTATCACCTGTGACTTGCGGATTACAGTGGAGCAAAGAGGAGCGAAGTAAAACCATCATAGATCCATGAGTAAAACTCATTATAAGGTCAGTAGATTATGGAGAACAGACTCCACCCCTGTGCTGTGATGTCATCGTTTTAGTAAAAGTTGCGGAGACGTTGTAACAACGGCGCCACGTAAACGGCGTTTTGAGATCTTTCCACTCTGGGACCTAGTTTGGAAAATGTTCGTTTACAGACCCCCAAAACGCCGGGCTCGTATGGACGATACACTGGATTGATAAAATATCTTTGCGTTTGGTCCTCAGCTTGACTTCGTATGGACAGGGCCTAAAAAGCCTCCTTTTTTGTCGTCAACAAGGCTTATGATAAAAAACTGCAGCCCAGGGATTTACACAAACTGGAGGCTTTTTGCCAAAACGGATGGACCGCTTTACCATCAGAAAAGATAGAACCTCACCCACAACTACCACAAAGACTCCAAGCTGTCATTGATGTTAAAGGGGGCAATACACGGTATTCAATTCATTTTGGTTCTTTCTTTTTTCATTATGATCTAAAAATAGCAAACTTAGTTGTTTCACCAAATGGCTTCACACAACTATAAGCGAAAAAAGAAAAGAAAAAAACGTTGTTATCTTTCATATTCCTTGAAAAATAGTCCAAAAATAAAACATTCTGCCAGGGTATTTCACCTTTTGAGCACAAATGTTTATGGCTATTTGTTTGCATGTTGCACCTAAATTGCGCCACCGTCGCCACGGCGGCGCAATTTAGGTGGTTGGAAGAGCGGGGTTGTCTCATGATCGGAAGGTCGTGGGTTATAATCCCAGTTCCCGCAAATGCACACTGTTGTTGTGTCCTTGGGCAAGACACTTCACCCGACTTGCCTCCAGTGTCTACGTACATTGGTGTATGAATAAGAGTGTGAATGGGTGACTGGTTCCTTACTGTAAAGCGCTTTGGGCCTATAAAAGGTAGAACAGTGTTATATAAGTTGAGACCATTTAGAATTTTATTTTACTTGCATGTATTACAGAAACAGGGCCCTAAATCTGATATGTAAATTAGAGAATGCTGTGTGAACTAAAACTGTACAAATGAAACTTTTGCACGCGCTACTTGTTTTGCCCACGAGCAAACGCTTGATGAATGACCCCAAGATTCAAAAAGAAATGCTTCATTTCATAATTCAAACTACTGCCATTATACCACATGACTCTGACACAATTTTACCAAATGACAAAGGCAAATGGAAACATTGTTTTTCTCATTGCGTATACCACAAGGTTTCCAAAAATATATACTTTTCATATTCTCCACGAAAACCCCACAACAGTGGAAATCTAAACATAGTGAACCGGACTATGTGGCGCAACAGGCCCTGGTCCAGCTATGATCAGATGGAATTTATCGGGTAATTTGAATAACATCTCATTGGTTTTCCACGTGTGTCCTCGGCAGGTCTGCTCATTCTGTGGAAACACTGTGTCAAACACAAATGGCTCCAGGACCTCTGCTTTCTCTCAGGTGCCATGATGGTGTCCAACCTGTTTAATGCACTTCCATTGCTCACGCTGTTTGGGAGGAGGAGACAGGGGAACTTGCTCCAATAAACAACTACGATTTTGACCAATGTGGATTTGGCATTGCAAATTATTGTGCAATTATTTAAAAAATTAGAGTGAATCCCCTGAATCTCTGACTATAATGAGATACAATGTAGAGCAGTTGCAGAGAGCATAAACAATATTAAACCAACCCTTTTTCCAATGATAAAAGTAGATCTCTTTGTGGAGAAGATGATCATATAGAAGTCCCTAAAAAATAATAATAATAAAGTAACAGATGTTATGGTACATAAGGGAGCAGATAGAACTGTGAATACTATTACAGATTGCATAAGGACTTTATTTCACTTTCACGTCCATTGGTCTTTCTTTCCGGAATATTCAGGCTTTAACTTCACAGCCGTTTTGCCACACTCACAAGAAGAATATGAAAAGGCTGAATCGATTCATGCCTTTAGTGCTCGTCAGACAGACATGTCCAGCTATAATTTCTTAAATTGTCAGTGCTTACGTCTTATGCTACTAATATGTTTGCTATTCATCTTCTTTACAGCAAACACTGGACAATGACCATGAGTTCAAACCAAACGCAGATGTATGGGACGTTTGCCCAGTCAGAAGCACTTCAGACAGCTCGTATATCAATAAGGTCTGAAGAAATCTGCTATGCATTTACAGCAGCTTCAATATCTACCTGAAAGTCAATGAGAATCAATCTGAGCTACAATCAGTTGACATCAGTTATTTCATTCTTTAGTAGAAAAATGGGACATCACTGCACTGTGGGTGTATCTGCTTACCCCACCTAGATGAGCCAACACACCTCTGTCTCTACTGTCATTCACAAGGAACTGTATAGTTTGTGTCTCCTTGTACTGGCGATTTTATTGTATATATTTTGGACTGAGACCATGTGACATGTATCCTGTCACATGACCCACGTAATCAAGCTGTGTATATGTACAGGTGTGTTTGAGCTACTTTTCGTTGTCTGAACGTCACATGTGGTGAGCTAAAAGAAAAAAAAAAAAATGGCGAGCTTACAATTGTGTGGATTTTCATCGTTTTCTCATTATCATTTTTTGATCCAGCATTTTTTGATCCAGCACACTGACTAAAGACCGGTGGATATGCGTGCCTTGACTCTTAACTGTCTATCACTGCACTGGCCCTATGGCAGGGTTTGGCATTATGTACTTTAAAACGCAATATAATAAATCATACTGATAACTCAAATTTGTGTTATTGTCAGTTTATTTCTCTAGTTAAACAGGAACTAATGGTTGGATCTAAATAGTTAATTGAATCTACACAAAATAAATAAATAATTAAATTCAATAAATTTAACAAAGCTCGAGTCTATGCAGTGTTGTTATCATGATTCCTAATTGAAACATGCCCTGTTTGTCAGGTGCATTGTGTTTCTTACTTGATGTTGTGCAAAGCCTGTAGGATTAGATCACCCATCACTAACCACAAGCGCTGGCCTGTGCCTGTGGTAGTCCAGATGTGCAGCACATTGTATGACAGTAGGCAGTAAGAATGCTACTCTGGATACAACATCAAACACCTCTATTGGACCGATTGCAGTTGCTGTTGCCACTTGCCACACGCCAGTCAAATGAAACTAAGCGACATGTACAACAAAGTCTTAGCAAACACTACAGATTAAAGTGATCCCCTTTAGACAATACATGTCAGGGATCTAATAGAAAGCACAGTGTGAGAAGGAAGGTTTCATTTTAATGGCAAAGGAGGAGAATGTGTCGCTGCTTTTTTGTAAAGTGGGAGGTGCAGGACTGACCGTGCTATAAGAGCATGTTCAGGGCAAATTTCAAATGTTTCCGTGTGAAATTTTGAACAGTGAATTCAGAGGAGCCTGAATAGTCAAGGTAGTGTTCTCTATTTTAAAAGCATTTTTAAATATAGAGTACATTTTACTAACTCTTGTTTTATTATTTAGATGCAAACTAATGTTTTCTTTATCCTATGATAAAGTTTTGCAGGAAAGCAATTTAATGTTTATTTTATTTAAAGGATGTTGAGGCTTGTAATCCTGTCCTGTTTCATCACAATTTGTGGATCCCAGAAATGGACAAAAGTGGCAACGCAGCGGGATGCCAAAGGTAGGACGTTTCCCACAAATAAATATTTTAAAATCTACTTGATTGCAGTTATTCCTAAACATGTCCATACTGCATGTGTGTTGCCTTGATCACAATTCAGGGAAGACATGCTCAAATTTAACACAAGTGCTGGACAACTGGAAGTTTGCAATTCTAAGTCAGGTCAAGGACATGCTGATAAACGACCACAACACTTTTCTGCCCGAGTACAGTCGGTGAGTTACATCCCTCTATCTACCTGTATCACCACGAAACAAAGAATTATGCTGCAATAGGGCTGAAAAGATATCACACAAACTGTAATTGACTGTAATTCGATTGAAGGTTTTCATATTACAAATAATTCGGCTTATGAATACAAACTGCAATACCTTTTCGGTGCGCCACCACTACCACAACCTGTAAACCTGGCGACAAAAAGCCAAATTCCAGTAATTGTTGAGATTGACTGTAGTTTATATCAGGGGTTGGCAACGTTAGGCATTGAACTGGCTCCATGAGAGGATTTTTAGAAATATGAACACCCACATCATCATAGGACAAATACCTGTTCAAGTACTCTAAACATGCTGAAAACAGTGTCATTTCCTTTTAAGCTTACACGGATGCCCTCCACAAAAGTGACGTGTAAGAGGGACGCTTTACTTTGGGCCACGAGTGCACTTTTGACATCGGGGGGCCTCAAAGCAAACTGGACTAGATTATGATTCGATTCAATTTCTATCAATTAACAGCTCTGTTGCAATTCTATTTTCACAGTGCAGTCATGTGCGAATTCTTCACTAAACACATCATAATAGAGTTTGCCAAAAGTGAAAGAAAAAACATCTCGTTATAAGATTCCTACTTTGTTGTTGGGGAAACTGCCTCATGTAACAGCCTGCAACAATAAAACAGAAACAATATCTAAAGGCTCATCAGTTTTTGCCCCTGTCTCCAATCTAACTTTTATAACCTCCAAACCTTTGCGCCACATGTCCCAAAAGCAGCCCATGTGTGTGTGTGTGTTTGTGCGCAGGATTCAGCCTCTGTCGGACGCCCTTGGAGACCTGTACACTCAGTTCAACAAGCTGAAAGAGGAGCTGAGGGGACTCACGGCTAATGTTGACAAAGTGGAGACAATTGTGGATGAGATCTCTCACAGACCCCTCCCGGGTCGTCTCCTTCAGAGGGTCCCTCCCGGTGCCGGCCAAAGATCTGCTCTGAGGACACAGATGCGGGGCCCAGTCCGACCCGTGACCGCAGCCCAACTGAGGAGAGCAAGACGATGAGGCGCCCATCAGGATTAGTGTGATGTGTCTCAACAGACCTATGTGCACCTTATTTCAAAAACTACTCATATTATGTACTTCAACAGTGTGTGCGTGTGTCTATCGAAACAACCACGAGATGGCAGCATTTATGTTGGAACAGAGAAAACAAGCGTCTACATTTTGAGGAAACTGTAAAGAATAATTAAATAGAGCTATATATCAACTTAAAGCACGTGTTTGGTGGTTGTTTCATCACCAAATGTTAAGTATATTTTTAAACTATAAAATCTTGCTATAAATAAAGAGTTTTTATCATTATGAGCGTTCCCTGCTGATAGCGTTTGTGTGTGTTTTGTGCAACAAGACAAAGAAAAATACGAATATCACAATATCAAATTCAGTTACCCTGACCGATGAGAAAATAAGTAATTGTGGAGTAATCTAAGCTTTCTGTAACAATGTGGGTTGAGTGGTAAGAAAGGGCAAGGTTAACCCTTGAAGTAATGTCGCACTCTAGTGGACAATCTTACTTTTTGTTTTTCTAAATCAAAAAGAAGTGTTAAGTTGGTCGTCGTCATGCAGTGTTCTACTTAATACAGTAGTTCATTTAGTCCTGTTTTCAAATTTAGTACGTTTTTTTTGCGTCATGGGATTTCCTGCAGAAACTCACCTTGTTAAACTTTGGTTCAGCTGTGGTCCAAAAGGAAGGTTTGTTAAGATTTCATAAACAATTGCAGAACATAACCTGCGTAAAAACCTGCGTTTGTTAAATCACATTTAATTTAATTAATAACACCGTTGCGTAAAATCCTCGGTAACAACCCGGAAGTGCATGGAGACCCTTACGAAAGGAACATATATTTACCAATATATTATTAGAAATACATTGTAATATATTGTAATACATTATTTTCCCAGTACATTTTCCAATATAATATATGTTGTAAATATATGGACTTATATATTGATGATACATATATTGTACAATATATTATATATTGATGTAATATATTGTAATATATTGCAAAATATACAAATGATTGCCGCTTTCCATATATTGCAATATATTAAACATAAACATATAATATATTTGTTTATATATCCCAAAATATATGTAATTTTATATTTATAAATATCCACTATCATATATTTCGATTTATATGGGAAAATGTATTGGTTATGTATTTAACATTATATGGAAAAATATATGAGCATTATATGGAATGTACCTTTATATGTTAATATATGTTACAATGTATTTGAAATATATGTTAATATAGAAACAGGTAATATATATATATATGCAAACATTTGTATGGTAATTAACACAGACTAATGGGCATCTATCAAAAGCCAACTTTATTTTCTTTTAAATCAGATAAAAAACAAATCCAGAGGATGTTGAGGTAGAGGGGTACATTTTTAACAGTGCAAAATCTTAGTGCAAACTTTAAACTCAACTTCCTGCAACAGTGCAAGTACAAAACTTAAAACAATTACAAACTTTTGCGCTTCACCTGGTGTCTTAGCTCGCAAATTCGACTATTGATGGACTTTCTCACATCAGCGTCTTTGGCCGCCGGAAACTGTTTTACAACAGCATCTGTGGAACAGAACAACGATTACCACCTCAATCATCCTGCTTAATCATCCCGTCCCCACTTCTTCCTCCTGCCCCATAGCCCCCGCTCATCCTCCCTCCTGGCATATGCAATCAAAACTGGAAGACAACCAACTCTAAGAATAATTTACCTTGCAGAGCTTGAATTTTCCTCGGGTCGAGAGCCTGCCGACGCTCGGCATTAGGATCCAATTTGCTGACCCCTCCTTTCAGGTTGGACTTGAGGAGGACTTCAACATCAAAGAGCCCCATCAGTAGCACCCGAGCCATACCATTGGCGGTGGTACAAGTTTTTGCCGTCTCCCAACAATGTGATGAGATAGTGACATCTTCGTTCCCGATTTTCACCTTTTATAAACAAAAGTATAGAAATATGACCATGAGCAAGGATGAAAAAAGGAAAGTCACTACAAGCATTAGAATGGATACACACACACACACACACACACAAGCAATAAGAGGCTAATAATGCAGTACGTTTTTGTGTTAAAGGGTTTATACAGGCATCGCGCATGTCATAATTTCCCCATACATTTCCATTTAATGCCAGTTTTGAATCTACTTTAATGCAAATGTAAATATATTTAAGGCCTTGATTTTGACAAATTTCACTTAAAGAGCTACTAAACACCCCTTCCAGATCTTACTCCACCCACTCCCAAAATTTAAAAAAACTCAGAGAAAGAGGCGTGGCGAGAGGCTTTGGGGAGACGCGGGGAGGGGGAGTGTGTGAGCGGTCTCTGCTCGGTTGACAGTCTCAGACCAAGGGCCAGAGTGAACAGGACTGACTGACTCCCGTTAAGCCGCATTTAGACGATATGGCGCCACTGTCCCGGACACTGCAGCCTCTCGTACCGGCTAGCTTCTCCGGACATGTGGCGCCACTTTCCCGGACTCTCGAGCCTGTCATCCCGGCTACATGCCGAGCACACGCGGCGGACATTTGGCGCTCTTATCTCCCCGTTCCTCCTCCTGGCTTTAGCGGACACTCAGTCACACACTGCCCCGCTCTGAGCCTCCAAGGCAGGGGATGGCCAACCGCTGCCCCCGGTGTCTGTGAGCTCTCCCTGGGGGAGATTACAGTAAAAAGCCCTCAGCCCCATCAGCACTGACAGCCCTGATTATCTCTGTCTGCCCGATACAGCTTTATCGTGTCTGTAGTTTCAACGTGAAAACATCCAGCCATGTCACTAAATAAGTGAATCTGGGTATTTTGGGGAAACATTTGTCTTTATTTAGTCGGAGAGGTCGGGGATGTGAGTGCTGTGGTTCACACACAGAGCGGGGCCTGTAGATCAAATCCCCGTCTCGGGTCTTCCCTCCTCATCCTCCCGCTCCCTGGCCGCTCTGTGACCGGCATGTTGGGCTCACGTCACAAAACGGCTACTGAACTACCTGACTAAAGTAACTACACTAGAAACGCTGCGCTAAAGAACTAACTAAATACTATGCTAATAAATTGGTAACCTGAAACCATGTAAAACGCTCGCTCGCTAT
This sequence comes from Proterorhinus semilunaris, assembly GCA_021464625.1. NCBI lineage: Eukaryota > Metazoa > Chordata > Actinopteri > Gobiiformes > Gobiidae > Proterorhinus > Proterorhinus semilunaris. The sequence goes on along the minus strand of CM038352.1, from coordinate 18,809,770 downwards.
TCCAACTCCAACTCGCTACGGGGGCGTGTGCGAGACTTGGCTTTTATACCCGAGCAGCAGAGCGACGGACGTTACACAGCTGGCAGAGCAAATGGGGAGGACCGGCACGAAATTCAAATGTAGTGTAGCCGAAAATTTAGAGAGGGCGCTACACAGACGGTTTTAGGCTCAAAAGTGAGATTTTATCTATTTTGCACTAAAATGTCAAAAAAATTACCAGGACATGTAGAGAGCGCTATAAGAAACATATTTATGCAGTTTATAAGCTAAAAAAAGTTGATTTGGTGCTTAGTTGTCCTTTAATGACCGAAAGGTTTTTAATGCCCCGCAGAAACCCTGTATCACAAAAATGACAATTAACAAAAACTTACTTGTGAAGGTCTGCAAGGTGTGGAAAGTGACGTTTCACCTGGCCCGTCACTCTCAGTATCGGGTGCATCAGCATGTTTGGTGGGGTGGTTGTCAACATCTTTGGTGACGGTGCTCATGGAGACAAGCTTTCTCACCTCCAACAACAGAGCTGGAATTTCTGTAAAAAATAAAATAAAAAAAGTACAAGATTTTACAGACAGCAACCATGAAGACCAATATTGTCCTACACATCAATTGACGTAAAATAATCGTTACAAGAGCAAGTTATAAAATGAACACTGACTTCATGTAGACTATATCATGCTCATTTACCATGGGCTCATTAACAGTAACAATCAGTATAAATAATACAGATTGTGGCTGATTGTTATCACTTGCACAATCATATAGACAAAATGCAACCGCATTTTCTTGCTTATTGTGCCATGTGATACAAATATTGATGGTATAATTCTCGATACTTGCCTTTAACTACCATGGTCCGCAGTTTAGAGTTTTCTTTATGTAAGGCCTTGATCTGGCTCTGCAGACCTATAGTAAAGTCATCGCTTTCCTGGCTTGATGATGTTGCTGGACCTGGGCTGAACTGACTGTCCGCTGACAGTAATTCCTCCTCCGCCCGTCTTTGAGCAGCAACTTTGGCCTTTTTCTATTGAGCAAAAATATATATTTTTTTATCATTTAGTCATGTATAATCCAAAACACAAATGATGCATTATATGACATCAATCCTTGTTGAATTACCTGTTTTCCAGAGCCAGAGGCTTTGTCACCAGCACCGGAATATTCTTCACCAAAGTCCAGGCGTTTTTCTTTTCTCACCCTCTTAGCCGGCATATTTCCACTCAGTTCCGGCACCAATTCCCGCGCTTCCAGTTTCCGCTCAGCAGCTCTCACTGTAGCCTCTTTTTCTATATTAATTCATATGGATACATTTAATATCAATATAAACACCACAGCAATGCATAAATACTACAGTCTTAATAATAATGTGCCAAATTTTAGACTGCAAAATAGTAAAATACGGGATACACATTTTGACATGATAAACGCGGTAAACAGTACCTGGTAGGAAATAAAAGTCAAGTGTGAGACTGACTTGCCTGCTAACTGAAGAACGACAGCATCTTCGACGGGCCATCCATGAGCAGGCCTCTTGCTGTTAGTTGTTCGACATTCAACAAGATATGTCGTGTCAGTTGCAGCATCTGGGTCGAAATCAATTATCCAACCGACGGGAACGATGCTGGTTTTACCTTTATCAGGTCCCTTCGCCCAACTAACAAGGGCAAACTTATATTTTGACATTTTTTCTAAAGATAAATACTTAAATGTAATGTTCCACCTCCTTTTTGTTGTCTGGTTGTTGTTCCTGTTATAAAATTATACCGGTTTGTGACTCCGTTTGTCCTGCTCGCGCTTAAACAGCAACCAACGTTCCCGCCTAGCCTTGCGCATGCGCAAAAGCTGTGCAACGATTGGCTGGTTTGTTGGGGTGATTGTTGTGCGCATGCGTAGGTGCTAAGCATTCTGGTAAAAGTAGTCCTATATTTCATCCCATCCATTTTCTAATCAAAACAACCTTCCGTTCGCGTAACATACAAAGAAGAGCTCAGACAAATGTAGAAAATGGACAGACTGAAAAGGAAATACATCCTCCTGGGTTGTGATCAAACGGATATCCCAAGAAGAACCAGACGATTATGGAAAAAAAGGTTAGTCTTTTCTGCTTGATTCTGGCTATTTACACGATACGATAATGCTAGCTAAATCATGCGCAGCTAAATCTAGCGGCACCGGCACACTCGAAAAACCTCTACAGCATTTTCTAGTCAATATATCATCTGGTCTACATACATAAATACGAAGTGTCTACGACGTCGTCCATTTTGCCATCACACAGCCTATGTTTGAGACAATACCAATAATAACTGGTCAAGGTTAGGGCCAGGAATTTGAAAACGCTTTACTAAAACTACCAAGGTTAAGGTTTGGAAAAGGTTAGGGTTAGGTTTATTTAGCGATACATAATAACGTTACCGTTTTAAATCAAGTTTGTCTAAAAAGTAATAATTTATTTCATCTCTCAAACCATTACTAAGTCGTGCATAAAATGAGCACAAAATCAACACGTGGGCTGTTCAAGACTTAAAAAGTGGTGTGAACCCTTGGTCACTGGACGTCTTTTCTCGCATTATCATAAGGAGACGGCAAAATAGAAAAGGGAGTTTTATAATTATTTTCATTGCTTTTGATGTGAGTCTAGCCGTGAGGTATTTGTAACTATCTTCTACATAAATAATTTAGTATCACACAATTTTTCAATATGCATCTATTGATGTGATGTTTACTTAAGGGCTGGAGAGAATCATGTATTCAATTATAAATCTGTTTTCTATCACTTTCCCCTAGGAAAGCAATGAGAGATGCCACGATTAATCAGCCAAACCAGGATTTGGTAAGTCATGTACTTTAAACATGTAAACTATACCATGCTTGTGCTATATTTAGCCAGAACATGCTTTTTTATATTTAACAAATACTATTGTATCGCCAGATGCATCTCCAGCAACGGATGTCTTCATCAATATCTTAAAAATATGTGTAGAGTAAATTTTGGCAATGACTATTTGTGACTGAGTGACATATTTTGGTCAAATGTATTGCAGTCATTGGATGTCATGTGATGTCAACCCGTCAGACCTTGGAAGCTAAACAGGGAAGGGCCTGTTCGGTACTTGGATGGGAGACCGTGTAGTAACACCAGGAGGCCTAGAGAATGCAGTGAGTGAGTGAGTGAGTGAGTGAGTGGTTGGAGGGGTTGATGGCGCAGACTGGTTGCCTCGCTTCCATCAGTCTACCCCAGGGCAGCTGTGGCTACACTAGTAGCTTACCACCACCAAGTATGGAGTGAATTATTATATTTGGGTGTGTGGAGTATCTCTTTTTAATTAAGTTTGTAGGGAAGGCAACTGGTTGGAATAGCGACTCCCACATGCTAGATTTGGTTGGTGACTGTGTGTGTGCGTGTGTGTGTATTGTGCAACAGTGGTTTATCAATACTTTGCTATCTTTTCGGCAACACAGAATCTGAATGAGAATTCCTCTCACTACGATTCTGACAATGGGCCTGAAGACGCACATGATGTCAGCCACAATTTGGTGAGTATAGTTAACAGCACATGATTTTAGGTTTGTTGTCTTCAGAACTAGATATGTTACCTTGGTCTTGCAACTTGTATTTGTATTTTGTTGTTCTCTTTCTTTAGGTAACTGATGATGATTCGACACCATGGGATCCTCTTAGTGGACAGGAAAGTTTATCAAGAGGAGCTGGAGTCTGTGTAGGTTTAGACTGTTTAATGTTAATACTATAAACTTCAACAAGAATCCAACCTATAGCCTCTTGACGCATGATATCACAATTTGTGAGAGCTTTAGCCTAGTATCTATATTTCACGCTTGAATCACACAAATGATTGGATACATATAATAAAAATCTGTGTTTAGAGATTTTGTTCTTATTTACAGAACCTAAATCAGAATTCCTCTCACTACGATTCTGACAATGGGCCTGGAGACGCACATGATGTCAGCCACAATTTGGTGAGTATAGTTAACAGCACATGATTTTAGGTTTGTTGTCTTCAGAACTAGACATGTTACCTTGGTCTTGCAACTTGTATTTGTATTTTGTTGTTCTCTTTCTTTAGGTAACTGATGATGATTCGACACCATGGGATCCTCTTAGTGGACAGGAAAGTTTATCAAGAGGAGCTGGAGTCTGTGTAGGTTTAGACTGTTTAATGTTAATACTATAAACTTCAACAAGAATCCAACCTATAGCCTCTTGACGCATGATATCACAATTTGTGAGAGCTTTAGCCTAGTATCTATATTTCACGCTTGAATCACACAGATGATTGGATACATATAATAAAAATCTGTGTTTAGAGATTTTGTTCTTATTTACAGAACCTAAATGAGAATTCCTCTCTCTACGATTCTGACAATGGGCCTGAAGACGCACATGATGCCACTCCTGTTGTTGTAAGTATAGGGCAGTGTTTCCCAACCAGGGCACACTTTTCATAGCCAAAAGAAACCAAAGGCACACCCAGATATTGTTTGTATGTGGTGTAAAATAATCACCACACACACAAAGACTATACTATAGTGTACATTTTGTAAAGTTTCTTTAGTGTGCATGTTGTAACATGCAGGTTGGTTTTCTAAATTGTATATGGGTTTTTATTTTTTTTTAGGTTGACTATGATTCTGAACCATATTCTCCTCAAAGTTCATCAGAAGGAGCCCAAGTTTGTGTAAGTTTTGTGTAAATTGTGTGGAACATATAACAGTAAAAGTTTAATTGGTATAAAGTGTTTCAAATTATTGTCATGGCTCTACTGGATTTTGTGTAGAATTAAATTAATCATTCAGTAAGTGAATTAATCAGATTTTGTTTTTCTTTTCTCCATGTATAGAGCCTGCATGTTGACAGCAATTCTATTACTAGACGTCCTACTTCCCCACTCTTGTTTGAGGATGAATCTTCCACAGAGCGTGAACCTCCCTTCAGTGATGGACCTAATTGCAGCCAAGTGTCACCAAATACCAGTAACTATATTCATAATGACATGGATGACATTTTTGGATCCAATATTGGAAGTGAAGAAGAATCTTCCCTTTTATTTGAAGATGGCCCTGGTGAGTCAATAAATGAGGAACATTTTGGAAAAGTAGGTCATGAACTGGAAAGCGAAGAGACACTTTACACTGGTTCACGACTTACACAAGCGCAGAGTTTTTTACTTATACTTTCATTTGTTTTGAGACACGGACTCACAGGCATTGCTCTCTCGGATCTCCTAGATTTAATCAATATTCACTGTCCAGAAAACACACAGTTAACCTCAAAGCATCTGTTCTTAAAAGCACTTAAGCCAGTAGAAAGTCATCTACAATGTCACATATATTGCCCAAACTGTGAGTACTATATTGGTGAACAGGATGGTGAAGGACAATGTGTTGTATGCAACACAACATGGGATAAAACCACCTCACTGAAGAATGGAAACTTCTTTATATACTTGCCAATCCAAACACAGTTGGAACATCTTCTTCAAAGGGAAGATATTGCCAATTGTCTCAAGTCAAGAGACCGCACATGTAATTCTGACATTTTTGAAGACATTAGAAGTGGAAAAATGTACTGTAATCTGAACAAAATTGGAGGCCCGCTTGACTGTACTCATGGATACTCCTTAACACTCAACTGCGACGGAGTGCCTGTATTTAAATCATCACTCTTTGGTATTTGGCCATTATATGGGATTGTAAACGAGCTTCCATACCCTGTGCGCAAAGACAATGTTCTTCTTTTTGGTTTGTGGTTTGGCGATAAAAAGCCAAATGTTAATACATTTTTAAAGCCATTCATTTTAGAGTGTCAGAAGTTGTCAACTGCAGGCTTTACATTAACAAGAAATGGCATTGCAGAACAATGTAACGTTGTGGCTGCTCTTATGATGTGTGATTCGGTAGCTAGGCCCATACTTCAAAACATGACCCAGTTTAATGGCCTGTATGGATGCAGCCTTTGTTTACATCCCGGTGAACAAATTGAAAAGGGTCATGGCACTGTCAGGGTATACCCATACAAAGACGTTCCAAAGAGGGACCACGCTTCAACCATAAGTGATGCAAGGGAGGCTTTATGTACAAAAAAATCTGTGAGGGGTGTTAAAGGACCCACTTGTCTGATAAATATTCCACACTTTGACATCATATCTGGCATGCCTCCTGACCACATGCATAATATACATCTTGGTGTGGTTCGCCAAATGGCAAGCATATGGATGGACAGTGAAAACCATGAAAAGCCATATTATATTGGCAATCGAGTGAATGAACTTGATCAACAGCTCTTATTAATTAAGCCTCCTTGCAATATCACAAGAGTGCCCCGATCTCTTCAGCAGAGAAAGTTTTGGAAGGCTTCTGAATGGCAGAACTGGTTACTGTTTTATAGTGTATTTGTGCTAAAAGGAATTCTGCCCCAGGTATTTTACCAGCACTGGTTAATCCTTGTCACATTCATGTTCTTGCTTTGCAAAGACATTATTACAACAGAGGATGTACAAAAATGTGAAAAACTTGTTGTAGATTTTGTCAAACAATTTGAAACACTGTATGGGAATACCCATGTGTCATTTAATGTACATTTATGTCTTCATTTGCCAGAGTCTGTCAGGAATTGGGGACCTTTGTGGGCCCATTCTGGGTATATTTTTGAGTCGTATAATGGTGAAATACTGAAAATGTTTCATGGCACTCAGTTTGTTCCCCTACAGATAATGAAACAATTCACATATAGACAAATATTGCCTCTTTTAAGGAATGAGGCACTGAGAAATGCTGTTCCTGAATGCATTCAGTTATTTAGTAAGTTAACTGGCCGAAAGAGAATGAAGCAGTTTGAAAGTGTAGGTGATCAACTTGTTACTCTTGGTTTGCATTATTCTCGAAAACTTTCAAGCGAAGAGTTGCTGGTCATGAGAGAGCAACTTTCAGTTACCACAGATACAGTTGTGAAAATATTCAGGCGACTTCTAGTCAACGGAGAGCTGTATTACTCTCAGGAGTTCACAAGGGTAGTGAAAAGGAACAGCTACACAGTGCTGTTGCAGAATGGACACATCATCACTGTATACTATTACGTTGTAGTAGAGCAACATGGTAACAGAAAATGCCTTGCTTTTGGGAGAAGGTATGACAGGTCATATAGTACACCGATTCATGTTGAAAATGTAGTTGGTCTGAAGAGGGAAATCCGTGGTAGAAAACAGATATTTGATGTGACACTGTTCAAAAGAAAATGTATGCTCATTGATCTACCACATTATGCAAGCCTCTATGCATGCATACCTCCAAGATCCAGTGTGGAGGATTGAAAATGTAATTGTAAAGTACATTTCAAAAATAAATCTTAATTGGTAATACAGATTGTTGTCTTCATTGAATAATGCAATATATATATATATATATATATATATATATATATATATATATATATATATTGTAGCATATAAAGACAGACTTGCATGTACAAATATAGTGCATGTTTGGTCGTGATTGCAATACATTTTATATATTTATCAATATATACACATATATGGTCTATGCTTATATTGCAATATACTGGAAAATATAAATACTAAATATCATATATGATAATATATTGTTAAATATAATGCATGATATTTTCCAATATACTGCAATATATTTTTGTTTCGTAAGGGGATTCTGTCTTCAAAGTAAAATACATACTGCACAAATCTATACAGTCCGGTTTTATTTTGAAATTATTGTTCCAGAAAACCCACAGAGCCCGTTTAACTTGACAATGGTGCAATTTGTCGCCAAGTCCTTTTGAAGGCTACCCGAAACCTGTAATGCTAATACGCATCTGTCAAGGAGGTTCTTCACTGAAATAATCCTTCACTTAAACCGACCCGTGTGACGACGAGGTGTCAAGGAAAATGGAACCCGCTGTTTTTATCTTTACCCTCCCCGGCAGAATGTGTTGCAAGATTTTGGTGTCTCTCTGAGGTGGGGTGAAAAAAAAAAAAAGCTCTGCGTGTCCAATCTTCATCTGTAATAGGTCAAAAAGGCGCGTGTGACTGGGATCTTGTTTTGATCTTTTTTTTTTCTTCTTCTTTTCTTTCTCCCTGTTTAGGCTGCAAACTGTCCTCTCCGGCGCGACGAGGAGGAGGCGATGCTCTATGCTCCACATGTGATTGTCATGTCTTCTGCTTTTTTCAATCCAAGCTTTGCCTTCAGCTCCCACTTTGATTCAGGTAAGCGAGGAAATCCAGGTTATTCGCTGAAATATCTATCGATCTGATGCCATTATTGTGCCTCATTCATTGTTCCAAGCTCCTTTAACATGACCACAGACATTTGTTACATGGAGAACAGCACTGATAAAGAAAGGGGTTGGCTTTCCTTGTGCGAATCTATGCACATATCCATGTATAATGCCAGCACGTGTGGACATCCAGTACTTGGAGTGCATGTATGAGGAAAGGGGTGACCTTCTGACAGCTGTGCATGGTTGTGTTGTGTGGGGATACGGCTACTTGGTCTAAATCTCCTGATTGTTTATTATCCTTGTGGGCAAGCTATTCCAGGTGCGTCTGCGGCATCTGCTGCAGTGCTACAGGATCACAGTGAAGAAGTCATGGCTGCGCAGACAGACACTGTGAGGATTTGAATTAAGGCAGAATAAATAAGCGTGTGGAGTGTAAACAGGGCTGAGAGAGTCCCCGCACAGGCTGCAGTGTGCTGAGCATACCAATGACACTGAGCCCAGCATACCTCTCCAGTTACATCCGCTGTCTGTTCCCTGCACACTTCTATGGTCTCAGGGATTTTTGATATGTTGCTGTCACTATCATCGACATTCAGACTCTCAGCAGTTGCAAGCCACCGCTACATTTGAAAGAAAAGGGGGGGAAAAAGACACTCAACAAATCAAACATAATGTGTGTGTCTCCACATTGGCCGTTCTGTGCATGTAACAGAATAAACGAGGAAATTAGCTGATTCATGGGATTCTTGCACAAAAAAATAATAGAAATGTCAAAATGAAGGTCCCCTGGTTGATGTTATGTTGACCACAGAAACAGGTGTTCTTTGCCTTGTGCCACATTTCCAATATACTATAGGGTTTTTGATCTTCGTCTCCTCGTCTGCACCTATATGCATCCAGATTACCAGCAAAAAGAATAACGTCCTATGTTGTAACTGAGGCATTTAACTCAGGGCCGCTCAACCAGTCTGGACATGATTTGCGATGCTTCAGTGCATTGACCTTTTCAGAATTAGCAAAATGAGGTGCTTTACACGTACAAGTACAGCCCCTAATTCAGCCTTCGTTAAACCCTTGAATCTTGCTGCTATTCTTGACCTGTCAAAAGAGCTCCCCATTTTAGTGAGCTATACGTTTAGAGCAGATGCAGTAATATGTCCCCTGTGAACAACCATGCTCTTCCTACGTGCTGCAATATGATACAAGTTAGCCAATGGTGTATCATTTAATTTAACACTACTCCCCAATAATGTCATAACATATAACTCTCCTTCTTACAAAGTTTTTGACTTTTACAGAAAGCACATGCATTTTAATATTGCTATGCATGTGTTTAGATGTGGCTACATACTGTTTAAAGATTGTATTGAATAAGCTTATGTCATTGTGAGACGTGTTAAGTCCAAGTGTCACACATCTTGATACTGGCTGATACATTCTTGTAATAGCACGGAGAAGTAATGTGTTGCCTAGGTGACAGAAAGAGGTGTGTTGGGGGGAGGGGGGGACCAATCATTGTCCTATAGTTCAAACAGCTGAGACATAGTGTTGCTTGAATTTGATTTAACGGGTTTTTACAGTACTTAATAGAATGGCATAGGAACAGGGTATTATGTCGTTTGCAGAACCTATTGAAGCCTTTGCGGTTTGCTAAGTGCGACCATTGAAACTGCGATGAAGAAGGAAGGAAGAGGAGGAGGAGGTTGTCTTTTGGTCCTTACATAACATGGATGGTCAGATCTGTGTGCACGTATGTGGGGTTCTTCTGCACCAATGATTGATAACATGACATGTCAACACCTGGTCCCACTGTCTTCAGCACCAAGGACAGCTCCCAAATAACTCGTCATCTCAGCAGGTGATGACATAAAAGGAAGTGATATCTGCACAGCTGTATAGTAAATGGGTTGTTACTGTGTTATCACAAAACACCTCATCTGAACTGATTTGAAAACAAATCTCTTCCTAAATATCAGCATTATCAGGTATAAACAGATCCCATGGTGACATGGGGATTTTAATGTTACAGTGGATATTGTGCTGCATAAATAATTGTAGTCTTGTAGTCAAATTGCAATATCCAGTTGATGCGCTTGTATATTGTTTTTTACATCAGGGTTTAGCGCTGATCTGAAGGGCAGCAGATACAATACACTGATCCAAACAGCTGAGCGCACAAGGCTGTCTGTAATCATTCTCCACTGAGGCCTGGAGGTGGCACTGCCAGCTTCTGCTCCGCTCCTGCTCTCGATGACAGGAGTAAAAGTGGCTCCATTCAAAAGATAAAGGCTTGATACCAACATGGAAATATCGCCGAATGATTGTTATCGCATCCGCTGACACATTATCCATATCACTGAGGTCTTCCATCTGTCAGAGACTTCTGCATATCAATCCGACAGAGATGAAACAGAAATGCAGGACGACTTAAAAGAAAGAAAACCAAATCACACAGATTCTCAAATATAAACCAGGAAGGACTCAGACATCACACAATGAAAAGACATACAAATGTAATGTCTGAATGAACAGTCAGCAGGGGGATGGACAGTTGCCCTTGGAGTCTTTATCCTTTGACCCACCTTCTGGGAAAAGGGAACAGCATAAGCAAAATGTCAGATTTTAGTCCTGATCTTCCTAATTTTGCTTTGATTTAGTCCAGATTTAGTTTTTGTAAACACATTTTATCATTATGTAAAATATAGTGAAACTGGCCTTGTAAAATATCACAGTAATGTTGTTCAGCACCATACTCACGACTGTCACCACATGTTGTATTTTTGTTTTTGTATCATGCAGCCCTAATGAAACGTCAGAGTAAATCACTAACCTGCAGTAAGCAAAGTAATTTCTCAACATTATTGATTGGGTCAGAAAACGCCTGTCCCTTGCTGACTATTGATTGTTCATATCTCCAGGTGTGACAGCGAGCACTTTAGTTACATAAATAAACTCTGAGGAAATTGGGATAAGAATAAAGCGGAGGTAGCCACTAAAAAGGCAGCCATTAAAACACTGCTCTGTGCGCTTATTATGGAGTAATCAACTCTAATGCCACTGTGCACAAAACAAAAGTGTAATTATAAATAAGGTAGAGGAGGTTTTCTCAAATGTGTTGGCATTCACAAACACAAGGAATTATTTTGTGCGCATCATGAGACTATGGCTGAAATGTCAGCTTAAGCACATTTTTGCTAATGGTCTGCACGTGCATCCAATTTGTATTGAGCCTGAGGCTGAACATGCAGCAGTAACTATGGCTATTGAATATGGAAGCAATGGCAATCTCTGGATAATTAATAGTTAGGAGAGAGACTGTTATGGAAAACTTAATGGGAACTGTTTGATCTGACATATCGATGTGTCTCCGTCAAATTCATTGCTTGATTCAGCCATGGCTTAGATATTGCTTAGTTCGGCTTTACATGCGCTTTAGTTGTTTTAAGATGTGTGTTATTTGTGATTTTGAGGCTTTGTTTTGGCCTGGTTGTTTACAGTTCATTCCTATAGTTTGCCCTTCAGCTGTCTCGTGAAGAGTGGTTTGGCTTTACTCCTCCCGGTCTAAGGTGGAGTCAGTCCTCATGTTAGTCCTATGTTGTCCTATTTAGTTCTGGCTTTGCCCTTCATGCTAAATTGAGTACTGAAAGAGACAGAGTTCAGACTTAATATTCTTCACAGCGGATAAAGATGTAAATTTATTAGAATGCAAAAATGTAAAATCAGTCTTTATTATGCAGATGAGTGACACATGTTATGAAAGATTCTTAGGCTCTCGGTGGAGAGAGAGGGAGCAATGCAGAACTGGTGTTAGGTGTTGCACATTGGGGCAACAGCTGGCATGTGTGGTCAAAAGACTGATGTTAAAACTAGTTGTGATTGAAAGAAAGCACTGCAGTCTGAGTCTTTAGCTCTTCTGTAGGTGACTTTTTAAATACTCTTCATGTCTTAACCCTGATGCAGCAGGAAAGCAGCAGAGGCAAAAGGAGGAGCTCTCCAGCTCTGCAGCACTGTTCACAAGTTAGACATTTAGATCTTTTTCTATAGTCCTTGCTCCTCACCATGTATTTTGAGAACAGGTTTTGAAATAAAAACACTGGGAAGTTGTTCTAGTTCCAATCGGCAGATGTGTACATGTAAATGTAAATGTTTGTAGCTGTTGTTGCCCTCAAGTTAGCTAACAGCGTGCTGTCTTTAATTGAATTGGACTGTAATGGTTGTCCACATCTCATGTTCTAATCCCCTCTTGTGGTGTCTGGGTAAAGATGATTTGATTGCAGTGGTGTGGAGTTTGGCCCAGTGCCCACTCTGCAGCCCCTGCAGCACTGCCGACTCCTGGATCATCCTCGGACAAAATCAACATGGGAACTATGCAGCTCTTTGTTAGTACAGATTCGTGTATGATTTACATTGTCAACTCAACTGTGTGATGAGTTGTTTTTCAATAGCTTTATAGGACAGGACAGTGTAGTGCATGAAATGGGTCGAATTGCGAGGAAAGACATTTATTAAATAGTTGGAGCCGGGACTCTAACTGCTGAGGCAGGCAAGTTGCAAAGCATGCACTCTGCAGCTTAACCATTTGGTCCTCCAGGAGCACAAGCACCGGTTTAATCTAGTTTATTGGACAACTTCTGAGAATTAGGAGAAGGTCTGGCAAAAGATGCCATTTTGAAGGTGTTCGGTTTCCCAATACACTGTTATTCACTGCAATTGGGGTTTTTAACTTAAGTGTTGGCCTGATGGGCATCACTTAGTCCTGTTATTTGTGGCATACTCTATCAGCAACTTTCTATTGCCTCAAATCTTGCGTAATCTGTCACACTACAGTTTATAGCAATATATATTGTACATCTGCGCTTTATTTAGCTTCTGTTTTTGAATCTAACCAAAACAGGCCTTTATGTGTAGATCTATCCACTGCTAGAGCCGTAAACATGTTCCCACTGCTTGCTTTATTTATGACCGGCAGCCATGCACAGCCGTCCTACACATAACGCTCTTATCACATGCACACACGCTCAAGCAGTTGCAGTCACGCCCACCTAATCCAGCTGCTCCACTCACCTACCTCTTCCTTTAAGGACACACCTCCATATTTCTGCTGTCAGTGCGCTCTGTCACAAAGTTTTATAAGGCTGGATCAGAGTTTGCTTTTTCGATTTATAGCCTTGCTAGTTGCGGGTTGAAATGCTGCATCCGTAAAGCGGGAAAGCATAACATTGTTACGTTATTCTGTGTATTAATACATGCATTGTCAATCTGCAAAAAATTTATTTAAAATATTTATGCCAGCCATTTGGTGGGTGAGTCAGTGAAATGTCAGTCCATCCCATGAACCATATGAGGCTATTGGATTATGCTACTCAGACTATGCTACCCATGTTTTTCCTTCTTTTTTTTAAATTGCAGACCAGTAAGTCATTTAAAACAGTGATACGCAAATAGCAAATAGCAGTAATTTTAACAGACTTGTGTGTTTCCATACTTTTCAGTGATAAATATTGAATGAAATGTTCCCTGGGAAAAGCTTGTGACCCACTGAGTAAGGGATCCGCGACCCACTTTCAGGTGCTTCTATATAACTCAACTATCGGGATGTGCGGGAGGATCTGGGAGAGCTAGAAATACATTTAGGCATTGCAATAACAATATATTGCTTAAATTACTATTCTGTCACCAATATGTTGAAATTGCAATTCAAATCTTATTGTGTGAATTATGTTTTCACAAAAGCCTTTCTACCTGGATAGACTCAAACAGACAAAAGCAACGACTAGAAAGGTTTATTGACATGCTGTATGTATATTTTTGGCCTCGGCAGTAGACATCAGATATATTAATTCAATTTAGTATGGATGGGCAGGTTAGTGTTGGAGATGTCTTCCCCGGAGCCTGGACACTGGTGGTAGTATGGGAGGCCTGAGAAGGATGCAGCAGGGTGAGCCGTAGATGGAAGAGGCAGAGACGGGGTGGAGGTGGGTCGCACCACAGCTGGGAACCATGAATGCCGGAGGCTTTAAAGCAGAAACAAGGGCGATGATTGGCTTCTACGAAGGTGTGGCTCTGTGCTGAGGTGGAGGTATGACCCTCACGGACGCACTCAGTGGCTGGAGGTAGGTGATGCTGAAATTGGTTTCCCAGGTTGAATTTACGCCTAGGCTTCATCTAGTCTAAGCCCTATTTCATATGCAGTCTATGGTGGACTTGTAAAAGATATGAGCTGTACCCAAGAAGTGACGCATTTCCCCCAAAGTGTACAGAGGCTAGAGCTATTGACCATCGTCTGAAATGTGACAGATGACTTACCTCACCTGTACTCCCTGCGTTCTGTGCTGTCCTTGGATGAGCCATGAGTCACTGCGACCCCTGATTCAGCTCCTGTCATCTGGCACCATCTGCACATATCCTGTGCATTAGCATCTTCTGCTCATTTCAATTTAAGACTGGAATAATACAGCGAAAGTTCATGCGGCAACCAGCCATCTGTCTGTGTCAAGACAACCTTTCACACCAAGTGCCACCTCAATAAATTATTGCCTTTTCAAGGTACCACTGCATTGTAGTACAAACTATAATCATTGTAATAGTTTTCACATCTGTTACATTGAGTCACAAACCAACAATTCCCAAACCCTAATAAATGGTACAGGTATAGTATTGCTACAGGAATAGAAGGATTGCAGATGAGTCTGGTCGGAGGTGCAGGTCACAAAATATTTTAAATGAGCAAATTCAAATGTGAAAGGAGGGCATGATCAGAAAACATTGAG
Organism: Proterorhinus semilunaris; assembly: GCA_021464625.1. Taxonomy (NCBI): domain Eukaryota; kingdom Metazoa; phylum Chordata; class Actinopteri; order Gobiiformes; family Gobiidae; genus Proterorhinus; species Proterorhinus semilunaris. Next base: position 18,794,752 of record CM038352.1, on the reverse strand, counting down.
GTGATGGTGGGGTGACTCAGGGTGACTCTATTTCCAAAAATAAAATGTTCAAATGTTTTCCATGATCATTATTTGACAGTGCTTGGCTTATTCTTATGACTGAAGATCCTTTCTAATGACCAACATCACGCACATGTTTTTAAATATTGTCACCACTTTCGGACGCCTTTATGAGGAAATAATGAGACCATAGTTCATATGTGCTGGAAGAGGTGACTTTGAAGTTTGTGGCAGTTTTTATTTCATGTGAATTGGCCCATGAATTACAAAGAAATTAGAAATAGACTAAGACTAGAAATCTACATTTTGATACCATAGTTACCGCCATGGGCTTCTTACCTGCCCTCTACCTCAATTATAAACTATGGGCTCTTTAGAATGTTGTCACATGAACGCAGCCTGTAGGACCCTATGTTGACAGACCCGAGACAGTAAATTTTCTGTTTACACAGGATGTTGTGCTGCCTAAATGCTGCTTGCAGCGTGTGTGATTTGCTAATGTGGCAGTGTGCCTGCAGACGGACTTCGGTCAAACCTGGTCTTAACTAAAGAATGTGAAAATAAATGGCTTCTGTGATCAGGCACTGTATAGAGCCAACAACGAACCTAGTGCTTTATTATTTGGTGCTGGCCATCTCCAGCTGGCATGTTTGGCAATAATTGTATGTTTAAACGGCTTAGTTAACCCTCGCATTGCCACACTAACTGCAACCACTCAAAGTACTTCTCAAATGTAATCTTTATTGTGCAGCACTACTGGTTACCATGTCAATAACATGTATTTCCTTCACCTACACCAGATATCCATGCGTGGCATATTAAGCTTGCTATCAGTGACTTTTAACTTTTATTGTACTCGCTGACAGCTCTGTGTTCACAGTATAGTCTCCATGGTAATGTGTTGGTGGCTGCATGCCCACACACTCTCACACTTTGCAAAGGTTCATAGCTTCAGTCTGTCCTGTTCGCTTAGGCTGTTCATCCATGTCATTGTTATAGCTGTAAGTTTCACTGCTGGTTTTTGGCCTATAGAAACAAGCTGGGAACAATGTGTACTGTTCCTTGGCTCATGTCTGCAGGATCACTGTTACAGGGAGAGTATCACACAGCAGCTCCGCTCTTTATGCAGCAGTTTACATGTTGTGCACACTGCAGTGAAGCTCACACCTGGTCTCTAAGAGGCAAATAGGAGAGATCGTATATCGGCTACGGCAGTCTTAGGGGGATCGTAAATTCAACATTTTGTATTCTGCGCTACCAATATTATACACACATGCCTCCCCTGACACCACTTCATTTGTATGGTGCCGTTAGCTATGCTCACCAGTAAGTATTCTGTTAATTTCAATGCAGGTTTGAATTGATGTTTGGTTTATGTAACATTTGGCTGGATAATGTTAAACAACACTCATGTGCTATTGAAGACATAGTGCTACTTTGCTTCGACTACAGGTACCAAGCCCGTCTCTTCCAAATGCTTTCATTGCATAAACCTCTGTAAAAGTGGCATGGCTGATCATCAAGAGCATGTTTGGTGCCGTTGGCGTGTGTGTTTGTCTGTTTTCTGAAGTACAGTTTATTTGCTCTCTTTATTTGTGTCACAGCAAATAACTTGGAATGATCCACAGTGTGGCTTAGGGTTGTGTGTATATATTGGGCTGCTGTACATTTGCACCATCTAATCTGTTGTTCTTGTGCTTGTTGAAAAGTCAAGCCCAAAGACACTAATTGCATTCATTTGTGGTATCCAACTTTTTGCTGTCATGATTCAAGGAGCACAGTGAAATGAAGCCACAGGGGACCACTTCGTTTTCACACCACACAGCAACACACGGACGAATAAGAGACTCACAAAAGCGCAACCACGAGACCCACGTGGCTGTTCATTCCCTTTGTCTGCACATGAAATCAACAGTGTGTGCAACTTTAATTTCCTGTTAATTTGTCAACTGTAGCACATGGGCTGCGTGTTTGTGGCAGCTCTGTGACAATGGTGTATGTTGTCTCTCCCTGATGCTGCAGATGGGACACCGCTGAGCGAGCTGTCCTGGCCGTCCTCGCTGGCTGTGGTCGCTGTGTCGTTCTCTGGACTCTTCACGTTCGTCTTCCTGATGCTGGCCTGCCTCTGCTGCAAGAAGGGAGACATTGGGTTCAAGGTGAGCTCACTGCTGCTCTCTACTGGAACACAATACAGTATATTTACGTAGTAGTTAACTTGTCCATCAGTGGAAGGTTTAAAGGTATGGTACTAGTAGTCTTGGCTGCTTTATTCAGCATATTATGTCATGATTCGGTTTTTTTTTGTTCCCTTGTTTTGTTGTCTTGTCTCTGGTCTCGTCCTTTGTTTTATTTTGACATGTGCTCTGTCCTTGTGATTTTGCTTTACTTCTCTTGTGTTAATTGCCTGCTCCGCCCTTATGTGTTTTACCTGTGCCCCGTTTCCTGATGTATTTATAACCCGTGTGTTTCCCTTGTCCTTTGTCGTGTCATTGTCAGCGTCAGCCCTGGTTCCCTTCAATTTTGCTTCACCGTTTTTTTTTTTTTTTTTTTTTCATTTCATTTTATTTCGTTTATTTGAGCTATTTGTGTAAAAACATAAACAGGCATAATCTGCGCTCTATGCAATGATAAAGCAAGGCACAGAGAAAAGCTCAAAAGGAGTTAGCTGAAGTATAAAACTTGTTAATGCTTACCCTTTTCTCACATTCTTTCTTTTCTTGACAGAAAATTTACATAAAAGAGAACGAAGCAGAACATATATTGCAATGGATCATGTGTGGATTTTGTTATTTTGGATTTCTTGTTATTAAACATCACTCGTTTTTGTTGCAGTCCTGCATATTGGGTTTTATTTTCTTCGCACCACCTTCAACCATGACATACTTGTTATTGACAGCCCGGCCTCTAGAAAATTGTGCCCTAAGTGGACAGACCATACCTCGTTTAAAGAACCTCCAGATAGAATTCAGTCACTGAGCTTAGGTCACAGTGGTCTCTAGGACGATAATTGATCCTGTATCATTGCAGAGGCTGACCACTCATACAGCCGCTGGGTCACTACAAGGTCAAATAACCTTTTTTTTCCGCATAAAAAATTGCATAATGCACCTTTAACATAAATGCCTGCACTAGCATTCATTTGGACTTGGTTGGGGACAGGTGCTGTAATTTTAGATAGAGTGTATTTTTTCAGATAGTCCTACTTTTATGTTTATGATCATCTGGTTCTATGTGGATTTTTTTACCCAGGAAACAGAAACGAAAGGCCTAAACAAAATACCTTATTTAAATTGTAACGTCTCTTTTATTGATCCGGAAGTCTTCACTGATGTTGGTACGCTCAACGTAAATATTTTACCCAAGCCTTGCTGTCCCAATTCTCTTTGTGTCTGATCGTGAGTGGGTTTTAGACGTTTAGTAAAAACACTGGTGCCAAACTGAGTTGTCGCTAAATGCTCGAGATGAACACAATGAAGAGTCACATGACCACACACTGCTCCTTTGCAATACTCAAATGTCTCAGTGACATCTTTGCAAAGAACGGCTTCTACTTATCAATTTAAGCTACTGCAGAGAAAGAGGTCATGGGTGTCAGTGTGTTTTTATACTGCGAAAACATTAATGAAAACCATTGAGGTTGTAGAAGTAGTTGTAGTAGTATTAGAAAATGTATTGTCCCGTGAGGAAATTCATTTGCAGACAACAATGACCACAACAAACAGAGCTAAACATTGACAACATGTAAAGAACAGGCCTGAGCTCAAACTATGACTCAGCAACCTCAGTTTAAATTGTGTTAAAATCATTACCTACATTCTTTAAAAAAAAGTTTAAAAAAATCCCTCTCTGACAGACCAGCTGTACAGAATCATTGCTATTTTCCTGATAGACCAAAGAAGGGCATGCGGGAGAATTTGAAAATTAAAACATAATTATATTGCATTTGACTTATGTTGAACTTTTCCAGATGGTTGCTTTACAATTTCATACATTTTTTTTAAATTCTTTTTTTATTCACAATACTCAGCCAATACTCACCCAACCTGCTTAGTTTTTCAGCGCCCAAGTGATTGATTTAAAAGTGTGTTCAATCCCGCCTCATACTTCTGGTCCTGACACTGTGGTTTGATAAACTGATCCTAAATCTTTGACGCTGTCGGACTACTGTCTTCCTCACCACAAACAGTCCCTGGCCTTTGTCTTAAGCTCAGACAGAGACCAGCCTGTCAGTAGACCACAATAATACCTTGCACTTTGTTTAACTGCATTAAAAAGACAAGCTTTGTTATTCCTTCCCATTAGTGTGCTCTTATGGAAGTTCGTTTTGCGTTTGAGGCTGTGGGTATTAAATGCTTTCAAGCTGAAGGGTCCCTGGGGAGCGCTGTGGAGCTGACTCGGAGCCAGGTGCTGCCTTTCACACTGCTCTGAGGAGGAGAGTGGCAGATGGAGGCTGTGAATGAAAAATACACAACAAAACACATTCCTAAAACACTCAAGGATGTTTTAGAGCACACTAAGATAAACATGTCTGAAGTTAAGAGTTAAAGGAATAATGTATCTGACTGACTTCTTTCTTTGTCTATATGACTAACAGTAGGAGGCTAAGGACTGGATGGTTCACAAAATGGCTCAGTGCGTATGAACAAGCTGCCTTTCAATGCGTAGCACTGAAGACAAGACTAAAGAGATTCTTGAGATAAGACACTGTTCAACTAATGCGACTCAACAGTAATAGTTAAGACCCAGTAGATCCATCAGCTCTGCTGTCACAAAACTATTACAAGGCGCACATTGTTAAGTTAAAATTTGGCTAGAGATAGGAGTCTAAAGGACTGCCTTTTACGGCAACTGATAATGTGCTGTAACTTTTTAACTTGACAGAGTCCATTTCTCCAAATGGAAATCTGTGTGTTAATCTATACTAGTAGTACATATAAAAACTTTATTTGACCCAGAGGGGACCATATTGTGAATAGTTTTTAGTGGTATGGGAGCACCCGGAGAAAACCTATGCAGACACGGAAAGAACTTGCAAACTTCACACAAATTATTGCTAATACGATGAAGTCGAATTCAACTTCAGTTAAAGTTGAATTAAAATACATTCAAGATTAAGTAACAAATATAGCAAACATCGACATCATCACCAAACTGGTCCTTGAACTGTCAGTGTGGGTGCAGTGAAAATTGAATGCTAATACATTTATGTTACTGTAACGTATTCCATATTGTGCGTGAGTTAACCACCATCCACCCAGATGAAAACAAAGAAAGTGTTTATGTGCGTAAAGAGCTGTTTACATTAGTGTCCCCACAGTGTCCCCACAGTCACAGGACAATGCTCCTCACAACATATATGATCTATCTACAGTGGGTGGTGGGTGTGTCCTATGTGAGTGAATGCCTGTACAGTCCAGCCATTGTCACCCACTCGGTGTCAGCAGTGGCACAGCTGTGTGCGAATGACTAATCTCTGTCCGTGTGTCTGTCCATCGCAGGAGTTTGAAAACACTGAGGGAGAGGACTACCAGGCAGATCTGACCTCGCCCTCATCACACAATGGTCCAGAGGTCTACATCCTGCCCCTCACAGAGGTGTCACTGCCTGTGTCCAAGCAGCCTGGCAGATCCAGTAAGACACATGTTATATTTCGAGATATTTTAAGTAGTAGCAAATAAGACTGGGCCAATATACTGTACATCATGCCTATTAACGAGGATGGTGTGCTCCATCGATTTTGCATTCAATGGGAGAATGCACAATATTACAACATGCCAAAAGTGGGTCACAGAAATCTGGACAGGAGGGGCAGCACTGTGGGCCTAAATCTCAAGGATTTCAAAATATTTAACCAAATTTTAGATTAACATGTGGTTTATCATTTTTGTTTTTCAATTCAGTCAGACTAAAACCTCGCAATACTAGATTAAAATCATTATTATTATTGTTATTAAATTATAGTACTCAATAGAGGCTAGATCTTGAAATTGCAGTATGATTTGAATTGGCTCTGTATAATGACAAACTGCATAATCCCCGCCCTAGTAAATTATGATAAAGCATAATAGGACATCAATTATTTGTATGTCCTTTTCCTTTGTTTAACCAGGAAGAAGCCACTCATATTCAGGATCCCTTTTACATGGGAGTCACATTGTTCAGAGATTATATAGCAAATTATGAGTCAGATATAAAGATTGTATGGATTAACCAGTCATTGGTAACCTGAAAATTGACTTGAAACTTCAAATTGAACCACACCAACGGAGCTCCTGCCACTATGCTGCTATAATAGTGTCATAAGCTTTATCCTGACAGTGCACAATCCATTCATTTCAACATAATTGTTGCCTTGTTGTCTAGGAGTAGTTGCAGTCGGCTGTTATATCAATTCCAAGTGTTTTCTCTATACATTCTGTATCAATAAGGGACAAGCATTTGCACATTATGGGCTAACAGCAGTGCACAAACCGTGAGCTGTTTTTATTGTATATCCTAAGTTAGAAATCTGCTAACCACATGAAATGAAATAGATACATGTTGCCTTTCCAGCCATACAATTTTCCCCTATACTGATTAAAGATATTATTTTATAATTTTATATTTTTGGTTTTGGAATAGGGCTCTGTCTGTCCTTTGGGTCACTTTGCCTTTTACATTGTGCCTATGTGAAAGCGTGTGTGGGGATCCTATTGCCGCTCCCTACATGACTCACTGCGCTGTGCTATGCTCAGGTGGGCGGGACTTTAAGAGGTCCTCAACGCTCCTGGATGTAAACGCTGGCAGCCATTGGAGGAGGCCACACCAGGCTCTTCACCAATCAGGAGCCAGCGCCCTGTTTTCCATAGTTACCACTGTGTGATTGGTCCAGGTGTTGCAGGGGCTCGGATGCATGCGCTTTGTGAATAGGGGACACACAGAGGATGGTACTTTTATGAGACAAAAGATATGCATGCATCGATGAAAAACAGCATTACACTGTATGATTCCATAGATAGAGGTTTAAAAATTATTCACGTGTATATTTTCATGTTGCCTAAATGTCCAAAGCCTTTTGAAATGAATGGATCTCATATCGCTCATGCTATGGAGATACGTAATAGAGTGACTGAAACAATCCAAATCCTATACGATTAAGAGGTGTATGATAAAAATGTGCTCCATGGAATTAATGTATAGACTAATAGTACATCCGTTCAGTGTTTGCGTCTGGCCTTAAGTATTTTTTTCTTTAGAGCTGGACATTTTTGACCCCCATCATATTGATTGTTCTTGATTTCCGATCAAAAATTAACATAATATGCATTTTACTAATATGAGCATATTAGAAAGACGTCCCAAAATACACAAACCGTTTCAGTGCCATTTAACACAAATTTAAGTCCAAACTTAAACAATGTGTTGTAAGTGCTCATTATTGACAGTAGACTGTAAAACTACAAAGCTGCATGAAGCTTTTACCCATTACAATTGGCTTAATGCCCCAAATCCTGTATTTGTAATGCTTGATTGTATGAACCCATCATTAAACTACAATGACTAAAAACTGATTTGGAAATTCATACAGTGGGTTTGGGAATGCTCACTCACACATTCCCTGATTGGCATAAATTGTCTGTTTGGGAGGGGCACTCGGAGAAGTGTGGGCCTGTAATCTCCGTGACAACCTCTGACCAGCGTTCCAGTAGAGAATGGTTCTTGTGTGCCCCTGCCCCAGTGTGTGTGTGCGCGTGTTCAGTACCAGCACAGACAGCGTGAGCGTGTGAGTGAGTGAGGCCCAACAATGGCTCTGATTTAGGCTGATGGCCCAGTGGGTGAACATAAGGCTGCTCTGAATTGTCCATGGAACGCACCAGAGGAGGACTGGCATTATGGGCAGAGGACAGTGAAGGGTTTGTGAGGATATGAGGAGACACAGAATGGGACGGGTAGTGGCATGCACCGGGACCTCAGCGGGGGGAGGGGGGCGCGAGATAGTGAGTATGACAGAGGTCTTTTCTGCATCTGACAGTGTAGGGTTTGTGTCCTGCTTGGCTGAGGAATGTGGCTGTCCTGAGTGACAGGGGGCATTATGTGGGCCTTATGTCACTGCTGGGTGTCTTGAGGCTGCACTCTGAGCTGGAGCGTCAAATAGCACAGTGCTAACATACGTGACGGTCAGTGGAGGAGTCGCAGAGCAGGGCAGCACATCGCTGCTCGCTCTGGCTTCTTCTGATGGAGAATGTGGATATGTGCATTGGCTCAACAGCTGGGACTCTGGCGGACAGTGTGTGTTTGTGTGTGAACCGGTTGGAGGATGAGCTGTGTGCAGACCACAGAGGCGACATGGTGAGCTTGTTCAGCTGCGCGAGGGCGCCCAGGGTTAAATCCAGTCGACTCTTTCACACACACAATGAGGCTGAGGCGGCTGGAGCAAGGGCCCTGGGCACTCGGTTCTCACACTCTCAACCTGTACTTCATCCCTACATGGGATCGCTCTCATGGGACAGTCTCTGTCACTGTGTGCACTGCTCAGAGTGGATGGCCGCTCTTCTGCTGCTTCAGCACCATCATTGCTGTTCTGAAATATGAAGATCCATGGAGGTAAAGATTTTGTGTAAAACTGTGTGTGAAAGGTGTGGAAATTGTCTAGCAGCCAATTGAATAATACTTTATTTGTGTCTTTATTTAGTCCAGCTGCTGAAATCTTCAGACCTGGGCCGGCACAGCCTTCTTTATCTAAAGGAGCTTGGCCATGGCTGGTTTGGGAAGGTAAACCTCACATATGAATTTATTTGTAGATGCATACTACTTACAACCACATACCATATAGTTATATATGTTTTGTGAAATGTAAAGCTAATGTAACCATGATTTCATTCTCCAATGGCAAATCCTTTGCCACATCCATGCATTTATACAGTTTTTTGCATTTTACTATGATGCTATTCGGACAAAAAGTTATTTTGTATATTGTTAGGTTTTGCTGGGGGAAGTCAATGCGGGCCTCAGCACCACTCAGGTGGTGGTTAAAGAGCTCACGGCCAGCGCCAGTGTCCAGGAGCAGATGCAGTTCTTAGAGGAGGTTCAACCATATCAGTAAGATTAATATCATGCTCAAATCCATTTATCATGTGCATTTAATGCTAAGACATGACTCTGTATTACCTGATTGTATTACATGAGTATTCTAACACAATAAACTATTTATTATTCCGATTAAGTCTTCAGCACACAGCCCTGCTTCAGTGTCTGGCACAATGCACAGAGGTAACTCCCTATCTGCTGGTCATGGAGTTTTGTCCTCTGGTAATATATTTGTCTATCTTCAATTTTAATTTTCCTCTTTTTCCAATTCCATAACATGACATATGTTAATTTCAGGGCGATCTGAAGAGCTACCTCCGCAGCTGCCAGGGAGCAGACTCAGAGACCCCTGACACACTGATCCTTCAAAGAATGGTGTGCGATATTGCCTCGGGACTCCTCCATCTTCACAAACACAACTATATTCACAGGTAAAAAGCTCATTGTATTTAGTACTCCTACTTACAGAATTCTCCAGCCTACAGTACCAGTGCCTCTTGCTCTTTTTATTTGGCAATTGCACCACCTGCTGGCCACTCTCTGCAACAACATCCTGGTGCTGCCTGAGTAACTAAAAAAAACTCCAGCATCAGTGATTTTGTTGCTGTGGGTGAGCCCTACGCTCTTGATCACAGCCATCTGATGTAGTAAATGGAAGAGTCAATGTGAGGGTGAGATTATGTTTGATGATTTTTCTAAATGTTTCAAAACTGGAAGTGTTTTTTTCATGAAAAATTACAATTTGATGGATAATATTTTAATTTCAACAGTGACCTTGCGCTGAGGAACTGCCAGTTAACCTCAGAAATGTCAGTAAAGATTGGGGACTATGGCCTTTCTCACAGCCGATATAAGGTAAGTCCCTATTGTTTTGCAACTATATGTTAAGTTAAGTTAACATATACTTAACTTAACATGTGTTGAGTTAAGTATAAGCAAGTTAAACTTAACTTGCTCATTGTATCTGCCTTTTATTTCAAAGGAGGATTATTTCATAACTCCAGATCAGATCTGGGTGCCTCTTCGATGGATTGCTCCAGAACTCATAGACGAGGTTCACGGAAATCTTCTAGTTGTTGACCAAACCAAAAGCAGCAACATATGGTGAGGGGAAAACACATTTGGGTCATTTTTCAATACAATAGTGCCATGTTCCCACAATAAAAATATTAAATAAAAAGTTAAGATAGATATTAAACGGGTAAATATTTTCTATTCTTAAGTGTATTTACAGTGCCTTGCGAAAGTATTCAGCCCCCTTGAACTTTTCGACCTTTTGCCACATTTCAGGCTTCAAACAAAGATATAAAACTGTAATTTTTTGTGAAGAACCAACAACAAGTGGGACACAATCATGAAGTGAAACGAAATTTATTGGATATTTCAAACATTTTTAACAAATAAACAACTGATAAATTGGGCGTGCAAAATTATTCAGCCCCCTTAAGTTAAGTTACTGCTGTAAGTCGCTTGGGGTATGTCTCTATCAGTTTTGCACATTGAGTCCACAGATTCTCGATTGGATTCAGGTCTGGACTTTGACTTGGCCATTCTAACACCTGGATATGTTTATTTGTGAACCACTCTATTGTAGATTTTGCTTTATGTTTTGGGTCATTGTCTTGTTGGAAGACAAATCTCCGTCCCAGTCTCAGGTCTTTTGCAGACTCCATCAGGTTTTCTTCCAGAATGGTCCTGTATTTGGCTCCATTCATCTTCCCATCAATTTTAACCATCTTCCCTGTCCCTGCTGAAGAAAAGCAGGCCCAAACCATGATGCTTCCACCACCATGTTTGACAGTTGGGATGGTGTGTTCAGGGTGATGAGCTGTGTTGCTTTTACGCCAAACATAACGTTTTGCATTGTTGCCAAAAAGTTCGATTTTGGTTTCATCTGACCAGAGCACCTTCTTCCACATGTTTGGTGTGTCTCCCAGGTGGCTTGTGGCAAACTTTAAACTACACTTTTTATGGATATCTTTAAGAAATGGCTTTCTTCTTGCCACTCTTCCATAAAGGCCAGAGTTGTGCAGTATACGACTGATTGTTGTCCTATGGACAGAGTCTCCCACCTCAGCTGTACATTTCTGCAGTTCATCCAGATCATGGGCCTCTTGGCAGCATCTCTGATCAGTTTTCTCCTTGTATGAGCTGAAAGTTTAGAGGGACGGCCGGGTCTTTGTAGATTTGCAGTGGTCTGATACTCCTTCCATTTCAATATTATCACTTGCACAGTGCTCCTTGGGATGTTTAAAGCTTGGGAAATCTTTTTGTATTCAAATCCGGCTTTAAACTTCTCCACAACAGTATCTCGGACCTGCCTGGTGTGTTCCTTGTTCTTCATGATGCTCTCTGCGCTTTAAACTGACCTCTGAGACTATCACAGAGCAGGTGCATTTATACGGAGACTTGTTTACACACATGTGGATTCTATTTATCATCATTAGTCATTTAGGTCAACATTGGATCATTCAGAGATCCTCACTGAACTTCTGGAGAGAGTTTGCTGCACTGAAAGTAAAGGGGCTGAATAATTTTGCACACCCGATTTTTCAGTTATTTGTTAAAAATGTTTGAAATATCCAATAAACTTTGTTTCACTTCATGATTGTGTCCCACTTGTTGTTGGTTCTTCACAAAAAATTACAGTTTTATATCTTTATGTTTGAAGCCTGAAATGTGGCAAAAGGTCAAAAAGTTCAAGGGGGCCAAATACTTTCGCAAGGCACTGTACAATTAAGTAAGGCCTTTGTTGTATGTGTTATTACAGGTCTTTGGGTGTGACTATGTGGGAACTGTTTGAGTTGGGAAACCAGCCGTACAGACAGTTCTCAGACAGACAGGTGCTGACGTACGCTGTGAAGGAGCAGCAGCTCAAACTACCCAAACCACACCTCCCGCTCCCTCTGGCAGAGCGCTGGTGAGTTACTTTCAATTTTTGTATCACTCTGATGACACAGACATACGGTACTAGTTTGAATGCTATATTGCCTGGGTTCAAGAGTGGCAACAAAGGACCGGAGTAGGACACAGCCAAAAGGTTTAAAGCTTTTATTATAAAGCGTTTATTAAAATTGACAATAAATAAATGCGCAAAATGCAGAGCTGGGGTGGTGTGGCAGCAGGCCAGGTGGAGCAGGGCCGAGGAAGTGAGGGCCTTATATGGGTGGCCGACAGGAAAGACCAGGCCTGGGCGTATCCGTGGTAACTTTGACGGTTCCCATTTGGCAATAACTTAAAATCAAGTATTGAAAATGAATTGCACCCAGAAAGGTAAATGCACCTAAAGCCTGTATACTTCATTGCATTGAGGACACAATTGAAAAAGAAACTGCTGACTTACTGTATAGCCATCTGCTGCTTCCATTTATCATTCCAAAATCAATTGTTCTTTACTTGTTATCTGCAACTTTTGGGCATGAAGAATACTTTACTTTGCTTGTTACTGCGTAGGTATGAGGTGATGCAGTTCTGCTGGCTTCAGCCTGAACTGAGACCCAGCACTGAAGAGTTGCATCTTCTCGTCACATACCTGTGTGCCAAAGGCTCCAGTGAAGCAGAAGAAGACTTTGAACAACGCTGGAATGCACTGAGACCTAATTTACTGGGGAGCTGCACTCACAGCTCCTCAGCTGCTCTGGTCCTCACCCCCACACCATCAGAACAAACCCAGGTGGAGCTGGCCTCCTCCGCATCCTCCTTTCCCCTCCTCGAACACTTCTCAGACAGTTTTCATTCCGACACTGGGGATGACCTCCTGACTGTTACAGAGACAAGTCAGGGGCTCAACTTTGAGTACAAATGGGAAGAGGCCCGAGCAGAGCAGCCATACTGCTCCTCATCTACCAGTGGGCCACTAGGTCAGGGAAACCCACATTATCAAGACTTTTACTATTCATGCAGAGAAAACACTTGCAGGGGTGACAGTCCTTCTTACTATGAACCTGAGCACCCAGGGGTGGTTCCTGTTCTCAGTGCTCACAGCCCCTCCGTGAGCAGCGAGTACTACATCCGGATCGAGGAGCCAGTTGAATGTAATATCACTCTAGATGATAGCATCGGAGACTATAGCCCAGGTCTGGAAGCCTGCAGTGTGTCTCCTGAGACAACTTCAGGCACAGCTCCATCAAATTCTTATTGGTCCACTGCAAACAATCTCAAATCAACCTGCTATGATTCAGATTCAAGTCCCATCATCCACCTGCCTATGGAACCTCTGATGAGGGAAAGCAACTCCAGCCCTCATGATCAGTGCAGCTCACAACTCATCTCATCCAGTGCTGTCTACTGCGAACAGCAGTCCACACTAAAAACAAGATCTTATCATTCTGATGAGGACATGTCACCAGAGTCTAGGACCACATGCATGCGTCCCATAGAGCGATTAGAAGCTCCCATGAATGTGTCATTTGCCCTTAGCAGCCCTAGTCTTGGATTCTGTGACCCTTATTTAGAGGCAAGTAGCATTTATACCGCAGACCCCCTTCGTAAAACAGCAGTTAACCACATTAGCATTGATGTCGAATCGGATGATGGCATTTTAATGGGCCGACGAAGCAGCAGAGAAATGAACAATGATGACCTTTTCTCAGAAGGAGAGTCCACAAACTGGACATCAAACCTCTCGGCAAACAACAACAGCAATAGTATTGATGTCGGGCACACAGGCAGTGGCTGTGACAGCTATCTAGACCTCCAGTTTCACGTAAACACAACAAACATTTGGTCTTTATCGAAAGCCACAACCAGAACATTTGTTAGCTCTAAGTCCAGTGGCCCATTAGATGTAACGAGGCGAAACACAAGTGGAGCAGATTCATACATTCACCTACATCACAAAGATATGAAGCAACCTGCAACTCAGTGGGACACAAGTGCACGCAATCTTAAGAGTGGTAAAGAAACATATCAAAAGTCCATCAATACTGAGGGCCTGTACTCCAACACTAAAATAATACCAGAAACAACCTTTATGAATTCAGCGTCTTCAGGCCATGCAGAGAAACAAAGAGCCTGGGATGGCTCTGGAATCAATTTAAATTCAGATAGTAAGAGAGAATCAGATCGTGGAGTGAGGGTTTCTCACACCAGTTTGGTTGGACTTGGCGACTACAGTGAAGATGAAGATGATGACTTAACAGATATCACATCTGGCATTTTTGCAGATTTTAACCTCGACTATGCCAATCTAGAGGAAGAAGAGCTAAGTCCCATTAAGGCCAATGATATCACCCCTGGATCTTTAGACACCCTTAATCTCTCTTCCTCCATGGAACAAGCCTTCAACCCTGACAACTTCATCATGCCCATTCTTCCCAAATCTCTCGACAGCGGCTACGACACAGAAAATAATGAATCCCCCGAGTTCTTGTTTAAAGATGAAGTTGATGACCAGAGTCCTAGAGACTTTCTTTTAGATCAAGAGTCAAATGCCTCAGAGTTACAGTTCAAGGCACTGACAGACAAAAACCCATATCGAGATTCCGCTTATTTTTCTGACTATGAAAATGAAAAAAGTCCTCATGAAGAAGGAAGTAGGTTCTTTTTAAATGGCAACCACGCTCATTTAGTATACGCCAAAAGTTGTCATTTAGAAGTTGAGGTTAGCTCCAGCCAGCTTTCAACTCCTGGGTTGTCCATGTTGTCGCCATTTCCTCCTGAGATGGGCGGGTGTCTCACCAAAGAGTCTGCCCCCGCAGATGAAGAATTCGGATTAGAGACGGAACAAACCGTGGAGGACTTGCCCTCTGAGCTAATTTCTTCTGCTTCTGAACCTTCATCGATGGTGCAAGAAACCTTGTCTAATCAAGAAGAGGGGAAGAAAACTGGGAATTCATTGCCCAACGACTCACTGCAGTCGAATTGCACAAATGCAGATGTCCCTTCTGAAAATGGAGAGGGGTCAACTGAGGAAGAAGAAATGCCTGAATTCACTATCATCAATACAGAAGAGGAGAAGGCCGACATGACCATAAACGAAGATGACTTTGAAGACATAGACGCAGACTCTCAAGACAGTCTATGCGAGGAGTCCCCCAATGGCCCACCCACGGCCCTGTCCACTTCTTCCTCCCTGTTGGAGCTGTGCGGCGAGGACGTGAGGGCGCCCCTTGAGGAGGCGGAGGAAGAGGACGACTCTGACGACAGCGAGTCTGATGAGGAACTGAGAACGTATAATGTCCAGGAGGAAGACAGTGAGGGAAGCGAGAAGGACTTTAGTGTGGTGCCCGTGGTGGTGAGCGACTGCAGCAGAGCCCGACACCTGCGCAGCCTCCTGAAGATGCCCACGCTGCTCACCCAGTCCTTCTGTGACGAGCTGGAGAGGAAGAAGAAAGCAGTGTCCTTCTTTGATGATGTCACAGTCTTCCTCTTTGATCAGGTATGAGGTTACAAAGTGAAGTTATCGCTGTGGTAGTTTGAACTGGATGCAAGGGGTGGGCAATAAAGTTAACAGTGATCGTACCCCGTGACAGACTGTCAATTTAGAAACATTTGGCTTGAGTTATTTGTTTCCATTCCGTTAAATGCTCATGTAGAGAAGGCAGAATTAACACCTTTTATGTGAAAGGATTTAATTCGACCCAGCAGCTGTATGAGTGCTCAGCATGGCGCCTTTACTTTCAAAGTGTTCTGGCGAGAGGGTTCGTTGGTCCTGGAGCATCCTAGAGACCACTGTGATGGAAAGTAAAGGCACAAAGCTAACCACTCATGCAGCCGCTAGGTCAAATACGCACAAACATCACCTTTTTTTTCCAACATAAAAGTTGCATGATGCACTTTTATGTAAGCGCTCAGATGAAGCAGCAAGGGTTCTGGCTCTTGAATCACGATAAGAAATGACTTAATCGTGTTATATTGCCCAACCCTACTGTTTGGGTTGTTTTCATTAAGAAACTGGTGTGTTATTGTATTTGTTTGTATTCAATGACTGACTAGCTCCAACTGGCTACCATCAACATTTAACCTGGATCAAAGAAGACGTATAGATGCCTCCTAGAGTTTAAAAGAAAAACTCCAATTTGACGTTAAATTAAAATCTTATAGTCATCTCTCATCTTTTTTTTTTAAGACTTAGCTGCTTAGTCAATATGTGTAACTTTTTGTCACAACCTTGTTTACTTTGTCTTGCTATAATTTAAGTGAGGAGTAAAGATTTTTAATTTTCTTCCAGGAGAGCCCAACCGGAGAACTTTCAGATTACACATTTGCCTCAGAAGCAGAATCCCCAGAAGAAGAACAACTCCCAGTCCATCAACCACAACAGGACTCCGACACCCTAATTGACACTCCTCTTGAGCAAACAGAAGAAACTGACAATGACAAAAGTGGGTTGCATTACAAACTTTACAATGCATTAAGTATTGTTTTCACTGTTATGAAATGTTTGCTTTCAGATGAATCATATGGATTTGAAGATGGTGTCCTGTGTGAGCCAGACCCACCTTCGCCCAATGGCCACCCCGAGTCGATCTCCTCTCCTCTGTCCAGTCCCAAAAGCCCAGAGTCTCCTAAACAAGCTTCAGTGGCACTCAACCGCTTCATGGTCTCACGATTCTTAATCACACATGTATCGGATTCCAACACAAGCTCAGTAGCAGGTACTAGTACTTAGAGTTTCTTTGAATAGCATTTAGCTGTGATGAACCGCAGCTATCTCTGGCATTGACAAAAAGTTTGAGTTGTTTTATGCTATGCTATGCTATTTTGGTTTGAAATTATTTTTTAAAAGGCCCACAGATAATATAGTAGTAGTTTGCTACAGTAAAAATGAAGTATATTTACCTGTGCCAAAAACAACTGAACTTTGCATTCCTTGTGTACAAAATGTTCTCTACAAATGAATTTGCCTTTCCTTGACTAATAACCAATAATGTGCTTCCCATTTTCTTTAATTTCCAACAGAAACCAATGATGACAGCCCAAAAAACTGAGCCATATTCGAGGCTGGAAAAGTCCAGGACATTCAAACCAGAAAACAGCATAATTCTGTCTAAATGTTTTACAGAGTTTTATTTTTATCAGTCTTTAAACTGACCCCAGTGACCCTTTATGAGAGTGCCTCATACTGTACTGACCACCCTTGAGATTTGCACACTTCCTTGTATTTTTAGGTGAAAAAACTAAATGTGCAAATGTCTAAAGTCGACAGAAACCACCAAGTGCATAGAAGTTTCAGCAGTAAATATATCTGTATTTTGTAGCTGCTCCCCTCATTGGCTGCCTTTGTTCACATGCTTATCATCCACATACAATTTCTCAATGTGTGAGAGAGATCAGTGCTTTATAAGTGTAAAGATGAGTTCACTGGCAGAGGAAGACAAAAGATGCAACACCAGTGTCATAAAGCAGCCTATGTTCTTTTGAGTGACTCAGCATACCGAACTGGATACCATCCTAAACTGAATTACATGTTAATATTATTAGGCTGGAATTTATTGTAAACTAAATCTTGGTATTGTTGGACCTGGACAATGTAATGAGACGACAAACATTCACAAGAAGATTATCTTTTTGTGAAAATGCTGTCAGTCATTTATGAACCTTCCAGGAAGGGAAAAGAACAAGCCCCTGATGTTGCGAGCTACATGTTGAAGAGGCCAGTATAGGTAGCGTTCACGTGACATCACAACCTTCTAAAGATCCTATAGTTTAACATTGAGGTGGAGGGCAACTGAAAATTCCACGGCCGTAACCATAGTAACGCTCAAAATGCAGATTTATTGTCTTAAATCATTGCTAATATCTCTGTAATTACTGGGCCAATTCACATGAAACAAAAACTGACACAAAGTTCAAAGTCATATCTTTCAGCAGATATGAACATGTGTCTAATTATTTCTTCACAAAGGCGTCCAAAAGTGGAGACAATATTCAAAAACATGTGCTTGATGTTGGCCAGTAGAAAGGACTTTTCAGCCATAAAATTCACATGTCAGGTTTGTGAATCCAATCACTATCACATGATGATCAGAGAAAACATTTGGACATTTTCTTTTTGGAAATTTCTTTCAAAAACTGTTTCTCTCCCATAGAGTTGTATTGACACCTGCCCTCCAACTGAAATGGAATTCTAAATCGTGAACGCAACCTATTAGACAGTGTTATGTACTTGTCGTATTCCATTACTCCATGTGCTGAATGGTCTAAGATGCACAAAAGACACACAGTGGCATTGCTCGCTGTAATGTATGAATGTTACATTGAATTGTAGCGAGTAGCTTGACTTGAATAATTACTACAGCTGTATCAACAACTCCCTCTTCCTCTCCAGTCAACAATGGGATCCACTTTTGTATATTTATGTACAACCATGCAATTTCGGATCGTTTCTTTCCAATCTAATTTGCCAAAGAGATCCTAAAAGGCCCATTGCCTGAAATTACTGAACGCTGAAGATGAGGCGAGCTGTTTTATGCTCTGTCAGTAAAAATATGCTGTTTTCATTTCTCCTCATGGCTGTTGTGCTGTCACAATAAATCCAAATACTTTTCATTCTATATATTATGAAGATTTTTCTCTTTCTATTTTGAAGATGAGTCAAATTCAGAGGACAGAAGACATTTTCCTATGGGGACAATTAAGCTCATTGCAATGAAATGAAACTTAAAACACAGATATATAGATGACATTTGTGACATTTATTGTGAACATGATTCATTTAGACTGAACAGCACAGATATGAAACAGTTAGACAAAAATAGAAAACCGTAAAGGAAAGCATTTTAGAAAAAAAAAGCTCTGTATGTGCTACTGTTAATAGTATGATCATAGTGCTCAGCATATATAGCACTGTAGTTCTTTGAATGTGCAGTTTGGCTCTCAGAAACGCTTTTATACTGAGCAAAAGATCAAATCACATAATACTGAATTTTATCAGTAAGCTACCACTCCCACAAAACTACTATATATGTATTAAAAAAACAAAAAAACATTTGTATAGCTTTGATCCTTAATGCAAGCATTGATAATTTATTTAGAGACATAAAGATGCTCTGTAATTCTTGTGCTGTAGTAGTCTTATGCAAAAACAGATAAAAGCAAAATATAATTTACAGTAAACGAACAAACACTTAAATAAAATAAAAAAAGTTGCAAATAGCTTTAAACCAGGTCAAAAACAAATGGTTTGAAGCAGCGCAAAGGCACAGTTCCCAGACCGGGAATACTGTATCAATATAATGTATCGTGCGATCACCTATCATTTTGACGCAATCATTGCAGTTGCTTAGTAACAGAAATAATTCCCAAATATACAGTGTCTAGAAATGGTCAAATATTTACAAACAATAGAAGTGCAGTTGATAGCAATGTTCAGCGTCTCTATTAAAAATGTCTAGTAGCCATTTATCCACGATAAAAACTAAAAAAGTAAATTTGCATAACTTTATGACCACTTGCTCCAATAAGCAATAAACAAACTTTGAACAAATTTGAACTTTGCCTATCAACTATTGCTGCTTCACTCTTGCCCTTCTATAAGCCCTATTGAGAGGTACTGACCCATAGATTCAGTTTCTTTAAATGAGCAGGAACACACCCTCGAGGATTCGGAGGCGCTCCGACCTAGTTGACAATCACAATTTGACACTTGGCCAAACTTACTTGAGACGCTGTGTGGACTCATTTATGCACATGAAGGTTCTTGAGTCATCTTCTGTACTCTCGTTAAAGTGTAGGACGTTTCGCCCTCCCCTCTAATCAAAGGCTGAGGGGAGGGACTCAGCGTGTGAGCTGGAAACCTTAGTGTCAATGAAGCCTTTTGGATGAGTCAAAACGTCCTGCGAGAGTACAGAAGATGACTCCAGAACCTTCACCTAAGATGGCCCTCTCCTGTACGACAGAGCTTACACACATAACATTAATGCACAGAATTTCTCATTCAGTAGTACTTTGATAAGGGGAGGATAATCTAGCCTCACTTGGTAGTGGTCATAATGTTTGGCTTGACGGGATCATAATTTAATTAACATAATATACAGATTTCATGGTTTAAAATGCAAGAATTGGCTGTGAATGTCATTATAGAAACTAACTGCTCCTTCCTTCTTAAAGGCTCGACTTATCATCCAGGACATTATACCCTGCTCTTTCATAGAGAAACACCCACAAGTGAACATTACGAGTAAGTGGGCGGATTAGTAGAAGATGGGTGCAGATCTTTCGTCACTGAAGGTGGGCCGGAGGTACAACTCCAGTGCGCGGTCACTGTGGGGAGAGCAGGGACGGGGTAAGGGAACAGCAACAGTTAGGATGACCTCATAATGTTTTACAGTTTCATTCTAATGTAGCCCCAAAAGCCTGTGCAATTTTTGAACGTGAGCAAGCCTTTTGTGAGAGTATTCGAAGCTTTAGGCACACATGCAAGGTTAGTGTTGCCAGATTTATTTGCAGGGTTAAATCTTAGAAAACTGAATCATGTAGTGGACAGGAAAGACCAGAAGTCCCCTGCGTCTTACTGCAGCCAGACAGCCAAAATGCAGTGCAGTGAAATTAAAAAAGGAAACGTGATTAGTTGGCTGATGACTGGTGACTTACGGAGGTCCTTAGAGGTTCCTTTAGAACCGGGACAATTCTGGACCCAAACTGGAAGGTAAAGAGAGTTTGAATCTCTCCAATCATGCATGGCTCACATTTGAAATGCAAAACACTGCTCTGCTGGTTAGTAAGGTGTAAACATGAACATAAAAAAAAAAAAAGGTAAATGGGGAATGATGAACAAAACGTGTAGTAAACAATTCATGCTTAACATGCTCTGTATCAAAAAATAACCATACAAACTGTTGTTTCCAAAAAAACAAAACATAGGCTAATATGTCTCATTGTAATCCAGATGAAAATAACTAATAAGGGACCGTTTTCAACATGCCACGCTACTGCACAAACACACCCACACACATACACGCAAGTATTCAATAAACAGAGGAGCTGTAGGTGCAGAATATGTAAAGCGGGTGAAAAGGCATGCTGTCGGCAATACACAAATTGCAAATAAAAAACTGTAATTTGGGCACATCAAAGTCAGTCACGTCAAGTCGGAACAGATTTCTCATCAGACCAAACCGTTTATTAATATATAGAGATATGTTTTTATTTAGAATATCTTTGTAAAAATCACCATACATTCAAGGTCAAATTTTCATAATCACATATTTTTTTTTGTTTTGTCCCTCCACAGCATGCATAAGATAAACACAGGTTTTCTCAGTAAATCTGGCAAATAATTTGTATTTTCTTTTACAAGAAGGACAATAATTATATTATCATTAATCGAAAAATAAAAAGACCAAAAAACTACATAGCCACTCAGGGAATACAGTCATAAATAACACACTAAGAGCTGCAAACGCTGTGGAAACCTAAAACTAAAATCACAGTTGTTTTAAAATTAGATAAATAAATTGCTTAGTGAGGCTTTTTTTTTCTTTTTCAGCTGGCGGTCGTTTTAGCAAAAGGTTGGGCCAAAATTTGAAATGAAACATTTTCTTGCAATGACACAGTGCAACATATTGGATTGACAGAACAGTTCATAATATAGATAGATATTTACTGTGGTGCAGAAGCTTAGAATGGGCGCTTCACTTGCACGTCGTATGTAACTTACAAAAGAAAGCAAAGTAAGGCCAATATAACACACAATCGGGACAAGGAAGCAAGGAAGGACTGACAACCTCTCAGAAGGGAAAAAGAATCTCCACAGCCTTACTCTGAAAAAGCAGTGGTTCTCAAACTGCGGGACAAGTACAGTTAGTGGAAGGAAGTACTTAAGTTTGAAGTTCTAGTCTTGATTAGGGCTGGGTACCGTTACATTTTATTTCGATACTGGTACTTTAACCAACTTGGTTTTCGATACAGATACCTGAACGATACTTTTTCCGATTCCTATACTAAAATATTTGTCATATAGAACCATGAAACAGATTAATAATGTTACCGTATTCCTTTTCCTTCCATTTAATTTCTTTTGCATTTATACATTATCGTTTGAGGTGAAACAACAAAGAAACTTCCTTGAACTACAAAAGGGCGGAAAAAACACTTACCAAAATTTTTCCTCCCAAGTTTTCTACGCGTTTTTTTTATTTTTATTCTATTTCTCAATTTCGCCCCAAATGTTCAAATTTGTCCCAATGTTTTCCCAAATTTACCCCAAGTTTTTTCACTTTTTTCTCACACTTGAATTAATTAAATGAATTAAACTTTATTGTCCCACTAGGGGAAATTTGCTCTGGGCATGTAGTGCAGACACTGCTGATAACATACAGACAACAATTAATAATATAAAATTGGTGATAAAAATAAAATAAGTGCAGATTTGTACAATGTGATAAATAAAACTTGTGTCTCTTTTTTAAATTTCTTTTACATTTTGATGACCAACGGCGTCAAAACTTGAATAAAAGGTTTCAGATTTCTTTTTGGTATCAGCTTTTGATACTTTTACTTTTTCGATGCCGGTAGTACCTAAACCTTTTTTTCCTCGATACCAGACTGGTTTAACGGTACCCAGCCCTGATGTGGCTAAATCCTGGTTTAGCCCTAGTTTAGTCTGGTTTGGGTAAAAGGTTCACTGCCTCTTAAGTGGAGATTGATGATGTGCTTTGTTCCATAAAAAGGCCATTGAGTCAGTGGTTCTCAAACTGTGGCATAGGTAAAAATGGTGGTGCAGAGGCTTCATC
The DNA here is from genome assembly GCA_021464625.1 of Proterorhinus semilunaris. Lineage (NCBI taxonomy): Eukaryota > Metazoa > Chordata > Actinopteri > Gobiiformes > Gobiidae > Proterorhinus > Proterorhinus semilunaris. The sequence goes on along the minus strand of CM038352.1, from coordinate 18,772,010 downwards.
TGGTGATTCTAAAGAGCTCAAGTCAAATGTTTTGTATATGTCGTGAGCTAGACATGATTTTGTCCATAATTAATCCTTAGGCATTTCTCATTGAAGATAAATACATAGAACCAATACTACAGTATAAAACTAGGCTGGTACCAAAAAGTATTCAAGAGTTGTTTGAGAATCACTGGCTTAGAGCATCTTGTGAGGAAACTCAAAAACGAATATGTGCTTTTTCATTTAAGAAGGCCATTGAGTGGGTGGCTTTGAGTACAGCGGACATTGAAGTCTTTTGGCACTTGTACAGTACATGAACATGTCTTTTCATCGCGACAAATCGACACAACCATGTACATGCAGTTATAAAGACAAGCATTTATAGCAAAAAAGGCAGAGAGAGAGAAAGAGAGATCATCAGTCAGTGTGCACGACTCAAAGTCCGTATCGCTGCATGCCGAGCAGATAGGGGGCGCTCGGGCTGGCAATGCAATCCTCCACCCACCAACCGCTACTGTCCACACCACCACCGGAGGCAGCAGCAACACCCAGGACAAGGGGGGAATAGAGGAGACGAACCCGGGGAGGAAGAGACAGAAAGGAGGGGTGAAACGTGGCCTCCAACTTCCAAGTTGTGTGTGGAGGTAGGGCAGGAAGGTAGGAAGAGGGTAAGGGTAAGGGTGGGGGTGGGGGGGGGGGGGAGAGGAGAGAGAGAGACATGGGGGAGGGCAGGGGGAGGGTTGGGTTGGATAAAGCAGCTATCCGGAGCTGTCTGTGTCTGTCTGTTAGTCTGTTTTCTCACACAGTCGAAATCAATTTGCCATCAGGACTGTCACTGTGGAAGAGAGAAGGAAGCTTGCCAGGTTCGGACACACTTAGACAGAGATAGAGAGAAGAGAGAAAATGGAGAGACACAGGACACAAGGCAACAAGAAGGCGGCGGTGTGGGCAAGTGGGCGGGGCCTTTGAATGATAGATATTAGCCCTGCCCACAACACCACACGCCTGCCATGATCAGAAGATTAGACCTGCAGTTTCCTCGTCAACATTTGACTCTGACAAGGTTTTGCTGTCGGATTTACAAAAGAAACACGTTAGTCGACAAGGAAACTGTCAAGTCATCTCCGCTATCTAAAGATGCAGCACTACATTTGTCTATTAGCACCCAGGCTACTTGAGAAAACACATTGATAGCAGCAGACAGGAGTATGAATAACTGCTTGGTCTCAGTTGTAAAGCACTGGTGACTGAGATGGTATTAGTAAGATGCTGACTGTCACAAAACACCTACTATGGTTTTACAGGTAATGCCTCGTCTCACGCACTCACACACACATACATACATACACAAGAGCATGTTGTTCCTGAGTGGACAGTAACAGGGACAGCATAATTCCTAAGCTATTGACCTGATTGGATTACAATTAAAACATAATGAACTGGCCTAAAATTAACACCGACACTGACCCGGCTAAACTGCTTTGAACAAGAGCCTATAAAAAGTCAAGTACAGAAGATGCAGTATAAAAACTACGCACTATTAAATCGGATGAGACTGTCCTAAATTCTTGAAATGATCCTTTTAAAAATCGAGGGGAACACTATGAAGCATTTGTAACGTATTGTCAAAGCATTGGTAAACACTTCAGTCACCATGTAAGAAACATTCATAGCTTTTCTAATCATTTGTTGAACACAAAAGCACCGAAATAGATGCAGTATGTGTTGCCATAGTAACACTGTCCACCATCCCATCCAAGTTGTCGTACAAGGCCTAAACATATCTTGTTCTGATCCATAATTGAAATTACAACTTTGTAAGTATGATAACAAATTTAAATAAATGATGAATAAAGTATTTACTTATTTATGCTTTACAAATGCTAAATCGTGTGTAATAACTGATCATTATGTTCATTAAAATATGTGATTTAATTCTACTTTAAAGAAAATGTTGCAACAGGGTGCCCAATTCTATTCATCAATAACTAAAAACCCAGATGACAACCATTGTATCAGTGGCTATAAGAACATTAATGAGCTCACACTTACCTTGTGGCAAAGCGGCCATCATAATCCTCAATAGCAGGCTAAAAGAAACCAAAGACATGTTTTACAGAAGGGCACCACTGGGTGGCAGCAAATACTAAACTACAACTTTCCAGTTTCTACTAGGGATGTATTTTCGATTAATTGATCGCCTTACCAAACAATTAACTGCTAACCACTGGCTGTATCAGATTGTACAACACATTTTAAACAAAAATAAAAATGAACCGTAATCAGAAAAGTGTTCGAGGAATCGGTTGCTTAGTTTCATGTTAATTTGCCCTCATTTCTGTTGGATCTCCGATGGTTGTTTATCTTCTTCTATTATGATTAATTAGTTCATTATTACTGATTTCTAATTTCTTTACAATTTCACTCGAACAAAGATAAAATGATACTTTCGTTTTGTTTCAAGTTGTCCGTACCTGTGTGCCGAAGCCCGCCATGCTGTAGGGCCGAGGGCGGGTCTGTGCCAGGCTTTGTGCCAACAGCCGTGCAGTCAGGCCATAGTCGGGCGTCGGCACTGACCCATCATTCTCCAGCAAGTTCCCTGTGCTGCTGCTTTTCCCGTGGTGTAGACTGAAACCATAAAAGTGCCTCAGTTGAACGTTCTAAAATCATTGTTATGTCATAATTTCAAATGGAGGGCATGAGCCTATATAACTCTAATCCACAAATGTTGAACCTGCTTTTGTATTTGCATAGTGTTTGCAGACTTGCACGGGACATATTATTCGTAGGAAAATATGACCCGTGCATTTGAACCAGTGCCTCAGGGCAACCTGTTAGGAGCAGTGGGCAGCTGCAGAGTAGCGCTCTGGCACCCATCTCCAGACCTTGAGCCGGGATCATGAACTGGAGGTTCTGTGCATTTTTAGTGATAAGGGAAACAAGAGTGCTTGGAAGAAGCCTACACACAAATGGAGAGAACATGCAAACGCTGCACCTTTAGTCTGGGAACTGAACTTGGGACTTTCTGACTGTGAGACTGGAGCGCTAACACCACTGTGCCAAAGCCAAATGAGTGTCAACGCAATGAAATTTGTAATTATTTGATTTGACACACTGAAACAAAAGGGGGATCATAATCACTTACTTCACTTTAAGCTTATCGCCTTCACTTTCAGGCAGCACTCGGGTGTAGGAAAATGGGAACCAGCCTCGCCTGTAAAATAAACAGAAAAAAAAAAAAACATCTCGTTATATCCAGGATATATACAATGTCACCAAATGGACTGGGGCAAAACTGAATCCATGAATACATTACTTACATCTTGTTCTTCTCGTTTTCACCGTAGTGCCAGCCGTCGCGTGCTTCGGGCACGAGCAGGGTGATGACATCTCCCTCGGAGAAGCTGAGCAGGGTCCCGTTGTCTCCGGCGGCGTGCGAGAAGATCGCCTGCACACGGGAGCGACCGTTCTTCTCCAAACCAGCCGCCATCGAGCTGGACCTGGGCAGGGTTCGTGTCTCACCTGCGGAGGAAACACATGCATAATGAAAAAGAGGTATTGTGGGGGAAAAAAGGATGGCTTTTGCCTCGTTCTTGTTGATCAGTCAAAAGCATAACGTGGGAGCAATGAATGTAAAGTGTCTTGTCCACAGACATTGTGACACTATGCACAGTGAAAAACATCAACCCTCTGGATGGTTTAGGCTTTAAGACTACCTTTCAACAAGAACATCAATGATTTAACTAAAAAGTTGACCTTGTTTTTTCCTTGTTTGACTGCCTATAAAGCTTTATCATTGAACCTTGGGCAAAAAGACTTTATCAGTCGGAACCTCAAACACTGACATCCAGGCCAAAACCATCAGCGATATCTCACTATTCTGTAGCATTCGGAGTATTGTGCCACTACCTGGGACCCACATAGTGAAGGACAAGAGTAAACTCGAACATGCTCAACCATGGGCAGTGCTCTTTGAAACATCAGACTACAGCCCGAAGAGCTGTGAAAGAACTATGCTTCACAATCTGAGATAGAAAACTCTGGAAGAGCGGGGAAAACATCTGTGACTTGCCCTGATGTATAAATAACCAATCGGCTGGTAACAGTGCCACCCACCTCATCCCTGCCAACCGCAGAAATAGATTTAACCATCCAATTAAGTAAAGACCATCCCTGAATGGAATAGCTTATCAAGTGAAGTAGATCAAAGCTAGACTCTAAATACATTGAAAAGTAGACAGGCAAAAGTGTTATAACAAGCACCCTCTCCCCTCCCGCCGGCGTGATATTCACTAGGAGGTTAATAATTAATCTACCAGAACCAAATCAAGTGACATATGAAGAGTCTCCACAACAATCTCTCTGCCACCATTATAATGAGAAAAAAACTGTGAACTGTTTTGATAAAATTGCTATTATTTGCACTGCCCTCAAGCGCAGTATTTTTTATTTTAAGTTAAAACCGCTCTTAACCGCACACACACAAATTATGATCAATAATCAAATTAAGAAAGGGTTTGAAGATTACACTCTGGCTGGTATGTCAATAACTAGAAAGACGAGAGCAATAATCATGACCAAGAAACAAGTGGTGGAGGATGTGCAGAGATCAAGAGGTGCTGCTGTAATGGAGAAGAAAGAGGGTCGAGGCACAGTATGCAGCTTACGTAACAGATTGATAAGGCACAGAGCATATATATTTAGTATGTCTGAACAGCTTTAAAAGGTGATGAGTGACAAAGGTGGCAGGCTGTGACTAACTGACAGTAATCGACAGGTGGTAAATGAGTAGGAACCGGAAAGGAGATCGTCATTTATTCTGGTTATGTAGCGATTTTACACAATATACGTCTCATTACTTTAGCTAATAATAATGACTTTATTTTACTTACCTTTATCTTAGTGTACTGTGACCTATTTTAGTTCTTTAATATTGGTGCACTCACAAAAAATGAAGCCCAACAAAGTTCTATACAGACCATCACGATAAAAGATTAAGAACATGAAATAGTGAAGATAGTGAAGGGTTATAATCACAGAGCAAAGACTATGACAAAGCCTGTTCAAATTTGGCCTATTCAAGTATATTCCAAAAACAGAGTGATTACCCCATAATCTAACATAATAGTGACTCGTTTAGTGTCATCATTAGCCAGATGAAGTAAATGATATAATCCACATTATTATCATTACATCCAATCTTGTTCTTTATGAGCCTTCACAGACCGTGTTGAGCTGCTGATTCCACGCTGCACACTCTTACCGACTGGGTTCTTGTTCTTGGCGGGCTGGGGTCGGCGCACTGGCAGCGTGTTGGAGTACACGTCGCTGACCTGCCTCTGGGTTTGGGCCTGGGATGGTCCCGGAGCCTGGGTCTGGGGGGACGCGGGCCGCACTTGGGACACACTCATGTTGCCCCCATCTGTCCAGAACTCCTCCCCATGGACGCCTGTGGTCCCATTCACCATCGACATGCCATCAGGACCAATCAGCCTCTGCAAACGTGGAAACACGGACATGATGGACGGCAACTTAGTGCCTAAATCAAAAGTAATTGTGGCCATTAAAACTGACGAGTACTTTGGTCAGTGTCAAGGGGGAGTTTATTTTAATTTGGTCTGTCAGCTGTGACTCAGCATGAAATGAAGATTCTAAACAGCTCATTAACACAAGCACCATCCCTAAGAGAGGCCGGAGAGATCTGCCATTTTATTTTTCATGAGGCTGAGAGGCTGTCATTAGTTCTCATATGCTTGAGACCTCCCAGAAGTACATACCCTAACAACTTTATCCAAAGTTGCTTTTAAGAATGTTTACAAAGATTTTGAATCAAATGTAGCCAACATCCTCTTCTAAACTCACTGCAGGATGTCCCAGGCCGCTGCCCATGAAGACGGCTAGTTCTGGAGGCACAGGGAGAGGCTGGGCTCCAGGAATGGGGTCCGAGATGACCAGGTTGGATTTGGAAGTGTGCAGGGGGCTGGTTCCCCCCAGGGTAGCAGAACCCATCTGTTGGCCCAGCAGCATGGCCCGCTCCGGCAGCTTATTTGGATCTGAACAAGCCTGCTGCCACACGGGGATCTTCTGTGTCAGGAGGTCTTTGCCCTTGAACAAATAAACAGTAAAGAAGCATCAATGTCCTGTATACTCATTAAGACACTGCACTGTGCGAGTTCCTCCGTGCAGCTTAGCCTTGACCACTGGTCTGCTATGTTAATGCAGTGCGTGGGAGAGTCAGAGGGACACATGCACATGCCCGGCTGCCCACCTGAAGATCTCTCAGCCTGTGGAAATGTGTGTTCTCTCTCTAAAGCACTGACTTCTAATGGACACAGTGTATATAGATTCTGGGTTTATTTCACCACAAAGACACGGAGAGACCCGCAGGGAGAGGTTTCTTCATCTTGCTGAAGGTGAAGTCCTCCCACGCACAGTCGTCTTGATTAATGACCAGATTCTATGTTGAAAAGAGAAGCAGTGATACAGTCCTTCTACAGCCACATCTTGAGGCTGGCAGTTCACTCCCACTAATAATCCCCGGAGACAGACGATTTCCCAAGAATATCAAATATTTGGCTGTTTGCAGGCATGCACAGACGAAGACACATTTTCAGTGCCAGCGAAAACACAATGGGTAAGGTTTGATAGGTAGAATATAGTTTGCTTTTATAGACAACGTGCATCTTGGGAAATATGGGAAAACACAGCTCTTTTATCGGAACAGTAGCGGCATAAAGATTAACAAAAGTGCCAAGATATTGGAATGAGCAATGACGGATGGATTGAAATCAAAAAGGCGTTGTATTGTTTGAGCCGTCAAATCAAATGTAATTTAAATAATACAGGCTAGAGTTTGTTTCCATGCACAGTGATATAATGATAAATACATTTGAATATGTTATTGGATGTTTTTGGTTCATTTTAAACAATAAACATTAACACTGGTTATACAGCTTTAAGGACACTGTATAAACAATGCATTAAAAGCTTGCTTCAACAAGCTCTTGACACATTCCTGTGAGTGTTTTCCAAGCGCTCAAATTTTCCATGCAACCATTTTAAAAGGCCATTAGGACAGTGTGACTGTTTACGCTATAGAGATCAACCCAAACTCGCACACCAAATAAGGGCAGGATTTAAAAGCAGGACCAAACTGAACTGGTCATTGGGGAATCTTTTTTGTTACTTCACTGATTTAGCGTAGTATGAAAACGCCACCCTAAATCTTTTTTTTGGATTCATATAAAGCAAACTTTTAGAAAAAAAAACCTAAACTGTACATCTGTGACAGTGCAGCCCTTCAACACATCAGCACAGTCTTGGGATTAGGGGTGTCACGATTTTTTGAGTCACGATTACAAAACACAAAAAATTGCGATTTTACGATTATTCACGATTATTCCCTGAATGAAAGGAAAGAACTAAAATCTTTAGTTTTTGTCTTTAAAAAGCTTTTTAATACGTGTAAACTTGTAAACATTCACTGTTTCTAAAAATGAAAAATGCTTTAAGATTGTTTTGCATTAAAATAAATAGGCCTACGTTGAATAATACAAAACAATGTCAACTTTACTTCTTTATAATGACCATAATTATCATAATTACTTTACTATATATTATTAGGCCACAAGCTAGGCTGGGTTTTATGCTCTCAAAAGTTAAGCTGTTGCTTAATTATTTTGATGAACAGAGAATGAAACATGTTTACAAAGTGACTAAGGAGACTCTTTTGAACAGCTGATTTCCACATGTGCGGTTTCACTTTCCTTTCTGTCGCGCTGAAGCAGTGGAGCGAGTTAGCCTTTTGTTTACATCCTGAGCCAGTTGTGGCGGCTATTTCCGAACATTTGGACAACTTTTTGGTGAATTATGCAGTTCGTTACCTTGACCTGGACATTTACAGCGAAGGATTATCTCCAAGATGTTTATATTCGACGTAGCCGATATCAGCGCATTTTGCTGCAACTTTCTGACGACAGGGTTTGCATAACGGACGTCCATCGACAACAACGCCTTGGTCATCTTTTGGATCCTAAAGACGTCCCACTCTGCTGACTTCAATCGTTTTTGGGTGGATACAACACTGGACAAGAGCGTCCTTCTGCCTCGCTCAACTACCGGTGAGTTTACGTGCCGTTTATGGCGTGCAGCGGCTCGTGCGTCAGCGTGAAACATTTCCGCGGTAAACCGTGGCTTCTGAAATTCTTACGGATAACCTACCGCGTCCTTTTATAATCGTGGTAATCGTAAAACCGGTTAATCTTGACATCCCTACTTGGGATATGCCTGGACTTGTTTGTAAACTTTCCATGTTTTGTTCTTAGACTTTCTCATACCTTGCCATGGTAAGCACTGCTATTTTTGGCCACAGCACACTGACGGTCCACTAGGAAGCAGTACCGGCGCCGCTCCTCGGACAAGGCAGTCTTGAAGCCGTCGGCAATAAAGGTGTCCAGCTCAGTCTGCTTAGCGCTGATGGTCTCCACGAACTGCAGGCACACAAACAGAAGATAAAACTTAAATATGGAACAACTTATTTTGAAAGCTGTGAACATTAGGTCTATTATACTGACCAGGCAACCAATTGTAATACATGTGCAGCAACCCCACTGGACATGCATTACCTGTGCATCTTCTTTGAACAACTTTTGATACTGAACATTTTGGCCTATTGCAGTACATCCTGCAAGAGCTGCGGATTAAGACTATTTAACACGGAAGCAAACCAAGCATCATAATTAGAACTATTGAACTTGCTCAAATCTTGACTTCCAAATTCGAGGGAAATAAACAAAACAAAAACATTATGGTGAAAGACCGGCTGAGGTATCATATTATTGGAGCCTATTCTGCAGTATAGCTCTATTATCACTTCTCCTCCTGAGCAATTGTGGGTGTTTGTCTAGTTTATTCTGCATACACCTTTTCCAATAACTTTTTCTGGATAGAATCAGCAAGTGCTACTCAGGCAATTACGTGTGAATATCCAGCAGTGCGTGGGAAGACCAGCTCACAGAGTGTTTTACATGTTGATGACAATCACAAGAAGCAGGTGCATTGAAGAGCGAGTAACGGCGGGAGAACCCAACCCAAACCCAATAAAACAGGGTGCTGTTTAGCGTCTTAGTTATTATGAGATTATTGTGTTTAAGCATTGAATAAGCTCATGAAGCTAAAATCATGATCAAAACAACTCGGTAATTTGAACAGATTCAGGTTGTGTTTTTCTACTTCCTACAGTAGTTAAACAATGAAAGTAACCCACTGAAAAGGGTTTTGCGACCCACTTTAGGGTCCCGACTCAACCCAACCGTTGAAAACCACTGCTCTAATAGAGAATGTGGAACTTTTTACATCAGTAAGTGCATAATTTTAAATGTTAATAGCCATAGAACTTGGATATAATGAATTGAAATGTAGCAACAATTTACTTTATTATTTATAACCAAAACAACTGAACTTGAATGACACTTTAAAGAAGACAATGCATGCACACTGTGGAGGACAGTTTTGAGTTTCCTCTATGGCACAAAGATATCCAGGATATACAGATCCAAGTAAACAGGATTACTCAAAATCTATGAGAATGAGGCTAAAACATTATAACAAAAAGTTCCTTTATGACAGTAAAATAAAGGCCCCTTATTGATACCCAGTAATTAGATTGTCCTTGTAACCATATGCAGTGTTGGGCCAGTTACTTAAAAACTGTAATATATATTCTGTATTAGTCTAATACACCAGTGTTCGTTATATGGGGGGAGTTTGGCATGTTTTCGTCCATACATTTAAATGCACTTGTAACTCGAGTTACTTAAATTGTAACGACTAATATATTCCCGTCTTTTGTGTAAGAAATGCGTTATATTCCTTAGTTACTGAAAAAAGTAATACGTCTTCGTACCATGTTACTTTCGGATTACGTTACTCCCAACACTGGCCATTCATTGTGCAGCAAACCTAACTCGCATGCTGCAAGATCACAAAATAATGGCTCTTCAATCATTTAATTCTTCTCATTTTAGTCTCAGAGATTCAATTAAAAGTTGCTGACGACTAGTTTGCCTTACGCTGCTATGATTAATAGTGTTAGTGCCATCCCCTCAAGCATTTCATTGTTTACGCTCCGAATAAAGGGACTAATGAAGTTTTGAGAACTCAAGTTGTGCCTCCCTGCAGCCCAATCCGCCTGTGTAGCTGGAGATGTATTGCATTTAGTATCCACTTGGGGCAGGCTGTTTTACGTCTGCTTTCCACCAATGAAGCTGTGATACTAGCACAAATGTTTTTTGTTGCTTTTGTCCTGGTTCTGCTGGAGATTAGCTGGGGGGGGGGGTACTGTCTAGTCCCGGTTTTCTTCATTTTAGTCAGGATTTAGTCCTCAGGGCAATGCGCATGGTTTATCCCGTTATAAGACCAAGTTTGGATCAACTGAACAGGTTCAAAGATGATCTTGTCCTAACTTAGGTAAAGGCTGCTGTGATGTTTTCTAACACTCAAAACAGCTGCTGTACTGCGTCACTACTGCACTCAACACACCAGCAATTGTAAGAAACAGCCTTCTACATGATTGTACAAAAGCTGCATTGGGTCCAAATCCATCTCTCCCACTCTCCACTGAGCCCGAGTGTCAAATCAGGAAGGTAAAACTGATGAACGTTCTTTACCCCCCCTTCCCGAGAGCACACTGACCTTATTCTGCTTTTCCTGCACCTTAAGCTCCAATTTAGCACTCTGACACCTGCACAGTTAGCTGTCTTAGCGTACCTCTAATAAGAAAGACAGAAAAAAAGACAGAATGACCGCCCACCACCACCACCACCAATGCACAAAAATTCCTGTTCGTGTTTTTTTCTTCACCTGTGAAAAAGTTAAAGATAGTGATTTGGTATGAGTCATGCTCAATACAACAGAGAGGGAGAGAACAGTGGGAGAGATTTTAAGAGACTGAGCTCAGTCAAAACTGAATACGCCTGTGAATGGGTCCTACTTTGTGAAGACTATGATGCAATTTAATACCATTTGGTCTAGTATTGTGAAAGTAATCATTACCCAGACACAAATCTATACTAAACAGCATCTAAAACTAGATACTCATTTGTAAAATATCAATAAGTTGTTCTCTTTGTTGTTGTTTTTTTTTAAATAATGGTTATGATCTTTTAGCAGCTCTCAGACTTTTTTACTAACTAGTAAAAAAACAAACTAGGCATTCTGTTAAAAAGCTCATGATCCAAACTAATCTCATGATCACAGGCTGTAAGCACGGCAAAGAGACAACAGGAGCTCACTGTGTAACACAACTGTATCAATGTACCCTACATTTTGCATTGTGATATCAAATTTTGTACCAAATACTTAGTTGTTTCTTAGTATCAAAATAAGAGTTTGAAATGTTGGTATTGTGGCGCGTTTGTGTTAACTAACAACAGAATATTCTGTTAAAGCCGTGGGTTGCGACAGAAAGGGCAAAACATTCATGAAAAAAAGGTAATCTCTTGATGCAGATTATTTGCATAGGCAATTCTGGAAAGAAGGAAATATGAGCATAGACTAATGCAGTATAAGTACTTCCGTTTTCTTTAAGGACAGTAGTGTAAAAGGGGGCAAACTGTGTGATGAGGCATTCAACATTCTGACGGGGAAAAAACTCATACACAAGATGTGGAGAAAGACTTGCTGGTGGCTATAAGCAAATAGCAGGGTCCAAAAGGTTGTACTGCTATCACTGTACAAGTTAAAGTGCAATAATTAGTCTGTAAATCCTTTTTTTTTTTTACGTGCTTCTCCAATTTACTCAGTTAAATGCGTCATTCTGTACAAATTAACCAGCCTGTTAACAAAACAACTTGGGCAGTTCACTTTTAGAAAATATGGAAATTGTCCGGATGGAAGAACACTATGTCAAATCTATATGGCATAATCTTCAATATATTCAAGAGGCCATTCAAGAATGCATTTATAACTCCCTGTTGGAGCCAAACGTGAAAAGTCTTATAAATAATCCATTAGAAAAGCCCCTATAGATCATAAAGCTCAAAGTGACCATGTAATTACCATGTTGTTATTAACTTTATAAATGACTTTTAGTAAGCAACAAACCAACAGTCTTTAATTCATTACTCTTCCCTAGAAATGTCATCGACATTTGTACCTGTATTTCTGTGCATTTATACTTTCAGTTGTGTTGCTTCACAAAAAGATAAACCAATGCTTGTAAATATAGAACATTGGTGGCGCAGGTGACGATCATTAAACCCACTAAAAATCTCACCCACACACCTGAAATTGACTTACAGGAATGCTCTCATGACTTGTTTGTCTAACTCTTGACATATTGAGGTCATCTTACTAATACCCTTGCAAAAATGCCACTACATCTTTTGTACGACATTTGACAAACTCACACCTACCTGGTTTACAGTAATTTCCGCTACCAAAGTGGCAAGAGATTGGCCCTGCTGTACCGAAAGCGCACTGTATTGGATTCACAACAGAGAATGGCTGAAAACCATTTGCAAGTCTGTGGAGATTATCCTTGCAGTCTTGGTGCCTTATAGAGCTGCAGCGGCTTGATATTCTTTTTCAATACCAGGGAGGAAAATAAAGCAAATACCGAAACGAGGGTGTGTCTGTGCATGCATCAATATATAATAATATACTATTTTTTCCTAGGCCTCTTTTATTGTCCCAAGCCGCCACAGCAAATGTTTCATAATTCAAACTCCATCTTGGTGCTTTCATTGAGGATCTTGAACAGTGCATCCGGAGTTCATTCAATTGAAATTCAAGTTACTTTAGTCCACCACAATTGAACTGTTGTACATAATGAGTGGATTAGCATATTTGGCACAGGTGACATCCTTTGAAATAAGAGGGCCAAAAAGACACAGGCCAATAATGGAAATCACAAAGATGAACAGTGGAAAGAGGGCAGCAATGTGTCCCCTGCTAGACTTTTTAATGAACAGAGAGGAGATGAAAGGAAATAAGCATACCATCTGCTGAAATAACTCCGGTGCTGTAAAAAAATAATAAAAAGGAATATGTAAATGAAAGGTTTAATAAGCTTTGGCCACCTTGGTATTGCTAAGCTAAAAAAAAAAATGGCTGCCAGATCTCATGATATCAGCTGGTGGGTATTGAGTGTTCTCAGCTTGTTCAATTAACATGTTAAGCCAACCTTTTGAGTTCAGCTGTACATCAGTACAAACTGGCCAATCTCTGGCAGTAGGGGGAGGGCCATACGGCGAAAAAATAAATACATAAAATCACGGCTGACGTTTCTTCAAAAAGCCAAAGACGTAAAGTTCCAACTGTCCTACATCACAATGCTAAGCCCTGTTCAATTCAGAGCACTTTTCCCGATTATTTCTTAATGTGTTGTGTGGACTTGTAATCATGCTGAAGATGACACATTGGTCCGGTGTGTTAAGCCCTTCGTCTGTGGGAACTCCTCAGGGAATGTCTCCACTAATGAGTTGACTTTTCTGCCACACACCCACAGCCAGATATGATACGATCAGTGAAAAAAGTGACCAGACTGGAAATGAGAAGGAGAGACAGATTTTTTTTTTTGAAGAAGAAGAACGCAGTGGAGTGTGGAGTTGGTTTGTCAGTCCAGATGGGCCCAAATGATCAGTCATACATGCTCAGTGTCTACGACATGATTTGAGAGTGACTGGTGAGTGTTATATCGCAGGGGAACAAGTTTCAAGTGTCATTTCTGCAGTTGGCTGTTACCCAAAGCCAAAAATGAACATCTGTGTCCCTTACAGGAAAAAAGCACATTGATTTAAAATTTAATCCTTGCAATTTTGGAGATAAATCTGATTCCTTTAGACAATACGTTATTTGATCCTGTTTTGTAATGGCACATGAACCTACAACCATTCCCGAATCTATGGGTAGTTGGCAATGTTAGCCCTCAAGCGTATCTTTCAATCAATGAAAGTTAAATGGATGGTATAAACTGGGATTGCTCACTGTTATTAATAATAAGCTAAAGTATATTTTTACCAGGACAACGTTACACTCCTTGACCTTAAGCTATATATCTAACATCAAACCAAGTCCAAGTTCGGTTCCTTCTCTACTGTTGTCTAGACATGCAGTTGCTTGCAGCTCTGCACAGAGCTCTTCACTCTGTGATCTTCCCGTTTCATGCACTTAAACAACCTCTTCCATTTCAGTCCGATCTGAGCTACCCACACACTGCCATCTCCTAATGACACAACCATGATACAGCGTGATAAACCCGCGTGACAGCAAAGTCTGGGAACATATGACTGATAACCTCCAGACAGGAAGGAGAGGAGGAATGTGTTAATGTGTGGACTCTGGGCCTGTGATTTGTTTAATCCACTGGGCTTTGTGTGAAGGAACCTGGATTCAAAAAGGCAATTTTATAATCATGTTAATTAACCGACCTATCGACTGCAGCAATCCCAGAGCCTGGTGCAGATTTTTTGTCACCCCTTAAAATAAAGAGAAGAACCCCTACTCTCTTTTCTCACAGGTGTTCATATTGATTGTTCTTTTCCATGGTCACCAACTATGGCTGGCTAGCATGAACCCAAATTCTTCCTTTGTCACTGCAGGCAACGAATGTCGCTGAGCCACTTCCTTAACTAAACAAGCTTTTCCCTTTTATGCACTCCAATTTACTACTAATTACAGCTGACAATAGTGTGACAAGACTCATGGAATAAGTAACAATTTACTATCAACAGAGCAAGGAAAGCTGTGACCAGTGTGCACACACCATGAGTGCCTAGATCAGATGAGAAAGATAACTAATTGTTTTATGTCATACACTAAAGGCCTAATGCGTCCATCAAAATCATTCTGGCTAATCAACATTCATTTAATCTGAGATTATCTGTCAGAGGCTGTTCCCTTGTGGTCTGCCATGGTCATCAAACTGACTAAACCACATGATGACGCATGGGGCTGGGCCCATTTGATTACCCAATGTTAGACTAATAGTCATTTATTTTCTTGTGTTAAGGTATGAGGGGTTAGCGTGTTACAGTCATGCAAAGGAATGCTTGCTGTTTGAGACAGAGGTGATTTTATATTGGCTCTTGAGAGTGAACATTTACTATATGTCGGCTAACGTACTGGCCACTGCGCCTCACCTATATAGCTGATGGTAGTTTACCATCATAGCTACAGCTGCTCTGGGGTAGATTGATGTCTGCGCCATCGGCCCCTCTGACCACCACCAACCACTCACTCACTACATTTCACCCAGGTTTCCTAGTGTTCCTGGCGGTCTCCCATCCAAGTACCAAGTGGGCCCTACCATGCTTAGCTTCCTAGAGATGATGAGACCGAGCATAGCGCCTTTGCTATGGCCTTGATGACTTATGAAATTGCATAGAAGTTGATAATAAAAGTGTTTTATTTGTACATTATGCACAAAGGGTTAGTTCAGAACCGCTGCACCGTGTATGCTGCCCGCCACTATGGGTCAATCAGGAAGAAAAATACAACCAACTTTGGGGGGAGAACATGCAAACATACGGAAAGGGAATCAAGCTTGTTTTTGAAGTGCATCCATAAATGCCACACTGTCTTCAATAAATAGTATTACAGCCAACATCTACTATAGCTATCGTCTTACTATAAATAACCTAAAAATACTATATGTAACAATACTATACTGTAATTAATATATATATATATATATATATATATATATATATATATATATATATATATAAACAACAACTGGTTGACTGTTCAACCCTCTTCAAAGGAAAATATTAAAACCTTATAATGGAGCTTTGCATACAGAGTTTCCAATTTCTCATTGTGATTATGCAAAGAGTAAAGAGTATAGAATAGCAAACAGATGTGTAAACATAATCGCCTCTTAGTATTCATGCCTTAACCTTTCAAAGTCATACATAGCGGGCTGCATTAAAATGTACCCCTCCATTACATGGGCCTTTTATTACAGTGCGTTTTGTGAAGATGCACCGGAGATGGGACGAGGGGCACACAATTTATAATCAAAAACCTTCGCCATTCTCCTTCCCACACGGTTCATTCCGTTGTCACCGCCTCCACCTCCATCTTTGCTTGTTTCGCAGAATCAAATTTACTTTATGAAGAATAAACCTATTATTTTGCACCGAGACCGCGCGTCCAACAATCACCCACATGAGTGCAAACAGAAAGTGAGCAGGCAAAGTTACGAAGAAGGCGGACTCTAAAACAGCACAATGCCACTTGAATCACCTTAATGATTTACACTTAATAAGCAGACATTAAAAAGTGATATTATCCACGTTTTCTGCTTACCTCACTTTTCATCTGAACTACAATTGAATGAGCAATATCCAGCTGTAGAGGCTCACCTGCATCTCCTTCTCTCCGTACTTGGAGGGGTTCTTGCTGCCCTGGCTCTTTCTGCGCAGCTTCTTCAGTTCACCTTGGCACTTCTCCAAACCGTCCCCTTTGTTTTTGTGCTCCATTTGGTATTTCTTCAGGGCGGCCTACATGGGGAAACAGGCAGGTACCAAAACATACAATTAGCGAAAGTGGAAAGACTATGTAGAAAAGGCCTTGATGAAACCGTTATGCAAAAACTTTTATAAACCGAGCATTCAGCGGACATTTCTAAATCCTCACATAAACAGCAAATGATTACCAGCAAAAGGACTGGTTACATCCCTTCAAAGCCAATTCATTATTTCATTGATTTAATTTGAGCATTTGATTATTTATGCAGAAAAACAACTTTCTGATCTGTAGCAGCGCTGTTGCTATAGCAACTGTGTCTGGTGTGACAAAGCCAGTGTGGCTGGTGTCTCCGCAGAGAACTGGCTCGCACATGAAGGTTCGACAGCCGCATTTACATTTGGTGAAATGCTGAGTTCGGAGATGCCCCCTTCCTCACGCTGCATAAACATGTCACTGTCACCATAGCAACAAATAGTGTAGAATGGGTTCACAAACACACAAGAAAGAAAAAGTCTAGTTTTAAAAACGGGATGTGCATGATTTATTCCAAATTGAAGAGCATATCGTAAATAAGTAAACATTGCATTATGAATGTGCATATCATTTGGATTTTACTGCCTTAGGGATACACAGACATAATCAAAGATGTATAAACTTCAGCAATTAAATCCATGACATGGAATGTTGTGCTTCTCACTTTTTAGGGATATTAGATTAAGTTCACAATGAGGTTTACAAATCCTTGTGCAAAATGCCACACCTCTGCATGTTGAAAAAAAAAAAAAATACAAAACAATATGTTCTTATTTTTCTACCAAAATCAAACTATTTGTGTCCTTTCTAAATAGGGAGGACACAATTCTGCTCCGGTGGTTGTCGTTTATGCTTCCAATAACGCAATGTGACTCATTCACTGATTGCTCCCACTGTTCGAAGAAGCACAACCAATACTGCGTGCTCTGCCTTTCATATGGATGATTTAATTTCCTCAAGTGGAGGTTCCCCTGTGGAAAGTCCCCGGCTTGTACTAGATTACCATAATGGTAACATGAGATGCGATTGGCTATTGTTGAAAGTTTGGTTTTCATTTGTAGGTTCAAGATAACGTTGCAAGCCGCAAAACTGTGTCCTGATTAAACTGTGATCTTACATGTGTTATGCTAAAGTCCAGATTGTATCCAAGTTGGCTTGGAAAACTCCGGGTGAGCTCTTTATTTCAGACAACAAAGGCTAGAAGGAAGGGAGCAGTAAGAGACACAGAACAGCTGGAGACACATACTCGTATTATTTCAAAAATGAAAAGCTTTTTCTTTTGTATCTTTTCGAATGGAGTCAAAAAACCGCACATTAGGGCATGTTGTAATGTTCAATTAGCACCATTATCACTGTGGGAAATTCATTAAAAGTAATGAAAAATTAGTACATCAGAGAAGCCTTCATTTTGTATAATTGTGTTCAGTATTATTGCAGTAAAAGTGAACTACTGTCCAAACATTGAAGGACAAGAAGGATCATTAACACAAATAGCTATACATTGTATCATGACAAACAAGAAACATTTGGTAAAAGGTAACTTATTTTGATGCGAGATCAGATCACAGTGCCATTTTGGAGTGAAGATCCAAAGTGACCAAAATACTAATTTTATTTTAGTAGGTTTATCATTGCTAGTTTACAGACATTGAGCCTTTAGTGGACAAAGCATTTATCCGTGAACAGATCCGATAATTTTGCATATTTGCAAGATACAACAGAGACCGCATCAAAGAAGTGCTTCTCCTTCATAACTGCCTTGAGATGCTGATTTTAACACGCCACTGTCAGATGTGCAATTCATTTTGCAATTAACACCACACAAGAGTGTGGCTAAACAGCTTGTAACATGGCCCCTTTCAACCATACAGTAATGACAAAATTATCCCATCCCCCAAAACAAGGCAGTGCGCTCCACTGAGGCTGCAGCCCACTCATTCTAAAGATATCACATGTAGCCCAGTTCTGGCACTGCTTACACACACACTGCAGGAGCTCTGGATCATAATCAGTCTACACTACATGGGAGACCACAGCAGACATCTTTTTTTGTCCTGTAATTGTCTTCAAGATGCACTTTGATGATGGAGAATTTATAAGTAGGTCTTGTACAGCACACATAGCTGTAGTAGTTTGTCTGACCAAACGTGGTCTTAACGTAACGTTAGCGACTTAGGGGGAACAAGCCAACATTGTCCAAAGACCAACAATAACTACAACAAGATAAAAAGTAGAGAGACATGATTAATAGTATTATGGACTGTACGGTACCCCTATTCCCAAAATATAGCAAACATTACATAAAGTAGGAGTTTGTTGCAGTCTGACAACAGAATGACGAGGCGCCAGATATTCACCGAAAACATCTGCAACATAGCTGATATATGGCAAATTCTATTCCTATTTGCACTGCACCTCAATGTCAAACAATAGGATCTGGAGATGTGATGCCTCGTGACATATTGACGCTACCAGGTCAAATACTCACAGAGAGATATCGGGAGTCTAGGTCCACCTTCTTCTCCAGCTCCGATAGCAGCTCGTTGTGGAAGCATTTTAACTGAGAAGAAACACAACAATTAGATCTCCCTTCCTTCCTCCTTTTGCTTCCACCTGCGTTCACGAACAATAGTCCACACACTAAACCCTGACCAACAATGTGTATATTGTGTAGTATGTGAACTAATTGTGCACAGATTTTTAGACTTTGCTCTATATGCACCAAAGGTCTGATGTGGAAGTGGCAATGAAGCTGAGGTTGAATGTGAACATACATATGGATCTACCACACTAGGAAAAGTAATTCAGGCAGAATGAAAAGTTATACAAAAGTTATACACATATTCATACTTTTACATGAATAATTTGCATGACCTTATAACCCTTTCATTACACTTCATTAGCAGCAGTGAAAAGTTTTGGATACTAACCATCTCCTCAAGCTGCACTTGGATCTGTCTGTGAACCTCAGCCATCTGGAACAGCACATCCCCTGCACAGAGACAACAACACAATAAAGGGAAAAATAAATGAGCAGCCGCACAAACACAATAAAAGAAAAGACAGAAAAAGGAAGAGCTTGGCGTGCAGTGAACATGCACTATTGGATGCATAAGATGAAAAACTCCAGACAAGAAATGTGGACAGTGATGGTGGAAACTGCATTAGAAAAAGACAAATACATATAAAACATAGAAGTATAAATATGGCTAAAATAACATAATACATAAATAAATACCATCAAGAGATGACATGCACCAACAGCTTCAATTTGGACGGAACAGTGCAAAATGTAAATAAATCACAATGCAATTATTTTCAATTGTTGCATAATTCTAATTTGTCAAATGGAAAAATATCAGGTGTAAGAGAATTTCACCAACAAGGATCCGTTTATCATAAGCTTATGTTTGTTCAAGGCAAATGGTACATTTCCGACCTCTGATTAGGAAAAATATCTTTCTCAAAACGGTTTATTACAACTTGTAAAGCCAGAAATACTCAGTGTGGCACAATGGTGCAGTGTTTAACATGCTTGCCTCATAGCAAGAAGGCCCTGCTAGGTTTACTCCAGATGCTTGGATTTCTTTTCCCATTTAAAACATGTACAATAGCCCATGGCTACATTCTGGCGTGGCGCGTTTACATGCATGAGTCCAATACATTAACATGCACTATCCCGACTAAATTTACAAAACATCGAGAAGTGTAGCTGAATGATAAAAAACGTTCTTTCATATCCACTGCACCAGTGACGGGAACATTTGTTACAGGTCAGCTGGAACACTCTGAGGTCTGAAGTCGGTTACCAGATGCCTGGAACACAGATGAGACACTGTGTCTATTTTTTTTTTAATTAAATAACAAAATGGATTTGTGACACAGCCATCAATATATATATATATATATATATATATATATAAAGAAAAAAGAAAAAAAAAAAAAAAAGAAAAGAGTACTACTTCTCATGAAAGGTCGGTTGTATTAACATTTTACTTAAAGTGACCAATGCATTGTTTTGAATTACATTTCAAACACTGTCCCAACTTCCTACCCATTTAGGTTGTAAAATAGGTTTGGTTTATTTGTGTATACCTACAGACTGACTGCCTCTCCTGAAAATGCAGTGCACAGAAAAACAAACACAAATAGCGGCATTGAGACACACATACAAAGCTCTGGTGGATACAACATGATGAGACATGTAGCTGAATGAACATTATTGAATGCGTTAATCTTTATAAGAAACCAATTCAGCATGCTCGATATTGCTGTGCTCCTATGGCACTTCCCTGCTGTGCTCTCTTTATATGGCTGCCCTGTGTGTGAATACATCTTCAAGTGCCTGTCGGTGAAATCAAAGCTACTGCTGCGATGCGGTTTCATGCGTTCCAATACCCATCATGTATAATGTAAAAGCGCCATAGACAGATCACACAAAGACGAATGCACAAGTGAGATCCTCTTTGAATGATTAAAATGAAAGAATATCAAGTAGAAATGTTTCTCAATATAATTCAATGATAGAAATGACGGGTAAAAAAATTAAAACAGGCTGTCAAAAAAATCTTGTGATCGGTAAAGGTCCAGGGTTTATAGATCCAAGGGTTTAGGTTGGCCATGTTGTAAAGAAAAGGTATTACACATTAAATCATTTGGTGAAAAATTGGTGAACCAATTTGCCAGTACTGGTTTCATTTTATCCCCAAAGCGCATTTTAAGTCAACTTAAGCTAATTAAAAACACTGTTATCATTACTAGTACAGTAAAGAGTAAGGTTTTTAATTGTGACTGCATTATCCTGTGGACCGAGCGCAGAGGATTTCCCAAATGCACATCCTAATTTTGGCCGTCTTTACACTTGAACTAGATCTGTGGAGGCCCATTGGCACTGCAGCCAAAGCCCTAGTGCAGGCTGCGTGCTGATCCCGTGGCTGGTGGGACAGGATACGGGGCCAAAGCATGCTGTCACTTCCCAGCAGGCCCTCTAAGCAGCTTACAGATACTCATCCTCAATCACCGCATCCCCGGCTTAGGCACTTATGTCGCTCTGTAGGTAGCGTCAAACGAGCTGGATCAATTTACAAGAGAGCAGCCGTGCCTCTGCTGTACATCCACACAAACGTATAGTTCTTCATGTGGACTGGCACAAGCAGTTGAGGCCACCTAATGTTTACATACACTTTATAAAAAATATTGGCATTTTTTTCCTCACTGTCTGACATGAAACCAGAATTAAATGTTCCTTTTATTTTTTGGTAAATTAGAAATTATGTCTATTTGCTAAATGCCAGAAGAATGAGAGATAGAATTTATTTTCTACACTGGTTCATTTTACTTTTACAAAGCCAAACGTTTAGATACATTTCATTAGTATTTAACTTCCTGGCTGATGTCTTGATGTCTACATAGAGTTCTTTCTTCATGATGCCATATATATTAGGAAGTGCACCAGTCCCTCCTGCAGAAAAACAACCCCACAGCATGATGCTGCCACTCCTGTATTTCACAGTTGGGATGGTGTTCTCAGGCTTGCAAGATTCCCACCTTTTTATCCAAATGTGATAACGTTGTTATGGCAAAACAATTCTAATTGTTGTTGTCAGACCACAGGTTATGTCTTAAAATTAAAGTCTTTATCCTTGTGTGCATTTGCAAACTCCATTTTTGCTTTTTGATGTTTTTTTTTGGAGTAAGGGCTTCTTCCTGGCAGAGTTCCCTCTCAGCACATGTGGGTACAGGACTTGTTTCACTGTAGATGATGACAAACTCTTACCAGTTTCAGCATCTTCCCCAGGTCTTTTAAATACAAAAGACCTTGGGTTGATAATCATATTTCAGATACAACACGTTCATCTCTGGGACACAGAACCCGCCTTCTTTTTGATCTGTATGATGACTGGACAGTTCCATCATTGTTTGAACCAATGAACGTGGCACCTTCAAGTGTCTTGAAATTGCACCCAAGGATGAACCCGACTTGTGCTTCCAAAAACACATCATCATCTGGGCTTTCCTAAATTGTTTAAAAGGTATAGTTTTAGTGTATGTAAACTTTTTCTTTATAGAGAGTAATGAAAACAATCATACAAAAAAAGTCTATATATCATTCCTCTGGCATTTAGCAAATAGACATACTTTTTAAAAATCGAACTGACCTAAACAAGTAAAAGTTCATTCTGGTTTCATGTCAGACAGTGAGAAAAAAATATGTCTTTTTATAAAGTGTATGTAAACATTTGGTTCCCACTGTAGCTCAGGCCAACAATGCAATTACCATATTAAAAACACACAACACATTAATAATAGAACAAAAAACAACATAAGAATGTATGAAATAGCTAAATTAAAAGCTGTAAAACATAAAAAAATAGTAATATTGTTAATTAATAAAACACTTTGTATTCAAGGAATAGGCCACTCTGTTTTTCCATACTGAAATATGTTCTTCTTACCCTAGACGAGTTGGCGCGTACCTGTCTGGCCTTTGTGCGTGCACTCAGTCACGCAAATGTTGTTAGCATTTAGCCTCTCCCAGCATAGGTAAGAACATATCTCAGTATGTAAAAACTGTGGATGATTATATGCAGTTAGTTGTTTCTCTGCTTTTCATATGATGCCAGACCAAAAACAGAAGGAAAAAAGTCACATTTTGAAGATGTAAATAGTTTCCATGGAAACTTTCACATCAGTCCTGCACATTGAACAGCGACCTTCAGAGCGACTTTCGAATAGAAAACTAGAAAATCCGTAAGCAAAGATGATAAGAAACTCATGGTAGGAGGTGCCAAATGTATAAAACAGAATTCTGACATGTGGATGAAACAAATAAATCAAATCTTTCTCAAATATTCACAAGAGGTCACGAGTCAATCTACTACTTGTGCCAGCTCCAAGTCAGGATAAACGTTGATAGTTGCATCAGGGAATCACAGTACACTGTGAGCAGAGAGTTGTGAAACGAGTTGAAGAAAAAAAATATAGTGCCCGAGTTTGTTCTGAAGTTACACAAACTTCCATTTTCTGAATAAATGCATACAAATAATCTGAAGAAGAATCACATCAAATGAAGGTTGTCAGCAAGAAGAGCAGCTATGCTTATATTGTGTCTGTATTGGTAACTAATGAGATGGTTTATGGTTCTTGAAAAGAAAACTGAGTAGAAATACAAAAGACAAAATACAAAATAGAAAAGATCGATGGTGCAAATACAGATTCTGAAAGTATCTTCCAAAGCCTGAGCAGCTGGCTGGTGTAGAGCTGCCAGTTTGACACGGATATCCGCATACCAACAAAGACCCACATGACACTTTAAAAGCGGGACACACACGTCGGACACAGCCCTGTGCCGAGAGGTGCTGGAAAGAGCAGTTTTCCACCATTTTGTCAATATTTTACAACACTGGTTAACCTTGCCGCGGTCCTGTGACCGTATAAACAATGAGTCTTTTGTGGAAAATAATGCGCACCTGCGGCTTAAGCTACAAGCAGCAACAAGCCTCTGCTTAAAGCCCTGAGTCAGAGCAGGCACTATAGTGGATATAGGAAGTCTGTGTCCACCAAATATGATGTCAGCAACTGGTTTTCTCTGCAATACATTTTTCTTTCAGTCCTTGATCAGAACCACTCATATTTTAATTTAGATTTTCAGACCTAAGTTAGCCCTTTTGCATCCCCGCTTAACAGGGTTTCTGCAGTGCATTTTAAAAAGGTACTAAAAGTTTAATATGATAGTCTTAAAGCTGTGAAAATCAAATTATTGTGATTGATATTTTCTTACACAGTAAACTTCATTTGGCACCATATGCACATTGTATACGCGACATGTGTTTAAAAGTGCATTATGGAACTTTTTACAGTGGCCTCTATGATTCTTCAAGATACATTATTTTAGACTTTTCACTGCTGATTGACCCTCTCGCCAGAAAACCTACAAAACAAGTGATCCTAGAACGTTGTAGAGATAAAAAATAAAGGCGCCATGCTACCTACCCATACAGCCACTGCAAAAAGGTCAGTTACTCACAAATATCAAGTGTTTTTTTGTGCATTAAAAAATTTATATAATTCAAGATTCAAGATTGTTTTATTTGTCAAACCATGTGACTGATTTGAAATTATATTTCTCTCATCCTTGATTGTGGATGCAGTCTAAACCCTAAATGGGAAATATCAATTCATGTTGACACTACATTTTTTTCAAATCAGGCAATTAAAGGATTCTTATCTAAAATGTGTCATGCTGTATTCTTCTATTATAATATGTCTGTGAGAAATGTGATATTATGAATATTTATGGTTCTTAAACTTTTCACTGTTTTATAACAGGACTGAACCAGATGTGAATGTAGATCTAAAGTAGTCTTTAATAAGTTAAGTGATAAAATGTTGATTTAAAACAAAACTATAATTATTAGTTCTTGTTGCAGACTTGATTTTTTATTTATTTTTTTGCCTTAAACCACAAACTTATCTAACTGCCAATCTAAAATACCGCTTGTGGAAAGATTGGCAACACCCACACAAGTGAACGAAAAAATAAAACAGAATTTACATTGAGAGTAAAATGTGGCAAAAGTGGAAGTTTGTTGCCGCTGAGAGAGATGGAGAGGAGTATGGAGGAGGATAGAGACACTGAATCACTGCTGAAGGTCAGGCATGATTTACTACGGGTTGCCATGGAAGCAGCATAATGCTAGGGTCGTTGCTAAGGGAGAAGTTGAGAGGCGAGGGGCATCACATGAAAAAGTGTTGGGGATATTGCGCAACATCTTTTACGATGCCCTTTTCGCAGTGTTTTTTGGCCCTCCGCAGAGACGACAGAGAAGACAGACCGACCCACCTATGTGAAGAACAGAATGTGTAGCAGTGATGTTAATGTTTAGAGTCCTGCTGTGCTGTAGCTCAAGGGAAACACAAATAAGTGGGCAGATATAAAAAGGATAATGCTGTGTGCGAGAGAGATAATAGCTTAGAGTCTGGGTGGCATGTAAACATCTGAAAACAGTTAATGACAGAGAGAGGCAAGCTTATCATTACGTCGCCATCTTCAAATTGTGTATAAACCATTACTAGGGGTTATTGGATTTCTCAGTGGGGCAACATGAGGGGGCCACAAAAGTCAGAAAATGTATTATAACTTTACTGTCATCATCAAATTCACTACTAGCTTGTTACGATTAAGTAACTCATGCCCCCAGAGGCCATAAGTGCCACTGCAGGTGTCGTAGCATGTTGCGTTTTTTTTACTCATTAATTGTCCGTGAGAGTAAATACTATGCTGACAGAAAAGTCAAAGGGAGAGGGGGATATTGTACATTGTGCCACAACCCAATGGAGATAACTTTTGTCACTCAAACTTGGCTGTAAATACTGCTAAACTGGCACTGGCTTTGCCCGTTAGCCTGTTAGCTTCTTCTTCGTGATTCCATTAGTGTGTATTGTGCCTCCGGGTCGGAGCAGGGAAAGTTGCACGCATGGTTTTCTGGTCAGAGACACCGGGAGAGATGAAAGACCCCCCAATTATTCCATTAGCACTTGCATTACCCCCATAGGGACTACGAAAAGGATGTATTAAGGTAAACAAGTTACTTAGTACTGCTTTAACTTTGCATAATGGAGAATTATTCAATACTGACACCAATGAGTTGGGCTTTTTTAGACAGGACAGCTCAGGATGAAAGGGGGTGTGGAGAGAGACATTCGGCAAATAGTTGGAGTCTGGACCCACAATACTGACATTCAGACTGTGTTCCATGGCTGCACCTGAGCTGGAGACTGTTAAATGTCAATGCTTCATTCAGGAACATAAAGTAAACTAGACAGTTAACAAGTATCCATTATTATAAGTGTGGCCATAGTAATGATCAAATCACCACAAATCCCACTGAAAATCCATTCAGGCCCAGCAGTAATTGGGTGCTAGTGGGCAAAACGTTGCAAGAAACATTGCACTGAAACATACAACCAGTTTTCAGAAAACACAAAGTTTTAGTGAAGATTCCAGTCATGAGAGACTACAGCATTGCTAAAGCCGTATGCCAATGCCATCACATCTGCTGCAGTAGCCTAATATAAGCTTGTCCAGCAATGGTGTCATGCATTTAGGCCATAATGAATTCTTAACAGATACACAAGGAGAGACAAGCAGAAGAAAGTGGGCCAAACACAAGTTGTAAGTAAACTAGACATCTATTTCAAGAATGTCTGGGCCAGTTGATGTTTATTGGAAAGGAGTCAAAGTCCAAACCAAATCTTTAGCTGACAAGAACAAAATCTGCACACAAAGCAAGCACTTCTAGTTAAAAGCAAGTCAAGTACATGTAACATCATCTATTCGAGGATTAACCAGCCAGTGTACGGTTTGTGCCAGTCAACAACAGTATGCGAATGAAACAGGAAGAAATGCTTAAATTGGGTCTATAATTGCTTATACACCACACACACACACGGTTTAGTGACTCGTTTCTCAATCAAATCCATTATTTTGCAGGGAGAAATAGATAAAGAACATTTGGAATGGCGCATTCATTCTTCTTTTGAATTATCGTGTTTGGCATAAAAGCAGTGCAACAATTTGTCATAATTAATATTCCTGCAAAACAAAAGAAAAGTAGGCTGGTCCGCGTCGGCAAATTATGCTTTGTTGCATGTTAAATAATCTGAATCAAGTCAAAGCGCAAATCAATGTGTCTATCCCTGAGGAAAATTGTAATTATTTCAGGACACACTTCCCATTTTCTAAAGAAATACAAGTAATTAATTTGACAAAACCCCAAAGCAGATGTCAGAAGTTGTCATGCTATCAGTCGGAAGATTAAGAGTTGCTTTAGACAGTTTGTGTTGTGGTGGGTGAGTAGGCGTATACTCAAAACTATTCAAGACCACATTATTTTTACAAAAGTGAAATATTAATATGTGGCAATGATGCAAACTTAGCATAAAAGAGAAAAATATTTTATTCAGGGAGTTTCAAGGGGAAACTCGTGCAGTAATAAGCAATACAGCAGCAGGATTACACTGCTGTTAACTAGTACAGAAATTAAGCCTGGGTTTCAATGCGTCTTTGCCGAAAGCTCTTTTTACTTGGCAAGACGTTTTGCACTTCACAAGAGACAATACGGAGAGTGGTGCAGTCATGCAGCTACCTGTTGAGGAATGAGTCAAGGAGAGGCTGAAACTTAAAACACCTAGAGACCATTTGGCTGTTACCTGATCCAACCACTTAGCACAAAAAGACAGATCCATTATGGGCAGGAACACTCCGGATCTGTACAGGACTATTCGGAGGTTTTAATTTGCAAAAGGTTTAAAAGCTAATTCTGCAACCCAAAAGCCGCACACAAAAGTAAAAATTACACAGCAGAGAAAGACATGAGTAGATTGTGATTTTTTTTTCTTCTTCAAAGTTTTAGTCAGAAAAATAGGACATTTTGTATAGACCTGTTTAATCAGACTTATTCCAAGGCTACAAAAGGATCTACTACTTCAGTGGTAATTGCTCAAATGTTATTATATTATGGTACTCCGGTAATAGCGTAATCTTTTGAAATACATCTCGATCACTGATCACTTTGTTGGTTAGAAAATGCTATATTAAACATTTCTCTTATCCTATCTTAGCCCATCTTCTGGTTCCAAATGTATAGCTAATTGCCTCTGTCCCTTTAACTAACCTCTGATGTCTTTCCGGCTCCATGGTTGTAGTTAAGATAAGATGAGATAGCCTTTACTGTTGGACAACGACACTTGTGCAGAAAGCTATGCAGCGTGTGGTTTTGTAGTAGCAAAGCTTCAGTGGTCTTTTTTTCTTAAAAAGAAAAAGCGAGTGCTCAGCGGTAGGTAGGAACAGTGTTGCCTGGTAACTTAGGGCTGCAAATTGCCGTAGAAGGTTCAAAGATTACACAAACATTCAAGTATGGCTCAAACACAACTCCAAATATGTTTTTGATATGGAAACAACATTGTTTCAAGGTTTGATCCCTGGACGGGGCTTTTCTGTGTGGATTTTGCATGCTCTCCCAGTGTCTGTGTCAGTTTCCTCTGGGGACTCCGGTTTCCCCACCACTAAAAACATGTGCAACAGGCCAGAATGAATGTGTGTGAGTGACTGGTTGATGGTGGCCGGAGGGGCCGATAGCACAGATTGACAGCCTCACTTCCGTCAGTCTACCCCAGAGGTGGCTGTGACTACAATAGCAGCTCACCACCACAGAGTATGGTGTGAATGAATAATGACTACAGTGTGGCGCTTTGAGAAACTTGGTAGCACAGGCTTATAAGCGCAATACAAGTGTAAGCCATTATTAATTGTAATGTGGTAGAAAGCTAAAAAATACATTTAAAAAGTCGATTTTAAGCCATATGCACGTCACTTGCTGAATAAAGGGTGGTGTAG
This sequence comes from Proterorhinus semilunaris, assembly GCA_021464625.1. Taxonomy (NCBI): domain Eukaryota; kingdom Metazoa; phylum Chordata; class Actinopteri; order Gobiiformes; family Gobiidae; genus Proterorhinus; species Proterorhinus semilunaris. Next base: position 18,743,125 of record CM038352.1, on the reverse strand, counting down.
CAGTCAGCTCTTGACCCATATTGGTTATAGAAAAGTCAAAGAAAAGAAGATATAGCACTGCACATGTGTAGGGTGATAAATAATTAGCATCTTCAATTGGTTTATGAGTAATCGGAAAACCATACAATTTACAATGAGGACAGTTCACTACCCTCATACCATTTTAACCAAATATAATAGATAATAAAATGCGTAATGACTTTTGAATAATTAGGGAGCCTATAATCAGGACAAAGAACACTCAAACCCCCTCAGTCTGAACACATTGATTTGCATGACTCGATAACAAAACACAGAAAACAGTTTGATTGTGCTGCAAAATGGTACATTATACACTGCATGGTTTCATTAAATCAAATTACATAGATCCTAATGTGCCTGCATTTATACTGTATAAGCTTCATCCTCTTTGTCACATGTCAACGCAACGATCAAATGAAGGGCAAAAATGTGTGAAAACTGGGGAGCGTGTGGAGGGCACGGGCTTCCCATCATGCATTGCGGTTCTCAGAAATAGAGCAGGAGGAAGGCAAGGACCCCTGGGATGGTGGCACAGTGCTATGAAAAGAGCTCCTCTGCTCTCATTTAAACAGGGACAGGTGCTGGAGGAGGAGAGCGGTAGGCCAGAGCCAGAGAGAAGGGAGAGAGGACATTTAGATGACTAGCTGAAGTTATAGTTAACAGCTCCAATTACTGCGAGCATGACATATGACCAACATTGGAGACCCAAATCTCTATATCAGCCATTCCCAAAGTCCGGGACATCGCAACCCCCATATTGATCTGAAAATCTCTCAGGTGCCCCCAATTAATATATTATTCACTCTATTCAAAGGAAGTTATTATTTTACAGCTAAAATTACATTAAAAGGAACATTTAGCAATGACTGCAGGTTAAAGTAATTATTTTAACATTTTTTATTTCGGTCCAGTCCCTTTAAATACTGGTTTAAAATAGTGTAATGTAGCAAATAAATGTACAGTTCCTTTAAAAAAAAAAGAAAAAAAATCTGAATACAAGCTTTAGGGCCCCCCCCCCCCAGAGGGACCCGGACCCCACTTTTGAAACCCCTGACCTATATGAAAGCAACTAAGGAACAAAGTAACTTCAGCTGCTCTCAAACCAAGAGCTGGTGATGTTTGAAAAGTAACCTGAACGTTGAGGCCGAATTTGACGTCAGAGAAAAGAAAAGAAAGTACATTTAGACAATATTGAACGCAAATGAAGCCCTGATTTCATTTTCTACCCATTACATATGTTTAAAACAAAACTTAAAAACATATAGCTTTCTTCTCGCCAAATTGTGTCACAGGAGTTTCCTCTCATTCTCCCGGCGTGAACTTCCTTCCCGTGCAGGCAATTATTACTGAGAGGCCTAGGAGGTGCTGTGTGTGCCCCCGCTAACAGCACTACATCATCAGCCCCAGAACTGCACGGGTTCACACAGTTTAATGTGCTTCCCTTTTCCACTCCTATGCCTGTAATTTCCCATGACAGACACGGAACCGCTGAGTCATGTATGTGTTATTGAAATGTGGAAATTAGCCATGATACCAAATGTACAGTAATGGACCCGTCTGTGCTATATATGAAAGAGAAAGCTCTTTTAAAAAGTGTATTCACTATTCAATCATACTAAGTCAGTGCATAGCCTTTATTTGATGTTACAAGCTAGTTTACTAATTCGGAGAAAGGCCAGTTTCCAGAAAAAACACTTATAGGAGGTTTCAGCATAACTAATAAAAGTGCAAAGAACACATTTCTAACATTTGCACCTCACCCCAAGTCAACCTGCTTGTGAACTATGACTAGTTTGCTTAAAAGGTGAGGCCAACAGCAAGGATCATGTCACTTTAAAAACACCTTTACATTTGTGTATTGACATTTCTACTTAAGGTATTTGACTTGTATACATTAAATAGGGAGTAACGAGAGGGGTTAAGGGGGTGAGTTCAAACAATGTAGCTGCAAAGTGCATTCTTGGCTCGGGGCCTGGCCATAAATATCTATACTTGTCGCTCTGAGCAGTTTAAACATTAGAAAGCTGAGGTAGGAACTCTCCAGTCCATAAGTGTGCTAAGTATGTGTTTTGTGGATTTCCCTAGAAGGCTTGGAGCTGCATAAATGTCAGAGGGGTTCAGGAGGGCAGATGAAAGGAGAGTGAAAAAAGACAGTGGGACGGGGAAGGAAAGGGAGTGAGAACGGGCCGTGGGGTGTTGGCAGGGGGCAGGCGTGTGTTGAACATGTGTGCGTGTATATGCATGCGCGGGTTGTTGCCGCAATGACAGGCGATGATTAGCCCAAGTAAAGAGGATATGTGGGAGGAGTGCGTGGGAGTTGGGGGCTGGCGATGGAGAGAAGAGGGAGACTTGGTGTATATTTAAGCAGATATACCAGAGTCAATTAAAAGACAGCCATTTTACAGTAAAAGCATGAAGCAATCGATTCATACACAATATATGAACACAACTATGTAATAAAAACAAGCATGCTCCTACAATGCTGGGATTCTTGTGAAACCTGTCACAAGGCGAATTTCAGCATGTTGATTTATTTATTTTAAAAAAACAGCAGCACAGTCCACTTTTAAACATGTTTGTAAATGTGAACGAGACAGAAAGAGGAGGAAGAGTGTAGATGGATAAAGAACAGCTGGTGATTCGAGGTGTGTAGGTGGGACCATGTGGCTGTCTCTTATGGAGTCTCTCCATAGTATAGAATGATGCTTATTTCTGTATGACAAAGCATGTCAAGCAAGGCTGAAAGAATGCATCACCTATTAAGACACAAAATGTCCACTAGTTATCTTGATGTGACCATTTTCAACAGTATTACAATAATGATTTTGAAAAAGTTATAAACGGAACCTCTGCAACATTAACATTAATATAAAATAGATTTAGTAACCTTTAAAAAGCGATCTTGTGTGTGTTACTAGCAAAAAATATGAGAAAATCCTGGGTGGAGTTGAAAAGCTAGCTGTTATTATAGCAGCTTAGTATGAAAATCGTTGAGAGCCAGAGGGGTAACTACCATCTAAAGTTCTGCATCAGTCTTATAGCAGCACACTTCTCAGTTCGCCAACTCGCTTTTCAGCGTATTATTCATTTACTCTACACACTCAGTGGTGGTAAGGTCTGTAGTCATATTCATAGGTAAGGCGCGTTTTTTTGCACAAGAACTAAACAATAGCATGCAATGGTCAGAGCAGGAATTAAACCACCATCTTGGTAGGTATGACAACACTCTACCTAAGCTGCTGTTTCCATCAGAAGAATGCACACAAGATTTTAAATATTATTAGCAGCAAAAGCCCCTTATGAGAGACAGGCCCGGTTAGAACCATGAGGCCGTCCTTCTGTGGACCCACCACCTGCAGGAGGAGCCATTGGGGCTGGTGCAAGGCCAGATTGATAGTACAGTGCTTACAACATTACACTATACTGATAATAATTGGGGATCAAGCACTTCATTTTAGCCAATCACAGTCAAGTCTCAAAACAAACCGCAAATCCATTAAATATTTAGTTTTTAAAAATGTTAAGCAAGTTTATTCATCTGTAGCAGAATTCTATATGTTTTTCCGTCATCGCTGAGTTGTTAATTAGTATCCATAAAAGGGCTTCTAGTTGTCACCAAATGTTAAACCAGCCTTTTCACGGCAACTACTGGCCCAAACGGTGGTTCGGTTTTGAAACAGATCGGTTTGTGAACACACAAATACAAATACTACCATCAAAAAACAGGAAACACCTGGTTATCCAACAGGTGAATAGACAATTAAAAATAATACAGTTCCACCCTTGGGGACTGCATGTCTTTGACTGTCAAAAACAGGAAGTAGTATCTTTGGCTGCATCACTGTCACATAGAAAACTGTTTTTAATGGTAGCATCAAAACAATGCGTTGACTACCCGTATGAGTCACAGTAAACCCACTCCTTGTTCAGATATTCCAATGTGCTCCGCTTTTGAGATCAGTTTGTACTTACAACTTTGAAGTGTAGGTTTCATGCGTACAATGTATTCTCTTGAAACAACAGGGGAAGAAGCCAAAAGCATACTAGTAGATACTACAATTAAAATTAGGGCCGTGAAATATACGTACAACTACAGGCTGTATGGATAACATAACATTTTAAACATGAACATTGTGAAACCAGAAAAAAAAAATCAGGTTTTGTATTGCAAGTCAAAGCGGGAATTCATTCAAGATGAGTTTTGAATCGAAATTTGGTGTGAACTGAACAACGTACACATCCCCCCAGGGTCTCCATTCCAGTGACAATATTGTTGTCGGTTACAGCTAAAGAAATTTCTGAATTTCATAATAGACAGTAAAGGGCAGTTCTTTGACATAAAATCTCATCTCTTATCATTTTAAGTAGTTGAATAGGTATTCAGTGTACTGCATCGTGGCAACCCTGCTTTTCTTGAACAAACTCAAAGTTGTAGGCCAATACAATTGACCCTCATCACCTACAATGCCAGCCTCTTACTGAGCACGTGTCACTATTGTGTGGAGACATGTTCAACAAATGCTTGTTGTGGCATTGCTGAACTCTAGACTCAATGGGAACTTTACAGACTCAGAGGGCAGAGAGTGGAAGAGAAGGGGGTGCTTGCTGAATAAAACATTCCAGGAACACTTTCATCTTAGTCTCCTTGGGCCGATATGGAGAAAACCCAAACTCAAACTGAAGCTTTAGCACAACAAAGGTTCCTCCTGTCAACAGCTACAGAACTGATCAATAGTCCATCAATCAATGTGAGGGACATTCCTCAAGCACAGAATGGATGATTTTATGGACAGGTTTCTGCTTCTTGTATGAACAATTGACTTTGGGACAGAATGGTATCAATTTAACATTACCGTAGAAATCTGCCATGTTAGACTGTCTAGCAAACCTTGTCCATAGACTAGAATTAGCAAAAACTATAAAAAACAAACAAGAGCCTTTGAACAACTCAATTAGCTGCCGGTTTATTACTTGGAATAAACAATACACTAATCAAGATGCATACATTTGCGAATTTAGCATGGTTAAAAGCTCAAAAAAGTTGCATCATATGGGTTTTATGTAGGTAGATCCACGCACTACAGCATTAAACTCATCACCCCAATCGTCAATTCAGCATGCCATTTCTTTAACGATCTGATGACCATAGCAGGTTGACAAGACATTGAGTGAAACTAATAGTCAAACAAAACAGCATCTTGTAGAAATCAAAAATCTCTCTGCTGATACTATTCATTTCCATTTTTATGTTCTTGATGCATTTCCCCCAATTAAACACCTGCTGTATCAGCCCACATGTTTTTGAACGCTTCTCATTTTCCTAATCGCCTTCGCTGAGCGGCGGTGCACGTTGGGTAATGTAGGTGTGTGCAAACGCCATTGTAAAACGGTGCACTGTGGCTTTGGGCAGGACAAAAGCAGATGAGGGGGCAAAGGGGACTTCATCAGTTTGGCCGAAACAGTTACTCACCTAAATCTTTGGATCCTTGGCTCTCACTGGCCAGCTCGCCCATTCTGACCAGCGCGTCGAAGTAGCCTTTGGCAGCAAATGTCACATCTACAAAAACGGCAAAAAAAAAAGAGATTGGTTATAAAATTACATTACAAAGTACAGTAGTACATTACGCTTTACAATTTCTAACTGTGTATGAAGCGAATCATTTAGTGCAACTTGTCTAACAAAGATTCGAGTCAAAAATACATTCTTGCATGTACTGATGTGTCATAAGAGGTGGGAGATCCATTCAGAAAAGGTGATGGAACAGAGAGATCCAGTGGAAAAGGCGAGGGGCCCATCTAATAAAGGTTCTGGTCCAAGTTAGGAAGGTAAAGTAGGAGAACATGCCCCCCAAATGAGCACTGGTTACGAGAAGAAAAAGTGGCAGGATCAGGCCAGGAGCTACGGGGGTGCAAGCGGGTGCATTGCAACCTCATTTTGAAATGTTTGCCACCTCAGTTTTAATGGCATCACAATGTATTTTAATGGCGCGAAACTCTATTTGCACCCTTTTGAAACTCGAATGCACCCTCAGTCAGTTTGTTCTGGAGCCGGTGCTGGGAAGGATTTAAGTGAATTTCATAAGAGCAATTTGAAATAATCACTGATCACAGGGAACATTGTGAGAGGTTTAACCCAGTAGCATTTGACATTGTAATGCTTCCTCTTCAGAATGACCATTCACAGTTCACAACATGATTTCCGGTATTTTCCACTTTCCAGAATTTCAAGATGGAGTGACAGCAGGTTGACGCTGCTTTTTACAGTCAGGAATTAGTCATTGCTAATGTTGTGCGCAATTACGGAAAATTATCTTGTGTGCATTCTCCATCCTCAGTTGCAGGAAATTATTTTCCAATGGATAATCAGGGTGATTGCAGAGGCCAGAAGACACTGATTTGCCTGTGCATAATCCACATATAATGAAGTCACAGACATCTTACCTACAGAAGTGACACGGAGCGTGACATGCGGTCTCTAGAAATTACATGCCTCCATTTGCAGTCCTCAGATAAAACAGAAAAGCTGAATATTGCACAAATTATGGCGATGTACCTTTTGCTGCGGTGTTATATAATAAGCTGTTGAGTCAATATTTGGGCGTATTTAGTTTGGAACAGTGAGTGGCTGGTTGCATGAGATAAACCTGAGTAGGAAAGTTGAGTTAAAAAAAAAAGTGCCCAGTCAGCAGAGATTCTCAAAGTGTGGTGCACGTACTATTACTTGTGATGCTTTATGTAGTCCTTAGTTTTCACACTTTAATATTTAACAGGTTTGGACCAGGTTCTTGGTTAGACAGAGTTGAGAGTTAAATAAGTATAATTCAGTTTAATTGTTGTTTTATTGCTTTTATGTTCCTGATTAAGGCAATAAAGAAAATAGTAATAACATTTCCCCCCTGTAATGATGATCTCAATTAATTTCAAATTCAATTAACTGCACAACCAAGTACTGCATTTTGATTTGGCACATTGAACCACTTCTAGTAGAGCGGTTAAGCATAAAAATTGTGCACTTTGTGAAGAAAGCATAACATTTCTACCAGTGTTATTACATATTATAGGCATTAATTTCAGATGTTGAAGATGGATTTGACCTCTGAGGGCAGCCTTCTTCGATTTTTCAAAATGGCCATTGTAAAACTTATTTTTCTTCTTTCTTCTCTTTTCTTTTAGCTTCTAATTGACCTAGTTTTAATCTTAGTGTCAAAACCTACATTTTACTATGTTTAATCTACATGTTCAACTAAGCATCATGGCACACTTTAATGCCATAAAATACAATTATAGGCAAGGCAAATTTATTTATACAGCACATTTCATGCACAAAGCAACTCGATATGCCTCACAGCAACACCATAAACACGATAAAAACACAATAAAAAACAAATCCATTAATACAATGCATAAAATATAAATTATATATTAAAATACAGTCAATTGCCATAGGCAGCAGTAAATAAGTGTCCTTTCAGCCTGGACTTAAACATAGTCAGGGTTGGGGCCTGTCTCACATCCTCACAGAGACTGTACCACACCTTTGCTGCATAAACCTGAAATGCAGCTTCACTGTGTTTAGTCTAGTTTAGTTTAGTTTAGTTGTTTATTTGAGCAATACACATTGTGCTCAAAAGGAGTGGGCTGAAGCAAAAAGCTTATGAGCCCCCACCCCCAAGTGCAATAAAATAAAAAGTCATGACTCTAGGAACCACCAGGAGACCCCTCCATGCAGATCTCAGGGCCCGAGGTGGTTCATACGGCTTTAACATGTCAGAGATGCACTTTGGTGCCCAACCATGAAGGGGAACACAAAGAGAGATATTTTGAATTGTATTCTCTGAGCGACAGGAAGCAGGTGCAGAGACCGGCGCACTGGACTAATATGGTCGTATTTCCTGGTCCTGGTCAAGACTCGAGCAGCAGCATTTGGGATGTTCTGCAGCTCTAACAGTTCGTTTAGAGAGGCCCGCGAACAGGCCGTTAAAATAGTCTAACCGACTGGAGACAAACGCATGAATTAATCTCTCTAAATCTGGGTTAGGCACTACGTTTTTTATTTTAGCAATGCTTTTTTTTTTTTTTTTTAGGTGAAATAGGTCGCTGACTGTTAAAATGCAGGTCTGAATCCATGATTACCCCTAGATTTCCAACTTGATTTTTTGGTTCTAGTGAAAGAGCCGCAAGATGACCAATGACAACCTCTCTGTGTTTTTGTGGGCCAAAAGGAATTATCTTCATTTTATCTGTATTTAACTGAAGGAAGTTGTTTTACATCCACACAATAATCTGTGCAATGACAGTGTATCTACAAGCCCAGATTCACCCACTGTCAGTGAAACATAGATCTGAGTATCGTCTGCGTAATTGTGATAGGACACGTTGTTACTAGATATTAATTAACCCAATGGAAGCATGTACAAACTGAACAAGAGGGGCCCCAGAATCAACCCCTGGGGAACCCCACAGGTCAAGTGTCCCATTCCCATTGCGACATAGTAATTTCGGTCCTCAAGGTAGGCTCTGAACCACTCGAGAGCCTTTCCAGAGATTCCCACTTAGGTTTTTAACCTCTCTAGTATAATCCCATGGTCCACTGTGTCAAACGCAGCACTAAGGTCCAGCAGAACTAAAACAGTGACCTTGCCTGCATCTGTATTTAGCCTGATGTCATTCGTCACCTTGATCAAGGCCGTCGCAGTACTTTGGTAGGGTCTAAAGCCCGACTGAAACACATCAAAAACATTATTTACATGAAGAAATTCTGTAAACTGGTCATACACAGCTTTCTCCAAGATTTTTCCCATGAATGGCAGATTAGATATAGGCCGATAATTATTCGTTTCTGTGGCATCAAGATAAACAGATATAAAACAAATAAACGTTTAAGTGCAAAGTTCACCTCAACTTTGATTGAAAGCCAACTTAAACAGATGTTTTTAAAAGTGAAAATGCTGCAGTTAGCAGCAGCAGCATACTAATGCTAGCTTCAATCAGTCAAGCCTGCAACAGAAACTATGACTGAGTCACACCTGAAGTCGTGAAATAGGCAAATATTGGCTACAAGTGTTTGCATTTTAGTTTGAAAAATACTGTTACAGAATCACTGATATAACATTATTTATAATGCATTTAAGCAAAAAATCTGGATCTGTGCATCACTAATTTAATGACAAATACCATTAGCTTGACCTCCTTCAAGCTCGCTAGCATACGGGGTGGGTTCTATTGTACTGTACATTTAAAAGTTTTTGCCTCTCTAGGTCATTATTGGACTGAGGATTTATAGAAAGCAATAATGCAAATTTGATCAGTGGGATTATATTTCTCCAGTGAGTTAATGTCAGTTTTGGAGAAAAAAGAAAGTAGTACAATTTCTGTTTTTTTGTTATTATGTAATTATATATATACACACACACACACACACACACTTGTTTAATATATACATATTTTTTTATTATGTAATTAATTGTTACTCTGTAATTACCTGAACAACTGCTAAACATGTGTTTTGGACCATCCCATTTGCAGCCATGTGGTTTACTCATGTACACGTTTCCATAGCAACCTGGGCAAATTCTAACACCAGGTGGCACAACATATTTTTGATACTGGACAATGCAAAATAATATAGCCACATGTTTTAGAACTTTTCAGTGCATAGAAATACACAATTTTAGACACTTTTAATATGATTTTGTTACATACAGGCGTAAAAAAAAAAGCATTTTGAGGTCAATGACCTCACAGTCATCAGAGGTCAAATACAGCTTACCTCCACATCTAAAAATAAACCTTATGGTATGGGCCAACTGTAATAAAACTCTCATGCTTTCTTCATAAAAACGCAGAATTGTGCATTTTTATGAAGCTTAACCGCTCTACTATTCTAGGGCTTATTCCATTCATGGAATCCAATTCCTCTGAGCACATTTTGAATCCACCGAGGAAATGGCTGTGTCACGTTGTTAACCACACGCTGTGACCTGTTTGCTGAGCCAACATTGACCATTTTACTTCCTTGCTCTGGATTTGTAAAAAGGGAGCTGAGGGGTCACACTTTGACTTGAGCAGGCTGACGATTAGGGTGCAACACAATTATCCTAATGGAATGAACGGTCACTATGTAGAGAAGGCTTCCCCCTGAGGGTCAGTCTGTGTTGTACAACAGCAGAGGTGTTAAAATATTTCAAATTCAGAAATATTCTTTCATTTACACAGGGTTGGTTTTATATTATACTGTATATAAAAACTCTTCCTCACCCTCCACGGGGTCTTTTTTTCCTCCAAGCTCAGGGAGCTTGAGGGTTCTGTGCAGTATCTTTGCAGTTCCTAGAATTGCACTTTTCTAGACCGAGATGTCTGATGCATTTCCTGGGATCTGCTGTAGCTAGTCCTCCAGTTTGGGGGTCACCGCCCCGAGTGCCCCAACGACCACGGGCACCACTGATGCCTTCACCCTCCAGACCTTTTCCAGCTTTTCTCTGAGCCCCTGGTATTTCTCTAGAGTGTGTGTGTGTGTGTGTGTGTGTGTGTGTATATATATATATATATATATATATATATATATATATATATATATATATATATATATATGTTTGTATATAAATAAATAAAAACATGTACAATAGGCCAGGATGAATGACAGTGTGTTTGAGAGTGCGCATGGGGGACAGACGCAATTTAGCCCAAGGCTACAATCCGGTGTGGCTTGTTTACATGCATGAGACCCATGTATGTTCATTAACATGCACTGTCCCAACCAAATAAACAAACAAAATACAGCCTCTATTTGCGACCGCCCCATCTCGCTTTCTTCCCCACGTTGCAGCCACTCAGGATTGCGCCCGCTGAAAATCAGCCTCACAATCCACACTGGCCTTGCTGACTTTCATCAACAAGAACGTTTCCCTTGACCAAAATGACATAAAAATGAATAATCATTGCAGCCCCATCTCTCTTGTTTTTTTTTTGTCAAAATATTTGGGGTGCGAAAAACTCACTCCAAAATACTATAAGGGGATACATATGACGTTGGACCAGCAACCCTGTACAAGTTACAGCAAAAAGAATTGTCTGCCAAGTGTCAGCTATTTTGGCAGACATTTTTTTTGTACCAAATTAAAAATCCTCTTTTTCTGTAGGGGGCGCTATAGCATGGACTACAAGTGTGGTCATAGATAGGGATTCTTTCTCATCCAGTTTATAAGGGACACAATTTCCAACTCAAGCTCACAAGGCACATTCGAATTAAAAAGGATCATGTGGAAACATTTAGCATGGCCACGCCCACATTTTTATAAAATATAATTCAACTGTAATATATTGTATAAATTTTTTTAGTGCTGTCCAATGATTTAAATATTTACTCGCGATTATTCGCATGAATGTCATAGTTAACTCGCGATTAATCACACATTTTTATTTATTCTAAATGTCCCTTGAATTATCATTTTAATACTTTAATGCTCCTATTGGGTTCCTCAAATCTATAGCACAAACTTGGGGAGCGGGCAGCGAGTTTGTCGACGTTTAGCGGGTCAAAAATACGATAATTGACGGAGAAAACATATATTTAAAAAAGAAACCACCCAAAAACAATAATCATAATCATACAGAGTTACCAGAGATGTAAAAACGTGTTCATTCATTCGTTTTGAGTCACAGAGCTAGCGTAATCTTATGACAAATCCTCAAACTTGTTCTGCAGTGGCACTAAAACAACAGTAACACTGGGACTGGGCTGGGTCTGCACGTCAGATCGCGAATTGAAGGTTGTGAGATCGCTTCCCACATGGGACGCAACACACAGCGGCAGGGACAGTGGCCCGAGTGTTAGGGTTAGATTTGCTGCCTCCGTAAAAGGAGGAGAGGTGGGGAGGGCTTATGGGGAGATTGCATGAAAATCAAGAAGGTCAAGGTACTGTATGTATACTTTATTAAAGCCTGTAGGGAAATTTGTTCTCTCTGCATTTGACCCATCCTCAATACCGCTGGGGCAACCACAAGGCCGGCGCCCGGGGACTCATCTCCAGACGTGGAGCCATGCTAATAGCCTGAAACACCTGGCTGGAGGATTAACCTATTGTACATGTTTTAGTGGTAGGGGAAAACGGCGTACCTGGAGGAATCCTACGCAGACACAGGGAGGTACATGCAAACTCCACAAAGAAAGGCCCCGTCTGGGGATAGCTTATGAACCCTAACCAGGTAGATAATGATACTCACATTAAAAGCATGAATTCTAATTCTGTGCTTAATGATTTTGTTGGTTTTGAGGTGGGCAATTTTCCCCTCCCAAAAAAATCTTAGATTTTCTTATAAAAACTCAAGTTACAATTCCATTTGATCCCCTCCCCTTTAAAACAAATAAATGCTGACTATAAATATATTTAAAAAATACATATTTATTGTTTTTAGTTAGTGCATTAATAAACCTTGAAAAATAAAGACAATCACTGTAAAAACTGAAAAGTCACTGCAGTGTACCGTTTGTAATCGATTTTTAACCATCCCAAAAAAACAAAACAAGATTTTCTGAAAACACCAATCGATTTTTATATCAAATCTATTTTTTCCCTGTCCCAATATGTTGATACAATGTGTTTAAAACAAACAAAACAAACAAGTTAAACAAGTCTAAATCTAAATGTATATTTATATACATTACACAGATGTTACTACATTGACTTTTATATTACATCGCACCCCTTGCTCATTTTGTGAGTGCAGGTGCAGAGACCACTGGAGGTCATGTAGTGTGGGGCGGTATCCTGTTATTCTACCAATATGCCATCCTGGCCGTCAATCAGCCTCTTCCAGAGAATAATGGCCGCTGCTTTTGGAGTGACTCCGCTGTTGGTCCGGGTGACAGATGAGACCAGGAGACACAGCTGCCAGGTGAGAAACATCCTCAACAATAGTGACAGTGGCAGCTAATTTTAGCAAACGGATGTGGCGTGGTGATAGAGAAGCTCTCAGTCTGGTAGGCCTAAAGCTCTGCTCCTGGGCTGAGGGACATATGCTAATGATAATTCCAATTACAGCTGAGTCAACACAGAAGGAAACACCTGAGAGGAGAGCGCACAGTCCCCAGAGCAACAAGACTGATTTCGCTCTATTATGTCACAAAGGCTCCCCACTGCTGCTGAATGTGTGTCACGAAGGTTTCAATCAAATTATCATCAGCATCCTCTTTCTGCAAATGCTCACACGGTGCACCTCTTGCATGGTTTGTGTTGACATGACATCATAAAGACCCTATAGTTTAATACTGAACAGATAAAAAAATTCTATGGAATAATCTTCCGCCTGGTGCAACAGTGTTACCCAGTGCTTGCGTGGCCAGGGTGTGGGGGCGTGGCTTATAAAGAAGAGGTCGACTGAGGCGTGGTGTGACTGCAACAAGAACTTGGGTTACACTTTATTTTACACTACCCTTGTTACATTGTACCAAACAATCAACAAGAGTTGTTTTTAAATGTGTTAAATACAATGTAATCTCCAATGTAATCTTCTTTGTAACAATCTGTAAGGACAATGGAATAATATGTATAGTTTGGAGGTATATAATGTAATAAGACACAAGACCCCTAGGGTTAGGGCTTAAGACCCTAACTGTAAGCCCTAGCCCCAAGGGTCTTATGTTTTATTATGTCAAGTACCTCCAAACTATATATTTTATTCCATTCTGTACTGTATGCAGCCCATAGGTACAAGTTATTACATAGCACATTACCAAAGTAAAGCGATAGTCCGGAAGTCTAAATGTTGTACACATTTTATGATGTGCAAAATCGAAAACCTAGTCTTGCATTTTGGTGTAAAATCCCCCTTCCCGGATTTCAGCAACCAATCAGAGTATAGTATTTATTGGTTTATTTGGTTGGGACAGTGCATGTTAATGAACATACATGTAAACACGCCACACCGGATTGTAGCCATGGGCTAATTTCCATCCTACTACTACTACTAGTACTACTAGTACTAGTAGTAGTACTACTAGTACTAGTAGTAGTATCCTCCTGCATTGACCATTGAGACGAGATCTGTGAACCAGCCTGTCAGGTCTAATCAGGAGGGAGGGGGAGGAGCTTGATTGTGTACTTTTGAAAATTCCGTTCCTGTTCTCCTCAATTTGCAGCAAGGGCTAAGGTGGTAAGGAATTAGATTTTTTTCGTTTCAAATTTTACTCTACCTCTTCTCACTTTGCAAACTTACAGACTATCAATTTAATGTCTATTACTGGGTGCATTGACATGCAACACAGACAAGCATAAAGTTCAAGGTCTTCTCTGACATAAATTTATTTTTATCGTATAGTTAAGATGTGCTGACGTAATTCAGTCACAAAAGCACGACTGTCAGTTTTATAGTAATATACAATAAGATTAATATGACAGGTTTGTGGACCCAATGACAAATAAAAACAGATTGCTGTGCAATGAATCAAATTCTGGTTTCAATTATTTCACCTGACAATTACAAAACTGCATTATTGAGATAAAATAAAGACGTTATATTATTTTATGAAATTTATTTTTGTTTTGTTTTTTTGCCTTAAAATGCAACCCTATTGTATGTTTTACCTTGGGGTAAGGCACCATCTGATACAAAAGATCTTCAGCGTCTTCTTTTCATGGGTGTTCACACTGTGCGTCTCTGGCACTGACAACTGAGAGCAGCCTAAGCAGATCAGATGAATCTGCGCCTCCTTCACGGACTGTAATGAAATGTAGTGGTGAGGGGGTTCTCCCAGAGACAGACGGCGAGGATTATCAGATCGTTCATTGCGAGAGTCTGTAGGGGAGGGGCCACAGATTGCACATTGCTGAGCTACTGAGCCGGCACTCAGCTTCAGCGCTTTGGGGATGCCATACATCTCTTAATTAGGAGAGTCATTATTTCCTGTGCAGCCAATTCCACCTGCGCAAAGTGTCAGGGACACAGTGGGAATGCATTTCATGAGGTACATAATTGATACCGATTTGTATTCTCTCTTTATAATAAGACAAAAAAGCATTACAAAAAAATTGATTATATGAGGATGTCAAAACCACATCTTTTTAGACGGGGCATAATTCACAAATGTTGAACCTAATAATACTGAGAGGAATATAACCCCCAACCTCACCTTTTTATTTCTCATGGCTTGTGTTCCTTGTACACCACTTTGTCTTATTAAATAATAAAAGTAACTTTTTAAATGATATGTATGATATGTTTCAATGTTTTTTTGTCATTGTTACATTTTTAAAAGCTCAAAAATGTAATAATAAACCACTAGCCACCATCAATTCAGTTTAGCTAATAAGAGTGCACATAGAAGGGCTTGTAAACTTTGTGCCATATCTAACAATGTGTCTGCAAATTGGTAATTGCAGATATATTATCTATATATCATGGCACTCTACAGCATTATATTGTAACATGTTGCTCTCCATTTCACCCACGAAGCACTTTACAAAATGATGGCATTATATGAAAGACGCCTATGGCCTTTGCCATTTCACTAATTACACCATATGGATACATGGTGTAACTGAGAGCTCATTACTTCCTTCTTTCAAGACAATCCTCCAAAGGTGGGTTTAGACTGGCTCAAGCAGTCCTGACCAGTCTGTCTCTCACCTACACCAGACACTGGATTAGTTATCGTTTGTGTCAGGGGGATGTCAGCACTAATAGCTGGATTTAGTTTGACAACGTAGGGCTGTCTAGAGCGAAAGTTTAGACTTGTTGTTTTCAAGAAAGCAGACCGCTGCAAATGCCATGATGGGTTTTGTTTTGCCGCATGATTTTGACAGCAGGACTCTCCCCCTGTGCATCAAATAAGAAGTCTTCTAGTCTCTGAATGAACCATGAAATGCACCATGTAACCACAGGCTGTAAATGATAAGCAGGGTTCCTTTCTATATTGACTGTTAACTGTTAGAAAGTCAGAGAAATAAACCCAATGTATCGAGACATACATTTGCATGCGTTTACTCTACATTAAATGATTATAAACACGTTGAACAATGTGCAAATAAGTTGAGTGAAAATATTGATATTTGACTGCAAATTATCCAGGCTGTGCTCTGTAAACGTCCCAAAGTATCCTTAAAGCGCTTTGTCATTTTTTTTGTCTGTATCTTTGTTGTCGTTTTCTTGTTGGGTTTTATGGCAAATTTACTCACTGGCAAGGGCCTTCTCGTAGTTCTTTCCCATGGCCACAAAGTTCCGCAAACATGGGTTGAACTGGTCCATGATGTTCTGCAAGAAAGCACACGAGATACAGCATTTGGTGAGTGTTGGCATCCACATTTTCTCGCCCAGGTCAAGGGCACAGACTTGCACCTAGCTCCATTCACACATCACTCTCATACAGAACACACCCACACATGTACTGATTCCCTTTGAGGAAAAATAAAAAATTGGGTATTGGGTATGAATATTGGGTACATCTTGGGTACTGATCCCATCTTGCAATAATTTGCACAATACCAATACCGTCAAATATCTTCTAAAGGGGCTACTACAGAGTACACAGTACTGTACTCTAAACTCTAGAGTACTTCTCTAGAGTTTATTTACATAATAAATAGGTGAATGTTTAAATACCGGCTATGGACAGAATTGCTAAGCTCTTTCCAGAAGATGGGGAAAGATTGTTGTGGATCAGAGGGAGCTGTGCAGGAGGAAGAGGAAGGAGGAGGAGCTGACCAGTGCAGGACACCATGCTCTGGAACAAAACCAGGAGGCGGTGCACCATTTCAGAGTACTGAAGGCAGCCTGCCAGTTTCCCCGACCTCCAAAAACATGCTGGTCAGGTTGGCCCACAATGGTGGCTCAGGGCGCAGCGGCTCAGGAGTAACCCAACACCTGAACATAATTTCATTGTACAACTGTATAATGATAAATAAAGCACTAAACCTAAAACTCCAACAAAAAATTTAAGCTTTTTCACCCAGTATCGTTTACCACACAAACATCTTCTATTTTACTTTACAAACTGTAAACCAGGTGCTGTTCCTGCCAACATTGGGGGAAACACTTGACAATTTAAAAGCCCCATGATGAAAACTGAGACTGGCCAAAGTTGAGATGATGACATTTTTGCTTAATTGCACAGGCCTATACAATTCCCAAATGTAAATGCCATTATAACCATTGTAATACAAATATGTTGGACCATTGCCTTCTTTGCAGTTCAAAAGTTTATATAAGCGTAATCGGTTCCCAATATTCCACATTGGTCGGGCTCAAACTCTAATACAGATTTCTGTTTTCTTGTCGAAGTGGCAAGACAAACTGTAAACAGGCAGTGCAGACTCTAGAACGCTACTGTGACATCTGCTTCAGCACTATCGTTTCCTCGTCTCGTCCTCTCCTTCCCTCCTTGACTCCTCCAGGGCTTCCTCCAATTAGCTCTCCCTCAGTCAGCGAGAGCCAGGAGACAAAGACAGGCCTAACGCTGCAGCAATGGTCCCAGTATGGTCCATCAATACTGCAGTAGCACAACACTTTATAATAAGCCACTTCAGGGCTGCAAAATAACAGTGCTTGGCGCCACTGGTGGTTTTGGCTTAATATTGTCCACTGGGCTTACAAAAAAGTGCTCAGACGGTTTTATTTTTAATTAGCTATACAATGAATGTTGTTTTGCATCCGTGCATTCTATCATATGATCTAGTAATGCCTTGAAAGCGTCAACAAAGCCCCTACAACGGGGGAGAACAAAAAAACGTTTATAACTGTGCGTTTGTACCATTCTGCATTGCCCTTCATATAATATAGAGTAATGCTTCTCAAACTGTGGTAATTGTATCGCTGACCGGTGGCACTTGAGCTAGAGATCGTTTAATTGATGCTTCACTGGTGCATTAAAGCTAGAGGTTTTCCTGGTTTAGATATGGTTTACATCATTTAGTCCAATTGATCTCGATCTAGGCCAGGTGTGGCTTGGAAGTTCTTTGAAGGTCAAATATTGTATTTTATCAGGTGCTTCTTGTCGTGAAAAGTTTGAGAACCACTGATATTGACAAAAAAGTTGAATGAGTTTCATCGATTCTCACGGATATAAAGTTATTGATTTGTGACTTCTGAATTTGAACCAAAAAGAAGCAGCAAACCTACAGTATTTATTACTTCATAACAGGAGCCAAACTTTTTTTTTTTTAATTGTCATGTGTGATTAAATATAATTTTTCAAGAGCTGGGTTAAAGATGAAAGAAAATGTATCCAAAAGCTTCGCCCGATTTAAGCATAAGCATAAAAAACATTCAGTACCACACATTTAACGGTTTCCACTCAACTGTATTACTAACTTTTTAAAACAGCCTGGGTGTTTTATTTAGCATTTGTGTGAGTAGAACATGGTGTAGAGACAACAACATAATTGGGGGAAGATCCCATTCTCCAGAGCGCGCATGTATAAAACGGCTTCCCTGTTGCCTCTGCTTCAGAAGATAAGACTAAAGCATCCCCAGGGCCCTCACTAAGGGGATGGTTTTCTTCCAAAACACACTTATTTTTTGCCCGATATGAATTCGATTGATGCTACAGTTGCCCAGTTCACAGCATTCACACCTAACATTAATAAGAGCCTTTTCAATAATATTCGCGATGTTTGACGTTAGTCGGAGGCGGATTACATAAGTGCAGCATCGTTACTGTGCACTTCAACTGAGGAGGCCAAAAGGTATAACTAACTTCTACCAACATCCCACCCTACAGCCAATTAGTAATTTTGCACATAAAAGCAGATAAACCTATTTAAAAAAAAAAGATACGATAAATAGAGCCATTGAGGTTTTCTTCATGTCATCTGTTGCTAAATTTGTCATCCCAGTTCTCTTGGACTACATTGTTAGCCTAATTGCGGCGGCTAATTGTAAAATGGGACAAAGAGTCGTAAATTGTCCAATGTCCGCCGCCAAAAAGGACAGAAATTGTTGAGATTTTACTATAAATTCAATCAGATACATTTTCAAAGGTTACTGTGATGATAATGCTTAATGACAAACAAAGGTCTTTCAATGTATATGGATATGGCCTGTATATGGATATGCAGGCCATATCCAAAGCGCTTGTAAAGCACTTTGAGTGCTGTAAAGAGCTTTGAGTGCCTAATGTAGGTGGAAAAGCGCTATACAAGTTTAGACCATTTACCATATGGCCACAAAAAATTATGTCACAATTTTATTCGCCTTTTAGACGGAACGAAAGTTTTTGGAAATATCAGATAAATTTTATTTTATCATCTCAAATGTCATTCCTCTCGTTCTTGCACCTCTACAAGCCACAACAGGACCACATTTTGTTGTTGTAGTTTTACACTTAAAATCGCTAGTTTTAGTTTAATCTTATTTCTCTTGATCCCTTACTGCCTCCAGCGGATGTCACTGTAATATCATGATGCCTTACATTTCAACCCCAAAGCGCTATACATTAATTCACTCTCCTGGGGGTAAGCTACCAGGAGTGCCTTGGGGACTGACTGGCAGAAAATGGCAGCCTCCAACAATCACAGACTTACAAACCACAATCATTCTCATTAGGGCTGAACGATTAATTGCATTTGCAATTTTATCGCGATATTACACAACGCGATTTCGTAATCGCAGGGCACGCGATTTGGGAAGTAAATAGAGCAACGAGATATGGCAGCAAAGTCCGCTCCGTCGCGTGCTTTTGTTTACGTCTCAGTCTAGTTAAGGTGCGCGGTAGATTGTGGATGTACAGTGAAAATATCAGCTTTTATCATGCAGCCACCGCGAAGGAATATTGCTTTTCTCCGTTAGCATTGCGTTAGCCGCAGCGCTAATCACGCCATTCCGTCGCCGCTACTACACGCTCTGATGATCACAGAAACTCCCTCACCTCCGGATTCACACGCCTCTGCCTCCACAGACATATATAGGTGAGTCTGTGCTGATTGTAAAAAGTAAAGAGTCGTTTGTGGCTCAGTTTAGGGGGCTTATGTTTGGGAATGTTGTGGATAAAGAACTTATCTCAAAAGCATAATGACGTTTCATGACCATTAAGTATCCGCGGAGGCGATGTGCCATGTGCCTTTATTTACCTTTGCGTCTACCGCATATCCGCTCCGTAGGTCGTACAGACGCTAGATATAAACACTAAACTGCAGTATGAAAAGGGTTGGTAACTAGGATCCGAGGCAGGAGTCCGTGTCATGTCTTATTTTGCTGAGGAAATGTGCTGTTTAAGCTGAAATGTCACTAAATGGCTGCGAGTCAAAGAGACGTGTCTGTGTCTGGCACCTCATGTCCCGTCTCCTTGTGTCAGTGTTCTTTTCTTTCTTCATATTGTCCAAAGTTACATCCCAAAACCAAAATGCTGCTCCTAATTCCACTGTGTTTTGGCGTGTGCTCCATCTGGCCTCTCCGTGTCCATCAATAACGCGCATCTGAAGCAACTATGAGTCGCAGCTCAGACTGGGATTTGATTGGCCGAAATAATAAAGTACTATTTAATAAATTAAATAGCTTATTTTGTATTAATTGGGAGTTTGATTTCCTAAAACTTTTCCAACTAGTTAAAGCAGACGTTTGTTCTTACTTTCCTGCACTTTAGTCTGGGTGATGTTACTGACTGGATCAGTGAGTTATTTTTTTTTTCATATCTATATAATTTAGCATTTATTTATAGACTGTACTGTTAAGTTCAGACAGTTTAAGAAGTGCAGTCCACACACATTTTGAATAGGTCAAGCAACAATTTTGTTGCAATTTTCACTTCAAATATTGTTTATTATGAAACAGGCTGATTTATTGCTTGTGTTAGGTGAAAAATACATGAGAAGAGGACCTTGCAACAATAATCGCATATTTAATCGCAATCGCAATATTGAAGAAAAAAAATCGCAATTAGATTATTTCTCAAAATCGTTCAGCCCTAATTCTCATGCAAGATGGATGGCGCGTCTATCCTAAGCCCACAACACCAGTATGCATCAGTCACAGGGAACCTTCTGGATCCAAGAGCAATTTACAAAAGGTTTGCCTCCAGTTAATTGAGCACTAACCCGATCAAGCTACGAGCAAGTTTCCATTAACACTGCGAGTCTATGTTAGGGCTGTATCACGACTGTATCTCATTGTACAATATATTTTATATGAACAGGAGCTTTTTTTCCCCCGCAGAAAGAATAATGAACCATCAATAACGTAGTATGATTTACGCAACAAAAATTATAGACTTGTGTTTTAATGGTGTTTTTGCCCTTAATTCTGTTCTCAAATGGCACGTTATTTTCTTGTTAACCATACTTCTAATTGGTTAAGCTGACGATTAACCAAATCAATCAAATTACAATTCATGAATGTAGAAAACGAAAGACATTTTAAAGAAAGCTCAGTTCAAACTAAAAAAGTTAATGCTTTCCACTCACCAAGATGGCCACAGACCAAAGTTCTAGTTGACTTTTTCGTATTTATTTTTTTATAATTGGCCAAATGTATAGTTTTATTAAAATAAAAGTGAGCATTTTCGAAAGCGACACGAATATGGTTGTCTTGTCATGTATTCAAACAACAATGACTCTTTACCGCGACCAGCCTCATTAGGCTAAGGAGCTATTCTTCTGTACTTTATGTTCCGTTTAGAGTACAGCGTGGGAACATAAATACAAATCTCATGTTACCCATATTTCACACAGCTCAGCCAGTGGTATCTGTACGAACAGCTTACAAGACCTGTTTCTGCAAGTGCTTCAAGTGTTTTTTTCCCCCCACAGAACAAGAAAACGCAACAGTGAGTCCCTTTTGCATTATCCAGCTCCCATCTTCCTCTTCCAAACTGCAAAAGCTGCCGTTATTTAGGCTTTACAATATCCTTGGCAGACAACATCTCGTCTCCATATGATCTTACACTGCAAACCATCCAACCCTGTAGTCGAGACCTCTGTAAAGATGTTAGAAATGCTCATGCGCCTCGATGCCACTATAACAAAACAGTAAAGATGATTTCTGCAGCCCTAGTTACATTAACACAGGGACATGAGATAAGAGGCCGGGTTGATCAATTTGAAGATGATATTTTTGAGAATGATACTTTTGAGAATGCTATTATTGTCATTATGGTGATGATAATATATGTATAATACATATGTGCGCTAGTAATGTATGTGTATGTATACATATGTCTGTATGTGTGTGTATATAAACACTATGACTATTTAAACAATAAGTATATCAATAGAATGGTGACCAGAATGGTAATATATGCAATGATAAAAAAAAAAAGGACATTATAAACACTCAGAAATCACAAACTTTTCTATTTGTATTATATTGTATTTTGAAATTGGGGTAGGTACATAGCTTTCTTGCTTCTGCCTTCTCCTTTTGAGTTATTTAATTTTTTCTTGGGTTTCTTTGTTGTTGTGATAATGTAAATGAAATGATGTAAATATTGTATTTAATAAACACTGTGAATAATAGCTCAAATAAAAAACAATAAATAATAATAATAATAATTCCTGCAACAATTTAGAAACAGACACATTGGGGAGTTGCATTCCACACAAATTAAATCAGACCTAACCAGAAGAATGTGACCGTTGTTTCAAAGAGATTTGCACACAAAAAAAGACCGTTTCATTAAGTTCCTGTTATACCAGGTGATTTAATTTAATTGTCCAGATTGTATTACGGGTTGAATGGGGCCAATAGAAAAGTATGCAAAACAACAAACAGAACTTTCTATGCATGTCCAAACGCACAGCTCAAACAGAAAGCAAAGTTCACTCTGTGTCAATGGAGTTGGCTCTTGTTTAAAACCAAATAGTGCATGGCTACAATGCCCAGAACAACAACAAAAAAATACTATGATTTGTGAAAAATATGAATGGAAGCAGTCTTGGAGCGGAAAAATGAAATATTGTGTTCACCCGAATGTTGTAGGCCAGCATTCCCAGGGCTTAATCCAAAAAGGGATGACAATGGTCCAAAGCGTGCTGGCAAATGAATGACTGACTGAAAGATAATTTAGAGATTGTGGCCGGAGAAAACCAGCGAGCCACAAGAAACGATTTTACAAGAAAATGTGGCGAGCCTGACCAGATATGCTAAACTCAGGGTGCAATTCATATAGTTCTCTGGTGACGGTTCCGGTCGAACTGGCAGACCAATCACATAAGGCAACACGCTGAGAAATGGGCACCAAAAGAGATGCAGATGTGTTTCAAACTTCTATAAAACACGAATGGCAGTTCGTTTCCTCACACGATGCCGAGGTCCCTTGATAAAACAAGTGAGGCCCCAGATGTTTCAGAAATGACCTCTTTCACGAACGCTTGCTCACACCTTTGAACCGTACCCCCCTACTGCGGCTGCAGGTGCACAACCATCATCTGCTCACCAGTGGAGAACTATTTACTGAGTTTGTTTGCTCTGCTGTCTCTGCGGCCCGTTTGACCCACCCCCATCAAGCGCAGCAGCACCGCCAACTCTGCATGGCCTCTGGTTACCACAGCAACCCAGACCCGGGCCTTCTCACAGCTCTGGATATTACACCAGTAAGACCCCTTTATTAAATTAAAACAAACTCACATCGATAGTTCAGATATTACAGAGTGACTGACTGAAAAGACTGAAATTGCACAGTACAGGCTCTATAAAGGATTTGTTATTGTAACGGTGGAATTACATCTGTTTTGTCCATTTTTATGAAAAAAAAGGCAGTTTTTTGCTGTGCTTTTAATTATAAAACCTTATTTAATTATATGATCAAACAAGCAGGCTAGTTGTTGCCGTTTCTATGGTTAAACGCAGCTTTGTGACGCACTGAGATGTTATAAATGAGTTACGAAAGTTCAGTCTTGTAAACATTTAAACAAAAAGTACATTTAGACGTTGCCATTGTTTGCAAATAGAAACAGTGATTTGATCCATCTGTTGTAACTTGAATTCAGGCCTTTTGCTTTGCTTTTCTCCACTCCAGTACCGCAATGTACAAATGTGGAACAAATATATTATATAAGCTTCCAAGAAGGCAAGTTTGTAGAGCCTAACGGTCTCAGTTGAAAGTATATTCAGCAAATGACATGGTTTGACTTTAAGGACAATGGTGCCGAGGTAAGGAGCGTGGTTACCAGCGCTGCAGGCCACAGTGGGAAAAGCGCGACCAATGTATCTCTAGCAGCATTTTGCCACAGAGACAAACAAAGCTTCTGGCCCCAGGCATGTTCACTGTCGGCCATGGCCAGTAAATGTAAGGCTATTGTCCGACTGCAGTGCAACAGAACATTTGTGCGTCTGAGTGCCTTTCCACTCTGTGTAATTACAGCTTAACCCTCCTTAGTAATTAGGGACCATTTCAACAAGGATGTGCAAGGCATTTTGCCTATTTTCCACCCTCTGCAGAGTTTCAAATAAGAGCTGCACAGCCAAATCATTTGCATATAGCACTAAGGAAATAACACGAAATGAATATCAAGGGTCAAATGTCAGGTCACTGTATGCCTGAAGAATATACAATGGTTTCAAGAACACCCATCGTTTCAATAGTAAGTGTATAAGCTTCACATGTTCAAGCTACATGGCGCACGCACCAAGTATTACCACCAAAACTATTTAATCCAAAACCAAGTAATTCAGCATCAGTAACTGGTGGTTACGCCATTTACTGAACCAGGTACTGCAATTGGTTTATTTGGTGTGTACCTGCATTTTTCTGATCTCGTAAAAACGTCCGCTTTGGTAGACTGTAGCCTTCTTGTGGAAGGACATAGCGACAGTATGCACTGCTTGGAGCAGGATTTGAACCTTTGGATCCATGGACAAATGGTCTAACCACTGTTGTACGGATACAGTATGCACTACTGTATGAAAAGATCACAATACCATTGCATGCTACAGTAAACTGTATCGTGTGCCTTGGATTTCAGCATCTAGTCTCAGTCCTTTTCAAAAAAAAAAAAAAAAAACTGCAGCGACGAGTAAAAGAAAAGCGAGCGTCTCTAAAGCATCCGCCCCCGTACGCTCTGAGGAGGTGGGCGTATGGACCAATAGCCCTTCACTCTGCTACAGTCAAAGCCATGGAACAAATGTGCTCTTCCACAGGCAAAGAATGCTGTAATATCTCCAGCAGTGAATAATGCAGTCCTCAGCGAGCCCCAGGCAAAAGCAGGAATAAACTTGTTGAAACAGAATATTCTGGAGGCAGATGTTCAGCGGCTGAAGTCATTTTAAAACTCCATTAAATTACACTTTTATGAGCCAAGAGGCACCTGATGTGATATACTCCTACCAAAAAGACAAATACAATGACGGATGGTGGCGTATCATCTCGGCAGGAGTTCTTAATTCACTGTGCCACTGTGAGAGCACTTTTGTGAGGTTTTTCCAACATCCTTTTGTCAATTTGACTGGCAGCAATCCCACAGACAAATACATGTAAACGGTGAAACAACACGGTGTAACCCTCATGACATAATTGTGTATCCTCCCTCTCACTTGTCCTTTCCGGCGGCGAGTCTTTTTGCACAATGATATGACAGAAACACATAAGAATAATGGCACGTTGTTGCTAAGAGACCACCTGTTCAGATCTCCCACACAAGAAACTGTGGTCCTCCTTCTATCAGCATCGCACTATCATTCACTTGAGTCCAGCCAATGTGACTGAAGAATTGCGTTTACATGGGTCTGTTACATAATAAAGCAGGCTTCATCAAATGCCTTTCTTACCAGAAGCCAAACTTCTGATAGTTTGCGAAGTTTGTTAAGTCCTCCTTATCTGGCAGAGTACCATGTAGGGCACCATAGAGCAGTGAAATAGTTAATTAAATCTAAATTGAATAGTGATTAAATCTATGGTCTTTGGTCAAATATTGACTTTTCAATCAACAGGTTTACAGCCAGTGAGCTAGTTGGAGCTCATTACTGTAAGTGGAGTTAGGACTTTGAGGGGAAAAACGTAAATTTGGAGTGGAAAGCATTCAATTGTTTAAAAAGGTGTATTTTGAAACATGTATCTTGAATAACCAAATATTGAAGCCATATTCATTTGTTTTTAATGCCAAATTGAATTTAAAAAAAAGGGGGTGGGGTGATTTTTATTTTTTATTGTTATAATACACTGCATTTGACAAATGAACTTGATTTGCCTTACTATGTACAAATGGTACTTGATTTAATCACAAATTATATATTTAATAACCATAGAACTGCACCATCAAATATCCCTCATATTATGTGGCCATGCTTCGTCATGGTCACACCTGATCTTGGTAACCTAAGCAGTAATTTCATCCTGATCAAAACAGCCATTAGTCAAAAAGGCAACTTGTGTTTTTCCCGCTCTGTGTTGACAATCAGGGAGTGGTGTTGCATGGGAAAATGAGTGTTGTCCTGAGGGCTGAGAGAGAGCAGAGGCACACCCTTCTCTCCTCTCTTTACCTGCCAGGGTGTGTTTGAAATGTGCACCACACAACGACTTCTGCCTCAGAAACAGTATGACGAATCATACGAGTCAAGACGCACTCTATAGGAATGTTCAGTTTAGGGTACAGAAATACTGACTAAGAGTTTCACAAACTGTGTGATACGCGTTATGCTTTTGGTGATTCTTGGAAAGCTACTGGTTTAGTTTTATTCAAGCTTCCGATGTAGCTCAAATGTCAAATCCACATTGTGGGTCTAATTTCACTTTTTCTGAAGAGGTCTGGTGACTGTGATTAGATTTGTTATTTATGTTTTAAAAGCAAGATTTTGTTTACTGTGTATATTTGTAACACTTCCATGAGCATTCAAATTTGTGAGAAGAGGACTGCTGAATAAAAACAAGAACTATATGTATTTCACAATATGTTTGTAGAGGTCTAATCTGCATAAGTAGATGTTATACAGAATTAAATAACTGAAGTCTTAGCGAATTGCAAAAATCCGAATTGCAATTTCAGCTTAATAGAAAGTAAATGTGCCATTTTAGTTCCGACCCATGTTGAATTCTGATTAGGCCCCTGCATTTGAGGTTTGTGAGAAACAAAATAAGCATAATGCTGATTTAAAGAACAAAAACAAGAGTTAAATTCACAGCACTGCAGCCAGTGAACTCGACAGATCCAATTCTTGAATCATTCAAAAACTGTATAGGTCAGCATTTTTGAAACAAACAAGATACTGTAGACGTTGTGCAACTGCTTGAGCCTATTCTTCTTTAGTCTGATTAATCTGTTTGTTCACCTGAGTGTGCTCTTCTTTAAGCCAGGTCGCCTCTCAGACCTCATCCACTGCAAGTTAAGAGGCTTGACCCCAGACGCCTAGTGATACAACCGGCAGCAGGGGGTGTGCATCGCAGTTTCACAGCAACACAAAGCAACCCTCATGGGGATGTGCCTCAACGAGGTTGTTATGTCAGAACTTGAAGTTCAATGTATCCATTTATGAGGAAATTATTGTGATAAATGCTAGAATAAGCTTAGAACATGATCATCACATTTTCTATCTGTAGCTCAAATTGCAATACATGACACCTAATTCGTTGCACGTCTCACACATAGTAGCTAAACAAGCCCTAGATACGACAAGTAATTGGTCACAGTTTACATCTTTCTCAAAATCAATGATAAACTCAAGTTCAAATACAGTATAGTGAGAAGACTAGATGTAGCCTGTTGTGGTACAAGAATGATGGGCAAACACAGAGGCGCATGTCTGTGATCAATAGTGAGTAACACCGGATCATGCTGGGTTCGAAGCCTCCCTGCTGATTAAGACACTGTCTCTTGCCATGACCAAAGGCAAAATAACTCACAACCTGGACAGCACAGTAGTACAGAATACAAGCATATCATTATAGCAGTATCAACAAGCACAATATCTGTTTGTATCAATTAATTGTTACACTTCCAGCTGATCTGACAAATTTACATCTTGAGAGATTGTGTGAAGTGAAAATAAGGCAATTAATCTCTAAGGTTTTACTGTTGACTAATGAACACAGGGTCAGGGACAGGATCAGTTTCATAATTTCAGAGTGTTTTTTCTGAGATTCATAGATTTCTGGCCCACTGCAGGGGGTCTAATAGTACAAGTTCAGCCCATTCGGCCCATGAATTAAACACTGGACTTTCTAGCTGTGGGGAGAGATCACAAACCACACTAGGCAGTTGGAGCCTACATTTTTTTCTATAGGCAAATTATTTCAAACCATACTGTTAATGAGCTCAAATCAATTATTTAGTATTGCACACTTCAAACATTATTTGTTTATTTGGTCGGGACAGTGAGTGCACGTTAATGAACTCATACAAGCTACGCTGGATTGTTGCCCCTGAAATTAACAAGCACAGAGAAAGCATCAAAATCATGTACCTGGAATCTGGCCCCCACCGAGATTAAATCCATGCCCAGTTAAATACACACAACACACAGAGTGTTATGAGTCACAGTGGAGGAGTTACTGCCCTGTTCTCCCATGCAATTACTCAGGACTTGCCCAATTGACTCTATGTATGACTCTGCAGTTACAATAAACGTATGCTTTTACATCCCCTTATCCTCCAGAGATCTCTACAATTTTGGCATAACAAAATTAACATGCAGCAACACTTCTTGTAATTTTTTCCATTAATATTCCTAACTGCAAGAGTAGACTCATAAAAAATAATGTTCATGCCATTTTTGCTTGAACAAATAAGCCCAAAGAAAAATCCACACTGACTTGTGTGAAATATTTAAGAGAACAAACTTTCCGTGTTGTAGAAAGCAGTGGAGACAAGCAGTGACTAGAGTTGGTGCAAGCCATCAACCCAGGGGCACGTCCCTCGTGTGTGGCTGTGACAGAGCTGTGACAGGACCAGCACTCCAGAGACAAGCTTTGATGGTCAGCTTCAAAACACAACTGGTGACCCTTACAGCTGCTACTTTTTGTAACTAAAAAATAAATAAAAAAGTAACACTTTTTTTGAGTGCAACTAAGAAGTAGAGCTGGACTATTTTCCCCCAAAAAATCTGCCATTTAAAAAAATAGATTTACGATTCAACTTTTTGCACCCATTTCAAACAAAATAACTGCGAACTATACATATATTTAAAAAATTAATATTTATTGTATTTAATTAAAGTGAACCAACATAAACAAAATTGCAAAGTCAAACCCTTTCTCCAACTAAAAAGTCACTATGCAGTGTTCAACAAAGATTGTTAAACATCCAAATTATAAAACTGTATTTGGATTGAGCTAATAATACAACAAAAATCCTGGAGGTAACAGACAGATTTGTACAGAAGGACCGTATTCCTTTAAGCAGAGAGCTAAAAACAAAAAAACATTTAAAAAAATAAAATAATAATTCTAAAAAAAATAAATAAAAAAATCGATTTTTAAATCAAATCAATCCCAGTCTTACTAAGACGACAATGGCTCAGTGGTTAGAGCATTCCAACGTTTTCTATCGTACCAATCACAAATATACACAGAATAAATAATTAATAAATAACTCTGTCACCTGTAATACTTTAATAATTTTCCTGTTGATTTGACAGAAAGTGGTAATTTTCAGAGCAATATTTCTTGGTCTATTAATGTTTTTGCAGACGGTAAGCTCCCATGGACCATGCACTTCTCTGATTGGTTAATTGTCCTGTCAACCCTGCCCTTCAGAATTAACAGAGTTGGTCACCAATAGACTACACATCTTTGGAAAAGCGTGTAGTCTGGCAGGCCAGACTAAGTACTTATTATTGTCATGATCATTTCTTATTATGATGATGTTAATATCACATAATGTTACTTTAGTTGAAGTTGTAGATTATCAGGTTAGTTCAGGCCAGGGCGCTTTAATAAGATTGCAAGAGAAGAGGCTATGCCTTGGAAGAGACACACACCGCCAGCCCTGTGTCTGCAACTCAGTAGCCTATATAGTAAAAGAGGGAACAGCTGATTAGCAGTCCAATCAGCTCCAGCACAACTAGCTCAACATTGTACATCACCAGGTCTGAGAGGGGGTTAAACAAATGTTTATCTGACCTCTTTTTGGTACAGTTTTGTCCCCAAAGAAACTAATTCAGTCCCTCACCCCATGTTGGGAAATCATGGGAAGGGCAGAGGAAGCCGGTGGAAGATCTGCTTCAATAAGCAGATCTTCTACTGGCTTAAGGCTGGAGTTTAATTTCAGGTAAAGGGGCACAGAGGGGTTTTGATGTTACGAGCTGTGTACAATGTCTTCCTTCGAGGAGATAGGCTGGAAAATGTTACCAGAGTTTGAAGACAATCTCAGTTTCAGATTTACTGTGCGAGTATTCCCTAGCTTTATGACTTTATGACTTTCTTTGTAATGACAAAAAACATTAGTTAGGTATTATGTCTTACACAAAGTAACTCTTAATTTAATCTATTCACCAGGCAGAAACAGGTGTGGCTCCCATATAACGCAAGTTTTGTTTTCATTCCAAGACAAAGATTACCTAAGACATGCCCACAATGGCAAAGACTTTGTTTCCTATCAAGTAGGCCTGTCTTTGAATGTCAAGCTCCTGCCTTTGTGTCTGCTTTAAATGCATAAATGAGAGTTGCAAAAATGTTCACTGGTTTATTTTAAAGTGAACATTGTTGGAGGCCAGCCTGTCACTATAATAGCAAGTTTGAAACCCTTTCAGAGAGGAACCGGTATAGTTGCTAAAATCCCCGTGGGGCAAATGTTTACTTGTTGCAACAGAGCCTCCTGCCCTTCCAACTCTCCCTCCTGGAATTCAGTGTGTCCTTGTAAAGCACGGAAATCCGAGAAATAGCCCGGAATTCTCTTATCTCCTAACATTATATAATAGAAACAGATGAAGAACAAAGCCTACAAATAGTAGATGTTGGTTTATTGCAAATCAGGTGTTTTCTGCGGAGGAAAAGAAAACCGCCTGACAACCAAATCTAACAAGCCAAAGAGCATACATTATTAATATAGCAGCACAAGCATTAAACAGGAGCTGTTCACTATAAAAGCCTCCAAGTATTCACATGCATTTGAAAACTTTGTTCTTTAGTCACAGTTGACGCGTACCTTGTAGACATTTTCCGTCACGCGGTGGACCTCGTCGGTGCGAGACATCGTGAAGTCTTCAGCCAGGACCATAAACAGCGTTTTCCTGTAACGTGTATCCGTGCGAAATGGGGTTTTCAAATGTCAAATGCAGGAGTTTGGTCGAAGAATGTGCAACCCGCAGCCGATGCTGCGCTTTCAAAAGCCCTCTCCTACTGGAGCACCTTCCGCGCACCGCTCACTACAGCAGTGCGATGCCGCCTTCACGGACACTCCTACAGTCGTGCTCTGCTGCTTTCACGGACACTGCCTCTGCTGGAATTTTCGATTAACTGTAATCTGGCCATAACCATAACATGTTTTGTAATCACAAGCATAGATTATTATTTGGTGTTTTAATCATACATTAAATAAATTACTCTGAAATTACTTCCTAGAAAGCTCTTGATTGTTTCCGTAATGTTGTAGGCCTTCGTTAAATGAGAAGCTTTAGGGAGGTTAATAAAATATACATTATAATACTTTGTTCTTTAATTAATGGATTCGTTTGTTGTTGCTGTACAGCAAATACTCAAACTACTTTTACAGGCAGCGTAATCTACAATACCTTGGAAATGGTGCCCTCTCCTGGAAACGCCTACATAGTCACAATGTAACAAAAATAATTTAAGGTTTTGAAGCCACAACCCCCTTTTTTATTAAGTAAAAATGCATTGCATGTGTAAAACATCTAAAAATCCATACATTATAAAGAAGACTGATCAGAAAAGTCACACAGGGACAGAAGTTAATTTGCTCTAACATTAAAATCGAATCCCCCCAAAATGTCCATTCCGTGTTCAGGCTGAGCTCTGCTCTAAGTGTAACAACAAGTCCCATAAATTATATGTACATGCACCAGTAATGTTTTCACTCAATTTCAAAATACTAGAACATTTAGCACAAAGACTTGCATGTAATGGAGGCAAAATAAAAAATTGAGGCTCAGGCAGCTAACATTTCTGGCTTTTCTTTTCTTCTCTCTAAAATTCAAACAGTATAAAATGCTGATAAATAAAACCATAAGAATCGTTTAAAAAATATAATGTGGTTAGGTAATTGTCACCTGGTTCAGCTTGGGCTGCTTCTGGAAATTCAGGTAGATCTTCATCTGGGACCTCTGGAAGTGCTACGTCTCCTCCCTATTCACATGGATAGCAAAGCACCATAAAAATCAAGTTTCCTATTTTTTTACAACAATGGTTCAACATTATGGAGTTTTTTTTTTTGTGTGATCTCGTAGACATGTGTATCTGTACCAACCTATCCTGCTTAGGATACTGACTACTTCATGAATATATTATAATAATTATTATTACATTGCTGCTTGACATGTATGTGAGCTATAAAATATGAAAGTCTAGCACTTTCCAACGTAAGCTCTACCAATAGCCTGCAGAATACAGAATATTCAAAACTCCATTAATTGTGTGAAATGTTTATAATACTTTGGAAATCTGATACACAAAGCATTTAGATTAAATATATATATATATTCATATATATATATATATTGGCTAATGACTGTAATAAGTTAAATCTCAGCACTCACCTGAGTAATTGCTTCCAGCTCAGCTAAAATGTCTTCCTCATCCTCTTGTGTCAGAGAACCAGCCAGCATTTCATCTATTTGCTGCAAATGAAAATGCAATTTCATAACAACCATAAAAGTTGTAGTTTTAGGTTCAAATAATGCAGATTTAGTTATTGAGAGTTTATTGGGCCAAGCAAGAAAAAGGTTGTACCCTTTGATATTCAATTGCTTCCTGTGTTTCATCCAAAATTCTCTCCACATCTTCTATTGCCATAATCTGTCACAAACATGGTGAGAAAACATGTAATGACAGAATAAAACATTTAAAAGATAGTTCAAACATTGTTGCGTATACATTTCTCCCGTAAGCCTCTGAATTCTGTGCAATAAAATGTGCAGCAGTCTGACAACAGCAGTCACTACTGCTATAGACAGGGCTTTGCTTCTTAATCCTTTTATCTTCAAACAAGGTCCATAAGCCATTCTATTGCAACCTACAAACAAACTACAATCTGTTTGAGAGGTTCTTCTCTCAGCAAGATCTCTTTCGAGAACATGTACCGAAACATATGGAGAATTTGACGTGAGAGAGCGCCATACCTCATGCATACGCTTGAGGCAATCATTGCCAATTTTAAGTCCTTCAATTACTTTCATCTCAATTTGCATGAACTCAATGTCTTGAACCTGTGGGGGGAAAACACAGTTTTAGTTGAAAATGTGCATACATTTATCTATAGTAAATCATCTGTGGTGAATTACCATATGCTCCAAATTAGAAATTTGATTTTCTGTCTTATCTAGAAGTTGAATCTGATATCGTTTCTTTTTAAGAAGCAACAGTGCTTTTCTACAAAAGAAAACATAAGATTACTAATATTGTCAGATTATTTATACAATGGTCATTCTGAAACTTACTCCTTTTTGCCATCTTTCAGCAGTTCCTTTGCCAGGAGTCGCTCCTTCTCCAGCTGCAGTGTGATTCTCCTTTGATACTGCTTTAGCTTATCTCTCTGCTGTTTCAATTGCTAGAAATGAAACCACAACAAACTCATATGTTTGTAAAAATATATAGTATCTCAATGTGTTTTGTAAAATGAACCGAATTATTACATATTGGATGTGTTTGTTGAGTATAATTAAGTCTCAGCTCAAAGTGCTGTCACTGTAGTATAATCATAACGGGACTAATCTGTTGTTAGCCACACCGGGGCTCACCAAGACGGCTTTGTCCTGCTCCGTTACACGAGAGGGTCCGCTCTTTCTCCCAAAAACGTTTCCCATTATTTAACCACATCCCAACAGCATCTTCGACATCAACACAAATTATACAAGTCCATTTTTAACATGATCCAAGGTAAATGAAAGCCAAAAAATGCTAGGTGGCTAACTGACTGCCATCGTCTTTGGTTTTTCCTAGTCTCCTACGGCAAGCGCGTCATGACAAACCAGACCAAGGCAAAGGGTTTACAAAAAACTGTCAGCTACACAAAAAAGGAGAAAAAAAGATTATCTTTAATTAAGCATGCTTGTTGAACAATAGGTCTATACAATAAGATAGAACATAGATGCAAAGTTGTAATAAGGGACTTGATTTATTTTAATCTAGCCTTAATAAATAGCCTATTTTCATTCGGGATGAAATTGTGGCACATGTTGCCCTTTCCTTCTCCACGAACCCAAAACGCACACGTATCATACTTGAAAGGCTACATGAAATCTGAGACCACTGCATCGACAGTGTATTTCCCCCCCTAAAAAAACGGATACTATCACCTTCCTTTAATGCAAACTACTTCCACCAGGGGTCAGTATTCCCACAGCGGTGGCTCAGCGCTCGTGATTTATAGCAAGAAGGTTCGGGCCGGATCGAAATAACAAAAGCAACATACATGGTTATCTTTTTTGAGTAAAGAAATTAATGGTTTAAACTTTAACCTGGCATATGCCTATTTATAAAAAAAAAACCTGCTGTATTATGATACGAATATGCAATATTCTCAACATTTGTCTCCACTGGAGACTTGTCATTGTGTGAGAGCCCCATTTTATTATATTCCAAAAACTTATAGTCAATACTTTTTTTGTTGTTAGGTATTTTATATGGGTTTTTATATGTTTTTGTATTTTATAACGTGCAATGTAGCAAA
Source organism: Proterorhinus semilunaris (assembly GCA_021464625.1). Lineage (NCBI taxonomy): Eukaryota > Metazoa > Chordata > Actinopteri > Gobiiformes > Gobiidae > Proterorhinus > Proterorhinus semilunaris. The sequence continues at coordinate 18,708,404 of CM038352.1, read as the reverse complement.
ATGACACACATCAAAACTCATATATGCAAAATGATATTTATTTAGTATTTGTATCACTCAAGTGTCTGTTATTTCGTGGTCTGGGCTTTACATGGCTAAAGAAAGTTACTTGGTTGTTCCAGCTCAAATGAATGATTAAAAAAAAATAAACATGAAGTTTCTTGTTCTAGATGCTATATAGTAGTATAGAGACGTTGTATTCTAAACAGAACACACCATTCTGTACAATGGAGGCTTGTCTGTCTTTATCTCAGCGCTAAAGACACATTTATAACCAGCACACAGCCTGTTACCAAGAACATTTCGTAACACACTTTGTGCACCTTTTGGCTGTTGTCAATACAACAAATATCAGTTAATACAAATACTGTACATTGATAGTCACTCATTTGGCTACCGTTGCTTCCATAAACTAGGTAATGTTAAAATAGGTTACTGGTATCGAGAAAAATAGAATAAAATTGAAAGGTGCTTAACCCAAGTAATGTCACCGCCCACTTTGCAACCTTGAGGGTTATTAACGTTTTTAATATACAGCACACAGTGTTTACAGCAAAGACTTCAGCAGGCCAACACATAATGTTCAAATATGCATCTATCTTTTGTCTCATAGAGTTACTTTTTTGAAACTCCACGGGATTTGTTTGGTTATGCTCAGTTTTAAAAGGTATCTTAAATTAGACATTCAAATCAAAGCCAGTCTCTCCCATGACTCTTTTCTAGGGCTGGGACGATCCACTTTTGTCACGATCCGAAACATATTACAATACTCAGGGGCCGATCCAATGCGTATTGCAATACAGTAAGTAATTAAGATAAGTAATAGGTTTTCTTTAAAATTTGTAAAAAATGTGTCGAAAGTTTATAAACCAACTGCCATTTGACATTTATTGAAGTGTTAAGATTGAAAAGTCCATTAACACAAAATGTGCGGGGTAACTGTTACTGGAAAACAAAGGAGTGCATGGTACAAATGCCTCCAAACACAAGCATTGAAAGTACTTGATAAAGTATTGATACATGTTATTGCAGCACAAAGTATTGCAATCCAATCTGATTTTTTTGTCCCAGCCCTACTGTTTTCCATAGGCCTATTCAAAAACATACTGGCCAGATATTATCATTGCAAACCAAATAATTACAAAATGTGACAAACTTTCCTTTCTAAAGTGCTCATATTTGAGTGACAGAATCGTACCATTGTAAAACACGAGACATGTGAGGTCATTCTGTTCAAGGCCTCAGAGACATGTAGTACTCTGACTGATGTAGTGGATAGTGCTGCCCTGCAGTCGTGTTACAGCAGACCACAGCAGCTGCACAAAGGATTATGCCCTGAAGACATCCCCTTTGGTAAGAGCTCAGTCTCTAGTATTCCTCTTTACAGGACCAAAAGAAAGATGACGAAGGTTATATCTGGAAGTCTGTCCCAAAGTGTCGGATTTGGGCTTCAGTTATTGATATATATGGGGTCCTCATACTGGGCGAGTACTGCAAAAAATAAAAACATCATTATAGTCAAACAAAATCAGTATGCATGAGAGACAAAACAAAAATACTTTTTGATTGTTGTTAGTAGTATCACACAGGGGATGTAAGGAGACAATGTTAGGTATAAATAATGGTGCAATAATTGAAAATGCACTAGCCTTTATGTGGTTATTTTCATTTAACAAGGCAGTTTTGGAAAGTGAAATGAAAGAGTAGGTTGCATAAAAGCACTTACAGAGTTTAAAGGTCTGAGCAAAGCAATGAAAGTTAAATAAAAAGTGGTTAGTTAAATCTCGACATTAACACATTAACAATAAAAATAATCAAAAATAAAGCAACAATTAGAAATATTACAACTATAGAACTACAGTGTTTCTATTGAATAACTACTTGTGTTTCTATTGCTTTTTACCTGTATTGTCTAAAAATATAAACACATTCCATAAATGATCAAGTTAAACCATTTGATATCAGGCAAACCTTCACACATGCGAAGGTCTGTTTGATGTCAAAGATTAACCATTTCCACCAGCACCAGCAGAGGGCAATGTTCCTTCACTTCAAAAGTCCATAGCTAACTCCCCACTGACAAAGCAGCATGTAGATCTTCTTTAGTTTATGCTTGCAGTGTAGCAGTGCATGCGTCCTGTTAGTATTATAGCAGATTGGAGAGCAGCATTGGCATTGCCCTCATTATACTAGAGACACAAAGGCCTCATAGGCCCAACGCACCGATGGCGGTGGCGATCCTCTCCCTATGAGTGGCATATTCTCATAACGAGGACTGCCTCCAAACAGCATGGCTTGATTCCTGAGACAGAATAAAAAACAAAGGTGGTAAAGTTGGATCACCGGTGCTGACATTCTTTCACTGTATTTTTATCTTACATGTATTCAGGGGGCTGTAAAGTGTTAGAAGCAGACGGAGGAGGTGGTGGGAGGCTTGTTTGGCTGCCAATGCTACTTGTATAGCTACAAAAACTGTGGATGTTAGACCTTCTGGGGTTGTAGGACAGACGTCTGGCCTGGGGGTTAAAGGGATCCTCCTCGTCAATGTCGTCATACTCCCGGTCTCTGAAGACAGACAGGAGTCAGGAGTTTGCACGAGTTAACAGTGTGCAGCAGTGCATTATGGCTGCTGTGTAATGGGATAAGGGGGTCACTGTGAGCTGACCTGCTGCCCATTAGTGTCCACACTCTCAGTGTTGTGCACAGCATGGCAGAGAGAGCACCGGCCGCCAGCAAAGAGAACAAAGAGAGGTAGAGCAGCCCTTCCACCCCATCATAACACATCCCTATTAGGGCGTCAACATAGTCCTGCAGCATGGACACAGGAAGTCATTAATGGATGCATCAAACACTGCAAAAACATTACCTTCATCATTTAAAAGCCCTGCTTTCAGTCACAACAACAGACATAATGCATTATACAGTATAAAAATAAAAAGTACTTCTTGTTATTTATATTCATTATTTGATGTTAAAAAGATGCTTCATAAAAATGTCATCCTTCGTCAGCAAAGCACAACATGCTTTGTATTGCTAATAAAGCCAATAGTGGAACCAAATGCATTGCTGATTGTCAGATTATGCATAAACCTTGTTACTCTGTGAGTAATAGTTGGTAACAGTATTTATTATACTTTTTGTCAGTACTTTTGATTCAGTTTGTCTATTTTTTTTAGATCTTATAACATGAAGACACACATTCTTTGTCTGTGTCATGTTATTAATGGATAAAATAATGTGTATCATACAGCATATGTATGTCAGTAGTTCTCATTAATTTAATCTTTATTTTGAAGATATTTCAGACCCTTCTTTTGCCATGTACATTATTCAATATAAAAAGCAATAGGAGCTACTCAACTTCAATAGTAAAAAGAAACTGTGAACTTGTTTAGCACATATTTTCTTATACCATAAGTTGTGTGAAATTTAAAACAATGACATAACATTATTAATCTACAATGGCACCGTTACCTTATGTATTCCACGGCAGTCGAGCAGGGCTGTTAGCTGGTGCAGACTGAACTCTGTTGAGTTCAACAGTCGCTGGATCCCCAAAAGGTCTTTCTGTACAACAAGGAAGAAAAGTAGAGCGAATGCTTCACAGCTTTTTAGAGAGTGCTATAATAGTGTCTGTCAGCCCAAGCACTTACCTCAGCAGAGGGGAAGATGGGCACCGTTAACCGCAGTAAGTTCTGAATTTGGATTTGCATTGTGGTCACAGAGCGCTGGCAGATTGTCAGAGACTGTAAACACAAAAAGATAATCACAGTCACACAAACACATTCAAACAATGAGCCTGCTGGCATTGTTTGAGGCCATGTCATGTATTTTGGTGTTTGGTAATTCTTCATAATGCTGCTTAACACAGGACATTCCTATTCAGACAGAAAGATTATCCCCAGACACCCTCAGCCTCGCCCACCCGTCGCAAGCCCCTTCGTCACAAATCCAAAAACACAAACAAAGGAGCAATATTTATATCAACTGGGCCATCGGATAAGAGCTTATCCTTACCCACTTAAAGAGATTTCCTTTAATCCCTAAATGGATAGAAGAGTGGTAACTAAACATGGCTTTAATAATTATTGGGCTTGGATTATGATTTCTTTGTTTAAAGATGCGACATATTATTAAATATTTGACAACAAAAATCCTACTCCAATGAAGTGTGTTGGTCAAGCCATGAGAAATATTGCACCTACAGCACATGTATATTAGAGTTTCCATGTATGCACCATGATTGTCTAAAATGTGTTTAAAAAAGTTCACAATATAAAAGGCCAGTTCCATAGGTACTCATGCTCGTCTTGTATATGAAGAAACTTGTATCTTGCTCATAATTAATCTACAGCGTACAAATAGTTAAACGTTGGTAATTCAAAAGCTGGAAACTTGCATGTGCATAAGCATATTAAATTGGCAGTTGAAAATGAATCACTTAATTAAATTAGCATCAGGTTGTTATGCTTTAGAGCAGCACATTATCCAATAATTACTATGCCATGAAACAAGAACAGAAAAAACACATTGTGTGAGTTCTTTTATAAATTGGCAAGGGTCTATTGAGACATTTCACACTGGACATTTTGTCAATACCTGTTGGAAAGGATTTGGTAGATTAGGACTGCAGAACAAGTAATAATGGGCAACATCTGTGAAGTCAGAAAAATCACAAGAGCAAGTTACGTTGGGGAGGTGCGTATCAGAATAGATGTGCCAATACTGTTTAGTTTGTGTCGAAAAATACCTGCAGTGAGGAAATCCTTGGTTTGGTTCACAATGAACTTGTCTGGAGACACACAGAAGTCACTAGTGCCCTGTGGGACAGAACGTGCAAATGTTATATAGATACCAAGTTGGCCAAAGTAGAATCAAGTCTAAGAACATACACACATGTTTTATGCACAGCTAAGTAAAGCTGAATTAGCTATAGAGCATGGATTAAGTACATATTTCTATAATGCAACCATGAAAGGCTACTGTGATGCATGCAAATTTGATTCAGGAACATGGTCAGAATCTGGGTGTAGTCAGCAAACCTGAGCCAAATATATAATAGAAAGACAGAGATCAGGCAGCTCCGACCACACTGATTTCAATCTCATCAAATATGCATTACTTTGCATTACTCGGCAAGGGCCGAGTCTACAGTGAAGATCCCGCCCTTATTAGGAACATGCTTCGTCAGAGCTGGGGAGGAGGAGTCTGTAAATCCACCATGATTTCCCCCTCAAACGTGGTCATTATGGTAAACGGGGAGGAGTGAGGAGGAGTTGTCTATCATTTATACAGTCTATGGGTATTATTCACTATATTAGTTGCACTCACTCTAACTATCTGACTGTGCTGCTGTTGTGGACTTGACTGTTCAGGATAGGCTCTCGAACAAAGGTTAGCCACTTGAATGCAGGGTTACACTATAATGAGCTCAGATGTGTCTAGAGAAAGTCTTTACTGCAGAGGAGCCAAAACATAGATTTGTTTTATACAACCATGCCCCTATTTTCAGGTTAAGAATGGTTTGTCTGCTGAATGACCTCTCAAATCCAGTGGGGATAATCCAGGTCTCTATATGCACAGTGAATAAAGATATAGCAATGGACAGCAGCAATGAAGAAGTGCCACGACAGCTTTACTAATCCAGTCAAGAAAAACACATGGGTGCAATCAAGAAGAGGGCGCCATCTGTCAGAACTATCAAGGGATAAGGCTATATCAAGTGTATTGTGAATAAATGGGGAGGTTTAAGGATTTGTTACTAGAAGGAGCTTTATTTAGTAGAAGAATGAGAGGTTATTTGTTGTGTCATATGCTCTAGGTAGGACACAACAAATAATAAAATGATGAAGTCTGTCCTCAAAAAACAACAACTGTTATGCTCAGGTCACAACATGCTATAACTATGTGGGTCTTTTGGTTAGGGAAAGAGCCATTGATTTTTGAAAAAGAACCACAGAGCTAATAGTGGCTATCATCCGTCCTTAGCGCAAATGATACCATTCCTTGTTTTATTCTTAGGGGGGATGCAATAGAAGTATATCGAGTTTAACTTTCTCACCACAGCAGTAGCCATGCCGGCTCCCAGTGACACCCAGCTGAGTACCATCGACAGCATCACCAGGCCCATGATCCTGCAGGGAACAGCAAATGGAAAAGAGGACGAGGCATAGAGGGAGATGACAGATGCACAGGGAGAGGAAGATGAATCATTTTCCATTTGTTCCACGGATCATATTAACTTGGGCTTTTGTAGTTTTTGCACCTGCTAATATATATATTTTTTGCATAACCGCTGTTGACTGCATGATCTTGGGGGGGAGAACATAGCATTTTCTTCTCTGAAATGCTATTTTAAGATAGATTGAGATGTGAATTGCTAAAGTAATACAATAATCCAATGCATTTCTGAACATGTTTGTGTAACTAAATTATAAACTACTGAGCCAGTTCCATACATCATACATAATAACACCCCAGGGAAACGAGATCATTTGTTTCATGTATAACAAACGTTCCACGAGAAGCAGTATTTCAATTGTCATAGCTTCAGCACCGTACTTTCATAGAACCACTTTTGATTGACACTGAACTACGATTTTGGAAATGCTTTGACCCGGTCGTCTAGCCCTCGTAACATGACCTCAAACTCAGTCAAATTCCCACTTGCCCTGACTCTCACACATCAACTTTCAGGTCAAAATGTTCACTTGCTGCCCGACACAGTATGCTACACCCCAACAGGGGCCATGATCAAGATATACTCATAATGTTATGGTTATAAAACAGTACAAAATTATTTCTATACAAGTATATAAGTATAGTGTAAAATGGATTTGGGCTACACGGTAATAGAGACCTCTCAGAACTATATGCCCGAAGACAGAACAACTCAAAGAGCTTTTCTCACGCACACGTGTCAGTTCTGCCCTGCTGGGTGCCGCTTGCAGCATCTCCTGCACCAACTCTCATTTTGCTACTGCACTGTCAATCACTGCAAGCTTTCTTCAGCGAACCACTTGACTTTTCCTTAGCCCCTTTACAGTTTAACAAGGCCTTTATAAAATATAAAAATGGTCTGCATCTCACCCAGGAGCACGGAGATCATCACGGAGCTTTGACTTGACTTATTCTCAAAAAGCAGTCTGACAGCACTTAATAATTAGTGGAGAGGCCGGGCTCGTCCTGCTCCGCCGATCAATAGGCATTAAGAAGGGCCATCTGAGAGCAACTAAGAACAAGATTCGCGTCTCCGGCATGTAACCAAACCAAACGGGACAGGAAAATGAGACTGTCTGTCAATGAGGTACTAATTGGTTCATCTTTTGATCCGACAGCCGAAATTGCACACTATATCACAGCTGCTGCAAAGGCTTTGTCTCTTAGTTCTTAAGGGTTTATTAGACTTTATAACCTGGGTTTAGGTTTTGAGACGGTAATAAACTGGCTCTGATGGGGACTAAGTTAAGGAAAGGAAAGGACTTTATTTGTATAGTAGACATGGTCACAAAGCGCTTTACATGGGACTATTTTACATTCACTCCATACTTGGTGGGGGTAAGCTACGTATGTACAGTAGCTTCAGTCGGTCCCTCTGACTACCACCATTTATTCACACACGTCATTCTATTGTACATGTTTTTTAGTGGTAGGAGAAACCTGACTAGGGTTGGGTACCGTTAAACGATACCAGTCTGGTATCAACAAAAAAGGTTTAGGTACTACTGGTATCGGAAAAATAAGTTACCGAAAAGAAATATGAAATCTTTATATTCACGTTTTGATGCTGTTTATCAAAATGTAAAAAAAATAAAAAGTGGACAAATGGGAAAAACTTTGGGAAAAAAAATGTTTTGAAATCGAAAACCAAGTATAGTTTAAGTACCAGTATCAATTTTGTTTTTACTGTACCCAGCCCTAAACCAGAGTACCCGGAGGAAACCTATGCAGACATGGAGAGAACATGCAAACTCCACACAGAAAGGCCCCGTTCAGGTGGGAATCGAACCCTGGACCTTTTTGTGCTAACCACTGTCCCACCATGCTGCCTGGTTAAGATACTTCATTATGCCCATAGAGAAATTAGCTCTCTGCATTTGATCCATCCTTTACGCTGGGGCACCCTGTCAGGAGCAGTGGGCGGTGTGCAGTGCTGCGTACGAGGACTCATCATCTTTTCTTATGCTCCATCTAAACCGCAATGCTTTTGTTCTGCTTTTACCGTTTTCAAGCACATTCCCAATTTGTCCCATTCTTTGGATACAATAGAGGTTCATTTTAGTTAATTTAGAAAACCTGCGCTGAATTTTGAAATTAAAATTGGAAACACATCTTTAGTTTATCTTGATATTGAAAGTTACAGAAAGCAAGAGACAAATGCAGATCCTCTCTATTCACATTGTTATGAGAAATCAACAGAATTATAATTTATTAGCGTCATCAGTGTCATGTGCTCTGCAACACTCATGCTGATGGTACTTACAGGATGAGGAGCCACCGGGACTGTTTGGCCATTCCCAAGCACAAGGTTAGGCAGATGACCAGATCAAAAATCAGCAGCAGAAGATAGGTCAGCCACCTGCAGTAAAGACATACGAGGCATTATTGCACATCACTCATTTAAGTAAAACACTTTAGGAACCGCCGTCATGTGCACTACAGGAGATCAGTGCAAGTCATATATCAGCATTCCTGTTTCCTAGTTGGAGCCCATCTGTTCCATCAGGTAATTTCCAGCCTGTTGACTTAATAATTCAACAGCACAAATCCATAGACATGAATTTTTCAAGCTTTGGAAATGTCTTTTAAAAGAACAGCTTGCACTAGATCTCCACTTGAGCTGGTATGTATGCATGTGTATGTGTGGATTTCCTATGACCAGCCAAACATATGGGATGCAAACATGAGTCACTCCGGATAGCCAGAATATGAGCCCCTATGGTCTTGTAAATCCTATGGAAATTGTAATCCCGCCATGCAAGCACACTCTATACAACACAGTGCATTAGAGTCTGTTATAGTGCCATTAGCGTATACAATGATGCCATTAAATAATACGCAGAGCAGCAGTAGAAAGCCAATATAAAGCTTTTGAGCCTATCATGTACGAGTAAGAAATTACAGTTTAAAAAAAATACCACAATGCAAATGGGGAAAGATGGACGAAGTACTACATTATTTGCATGGTCAAAAACACAAACATTTGATTTCTGATCAGCGATGTTTCACAGCAGCCAATTCATAGCCCAGTGGCTGTGACGGCGAATCCAATAAAGCAGACGGAGAGTGAGGTTCAAGGTCTGGGAATAAGGCTGGTTACAGCAGTTTTAGAGGAGGTGCTGCTGAACTGTGTGTCTGTGCGAATTTGGAGGAAAGTACAAGAATGGTTTCATAAATAAGTAAATAAATAATCATTTCACAGTTCACAATTGAACATAAATATTTACAAATCTCATAGCTGGAAAAACACTTTACAATAAACATAATGAAAACAACTGTATCAAAAGAAGAAACACTTCTGTACTACAGTACTAGTATTAATGCAAGTACTACAGTAATTTGATTCATGCATAGACCAAGCCACGTTGTTGTTGTTGTGCAGTTGAAGAAAAAATAAAGTTCCTTTAATCAAATAAAACCAGTTTGAACATGTCTTGTTTCTGTCTTTCTCTATAGAACATATTGGTAAAATGCATGTTATCCTGCCCATAGGCCAGTGTAGCACCTCATTTGAAAGCTAAGACCTAAAAAACTCATCTGAATTGATTGATTCATCGCTTTTTTTTGTTGGGTTTTGTCACATTTTCCCCACATTTTCATCCCTTTTTTGTCACTTTTTTGTTGCCATTTTGTGGGTTTTTTGTCACTTTTTCAACACATTTTTCTGGTCGCTCTTTTGTTGCATTATCATCCTCGCATTCGTCTCATTTTTGTTGCTATTTCGACTCTATTTTCAAGGAGACTTTAGATTTGGCCAAACTGGGGAAAATGTACTAGATTGAGGTGGGGGTTAAGGGGTTAAACATTGGGGCTGCAGTTAGGAGTCACAATCCCATCATACTGTATCTAAAAGGTCGTCCAGTAGTGAAGCATCGTGAGTATTTTAGAACACACAGCCTCACATGCTAAAAATACAGTAAACTGAAAGTGCAGAGAAGATTATCCAGCAGATATCCAGGGGGCGGATGACTGAGAGCTCACCATGGAGAAGCCTCAAAGCAAGTAAACAAAGCAAAGTTAGGCCTTTATACCCCAACTTGCTTTATGTACGATTGCTGTATGTAAATTGCCACAGTGTGCATGGCAATAATAGCGGTTGGCGACTGAATAGAAACAGATTTTTACTGTTCTGATGGGGGTTTGACCCAGTAAAACATTAGTGGAACAAACTGGAGTCATGAGATCCCTGCAGGGACCGCTCACATGTGATAAGACCCGGCATATGAATTTGCCCGTCACAGGAGAGGGGCAGGGAGAACATGGAGCTGGTCTTGTCTATAGAACAGAATTATGAATTCAAATGTGCAGTATGTCTAACATTACACGGTCCCAGATTGCTCATAAATTACTCCTGTTTCATGTTTAAATCTAGCATAAGTTAAGAATAATTCAGCAGGAGCAATCCAACTCCTGAGGGAAATGACATAAAAGTACAAAAAAAGAATAAATATCCCCAAATCTTGTATTTTATGGTATTAAGTTTTACGAATGCAACAAAAATGCACAGGCTAAAATGTAAAATGATATGAAAAGTGCTTTCTACTGTTACTACTGCTGGTTACAACTAGGTATGCACCGATCCGATACCAATTTTGGCTCTCAACGCCTTAAAAACACAACTTTTACCACCTGAATCTAAGTGAATATAGACATGCTATATATCATTTTAAAGCTAACAACCTGGGGAATAAGTTTTAACCTCCGCACATGTATTTTTGATCGCCGCGCAAAATGCCACGGTTAGCATCAGTATGCTAAAGCTGGCGGGAGCATGCTAATGCTAACAAAAACTAATCAACACCGAAACAAAAGCTATGGTACAAATACCCACAGAAGCCTAAGAAAATAAAATCGGCCACTGATGAAGCCAAGTGTTTGTATTCAAGTTTAAGAAATAACTGATTTAACATACCTAAAGCCTGTCATATACCCAAGGATAATTAGTGTAGAAAGTCCAGTGATCCTTGTTAAATGTTTATCCGAGAGTTTATCAATTGATATAATTGATAATTGAATGACAATACAATATGACTTTATTGATATTATAATGGAGAAAAGTCAATTCAGTTTTTCACTCAGAGAAAGCTACTTTTAAGAAAGTCTTCTATCGGTAAATATCGGATATCGGCAGATACTCAAACCCCAGTATCGGTAGCAACAAAAACCTTGATTGGTACATCTCTTGTTACAACTACTCATCCATCCTTCTTTCTTCTGTTTTATCTGTTACTACTACAATTAGGCCAACTAACACTACTCCGTTCTAGACTATACCGGTACTCCCAATACTTCTACAGTTATGTACAACTACTCTTTATTGATGAACACCCTAACTCCTACAGTCATTTGTTTAAAAAGAGCAAAGACCCCCATTATTTCTCACAGTATGTAACGTACACACCTGTAATACTCCACAAAGGCGGTTAGATCAGCCACCGCCCCCAGGTCGCCATTGGCCGCGCTCAGATCCGGGAGGGCGGTCATCTCTTGGATCACATTGTTGACCATTAACTGCATGAAGCGCAGAGCCTGCAGCAGGTCCGGCCTCATGGAGAAGATCTCATCCAGGCGCTCCAGGTGCTCCTTCAGTCCCGATTCCGCATTGTTCACGGCACCGGTGACCTGCAACACAAACAAAATAAAACCCAATGCCACTCTACAGTAAGTGGAAAGAACAAGATCAAGATTGGGAACATGAATAAATGAATGAAAACGGTATGCTTTTCGTAAGAGAACATTGTACCCGTTTCAAAGCTCAAAATTGCCAGTTTAACACAATTTAAGATTATTGAAGTGAATGTATCAGTAAAGGTAAATTAGAAGATGCGTGTAATAAAAACGGCGATCTTGAAGAGAAGCTTGACAATCTTACGTCTCAGCAAATGAATTAGAAGTGCTGATGATCCCACGGGAGAAGATTAGCTCTCCCCCCTCAGTTGTGTGTTTTATTCAGATAAACAACGGCAGAGTGAAATGCCGATAAAGACACCAGGGAGAGCCCTTATCACAGGCCTCTTTGATAATGACAACAGAGTGGGATGAAGGTGCACAGGAGACAGCAGAGGAGAAGAGTAAACACAGCTGACTTTTTCTTTTTCCAAGCATTTCAGCTAAAAGGCCGCAAGCTCACGTCTAGAGTAAAGACACAGGTGCATTGAGCTCTTTGCTAAGTGAGAGGAAATGAGACATCTGACGTGAATCAATCAATCAAAAACTGCAGTGAGCACCGATACTGGTACTCGAACGGTACTCTTTTCAATACCTAAATACGTATCTGTCATTGAGAACCATAAATCAGATCAATACTTGTCGTGTCCTTGTTCAAGACGAAGTGAGTGGTTAGTGGTGTGCGGGTTACTATTGATATGAATTTTAATATTTCATACATGACCAGTGTCCTGATCATTTAACAGAAGACTGAAATATGAACAGCTAAACGTTACGATAGAAATCACATGCACTGACACGAGGTTTGTTGAGCAAACAAAATCCAGGGCATCTGATTTGGATAAACAAAACGATGAAGACACACCCTCAGTCAATTCTATTATTTATGAATGAGGAGATTGCAGAAAATGTTTTGTTACTTGCAGGGCGTGAAATAGCATATTTCTTCCATCTCAAAACATACCAGATTTTGCCTTTGTTAGTTGCGACTGATGTCTGTGCGTTTTGCAACTATTATTGAGTTTTATGACCTTATTTTTCTCATATTTAAATAAAAAAGAAACTGTGCTGCTTAAAGTGCTAATTCGGGGACTGGAATCACAAACAGCATTTTCAGGGGTAATCGAATTCTATCTTTTATTCCGAACACAATGAGACTCAGAAACAGAGCTGATTTATGAGCTAAAATACTTTAAAAGTATTGAAACAGGCAACAACATGACAAGCTTAACATCGACTAGTTTCATGGGTTCTTCTTACAGTTCTACACCGCTGACAGGGAAACACTGACAGCAAAACTACCCACGGTATAAAATAGCCATCTTTGTCACATTTGAAGCGCTAAAATTTCCCAGACAATGGTTAGTCACACTAGTCGAGCAGCAAAATGCCGCCTTCTTGATGCCAGTGTGTTACAAAGTGCCCAGATTGAATTCATAATGCCGATGGTGCGCTAGACAGTATCCAGTAACTGCATATCCGGACTGAGAACTCTGAGGCAGTATTCCCACTGGGAGAGCTCACATGATTCCCGGTAACGTGCGCTCCACTCTGCACATTCGTTTTTCTTCTCTCGCACTTCCTGTCTCTTCAATTCTTATCTGTCTCAGCTGGAGATAGAAATGGGATCCATCAGCTTGAGCTGCTAAGATTTCCTTAATCTGCTGCATACGTCTGCTTTTAAACAGGGATTACACTTTAAGTACAGCGGGTCAGTATTTGGACGCTGAACACTAAAACAGCATCGCTTGTGTTAACATTTTATACAATATACAATAAAGGTTATGGCTGCACATTGAGATCGCTAAGAATTATATGATAGAATTTAACTTTAGAATGTGGGCGGCGAGGCAGCGCAGCGATTAGCGCTCGTGCTTCACAGCTGGAAGGTCCCGGGTTCGATTCCCACCTGCACGAGGTCTTTCTGTATGGAGTTTGCATGTTCTCCCCATGTCTGCGCCGGTTTCCTCCGGGTACTCCGGTTTCCCCTACCACTAAAAAACATGTACAACAGGCCAGGATGAATGATAGTGGCTCAAATGTGTGCAGTCGCAACAGCGTTTCTGTCAGTCTCCCCCAGGGGAAACTCAACACCACCAAGTGTGGGGTAATGTACAGTTGTCTCATGTAAAGCGCTTTGTGACTATGTCTGTGAAAAGCGCTATATAAATAAAGTTATTTTTCTGTCACTATAAGCCAAAACCCTTTTTTTCCCAATTCAATTTAGAGGCTTTGGATGCAGCATGTTCTCTTTTAAATATGTCACCTGGACACAAAGAAATAATCTAATCGTGTTTCGAAATTCTCGATGGGTTTATATGCGAAAACTGTAACTTCAGCGGCTATTAATCTTATAATGCATTTTCTCAAATTGGGAACAACAAAATTCAAAGGAATTTGATGATATTTAATTCCTAGCCTGATTTATTTAGCCTCAAACCCCTTTAAAAATTCTGACTTTAAAATATGATTATTTTTCGAATTATTTTAATAGCTAGTTTACTCATGCAACAATAAAATAAAGCCAGAATGTCTAAGCTTTCCATGCTTAAAACGACTTGTTTCCATTTGAAAATATTAAATGAAAGAAATGTCGTGATCCACAGAAAAAGTGTTTCCCTTTGTAAAGATAATTTTCCCTGTTGGAGTGTCTCGCCTTAATGTCTCTGCAATTTCTGGGCCTATTCACATGAAACCAAAACTGTCACAAAGCTCAACATCTTCTCTGTCAACACAAATGAACTATCTGAAAACGTGTTCTCACACCGTCTTTAGCCTTAAGGTTAACATAAAAGGCAACCGCTAACAATGATACAGGACAAACCTTAGCCAGTTTTCTGTTAGCGATTTCTGTCAAAAACGATCCCTCTCCCATAGATTTATATAGGCCCTCACCCCCATTTAAAAAATATGACATCAAATTTTAGTGCATGCACCCAGGGTATTAGAATAAACTGCATTGACTGATGATTTGTTGATCAATGGGTTTAGATTGGTAAACTGTGAAAATAAAAACAATACAGAAGTCGTATAAGGTGATGTATTGGAGATACTGAAGAAAGATAGTATTTGTAAGAAATGATGTACGACAAGAAACACGCCATCATTCTTCCCCGAGGAATCGCTCACACTTTGGAATGGCTCAATACTCAAGTGCAACCACGGCTGTAAATTGTAGACATTGGTTGTGTGATAGAAGGTTATAGCTGCTTTTTCCTCATTCGTTTCCCCCGGCGGCACTGAAGGACTCTTTCTATTAAGACAACGGGAAATTGGAGTGATGTATAACGTGATACTAAACAATTCTATTCCAGCGGGCTTTAGGAAAAATAGCAGTTTAAGTTACAGTATTGACTCAATGTTGCATTTCAATTTGTACTGCAGATATTACTATACCTGCAAATACAGTATATAGAGCCCGTTTATTGAGGCCTGTTTACACACAGTTTGGACTTAATTTAATCCAATAAAGATCTGTTTCAAGGCCCGCTTAGTCTTGATTTGATTTGTATGTGGGAGGACAAATATTTTATGGCGTGATACTCGGTATGAAAAGTTTGATAACCACTGGTCTATACAAATGCCAGTGTTCGGCCTTGTTTAGGAAATGGCTCAAGGTTCTAAAAGAATTCTATTCAATCAGTGAAATTGATGCGCGCTACAACGGACAATACAGTGTATTTGATGGTGTCCTGTCTGCATCAGCAGAAGCCCGTCTGCATTTAATACATTACAATGAACAATAGAGCAGGGGAAAGTATACTAAATGTTTTTTTATTTTACTAAGAAGACATACTTTATCATCATCTTGTGGCTATTCTAATCAAGTAAAAAAAATGCTCATAGACCAGACCGCACAATTTTGGAAAAATACCTACGGTAACTGCAATTTTTCTGTAGTGTTTATGTTTAATTTACACAATGTAAATTGTGTAAATTAAATACACAATTTATTAAATAAATAAAAGGTGCACAGGTAAGTAAATGTGAGTACATGAACACTAAATATCAACTACTAAACTCAAGTATTACCCAAGGATCTAAGTAATTGCAGTGTTTGGGCTTTACTCTTAGCAAATTGCAATATTGATTCAATTGTTTAATTGCAGGCTATACACCATGCAGATAACGTTTTGTGATCGGACACGGGTTAATTAATGAAATGCAAATCTCTGCGTTTAAGCCAGCAGACTTCTTAGACTCAAAGCAAATGCAACATGCCAAAAGGTCTGTCGCAAATAAAACATACAAACGAAATAAGTCTGTCCCTTGTGTCGCTTTGCGTGAGAGACAGCTGGACAATTGATTTGAAAGTTGAAAACCAACACCAATATCACACAAAGAAAGGCTGCTCTCCCCTAGAGATCGTCTATGCTTCTCATACGGCTACAAAATACATTAAGCTATAGGCTTGAATCAATATCTAGGCACAACACGGGAGTGTGGTCTGAGTCTATATACGGACTCCTATTACTTTTTTCATTTAAGGTATGGGAAAATGATGAGGATGGGTATTTGTTTTGGTGATAATATAAGTCCATATTATCTCCTTCAATTTACTGTAGACCAAGTGATGACTTATATTAGAGTCTTACTAAATGTTCACTATATCTAACCATTGCAAATAAGAGTCACAAAACTGAATAGAGCTAAACGAATGTGCAAAAACAATCCAGATAATCAGAAACATTTAGGGATATCACAGGCATTTAAGGCAGGTGTTCTTCAGGTCATGATTCTATTCCAGTTTAGCCATTCAGTAATTTAGTACAATTCAGGTCTTTTTGAACTTGACATGAACTAGGCCTGGTGCTTCTTGGAAGGTCAACTATTTTATGAAGCAGTACTTTGAGTGAACAATTTTAGAACCCCCCTTCCCCTATTTGTGGCTATTGAAATTGCACCATCATTAAAATTGCAAGTTCACCGTAGTGTAACTGTGCGTCCCTACAATTACACATTATCAAAAAATATGGGGACATTCAGAGTTGAAACTTGAAACTCTAAGCCATAAGCATTTGCTCTCGCTTAATGTTGCATATGTTTCTGGCGCACTAATATTTGCTCGAAGTCAAACTAATTTGGTCCAGGCCACAAAGACACACAGTATCACTTTTACAGGAGCTAAGGCTTAACATCCATTAATGCAGCGCGGTCGGGAGCTAATCCTCGCCTTCCCCCGTTTATGATTGTGGCATCCTTCAAGGCCTTGTTGTGACTCTCTCTATCCCCCTGCTCCCCTTAAGCCTTTACCCAAATAATTTCAACTATTTGCGGGTCAGTGCACGAATCCCAGTGCACAAATCCCCATAAGAAGCCTGCACAAAAAAAGCCGATAAGGGCCACCCGCAGTTCTGGACAGCTTTTGAACAGATGCACACCCAATTGTAAAGTCTCTTATGTCTTAACAGCTGTGCATCAGGGTTAGCGGATACACATGAGAGGAAGCAGAGGTGAGCAGAGTAATTTGAAATGTCCTTCTGTTTCCTTGTACTGCTGGTACAAGGGAACAGACTTTGGAGCGGACAATTTACTTAACTTTGATCAAACTTTTTGTCGCTCAACTCGCATCTACATTCAACGTGCATTTTCTTTACTTTCTACAGCATAATGCATCATTCTGTGTTGAATCTTCAATTTGCTGGTGAAAGACAACAACCGAGTAACATTACACCACAGTGTCCATCACAAAAATATCATCTTCTCTTGGCTTGGAAAGAAAAACGGATAATGTTCATAATAATGATAACACAAACATCTAAATAGGCTAATATAAGGAAGATGAGCTCGTACCATAGACTGTAAAAAAATAGACGTCGTCTGCTCACTCCTCCCCGGTGGCCATAATGACTACATTCGAAAAATAATCCATGCTGGATTTACCCAGCTCCGAGTGAGCATGTTCCTAAAAAGGGCATAAGGGCGGGATCTTCACTGTAGACTCGGCCCTCGCAGGGCGTGTAGTTCGGTCGTTACCGCGCCCGCACCATTAGCTCTGATGCTAATGGTCTGTCAATCAAAGTCAGGCCCTCATTAAAATACCAGAATTCTAAAATGTACCTTACAAAAACCCACCTCGTTTCTTGAATTGTACCCAGCCCAGCGTTATCACAGGAGCAATATCTAGCTGTAGAAAATGTAACAAAATTAGGCACTAGGCTTTACAGTTTTTTAAAACGTGTCTAAAAAGCAATGCTTTCTAATGGAAAACGAGCTTGTTCTGCAGCCGCTAGATGGAGGTATTGCAACAATGGCGGCCCCCTTCATCGTAGTCACGGCCATTCTCTCGTACCCGACATGATTTGTTGGACGTTGGGGCATCTAAATGAGACTAAATCTAAATGGGACTTTTTTGGTTAAACGAAGGTTAAATCAATCTCGCTACTTTTCGCACTGGGTACATCTTCAAAACAAACTGCCTTTGACTTTCCTGTCTGCTCACTCACCATATTGTTGATGCTGCCCAAGGTGCGATTGGCATTGTAGAGGGAGTAGGTCAGCTGGTACATCCCATCGTTGGTCTCGCTGTTGCCATAGAAACCCACTCCCACAGCCGAACTGAGGGGAAAGTCATAGAGTTAGAGAGAAATGCAATCACACACAAATATTGTTTCACTCGTCTGCCTGTGAAAGGCACTTACACTTTCAGCATTGTGCAAGGCTTCACGGCTATACTTACTTTGGTAGCTGCTAATTCAAATGGTTATTGCATTGTTCTTTAGAGGTTTGTATATATATACTTATCAAATTTTAACCCAATTATACATAGCAATATTTTTTAAATCAAAATCAAATGTGCAATGCCGTGCTGTTCCATTTAAGCCAATTACATAGCGGTAAAACTGTTTCCGAATCTGTTTATAGGCCAGCAGAATTATGGTTTACAAAAATTATTCACTGTTTTAATCAAAAACATAATGTGATAAGTCATAAGGCAACCCTATTCACCCTTTATGTTCCCTAAAAATAATTAGTTAGGCTCATCTTGGTTTTTTCCCCCTCTTTTTTATTCTCTTTATTAAAGTCACCTGCCTCTTCGCGCTGACAACACAGTCAAATTATTTATTATTATGTTACTGCATGAACTTGTAATCCATTTGGAAGTGGATGTTTGCAAGGCCAACAGTTGCCAGGCTGCTAAGCAGGATTAGTATGGGCCACACATCTGATGTTAGAGTTTACGTACATGATCTCCCGTATACCCCAGTGTCAGGCAGATGTGAGGGTGGCGACACAAGCACCGACGAGCACTGCGGCGGCGCTGCGTTGGATCTGTGTTTCTCAATGTGAGTCACTTCTCACACATCTACAGTGAACATAACTAACTTAAAAGGCTTGTATTCACCTTCGGTATGGCCTGGTAACGGCAAATGCAAGGTTTTTAAAGGTACAAATCAAAGTAGAAATCCATCGTCCCCCACAGTGAGAATCTCTTCAAACATTAAAGCCCTGGACCAGGGACATGTTGCACTGAAAGTAACGGCACAGTTAATACATTTTCTATATCTTTTGAATTGAACAGCTCCCAATGACACACGCTTCCAAATTAGGTTTCCTTCTATTTTGTAAAACGCACTTGACTCTATGCCTCACGCACATTGCACGCCAACAGTATGGCCACTTGAAGAGAGCGAAGTAAAAACGAAGCAAAAACACACAACACAGGGGTCAAAACACTTACGAAAATGCAAGATGTGAAGCCCCGTGTGTGTATCAAGGGAATGTGAGTGTTACATGTCTCATCCAAATGTGTGGCGACACTACACTGGTATTGTCCATTAGATATAGAACATTGACAGTTCTGTTTAGAATGAAAATGATGTGCATATCCTCTTCCTCTATACTGGTGTGCTGGAGCAGTGACTCTCAGTTGGAGATGCATCATAACCTAATTTAAAATAAACCTATTCCACAAAACGCTGTACATTTTGAATGTTCAATGCAGTGGAACCAATGTCCTAGAGTTCTTAGATGGAACCCAAATATAAACAAGAGTACAATGTTATCACCACTGTTGAAGAAAAAGGTATAATTCTACAAAAGGTTAAAAGTTACTGAATGCCATGAATAAACTTAATGCATTGAAATAAAGATGGGATTATGGCTGTTAACCAGGAGCCGAATCATTGCGATCCGTGCTGTTCAAACGAATTGCTTATTTAGGTATTGATTCTTTAAGAGGCCAGCGTGACAACTCATTATCGGAGAACTCGTCTTGAGGCAGAGGTAGACTTACAGCGGGACTGTTTTTTGAAATATGCAAATGCCACTATGACCGAAAAGAAACAAGAATCGCAATGTTCAGTAATATCTATAATAGCGATGAAAATAAAATACATTTCACAAAACCATTCTAAATGTATAACGACCAGTTCAAAGGCTCTGATTAGGTGAGGAACGTCATGTCACTTGTCAATAGAAGAAGCTGCCATATTGTATTTTTTCCCCTTAGCCTTGAGATGGTACCGTACGTTAATCCTTTCTTTCAGGATAACGGTTATTGTCCGTGTATCTTTTATATCGATTAAACCAATGATGGCGATTCAACCCTATAATTGATGAACTATGAACATCCCTACCCTAATTGCATGAATCAAACCTCGTTATCATGCTGTGTGTTGCATTGTGTATTGTTGGCCAGGTCTTGTTTAAATGTAATCTAATTAGTGGCAGCACATATTGCATTGCCCCCAATTGTAATGTGTGTATGTCATTGGCCATGTACCTCGTCTTGTATTCTGCTGCTTCCTGTCGCACTAACCTTGTAAGCATAATGAAATCCCCTGCTTTTGTCTTGTTCATTAAAAGACTTCCCTCTGGTTCTGATAAGTAGCAACAGGGCCACTTCTTCTCATGTCCAATGCATATTAAAAACACAATTACTCCTAGCCTTACTAAAAGTCTTGAAATGCGAAATCACTTCTTTCACTTGTCCAAATTGCAATCCTTGTTTGATGAATTTGAGCATTTTTGTGTCGCGGCCAATGCAGCGTGACTTGGCCAATTGGGTTCCTTGGTGGACATTAACCCTCTGGCCTGAATGTGTGCGAGGAAGAGCTGGTAATGATAAGGTAATGAGGGGATAATGAGACAGGACGTCCCAGGACGCACAAGCCCCGGGGACAGGCGAGTGGCTGCATAATAAAGAGTGGAACTGAGCACAATAGTGTGCGTGGTCTTTTTAGCAGTGTGAGAAATCTATGTTCATGTTGTAAACGGGGATAGGTATCTGAAATCCGACTGCTAAATGTACTTGATAATCATTTATTTTTCATTAATTCAATTGATTAATTTAATTGATTAATTTATTCTCTCTGCCCAAACAGTTTTCATTATATACTGTATATAAAAACAAATAACTATACCCATAATATACAATTAAAATTGTTATTCAATCAAACTTTCCCCAGATGTCAATTTATGGCTTTTTAATGAGCCAATTTTGTATGGCGAAGCAAACATGAATAGTAGATACACTCTCTGCTCTAACTGCAGGAAGTGGATATCTGAGGCCCCTGACTAAGCAGCGTCATGCACCCTCACTTAGCATCACAACAAGCCCTATGTGACGGCTTACACTCTGATACACAGTCACAAGTTGATGCAGATTTAATAAAGACTTTTGAGTTAAATTTCTCCCCTCTACTTCCTTCTGATTGAATCATAAGCACAACTATAAAAAACAAATATAATAAAGGTGTTCAAGATCAAACGTCATATGAAGAACAAGATGACTTGTAGAGAGGTAATTTGTAAACTGTGGCCTGTGACCAATAAGCAAAAGCACTGGATCGATCAATCAACTTTATTTATATAGCACTTTTCATACATTCACCATGCAGCGCAAAGTGCTTCACAACAAAACAAAACAACAACCCCATTGTCCAACAAATATATTAAAATTAGGATTCAAAGCTTTTACAGGCAGTCCTAAAAAATATGGACTAAAAACTAAAAACCATTGTTACAATTTCCTAAGGAAACAATACATAAAACAGTTAAATAAAAGCTACATTAAAAATGTATGTTTTAAGTTTACTTTTAAATATATGAACACTCGCAGCGAACCTCCGGTCCACAGGTAGACTGTTCCACAGGTGGGGCCATAGTAATTAAGGCTATCCACACGAAGACAAAACGCTTATATTTTCAGAAACTTTCTTTGTAAGCACGAAGCCAGCTCAGTAAATGTGTGCGTCCACATGGGGCAACTCAGGTCTGTGAAAACGGCGTGATTCATCTGCCAGGCCTGTGTGTGGCGCTGTGATGCTAACACCAGGGTTGCCAGATTCTCAAAACCAATATATCGTACCAAGCTTCCAAAACTATCGTATTTCAGCACAAACTATCGTACACTATAAATATGTCAATAGCACTGTAGCACCTGCGAAAAATGTGGCTCACATCATCACTACCCCAAACTACAACACAGGCTCACGCACTGTCCCATTTATTACATTACGCACACACATCACATGACCACACAGGCACTCACCTAAGACATGACTGACTCGGCCGTGTTTTTCTACTTGTCACCTGTGGCTTGCGGAGGAGCGGAGTAAAACCATCATAGATCCATGAGTAAAACTCATGATAAGGTCAGTAGATTATGGATAACAGACTCCACTCTGGGGCTGTGATGTCATCGTTTTAGTAAAAGTTGTGGAGACGTTGTAACAACGGCGCCACGTAAACGGCGTTTTGAGATCTTTCCACTCTGGGACCTAGTTTGGAAAATGTTCGTTTACAGACCCCCAAAATGCCGGACTCGTATGGACGATACACTGGATTGATAAAATATCTTTGCGTTTGGTCCTCAGCTTGACTTCGTATGGACAGGGCCTAAAAGAGTGAGTGAGTTTTGGTTTGAATCTGAGGGACAGTTAAAAGGTTCTTCCCCGATGGTCCGCATTGGTCCTACGTCATGAGCAAATCAGATAAATAGGACTAAGTGTCATGATCTGTGTTTTGTCCCCTGTTTTGGTTTGGTTCTGTGTCTAGTCTTGCTTTTTGTCATGTCTGTTTTTTTTGCTTTTCTTCCCTTGTGTTGAGTACCTGCCCCGCCCTAATGTGTTTCACCTGTTCCTTGTGTATTTAGACCCCTGTGATTTCCCTTGTCAGTTCATTGTTTCTGTTTATGCTCAGTGTGTGTCCTGTTCTACTTTCCTGGTCTGGCCTGTAAGTTTTTGCCTTGTTTTTACTGTCTTGTCAGTTCTTGGACTTGCCATTAAATGTAATTTCACCTTGTTTTTGGCTGTTTGCACTTGGGTCTCATCTCCACCGCACAACCTAACTAAGACCATTAAGAGCTTTATAAACCAATTAAAAAAAATCTTAATCTATCCTGAAATTCACCATTAAAGTTGCAGATGCCATGGCTCACAGTATTAGTGAGGTCGAGATTGTTTGAAATATTAACTGGGAGTTTCAGATATTCTTATTCCAGCAAGAATTGGGACAGTACTCTTGGTTGTGATTATATGGAAATACAATGGCCGGATTCATACTACAACTAAGGTCAGGATTCATGTTAACATGGTTGGAACGTGACAGGGCTTCATCCAGACCATATTCAAAACATCTCACACTTTTGGAACAGATAACCTCATTACATTCATGCAGTAACTTTATCTGCCCAACATCTTTTTATATTATGTGTATACATACTTATTTTGCTTCAGTTTGACTGACTTATTCAACAGACTCTTATAGATTACAATTGTTATTCCATGTCCTTTTTCCTAGATAGTTTTTAGAGTATTGATTCTGCAGAATTATTGAGTTACTGTGATCAAGCAATTTCACATAAACATGTTTCACCTCAAGAGGCTTTGTCAGCAAATAATTCTCCCACCACAGATCTCCCAACCAGAACAATCCAGCCAGTCGCTAAAAGACAATTAGTTTTCTGACGAAGCCTTTTAAAGTGAGAGGTGAACCGTCCTCAACAATAGGACAAGCAGGTACAGATGATGGTGTACAATTTTAGTCATTAGATTTTGTTTTCTGAATAAATAGGATTCTGACTTTGCCCATCCAAAGTGTTGCTAAATGAAATAAATGGCACTCACCAAATGATGAGGCCTGAGAACACGGCAGCCCATGTGACACAACAGGTATTGGGCCTTTTAGTCTCCTCATCAATGTCCTGGCGACAGACGCAGAGCCACAGCAGGTATACAGCCAAGAGCAGCAGGCTCAGACACAGCCCCGCAGCACCAATGAATGTAAATACAACGACAGACTGCAGGAGAAGAGAGAAAAATATATTAGAACAATTAAAAAATCAAGGGTATGTGTATGGATCTAGGCTGATAATAGCCAATAAACTGACACATGTCACACAAAATACTTTATAATGATTTTGAGCTTTAAATCATATATTTTCTCCTTGTCCAATGTATATCTGGAGTCGCATTTTAGCTTCATTAATTTTAGTGATTATTTTTCAATTTTGATTATAATTTCTTCTTTTGGTTCTAAATATGATGTTGCATCATAGAGAAAACATAGACATGTCCGACACAGTTTTACAGCATTCAATCCATCACTCAACCCATTTTGAGCATTTTTTTTTCTTTTTTTGCTCAATGTGTTTCATCATCATTTTGTCATTGAATTGCTAGCATGCTATTGGTTGAAAGTGAAAGCATGTTTTATAATATAGCCTCATTCCCACTACAGCCAGCAGAGGACACCCCTGGCCAATTTGAAACCCTGACCAGACCAGTTTCTCACCTTTCTCCACACAAAGACGTATTTCAAAACTTTCAAATGTAAAATATCAAGGTTGAGGCCTCCAAAGTTTCAACTGACTAATTCAGAGGAAATACAGTACATTGACCGACAACAATATAAAGCTAAAAATCGTACTCTGTATGCAAATAAGGTTTGTTAGAGGGAAGCATTGGTGGAAAAGCACTAGAGCCTGGGTAGCGTGAGAACGACTGCTCCTTAAAGATAACAACAATTACTTCATCTGAAATAACAAGCCTTGACTCTTGATTGATTGGGGTGACTACAATCTCCAAATGTTAGCAGCTGAAAGCAAGCAGAAGGTCTGAAAGGTCGACTTGTTTTCAGCCTGGCGTAAAGTGACAGGCAGAAACATTTATGTTTGTTTGTGATGTTTCATAAAGAACAGAATATGTTTCTTCGGTATTTGTTGAGCAGCACAGGGGGACAGACAGCAGCGGCCTCGGAGAAAAACAGAAAGGTTCAGAGGCAATGAAGGAGGGAGGTCATGTGACAACACTGCCTTCCTTCAGTCTTGTGATTACTGGTTTGACAAAATATTTCAGCTCCAAGGAAGTGAAGTAAGACTGACATAAGGGGTTGTACTGTAACACAAATGAGTCACGTTACATAAAAAGGGAAGTTTGATGTGTTTTTTTCTTCCAAGGAACAAAACATATTTTGTTTCCCAATACTAAGCCAAACTTTTACATATTTAAGTCGCTCTTTGTAAAACAAAGCTACTGCTGCTTATTTATGTTAAGAATCTATTGTACAATAACCTTTCCTTGAGATTCCTTGTAAAAAATGTGGACCCACAGGTTGGTTGAGCACAAAGCCACAAGAGTCAGAACTGGCCTGGCATAACCTACAACAGCAAGTGCAACCTGTAATCCAATGACTCCCTAATCATTAAGGACACTATCTAATGCAAATCACCCTCTAAGTGCTGCTAAAGACAAACAATGTTCAGTGCAGTTAGCAAAGCTTTGTGACTCTCCTGATCTGCTGCCACCTTTGTCTTGTAATTAGTCAAATTGCAATTACTAGAGGCTGCAAAGCTGTAGGATCAAAATAAACAGGAGAAAAGTTGATGCACCAGGACAGTGTTGTCTGTGTGCTCATACAAGAATTAACTGTAGACACAAGTCGACATGGTCAATCTTCAGCCTATGACACTTCAGTGACACCTCATCGTTTATATCCCCCTTGAACACGAGATGATGCCTCTCGTGGAGCTTATCCTCCAATAAAAAATATGTTCATAAATAAATAAATATCGCAACAATCAAATAATAAAAATAAACTAGGAAAACAACAATAAATAAATAGATATATCTAATCAGATCTTAATTTCAGTAGAATAGTGCGATAACATAAATTTGAACACAACATGAAAAAAAAAAATGAACAAAAAAACGTATTTTAGAAAACATACAGAAAAAAATGTTCAACTTAACGCTGATCCTCTGAAACGGAACTAACTGCGGATAATGCTGGTCATGTGTCGTCATGTGAGTGAAGTCCTGTACAGTAACTGCAGTGCACACTAGACAGAAGTGTGATAAAACTTCATCAAAGAAACTTCACGCCACATTAGCAAGCATCTGGCTTTGTTTACATTTAACCCCACGCTCATAATCGATTTGCAAAGTCTGCCGCTCATAATTTGGTGATCGGAGTCCGTGCGTCTTGACGCACAGGTCTATTTACCAACCTGCTGGTAGCTGGGCTCCTCCGGTTTAAAAGTGTTGTCCACAGACTGAAAGACAAAGTTAAGGTGAGGGAAATTGTGCAGCCAATAAGTCCACCATGGAGCGACGTAATCGAGCCTTGCGGTGGCCATTTCAGCTTCAGAAACGGTACGCCGCTGTCAGTCAAGCACTGACACTTCTCTCTTGCCTCCAGATTGTCCCAAGGAGAAAAGCAAACCTTAAACCCTGCAAAGTGTCTAATAAGATTCAAAGAGGAGGGCAAGTATAAAGATATAAAGTTTTCATGCTGAGATCGCCAAACTTTGGCGTAAAAAGCGGAGTTGATCTCTTGCCTCCACCTCCCGTAGGGTACCCGACTCTCTCACGACTGGCTGGCGATGTGAACCTGCCTCCTCACAAAGAAGGCGTGACAGCTACTTGTAGCCTAAGTTTCTTGTTAGTTAGGTCTGTATGTGTTTGCAAGTGAACGCGTATGCGAGTATAGAGAAAAAACACACAAGGAGATTTTTTAAATTGATTATGATCGTGAAATTAGGTTGTTATTCACACACACACACTTTGCGAGCTAGCCTAATTTCTTTACACAATCGTATCGCGACTTTCCATGGCACCAGCCTTGTAAAATATCGTAATATCACGCACCGACCTATTGATGGTCAAAGTGTAAAAGAGTCCTCTGCGCCCTGGGCCCGGTGTGCTGTGGTCTATTGCAGCCATGCTTCAAACGAGGAGCTCTGCGGCCATTGCACTATTTATGACTTGTGCTGTTGATGTCTGACCTCTTGTGGACAAGCAGGCGCACTGAGGTGAGCAATAATGGGGTCAGTAATAACATGCTGCCACTGGCGCCCTGCTCTGGACTCAGTATGTGCTTTGCAGGTTCTGCTCTGCGTTTGTTGTAAAATCTACATGAATATTTATCATTATCAGTAAAGAAGAGTCCTACTTGAGTATGTTTACGCAATAGTTGTTCGATCCTGTTAGATTACCACTTATCCATATTGTCTGGCTTTCAGATGGATTCATTGACATTAATAAAATGTTGCAGCAAAAACAGTCTGGAGAATATTACATGTATTAACTATATCTGTCTCAATGCATAGTAAAAATATTTTGCCTACCAATGTCATAAATCTAGAAGATAAGATTGTGACAAAAACTGTGCACGGGTTTCTTTTCTTATATCCCCTTCTTGCTACTCCCTCTAAGTTTCTTTGCAGAACTTCCTCCACTACCTGCAGACTTTTGTTGTGATTGACATTCTACACGGTGACTGAGGTAGCGTGGCTGTGGTCATATGGCGCGAGCTGGAATTATTTGGACGCTTTGATGCACCTTCATGAACACAGCCCCAGCTGCACTGCTCTCGGTGAATGCTCTAAGTAGGCGACACTTGAAGTACACAGTATGAATATGAATCCAGTTTGTGCTTTGAATTCACATTGTCTCCGTTTGGGGACCACAGAATTCTCCAGTGAATACCCATGCTGCCCATCATTTTAACCAAAGAGACGCTTTTTGAAAGAGGCAGAAAAAATACATGGTTCTGAGAATCTTTCTGTCAGACAACTATTCAGACCTGGTTTGAAATGTCAGCACCCTTTTCATTTTGTTATGTTATTGGACAAAACATGTGACAACCTCTTGTCCAGCTACATTAACTCAAATACCGGAGTATCACACCGTACTTTTTACTGGAGTAATAATATTTTGAACTATAAATACTCTTGTTACTTGTAATGTTGTTATTCTTCCCGCAGTGCGTAAAATCTATATGTGACAAAAGCTCGTTTATTTCTATATTTTGTGTTATGTGCCTTATTAAGGTCTTGTTTGTCTTTCATATTAGGATTTCCATATGATTTAATATAATATATAATTCTAAAATAAATGTAAACGTTTATACTATTACATTTGAGTGTTTTTTGTTTGTTTTTACTAATCACAATTACAATTGTATGTAATTATGTGAGTAACGTTACTCTTACTTCGGATGGCATGGTGATGTGCCATGGGTGAATGTTTCTGAATTTAGTCAGGTCCTTTTTGAGAACTGTTGCCGTCTATTGTCATGGAAATGTGACTAATTATATTCAACTGCGGAAGACTATTATGTAAATAGTTGATCAAATTTGAATGTTCGCCACTTGTGTTCCATAAAAATTCACAAATTAAATGGTGGTTAAAAGAGGGAAAAGTCATTCACAGGCAATGAGGCTGAACCATTAGGTGGCAGCCCTGTGCTTCCTACACACTCACCTTATCATCTGCTCCGTCCACTGTCATCTCCGGAGGTGCATTCTCAAAACAAAAAATCTCAAGCTATTATAGCACAAAGCCCCTCTGTGTCCAATACAATACAAAGTGAAATGTAATCCTAATGAAGTGTGGCTTATAGATCAGATCAGGTCTCTCCTGGGTCTTTCATCGACATAAATCTCCAGGGTGTGCCACTTGGCCACTGATGCTACAGGAAATACATATCAAAGAGCACTTTGAAGTCCTCATGCTGTGTAAAAAGAGCACAAAATCGCAGCTAAAAGTCAGCTGGAGAATGACAGGACTGAAGGTCACTACTTGAAATAATGTGGAACTTTTGAATTTCAAATCATGGTCCAAAGATTCCTTCAGGAACTGATAATATTCCAACCTTGACTTCGGCAGGCAGCCACACTTCACCTGGTGTGGGCCCACCAGGGCTTTATAAAAACACTGCATCCATGACTTGCATTTCAAGAGACCGCACTTAAGGCTTCCCCTAAATTGACTTTTCCAAATGCATCTCCCCAAAAATAAATCTAGAATAAGAAATGTATGAGATGCATGGACACAACCTGAAAGACGGCTGATGTGCCCTGGTTTGTTAATTTTTTTTTTTTTTTTTTTTTTCTTTCACGCTGAGGAATAGAAAAGGCTCCACTCATGGCTGTTCTTCCTTGTAGTTGCTTCTTCCTCATCATCATGCGCTGAAGTGCCCTCCACCAGCGTTGGATTTACCTCCTGATTGACAGTCTCCATAACAATCACCAGAATGATTGGATGCTTTAAGAGTGCTCTGAAGAGCCTCATCCACCATCTTTCACATTCTATATTACTCCGCTTCTAACACTAACTCCTCAGAAGAATAAGGAAATGGCTTGTATTAGACTTTCCCTTTTCGTGGATATTGCATTTTTTTTTTTTTTCAGGATTTGTCACTGAAATCCCTTGCTCTGCTTTGACTGATTTATGCCTGATTTATGTTGTGGAGCTCAATGTGCCGGTATTATCCCGTCCAACAGGACTGCTCACTGGACACCGAGATTACATTAAAGTGCAATATCAATGCAGCAATCCCGGGAGTATATTGCCTTTTGGGGAACGGGGACACCTTCCGACTTCATGTGGTTTGCAATTGTTTGATTAGGTCAGGTTTTCTGCTGGGATGATTTGTATAAATGAATAAAAAATCTGTGTGCAATGTTTCATTTATTTTCTCAATAAGCGCTAAAAGGAAAACAATAACTGAATGAAATAGTTGTGTTTCCATTTTCTAAATTAAATCTAATCTCTGAAGACTCCACAGTATGATATTCCTAATTCAATTTATCTTGTTTGCAATCTTCAACTCCATATAAAGTGTGCAGTTTTACTATATACACTATGTCATTCGAAACTCCAAAGATCAAGGTATCTGTATATATTCATCTATTACTATTATTATAATTTATCTAGTTTAAAATGTTGCTTTCTGTTGGAGCAATGAATAACTTAAAAGTGATCGGAGCAGATGTCTAATAAATGTTCAGGGCGACAGTTTGTCCACAGAATCAAAAGGTCAGTGGTTTTCGAATCCCTCCTCAGTCTTGTGCAGACTGTCATGGTGTCGATAGCTGGGCACCCGCCCTCCAATGAACGTGGTGTGGGAGTCGGTGGTCGGTGGTCACAGGCACCGTGTGCAGGTTGGTCTCCGTCAGTCTAGTCTACCCCTAAATGCTGCTGTGGCTACGGACATAATTTGTAGATTATCGCCATGTGAAGGGATTTGAGAACATTGTCAAGCCTGTAAAGTGTAAAACAATTATAGTGCACACTGAAGCTTCACAATATATCGCCAAATCATTATACTATATCAGATGATGCAATATCCATATCGCAAAGTGACACGATATTTTTCAAAACCACTGAGATCTTCCAGCCGATAGAAATTGACACAATTTTTTGCTAACACATCCGTGTCCCACATGGAAAGAACCTATATAAACATATATGTTTTAATATAGGTTTCGATATATGTTTTGAATATATGTGACATATATAAAATTGGCCGTTTTCCTATATGTCATAAACATATATGTAATATATGTACATATATGTACACATATAGTTAAACATATATGCTCACATATATGTATACATATATGCACATATATGTGAGCATATATGCACACATATATGTATACATATATGTACACATATATACTCACATATATGTGCATATATGTATACATATACGCTCACATATATGTGCATGTATGTACACATATATGCTCACATATATGTGCATATATGTATACATATATGTTTAACTATATGTGTACATATATGCACATATATTACATATATGTTTATGACATATAGGAAAACGGCCAATTTTATATATGTCACTTATACCTATATGTTAATCTATATGCACCTATATGTTCACCTATACAGTAGTCAAATTCTTAAAATCCTTAGCTACTAGGCAACATAAATAAAAGCCCAAAATGTAGACATTTACATTATTTATTTAAGAACAATCAAATAGTAAAGTTTTGTTGAAACAGATGTAAGTCCAATCGGCTTCTTTTAACAAATATTTACAAGAAAACCCAAAAAAACAATTACAAAATGGCAGATTACAGTTTTTTTTTATTTCATAAAATTATAGTTTACATACCTTATGTTGTAACATGTAGGCTGAGTTATTCACAACATAATTCAGAATGTAGTAAAGATGAACAATATTTGTGTGTTAGTCCTTATTGATTCAAGCAGATTCCCTGGACTTTTCTTCCTGGCTCAACTGGCACCAACATCTGAAAAATATGGAGAAAGTCTGTTAGTACAAAGCAAGAAATTAAACCAAGTTCAATGTCATGTGTCTGTGTTTAAACTTACCGTTTGTCTTCTAGAGCGCACTCTTTCTCCTCTTCACATTCTGCGATATACCACTTGGCTTGTACAAGTCTGTAAGAATAATAATAGAACAAACATCAAATCGTCAGAAATTATTAACTTTACCACGTATAGTCCAATATTGCTCCAACACTTTCTAAGCCATTCTGTAAAATGATCTGAGCAAACAGATGAACAATGAACACAAAACTCTTTTACATTAACAGAGTAACAGCAAAGTTTTTTAATGGTAGCATTTTGTCCACAAATGTTATGAAAACATCCAAATAGTTGCTAATAAGTACGTTTTTTTTTACCATCATTTGCTCAAATAATATAATTTATGATCTGACCCTGGGCCCCCCCTTGCAATCCCAGGCACCCCCACTCCAGGTTGGGAACCACTACTTTAGGCGACAGTTTGTGCTTCCTACATTTAATTAAGCTTGTCTAGTTGCACACTCAAAAATTATCTGAAACAAATTTGCATGGAAATGCAACCACAACCTAACCCTAAACAATTACAATTTTACAAGTGAATCAGGATATTGTTCAATGTGCATTTATTTCTGCAATTCAACTTAAACTGAAACCAATATATGATATAGACTCATCATGCAAAGTGAGTTATGTATAGCCTTTGTTTGTTATAATTTTGATTATTATTACTCAGTATATAAAAACCCTTATTTAAAAATATCAGAAAATTAGAATATTTTGAAAATGGACTGTAAGCCATAATCATCAAAATTATAACAAACACAGACATGAGTCTATATCATATATTAAGTTTCACAGTTTAAGTTGAATTAAAGCCGCAAGCGGCGATGTAGGCCCTCGCCCCTGGCGCAGCCCCCCTTGCGACCGCCTCCTTTGCTTCCGCCCCCGCTCTCGCCCAAACCTGCTCTCCCCTCGGCCTCACACACAACCTGTGTGCTCTCTGTCTACTAACTCTTGCTCTTTGCAGCAGGGGGCGCTATAGCATGGATCATTTTTGTGTTCATGTAAAAAGATTCAGGGCCATCTGGTGTATACGTGATTACATTTAAAACTCAAAGGGACAAAGAATGCATAATAATGATGCTCTCAGGAACACGTTTACACTGGCCACGCCCACATCTTACACAATATGATGTATATGTAATATCATTTTTTGTTTGGTTTATTGTGTAGAATATACCGGCAAAGTGGGAGATAAATAATCCAGACTGCAATATTCAAGGTATAGATAGGAGGCGCTATAGTGTTGAGCACTGTGCAGTTATTGAGCTCTACCTGTTCAGACCGTGAGTTGCCTTATGTCAGCCAAATATGATCCAGATTGGATAGAGCGCATGCCTGCGAGGGCTTGTGAAATGTACTGCAAAAAGGCATTTTTTCTGTGGGGGTGCCATTTTAATCTGTTAACCCCCACTTTAACCGAGCACATTTTCGCCAGTTCGTCTTGACCCATATCTTAAAGCTTCTTGAAAAAAAGCGTCAAAAACAGTTACAGAAATGAGACGTAAGTGCAGGTGAAAACACAGCACACAAAGAAGTGTACTTGGTTCAGGTGGGAGTTAAGAGGTTGAAAGTGAAAATGGCCGGCTTCCTGTGCGTCATTGCCACGCCCACACCTTCGAAAATATAAAACACATGTAATATATTTTTGTGTTCGATTTAATGTGTAGAATATACCTGCAACGTTTCATATAAATTGTACAAACTAAATGTTTCAAGGTATAGATAGGTGGCGCTATAGTGGCGAGCACCGTGCAGTTATTGAGCTCTATGGATCCATACCATAAGAGGCCTCATGTCAACCAAATATGATCCAGATTGGATAGAGCGCATGCCTGCGAGGGGTTGTCGAAGGTACGGGAAAAAAGCATGTTTTTTGTGGGGGCGCTATGTGAAAACTGTAAACGTTATCAAAAAAAGCTGGCTTGAAAATGTAGCTCCATTTCTCTAGATTCTATTGAGCCATGTTTGAGCTTATTCTGCAGAAAAACCAAGGAGTAGTACATTTAAACATCTGGTGAGAGATTTCTTCTCCAGGATTTCAATCCAAGATGGCCGACTTCCTGTTGGTCAGAGGGCGGAGCTATAATTATGTTTTGTGACTCTCTCCATGTGCTCTATCACTGTGCCAAAGGGGATTGGCCTACACCAAAAATGACTGTCCCCAAAAGAATGGGGGTCAACTTTGAGGGGGCGCTGTGGAGCCATTTTGTTTTGGGCGTGTGCATGTCGCCCACTGACACGCAATTTTTGCCGACTCTGATCACTGTGCCAATTTCTGCGTGTACTTTTACACGGGAAGGCACTGAAAAACAGGATCTTAGAGGCGTAACTATAATAATAATAATTAAAGCCGCAAGCGGCGATGTAGGCCCTCGCCCCTGGCGCAGCCCCCCCTTGCGACCGCCTCCTTTGCTACCGCCCCCGCTCTCGCCCAAACCTGCTCTCCCCTCGGCCTCACACACAACCTGTGTGCTCTCTGTCTGCTAACTCTTGGTCTTTACAGCAGAGGGCGCTATAGCATGGATCATTTTTGTGTTCATGTAAAAAGATTCAGGGCCATCTGGTGTATAAGTGATTACATTTAAAACTCAAAGGGATAAAGAATGTGCCAGTTATCATGGGTAATAATGATGCTCTCAGGAACACGTTTACCCTGGCCACGCCCACATCTTACACAATATGATGCATATGTAATATAATTTTTTGTTTAGTTTATTGTGTAGAATATACCGGCAAAGTGGGAGATAAATAATCCAGACTGCAATATTCAAGGTATAGATAGGGGGCGCTATAGTGTTGAGCACTGTGAAGTTATTGAGCTCTATCTGTTCAGACCGTGAGTGTCCTTATGTCAGGCAAATATGATCCAGATTGGATAGAGCGCATGCCTGCGAGGGGTTGTGAAATGTACTGCAAAAAGGCCTTTTTTTTGTGGGGGTGCCATTTTAATCTCTTAACCCCCACTTTAACCAAGCACATTTTCTCCAGTTCGTCTTGACCCATGTCTTAAAGCTTCTTGAAAAAAAGCGTCAAAAACACAGTTACAGAAATGAGACGTAAGTGCACTTGGTTCAGGTGGGAGTTAAGAGGTTAAAAGTGAAAATGGCCGACTTCCTGTGCGTCATTGCCACGCCCACACCTTCGAAAATATCAAACACATGTAATATATTTTTGTGTTCGATTTAATGTGTAGAATATACCTGCAACGTTTCATATAAATCGTACAAACTAAAATGTTCAAGGTATAGATAGGTGGCGCTATACTGGTGAGCACCGTGAAGTTATTGAGCTCTATGGATTCATACCATAAGAGGCCTTATGTCAGCCAAATATGATCCAGATTGTATAGAGCGCATGCCTGCGAGGGGTTGTCCAAGGTACGGGAAAAAAGCATGTTTTTTGTGGGGGCGCTATGTGAAAACTGTAAACGTTATCAAAAAAAGCTGGCTTGAAGTTGTAGCTCAATTTCTCTAGATTCTATTGAGCCATGTTCGAGCTTATTCTGCAGAGAAACCAAGGAGTAGTACATTGAAACATCTGGTGAGAGATTTCTTCTCCAGGATTTCAATCCAAGATGGCCGACTTCCTGTTGGTCAGAGGGCGGAGCTATAATTATGTTTTGTGACTCTCTCCATGCGCTCTATCGCTGTGCCAAAGGGGATTGGCCTACGCCAAAAATGCATGTCCCCAAAAGAATGGGGGTCAACTTTGAGGGGGTGCTGTGGAGCCATTTTGTTTTGGGCGTGTGCATGTCGCCCACTGACACGCAATTTTTGCCGACTCTGATCACTGTGCCAATTTCTGCGTGTACTTTTGCACAGGAAGGCACTG
Organism: Proterorhinus semilunaris; assembly: GCA_021464625.1. NCBI lineage: Eukaryota > Metazoa > Chordata > Actinopteri > Gobiiformes > Gobiidae > Proterorhinus > Proterorhinus semilunaris. The sequence continues at coordinate 18,673,095 of CM038352.1, read as the reverse complement.
AAAAACAGGATCTTAGAGGCGGAATAATAATAATTAAAGCCGCAAGCGGCGATGTAGGCCCTCGCCCCTGGCGCAGCCCCCCCTTGCGACCGCCTCCTTTGCTACCGCCCCCGCTCTCGCCCAAACCTGCTCTCCCCTCGGCCTCACACACAACCTGTGTGCTCTCTGTCTGTTAACTCTTGGTCTTTAGAGCAGGGGGCGCTATGGATCATTTTTGTGTTCATGTAAAAAGATTCAGGGCCATCTGGTGTATAAGTGATGACATTTAAAACTCAAAGGGACAAAGAATGTGCCAGTGATCATGGGTAATAATGATGCTCTCAGGAACACGTTTACCCTGGCCACGCCCACATCTTACACAATATGATGTATATGTAATATATCATTTTTTGTTTAGTTTATTGTGTAGAATATACCGGCAAAGTGGGAGATAAATAATCCAGACTGCAATATTCAAGGTATAGATAGGGGGCGCTATAGTGTTGAGCACTGTGAAGTTATTGAGCTCTATGGATTCATACCATAAGAGGCCTTATGTCAGGCAAATATGATCCAGATTGGATAGAGCGCATGCCTGCGAGGTTTTGTGAAATGTACTGCAAAAAGGCATTTTTTTTGTGGGGGTGCCATTGTAATCTCTTAACCCCCACTTTAACCGAGTACATTTTCTCCAGTTCGTCTTGACCCATATCTTAAAGCTGCTTGAAAAAAAGCGTCAAAAACACAGTTACAGAAATGAGACGTAAGTGCAGATAAAACCACAGCACACAAAGAAATGCACTTGGTTCAGGTGGGAGTTAAGAGGTTAAAAGTGAAAATGGCCGACTTCCTGTGCGTCATTGCCACGCCCACACCTTTGAAAATATCAAACACATGTAATATATTTTTGTGTTCGATTTCATGTGTAGAATATACCTGCAACGTTTCATATAAATCGTACAAACTAAAATGTTCAAGGTATACATAGGTGGCGCTATACTGGTGAGCACCGTGAAGTTATTGAGTTTTATGGATTCATACCATAAGAGGCCTTATGTCAGCCAAATATGATCCAGATTGTATAGAGCGCATGCCTGCGAGGGGTTGTCCAAGGTACGGGAAAAAAGCATGTTTTTTGTGGGGGCGCTATGTGAAAAGTGTAAACGTTATCAAAAAAAGCTGGCTTGAAGTTGTAGCTCCATTTCTCTTGATTCTATTGAGCCATGTTCGAGCTTATTCTGCAGAGAAACCAAGGAGTAGTACATTGAAACATCTGGTGAGAGATTTCTTCTCCAGGATTTCAATCCAAGATGGCCGACTTCCTGTTGGTCAGAGGGCGGAGCTATAATTATGTTTTGTGACTCTCTCCATGTGCTCTATCGCTGGGCCAAAGGGGATTGGCCTACGCCAAAAATGCATGTCCCCAAAAGAATGGGGGTCAACTTTGAGGGGGTGCTGTGGAGCCATTTTGTTTAGGGCGTGTGCATGTCGCCCACTGACACGCAATTTTTGCCGACTCTGATCACTGTGCCAATTTCTGCGTGTACTTTTGCACAGGAAGGCACTGAAAAACAGGATCTTAGAGGCGGAATAATAATAATAATAATAATAATAATAACAAGAAACCGGGGGAGAACAATAGTCCCTTACCAGGACAAAGTCCTGGCTCGGGCCTAATTACCAGGACAAAGTCCTGGCTCGGGCCTAATTACCAGGACAAAGTCCTGGCTCGGGCCTAATTACCAGGACAAAGTCCTGGCTCGGGCCTAATTATAACGAGAACAAAGCAAGATAGAGGCATGTTGTAATATAGTTTGTGTTTGTTTTAATGTGTAGAATGTACCTGCAAAGTTTTATATAAATCGTACAAACTAAAATTTTCAAGGTATAGATAGGTGGCGCTATAGTGGTGAGCACCGTGCAGTTATTGAGCTCTATGAATTCAGACCGTAAGAGGCCTTATGTCAGCCAAATATGATCCAGATTGGATAGAGCGCATGCCTGCGAGGGGTTGTGAAATGTACTGCAAAAAGGCATTTTTTTGTGGGGGTGCCATTTTAATCTCTTAACCCCCACTTTAACCGAGCACATTTTCTCCAGTTCGTCTTGACCCATGTCTTAAAGCTTCTTGAAAAAAAGCGTCAAAAATACAGTTACAGAAATGAGATGTAAGTGCAGATGAAAACACAGCACACAAAGAAATGCACTTGGTTCAGGTGGGAGTTAAGAGGTTAAAAGTGAAAATGGCCGACTTCCTGTGCGTCATTGCCACGCCCACACCTTCGAAAATATCAAACACATGTAATATATTTTTGAGTTCGATTTAATGTGTAGAATATACCTGCAAAGTTTCATATAAATTGTACAAACTAAATGTTTCAAGGTATAGATAGGTGGCGCTATAGTGGTGAGCACAGTGAAGTTATTGAGCTCTATGGATTCATACCATAAGAGGCCTTATGTCAGCCAAATATGATCCAGATTGTATAGAGCGCATGCCTGCGAGGGGTTGTCCAAGGTACGGGAAAAAAGCATGTTTTTTGTGGGGGCGCTATGTGAAAAGTGTAAACGTTATCAAAAAAAGCTGGCTTGAAGTTGTAGCTCCATTTCTCTTGATTCTATTAAGCCATGTTCGAGCTTATTCTGCAGAGAAACCAAGGAGTAGTACATTGAAACATCTGGTGAGAGATTTCTTCTCCAGGATTTCAATCCAAGATGGCCGACTTCCTGTTGGTCAGAGGGCGGAGCTATAATTATGTTTTGTGACTCTCTCCATGTGCTCTATCGCTGGGCCAAAGGGGATTGGCCTACGCCAAAAATGCATGTCCCCAAAAGAATGGGGGTCAACTTTGAGGGGGTGCTGTGGAGCCATTTTGTTTAGGGCGTGTGCATGTCGCCCACTGACACGCAATTTTTGCCGACTCTGATCACTGTGCCAATTTCTGCGTGTACTTTTGCACAGGAAGGCACTGAAAAACAGGATCTTAGAGGCGGAATAATAATAATAATAATAATAATAATAATAATAATAATAACAAGAAACCGGGGGAGAACAATAGTCCCTTACCAGGACAAAGTCCTGGCTCGGGCCTAATAATAATAATAATAATAATAATAATAATAACAAGAAACCGGGGGAGAACAATAGTCCCTTACCAGGACAAAGTCCTGGCTCGGGCCTAATTAAAGCCGCAAGCGGCGATGTAGGCCCTCGCCCCTGGCGCAGCCCCCCCTTGCGACCGCCTCCTTTGCAACCGCCCCCGCTCTCGTCCAAACCTGCTCTCCCCTCGGCCTCACACACAACCTGTGTGCTCTCTGTCTACTAACTCTTGCTCTTTGCAGCAGGGGGCGCTATAGCATGGATCATTTTTGTGTTCATGTAAAAAGATTCAGGGCCATCTGGTGTATACGTGATTACATTTAAAACTCAAAGGGACAAAGAATGCATAATAATGATGCTCTCAGGAACACGTTTACACTGGCCACGCCCACATCTTACACAATATGATGTATATGTAATATCATTTTTTGTTTGGTTTATTGTGTAGAATATACCGGCAAAGTGGGAGATAAATAATCCAGACTGCAATATTCAAGGTATAGATAGGAGGCGCTATAGTGTTGAGCACTGTGCAGTTATTGAGCTCTACCTGTTCAGACCGTGAGTTGCCTTATGTCAGCCAAATATGATCCAGATTGGATAGAGCGCATGCCTGCGAGGGCTTGTGAAATGTACTGCAAAAAGGCATTTTTTCTGTGGGGGTGCCATTTTAATCTGTTAACCCCCACTTTAACCGAGCACATTTTCGCCAGTTCGTCTTGACCCATATCTTAAAGCTTCTTGAAAAAAAGCGTCAAAAACAGTTACAGAAATGAGACGTAAGTGCAGGTGAAAACACAGCACACAAAGAAGTGTACTTGGTTCAGGTGGGAGTTAAGAGGTTGAAAGTGAAAATGGCCGGCTTCCTGTGCGTCATTGCCACGCCCACACCTTCGAAAATATAAAACACATGTAATATATTTTTGTGTTCGATTTAATGTGTAGAATATACCTGCAACGTTTCATATAAATTGTACAAACTAAATGTTTCAAGGTATAGATAGGTGGCGCTATAGTGGCGAGCACCGTGCAGTTATTGAGCTCTATGGATCCATACCATAAGAGGCCTCATGTCAACCAAATATGATCCAGATTGGATAGAGCGCATGCCTGCGAGGGGTTGTCGAAGGTACGGGAAAAAAGCATGTTTTTTGTGGGGGCGCTATGTGAAAACTGTAAACGTTATCAAAAAAAGCTGGCTTGAAAATGTAGCTCCATTTCTCTAGATTCTATTGAGCCATGTTTGAGCTTATTCTGCAGAAAAACCAAGGAGTAGTACATTTAAACATCTGGTGAGAGATTTCTTCTCCAGGATTTCAATCCAAGATGGCCGACTTCCTGTTGGTCAGAGGGCGGAGCTATAATTATGTTTTGTGACTCTCTCCATGTGCTCTATCACTGTGCCAAAGGGGATTGGCCTACACCAAAAATGACTGTCCCCAAAAGAATGGGGGTCAACTTTGAGGGGGCGCTGTGGAGCCATTTTGTTTTGGGCGTGTGCATGTCGCCCACTGACACGCAATTTTTGCCGACTCTGATCACTGTGCCAATTTCTGCGTGTACTTTTACACGGGAAGGCACTGAAAAACAGGATCTTAGAGGCGTAACTATAATAATAATAATTAAAGCCGCAAGCGGCGATGTAGGCCCTCGCCCCTGGCGCAGCCCCCCCTTGCGACCGCCTCCTTTGCTACCGCCCCCGCTCTCGCCCAAACCTGCTCTCCCCTCGGCCTCACACACAACCTGTGTGCTCTCTGTCTGCTAACTCTTGGTCTTTACAGCAGAGGGCGCTATAGCATGGATCATTTTTGTGTTCATGTAAAAAGATTCAGGGCCATCTGGTGTATAAGTGATTACATTTAAAACTCAAAGGGATAAAGAATGTGCCAGTTATCATGGGTAATAATGATGCTCTCAGGAACACGTTTACCCTGGCCACGCCCACATCTTACACAATATGATGCATATGTAATATAATTTTTTGTTTAGTTTATTGTGTAGAATATACCGGCAAAGTGGGAGATAAATAATCCAGACTGCAATATTCAAGGTATAGATAGGGGGCGCTATAGTGTTGAGCACTGTGAAGTTATTGAGCTCTATCTGTTCAGACCGTGAGTGTCCTTATGTCAGGCAAATATGATCCAGATTGGATAGAGCGCATGCCTGCGAGGGGTTGTGAAATGTACTGCAAAAAGGCCTTTTTTTTGTGGGGGTGCCATTTTAATCTCTTAACCCCCACTTTAACCAAGCACATTTTCTCCAGTTCGTCTTGACCCATGTCTTAAAGCTTCTTGAAAAAAAGCGTCAAAAACACAGTTACAGAAATGAGACGTAAGTGCACTTGGTTCAGGTGGGAGTTAAGAGGTTAAAAGTGAAAATGGCCGACTTCCTGTGCGTCATTGCCACGCCCACACCTTCGAAAATATCAAACACATGTAATATATTTTTGTGTTCGATTTAATGTGTAGAATATACCTGCAACGTTTCATATAAATCGTACAAACTAAAATGTTCAAGGTATAGATAGGTGGCGCTATACTGGTGAGCACCGTGAAGTTATTGAGCTCTATGGATTCATACCATAAGAGGCCTTATGTCAGCCAAATATGATCCAGATTGTATAGAGCGCATGCCTGCGAGGGGTTGTCCAAGGTACGGGAAAAAAGCATGTTTTTTGTGGGGGCGCTATGTGAAAACTGTAAACGTTATCAAAAAAAGCTGGCTTGAAGTTGTAGCTCAATTTCTCTAGATTCTATTGAGCCATGTTCGAGCTTATTCTGCAGAGAAACCAAGGAGTAGTACATTGAAACATCTGGTGAGAGATTTCTTCTCCAGGATTTCAATCCAAGATGGCCGACTTCCTGTTGGTCAGAGGGCGGAGCTATAATTATGTTTTGTGACTCTCTCCATGCGCTCTATCGCTGTGCCAAAGGGGATTGGCCTACGCCAAAAATGCATGTCCCCAAAAGAATGGGGGTCAACTTTGAGGGGGTGCTGTGGAGCCATTTTGTTTTGGGCGTGTGCATGTCGCCCACTGACACGCAATTTTTGCCGACTCTGATCACTGTGCCAATTTCTGCGTGTACTTTTGCACAGGAAGGCACTGAAAAACAGGATCTTAGAGGCGGAATAATAATAATAATAATAATAATAATAATAATAATAATAACAAGAAACCGGGGGAGAACAATAGTCCCTTACCAGGACAAAGTCCTGGCTCGGGCCTAATTAAAGCCGCAAGCGGCGATGTAGGCCCTCGCCCCTGGCGCAGCCCCCCCTTGCGACCGCCTCCTTTGCAACCGCCCCCGCTCTCGTCCAAACCTGCTCTCCCCTCGGCCTCACACACAACCTGTGTGCTCTCTGTCTACTAACTCTTGCTCTTTGCAGCAGGGGGCGCTATAGCATGGATAATTTTTGTGTTCATGTAAAAAGATTCAGGGCCATCTGGTGTATAAGTGATTACATTTAAAACTCAAAGGGATAAAGAATGTGCCAGTTATCATGGGTAATAATGATGCTCTCAGGAACACGTTTACCCTGGCCACGCCCACATCTTACACAGTATGATGCATATGTAATATAATTTTTTGTTTAGTTTATTGTGTAGAATATACCGGCAAAGTGGGAGATAAATAATCCAAACTGCAATATTAAAGGTATAGATAGGGGGCGCTATAGTGTTGAGCACTGTGCAGTTATTGAGCTCTGTCTGTTCAGACCGTGAGTTGCCTTATGTCAGCCAAATATGATCCAGATTGTATAGAGCGCATGCCTGCGAGGGGTTGTCCAAGGTACGGGAAAAATGTTTTTTGTGGGGGCGCTATGTGAAACCTGTAAACGTTATAAAAAAAAGCTGGCTTTGTTTTGAATGAGGGTCTGACCATAGGCACCAATTCAGGTTCTTCCCAGTAGGTACCGATAATATAAAAAATAAAAAAAAGGTCAAGGTTGGTATTGAACCAGCAATCTAACGGATGGGAACCCTGCACTCTACCAATGGAGCTACAGAGGCTTAGGTAGGAACACAGTGAATCTTACATTAATCTTATGAAACACTTGCACTGATCAGTTGACAGAAAACAGAATTATAGTTCTGGAAATATTGATTAAAACATCTTGTAATTAGGGCTAATTCCCCTAATAATAGGTCCTGCATGGCATTGGAGGAGAGAGGTCATGTGTCCCCCTCTCTCCTCAGCAGGAGCAGTTGCTGCTGTTCCAGATATGAACCAAGTAACCCAAGCATAACTGTCAGGTAAATCTATTTTTTTTTTTTTTAAAGAGTTAGAAAAGCGTCAAAATCATTATTGAACTGGCAACCTCATGTACTGGAGACCGGTAAACTATCATTGAGCTATAACCCTATACTGCAGTACACCCGATGGTGGCTACTTTTCTCTAAATCACAGATTTTGAAAATAGGTCCCAGCAAGGTCATTTCAGGTGATTTTTGCCCCACTATTGATTGTTTTAGACATTTAGTGTTGCCTCTATTGTCTCCCCATGTCTTTCTGTGTAGTTGTGCTACAACTTTTCTTTCTTTGTTTTTAAGGAGGGTGGGACCAAAGGCGTCAATTCATGTTCTTCCCAGTAGTTGCCGAGTCAAAAAAAATAAAAATAAAAAAGAGTTAAGGACAGAATCGATCGAGCAATCCCATGGTTGGGAACCTATCACTCTACCCATGTAGCTACACAAGCAGATTTATTTTACAGCCGAAATGTGCAATATCTTATGAAACGGCATGTGGTACAACGTGTGGGTCATTTTCCCGTTTTTAATGAGGGTGGGAGCATAGTTGCCAATTCAGGTTCTTCCCAGTAGGTACTGCGTAAAAAAAAAAAGAAGAAAAAAAAAAAGTCATTGTGGGGATTGAACCGGCAATAAGACAGTGAGAACCCTGCGCTCTACCAATGGAGCTACACAGGCTTATGTAAAAACACAGCGAATTTTAGATTAATCTTATGAAAGAACTCTCGATAGATGAAGGAATACTTTGGTGAGAGCTACATAGTACGAGGAACACGCAGAGACGGACAGGAAACAGCCTATCTGAACTTCCTGTGACTGTAAAGTCCAAAAAAGCTGAATTTGGAGGCAAACACGTCCAAATTAAAGCTTATGTCTGTCACAGAGGGGTATTATATCTACGTATGAGTCTAAAAGTGTGGCTTTTGTGAATAAAGGGGGTATTTGGGAAAATTGACGATTTTCATGAGAAACTGACAGTGGCAACTCTGACAGAGGCCAACATGCTGCCAGAAGAACAACACTGGCTATTTCCACGGAGGATGGGCGGGCCACTTACAAGCCACTTAAAAGACATCTTAAAGGCCAGCAGGTGGCGCTATGCTGACACTTTGCTGGGGCAGAATAAGTGGAGTGCTTGCCTTGACCCTCACATGTTATACATTGTCGGAAAGCTCTGACTGAGGCGCATGTGACTGTCATGGTCATTGGTCACTGCCGAGTATACAGTGACCAACATGTGTAGATGAGGTAGAGCTTTATGGATTCATACGATAAGAGGCCTTATGTCAGCCAAATATGATCCAGATTGTATAGAGCGCATGCCTGCGAGGGGTTGTCCAATGTACGGGAAAAAAGCATGTTTTTTGTGGGGGCGCTATGTGAAAAGTGTAAACGTTATCAAAAAAAGCTGGCTTGAAGTTGTAGCTCAATTTCTCTAGATTCTATTGAGCCATGTTAGAGCTTACTCTGCAGAGAAACCAAGGAGTAGTACATTGAAACATCTGGTGAGAGATTTCTTCTCCAGGATTTCAATCCAAGATGGCCGACTTCCTGTTGGTCAGAGGGTGGAGCTATAATTATGTTTTGTGACTCTCTCCATGTGCTCTATCGCTGGGCCGAAGGGGATTGGCCTACGCCAAAAATGCATGTCCCCAAAAGAATGGGGGTCAACTTTGAGGGGGCGCTGTGGAGCCATTTTGTTTTGGGCATGTGCATGTCGCCCACTGACACGCAATTTTTGCCGACTCTGATCACTGTGCCAATTTCTGCGTGTACTTTTGCACGGGAAGGCACTGAAAAACAGGATCTTAGAGGCTGTATAAGAATAATAACAAGAAACCGGGGGAGAACAAAAGTCCCTTACCAGGACAAAGTCCTGGCTCGGGCCTAATTATAAAGGGAACAAAGCAAGATAGAGGCATGTTGTAATAGATTTTTGTGTTTGTTTCAATGTGTAGAATGTACCTGCAAAGTTTAATATAAATCGTACAAACTAAAATTTTCAAGGTATAGATAGGTGGCGCTATACTGGTGAGCACCGTGAACTTATTGAGCTCTATGGATTCATACCATAAGAGGCCTTATGTCAGCCAAATATGATTTAGATTGGATAGAGCGCATGCCTGCGAGGTTTTGTGAAATGTACTGCAAAAAGGCCTTTTTTTGTGGGGGTGCCATTGTAATCTCTTAACCCCCACTTTAACCGAGTACATTTTCTCCAGTTCGTCTTGACCCATGTCTTAAAGCTTCTTGAAAAAAAGCGTCAAAAACACAGTTACAGAAATGAGACGTAAGTGCAGATAAAACCACAGCACACAAAGAAATGCACTTGGTTCAGGTGGGAGTTAAGAGGTTAAAAGTGAAAATGGCCGACATCCTGTGCGTCATTGCCACGCCCACACCTTCGAAAATATCAAACACATGTAATATATTTTTGTGTTCGATTTAATGTGTAGAATATACTTGCAAAGTTTCATATAAATTGTACAAACTAAATGTTTCAAGGTATAGATAGGTGGCGCTATACTGGTGAGCACCGTGAAGTTATTGAGCTTTATGGATTCATACGATAAGAGGCCTTATGTCAGCCAAATATGATCCAGATTGTATAGAGCGCATGCCTGCGAGGGGTTGTCCAATGTACGGGAAAAAAGCATGTTTTTTGTGGGGGCGCTATGTGAAAAGTGTAAACGTTATCAAAAAAAGCTGGCTTGAAGTTGTAGCTCAATTTCTCTAGATTCTATTGAGCCATGTTAGAGCTTACTCTGCAGAGAAACCAAGGAGTAGTACATTGAAACATCTGGTGAGAGATTTCTTCTCCAGGATTTCAATCCAAGATGGCCGACTTCCTGTTGGTCAGAGGGCGGAGCTATAATTATGTTTTGTGACTCTCTCCATGTGCTCTATCGCTGGGCCGAAGGGGATTGGCCTACGCCAAAAATGCATGTCCCCAAAAGAATGGGGGTCAACTTTGAGGGGGCGCTGTGGAGCCATTTTGTTTTGGGCATGTGCATGTCGCCCACTGACACGCAATTTTTGCCGACTCTGATCACTGTGCCAATTTCTGCGTGTACTTTTGCACGGGAAGGCACTGAAAAACAGGATCTTAGAGGCTGTATAAGAATAATAACAAGAAACCGGGGGAGAACAAAAGTCCCTTACCAGGACAAAGTCCTGGCTCGGGCCTAATTACCAGGACAAAGTCCTGGCTCGGGCCTAATTATAAAGGGAACAAAGCAAGATAGAGGCATGTTGTAATAGATTTTTGTGTTTGTTTCAATGTGTAGAATGTACCTGCAAAGTTTAATATAAATCGTACAAACTAAAATTTTCAAGGTATAGATAGGTGGCGCTATACTGGTGAGCACCGTGAACTTATTGAGCTCTATGGATTCATACCATAAGAGGCCTTATGTCAGCCAAATATGATTTAGATTGGATAGAGCGCATGCCTGCGAGGTTTTGTGAAATGTACTGCAAAAAGGCCTTTTTTTGTGGGGGTGCCATTGTAATCTCTTAACCCCCACTTTAACCGAGTACATTTTCTCCAGTTCGTCTTGACCCATGTCTTAAAGCTTCTTGAAAAAAAGCGTCAAAAACACAGTTACAGAAATGAGACGTAAGTGCAGATAAAACCACAGCACACAAAGAAATGCACTTGGTTCAGGTGGGAGTTAAGAGGTTAAAAGTGAAAATGGCCGACATCCTGTGCGTCATTGCCACGCCCACACCTTCGAAAATATCAAACACATGTAATATATTTTTGTGTTCGATTTAATGTGTAGAATATACTTGCAAAGTTTCATATAAATTGTACAAACTAAATGTTTCAAGGTATAGATAGGTGGCGCTATACTGGTGAGCACCGTGAAGTTATTGAGCTTTATGGATTCATACGATAAGAGGCCTTATGTCAGCCAAATATGATCCAGATTGTATAGAGCGCATGCCTGCGAGGGGTTGTCCAATGTACGGGAAAAAAGCATGTTTTTTGTGGGGGCGCTATGTGAAAAGTGTAAACGTTATCAAAAAAAGCTGGCTTGAAGTTGTAGCTCAATTTCTCTAGATTCTATTGAGCCATGTTAGAGCTTACTCTGCAGAGAAACCAAGGAGTAGTACATTGAAACATCTGGTGAGAGATTTCTTCTCCAGGATTTCAATCCAAGATGGCCGACTTCCTGTTGGTCAGAGGGCGGAGCTATAATTATGTTTTGTGACTCTCTCCATGTGCTCTATCGCTGGGCCGAAGGGGATTGGCCTACGCCAAAAATGCATGTCCCCAAAAGAATGGGGGTCAACTTTGAGGGGGCGCTGTGGAGCCATTTTGTTTTGGGCATGTGCATGTCGCCCACTGACACGCAATTTTTGCCGACTCTGATCACTGTGCCAATTTCTGCGTGTACTTTTGCACGGGAAGGCACTGAAAAACAGGATCTTAGAGGCTGTATAAGAATAATAACAAGAAACCGGGGGAGAACAAAAGTCCCTTACCAGGACAAAGTCCTGGCTCGGGCCTAATAATAACAAGAAACCGGGGGAGAACAATAGTCCCTTACCAGGACAAAGTCCTGGCTCGGGCCTAATAATAATAATAACAAGAAACCGGGGGAGAACAATAGTCCCTTACCAGGACAAAGTCCTGGCTCGGGCCTAATAATAATAATAATAATAATAACAAGAAACCGGGGGAGAACAATAGTCCCTTACCAGGACAAAGTCCTGGCTCGGGCCTAATAATAATAATAACAAGAAACCGGGGGAGAACAATAGTCCCTTACCAGGACAAAGTCCTGGCTCGGGCCTAATAATAACAAGAAACCGGGGGAGAACAATAGTCCCTTACCAGGACAAAGTCCTGGCTCGGGCCTAATAATAATAATAACAAGAAACCGGGGGAGAACAATAGTCCCTTACCAGGACAAAGTCCTGGCTCGGGCCTAATAACAAGAAACCGGGGGAGAACAATAGTCCCTTACCAGGACAAAGTCCTGGCTCGGGCCTAATTATAACGAGAACAAAGCAAGATAGAGGCATGTTGTAATATAGTTTGTGTTTGTTTTAATGTGTAGAATGTACCTGCAAAGTTTTATATAAATCGTACAAACTAAAATTTTCAAGGTATAGATAGGTGGCGCTATACTGGTGAGCACCGTGAACGTATTGAGCTCTATGGATTCATACCGTAAGAGGCCTTATGTCAGCCAAATATGATTTAGATTGGATAGAGCGCATGCCTGCGAGGTTTTGTGAAATGTCCTGCAAAAAGGCCTTTTTTTGTGGGGGTGCCATTGTAATCTCTTAACCCCCACTTTAACCGAGCACATTTTCTCCAGTTCGTCTTGACCCATGTCTTAAAGCTTCTTGAAAAAAAGCGTCAAAAACACAGTTACAGAAATGAGACGTAAGTGCAGATGAAAACACAGCACACAAAGAAATGCACTTGGTTCAGGTGGGAGTTAAGAGGTTAAAAGTGAAAATGGCCGACTTCCTGTGCGTCATTGCCACGCCCACACCTTCGAAAATATCAAACACATGTAATATATTTTTGTGTTCGATTTAATGTGTAGAATATACCTGCAAAGTTTCATATAAATTGTACAAACTAAATGTTTCAAGGTATAGATAGGTGGCGCTATACTGGTGAGCACCGTGAAGTTATTGAGCTCTATGGATTCATACGATAAGAGGCCTTATGTCAGCCAAATATGATCCAGATTGTATAGAGCGCATGCCTGCGAGGGGTTGTCCAAGGTACGGGAAAAAAGCATGTTTTTTGTGGGGGCGCTATGTGAAAACTGTAAACGTTATCAAAAAAAGCTGGCTTGAAAATGTAGCTCCATTTCTCTAGATTCTATTGAGCCATGTTTGAGCTTATTCTGCAGAGAAACCAAGGAGTAGTACATTGAAACATCTGGTGAGAGATTTCTTCTCCAGGATTTCAATCCAAGATGGCCGACTTCCTGTTGGTCAGAGGGCGGAGCTATAATGATGTTTTGTGACTCTCTCCATGCGCTCTATCGCTGGGCCAAAGGGGATTGGCTTACGCCAAAAATGCATGTCCCCAAAAGAATGGGGGTCAACTTTGAGGGGGCGCTGTGGAGCCATTTTGTTTTGGGCGTGTGCATGTCGCCCACTGACACGCAATTTTTGCCGACTCTGATCACTGTGCCATTTTCTGCGTGTACTTTTGCACGGGAAGGCACTGAAAAACAGGATCTTAGAGGCGTAACTATAATAATAATAATAATAATAATTAAAGCCGCAAGCGGCGATGTAGGCCCTCGCCCCTGGCGCAGCCCCCCCTTGCGACCGCCTCCTTTGCTACCGCCCCCGCTCTCGCCCAAACCTGCTCTCCCCTCGGCCTCACACACAACCTGTGTGCTCTCTGTCTACTAACTCTTGCTCTTTGCAGCAGGGGGCGCTATAGCATGGATCATTTTTGTGTTCATGTAAAAAGATTCAGGGCCATCTGGTGTATAAGTGATTACATTTAAAACTCAAAGGGACAAAGAATGCATAAGAATGATGCTCTCAGGAACACGTTTACACTGGCCACGCCCACATCTTACACAATATGATGTATATGTAATATAATTTTTTGTTTAGTTTATTGTGTAGAATATACCTGCAAAGTGGGAGATAAATAATCCAAACTGCAATATTAAAGGTATAGATAGGGGGCGCTATAGTGTTGAGCACTGTGCAGTTATTGAGCTCTATCTGTTCAGACCGTGAGTTTCCTTATGTCAGCCAAATATGATCCAGATTGGATAGAGCGCATGCCTGCGAGGGGTTGTGAAATGTACTGCAAAAAGGCCTTTTTTTTGTGGGGGTGCCATTTTAATCTCTTAACCCCCACTTTAACCGAGCACATTTTCTCCAGTTCGTCTTGACCCATATCTTAAAGCTTCTTGAAAAAAAACATCAAAAACACAATTACAGAAATGAGACGTAAGTGCAGGTGAAAACACAGCACACAAAGAAATGTACTTGGTTCAGGTGGGAGTTAAGAGGTTAAAAGTGAAAATGGCCGACTTCCTGTGCGTCATTGCCACGCCCACACCTTCGAAAATATCAAACACATGTAATATATTTTTGTGTTCGATTTAATGTGTAGAATATACCTGCAAAGTTTTATATAAATCGTACAAACTAAAATTTTCAAGGTATAGATAGGTGGCGCTATACTGGTGAGCACCGTGAACTTATTGAGCTCTATGGATTCATACCATAAGAGGCCTTATGTCAGCCAAATATGATCCAGATTGGATAGAGCGCATGCCTGCGAGGGGTTGTCCAATGTACGGGAAAAAAGCATGTTTTTTGTGGGGGCGCTATGTGAAAACTGTAAACGTTATCAAAAAAAGCTGGCTTGAAAATGTAGCTCCATTTCTCTAGATTCTATTGAGCCATGTTTGAGCTTATTCTGCAGAGAAACCAAGGAGTAGTACATTGAAACATCTGGTGGGAGATTTCTTCTCCAGGATTTCAATCCAAGATGGCCGACTTCCTGTTGGTCAGAGGGCGGAGCTATAATTATGTTTTGTGACTCTCTCCATGTGCTCTATCACTGGGCCAAAGGGGATTGGCCTACGCCAAAAATGCATGTCCCCAAAAGAATGGGGATCAACTTTGAGGGGGCGCTGTGGAGCCATTTTGTTTTGGGCGTGTGCATGTCGCCCACTGACACGCAATTTTTGCCGACTCTGATCACTGTGCCAATTTTTGCGTGTACTTTTGCACGGGAAGGCACTGAAAAACAGGATCTTAGAGGCGGAATAATAATAATAATAATAATAATAATAATAATAATAATAACAAGAAACCGGGGGAGAACAATAGTCCCTTACCAGGACAAAGTCCTGGCTCGGGCCTAATAATAATTAAAGCCGCAAGCGGCGATGTAGGCCCTCGCCCCTGGCGCAGCCCCCCCTTGCGACCGCCTCCTTTGCAATCGCCCCCACTCTCGCCCAAACCTGCTCTCCCCTCGGCCTCACACACAACCTGTGTGCTCTCTGTCTACTAACTCTTGCTCTTTGCAGCAGGGGGCGCTATAGCATGGATCATTTTTGTGTTCATGTAAAAAGATTCAGGGCCATCTGGTGTATAAGGGATGACATTTAAAACTCAAAGGGACAAAGAATGCATAATAATTATGCTCTCAGGAACACGTTTACCCTGGCCACGCCCACATCTTACACAATATGATGTATATGTAATATCTATTTTTGTTTAGTTTATTGTGTAGAATATACCGGCAAAGTGGGAGATAAATAATCCAAACTGCAATATTAAAGGTATAGATAGGGGGCGCTATAGTGTTGAGCACTGTGCAGTTATTGAGCTCTGTCTGTTCAGACTGTAAGAGGCCTTATGTCAGCCAAATATGATTTAGATTGGATAGAGCGCATGCCTGCGAGGTTTTGTGAAATGTCCTGCAAAAAGGCCTTTTTTTGTGGGGGTGCCATTGTAATCTCTTAACCCCCACTTTAACCGAGCACATTTTCTCCAGTTCGTCTTGACCCATGTCTTAAAGCTTCTTGAAAAAAAGCGTCAAAAACACAGTTACAGAAATGAGACGTAAGTGCAGATGAAAACACAGCACACAAAGAAATGCACTTGGTTCAGGTGGGAGTTAAGAGGTTAAAAGTGAAAATGGCCGACTTCCTGTGCGTCATTGCCACGCCCACACCTTCGAAAATATCAAACACATGTAATATATTTTTGTGTTCGATTTAATGTGTAGAATATACCTGCAAAGTTTCATATAAATTGTACAAACTAAATGTTTCAAGGTATAGATAGGTGGCGCTATACTGGTGAGCACCGTGAAGTTATTGAGCTCTATGGATTCATACGATAAGAGGCCTTATGTCAGCCAAATATGATCCAGATTGTATAGAGCGCATGCCTGCGAGGGGTTGTCCAAGGTACGGGAAAAAAGCATGTTTTTTGTGGGGGCGCTATGTGAAAACTGTAAACGTTATCAAAAAAAGCTGGCTTGAAAATGTAGCTCCATTTCTCTAGATTCTATTGAGCCATGTTTGAGCTTATTCTGCAGAGAAACCAAGGAGTAGTACATTGAAACATCTGGTGAGAGATTTCTTCTCCAGGATTTCAATCCAAGATGGCCGACTTCCTGTTGGTCAGAGGGCGGAGCTATAATGATGTTTTGTGACTCTCTCCATGCGCTCTATCGCTGGGCCAAAGGGGATTGGCTTACGCCAAAAATGCATGTCCCCAAAAGAATGGGGGTCAACTTTGAGGGGGCGCTGTGGAGCCATTTTGTTTTGGGCGTGTGCATGTCGCCCACTGACACGCAATTTTTGCCGACTCTGATCACTGTGCCATTTTCTGCGTGTACTTTTGCACGGGAAGGCACTGAAAAACAGGATCTTAGAGGCGTAACTATAATAATAATAATAATAATAATTAAAGCCGCAAGCGGCGATGTAGGCCCTCGCCCCTGGCGCAGCCCCCCCTTGCGACCGCCTCCTTTGCTACCGCCCCCGCTCTCGCCCAAACCTGCTCTCCCCTCGGCCTCACACACAACCTGTGTGCTCTCTGTCTACTAACTCTTGCTCTTTGCAGCAGGGGGCGCTATAGCATGGATCATTTTTGTGTTCATGTAAAAAGATTCAGGGCCATCTGGTGTATAAGTGATTACATTTAAAACTCAAAGGGACAAAGAATGCATAAGAATGATGCTCTCAGGAACACGTTTACACTGGCCACGCCCACATCTTACACAATATGATGTATATGTAATATAATTTTTTGTTTAGTTTATTGTGTAGAATATACCTGCAAAGTGGGAGATAAATAATCCAAACTGCAATATTAAAGGTATAGATAGGGGGCGCTATAGTGTTGAGCACTGTGCAGTTATTGAGCTCTATCTGTTCAGACCGTGAGTTTCCTTATGTCAGCCAAATATGATCCAGATTGGATAGAGCGCATGCCTGCGAGGGGTTGTGAAATGTACTGCAAAAAGGCCTTTTTTTTGTGGGGGTGCCATTTTAATCTCTTAACCCCCACTTTAACCGAGCACATTTTCTCCAGTTCGTCTTGACCCATATCTTAAAGCTTCTTGAAAAAAAACATCAAAAACACAATTACAGAAATGAGACGTAAGTGCAGGTGAAAACACAGCACACAAAGAAATGTACTTGGTTCAGGTGGGAGTTAAGAGGTTAAAAGTGAAAATGGCCGACTTCCTGTGCGTCATTGCCACGCCCACACCTTCGAAAATATCAAACACATGTAATATATTTTTGTGTTCGATTTAATGTGTAGAATATACCTGCAAAGTTTTATATAAATCGTACAAACTAAAATTTTCAAGGTATAGATAGGTGGCGCTATACTGGTGAGCACCGTGAACTTATTGAGCTCTATGGATTCATACCATAAGAGGCCTTATGTCAGCCAAATATGATCCAGATTGGATAGAGCGCATGCCTGCGAGGGGTTGTCCAATGTACGGGAAAAAAGCATGTTTTTTGTGGGGGCGCTATGTGAAAACTGTAAACGTTATCAAAAAAAGCTGGCTTGAAAATGTAGCTCCATTTCTCTAGATTCTATTGAGCCATGTTTGAGCTTATTCTGCAGAGAAACCAAGGAGTAGTACATTGAAACATCTGGTGGGAGATTTCTTCTCCAGGATTTCAATCCAAGATGGCCGACTTCCTGTTGGTCAGAGGGCGGAGCTATAATTATGTTTTGTGACTCTCTCCATGTGCTCTATCACTGGGCCAAAGGGGATTGGCCTACGCCAAAAATGCATGTCCCCAAAAGAATGGGGATCAACTTTGAGGGGGCGCTGTGGAGCCATTTTGTTTTGGGCGTGTGCATGTCGCCCACTGACACGCAATTTTTGCCGACTCTGATCACTGTGCCAATTTTTGCGTGTACTTTTGCACGGGAAGGCACTGAAAAACAGGATCTTAGAGGCGGAATAATAATAATAATTAAAGCCGCAAGCGGCGATGTAGGCCCTCGCCCCTGGCGCAGCCCCCCCTTGCGACCGCCTCCTTTGCTACCGCCCCCGCTCTCGCCCAAACCTGCTCTCCCCTCGGCCTCACACACAACCTGTGTGCTCTCTGTCTACTAACTCTTGCTCTTTGCAGCAGGGGGCGCTATAGCATGGATCATTTTTGTGTTCATGTAAAAAGATTCAGGGCCATCTGGTGTATAAGTGATTACATTTAAAACTCAAAGGGACAAAGAATGCATAAGAATGATGCTCTCAGGAACACGTTTACACTGGCCACGCCCACATCTTACACAATATGATGTATATGTAATATAATTTTTTGTTTAGTTTATTGTGTAGAATATACCTGCAAAGTGGGAGATAAATAATCCAAACTGCAATATTAAAGGTATAGATAGGGGGCGCTATAGTGTTGAGCACTGTGCAGTTATTGAGCTCTATCTGTTCAGACCGTGAGTTTCCTTATGTCAGCCAAATATGATCCAGATTGGATAGAGCGCATGCCTGCGAGGAGTTGTGAAATGTACTGCAAAAAGGCCTTTTTTTTGTGGGGGTGCCATTTTAATCTCTTAACCCCCACTTTAACCGAGCACATTTTCTCCAGTTCGTCTTGACCCATATCTTAAAGCTTCTTGAAAAAAAACATCAAAAACACAATTACAGAAATGAGACGTAAGTGCAGGTGAAAACACAGCACACAAAGAAATGTACTTGGTTCAGGTGGGAGTTAAGAGGTTAAAAGTGAAAATGGCCGACTTCCTGTGCGTCATTGCCACGCCCACACCTTCGAAAATATCAAACACATGTAATATATTTTTGTGTTCGATTTAATGTGTAGAATATACCTGCAAAGTTTTATATAAATCGTACAAACTAAAATTTTCAAGGTATAGATAGGTGGCGCTATACTGGTGAGCACCGTGAACTTATTGAGCTCTATGGATTCATACCATAAGAGGCCTTATGTCAGCCAAATATGATCCAGATTGGATAGAGCGCATGCCTGCGAGGGGTTGTCCAATGTACGGGAAAAAAGCATGTTTTTTGTGGGGGCGCTATGTGAAAACTGTAAACGTTATCAAAAAAAGCTGGCTTGAAAATGTAGCTCCATTTCTCTAGATTCTATTGAGCCATGTTTGAGCTTATTCTGCAGAGAAACCAAGGAGTAGTACATTGAAACATCTGGTGGGAGATTTCTTCTCCAGGATTTCAATCCAAGATGGCCGACTTCCTGTTGGTCAGAGGGCGGAGCTATAATTATGTTTTGTGACTCTCTCCATGTGCTCTATCACTGGGCCAAAGGGGATTGGCCTACGCCAAAAATGCATGTCCCCAAAAGAATGGGGATCAACTTTGAGGGGGCGCTGTGGAGCCATTTTGTTTTGGGCGTGTGCATGTCGCCCACTGACACGCAATTTTTGCCGACTCTGATCACTGTGCCAATTTTTGCGTGTACTTTTGCACGGGAAGGCACTGAAAAACAGGATCTTAGAGGCGGAATAATAATAATAATAATAATAATAATAATAATAATAATAACAAGAAACCGGGGGAGAACAATAGTCCCTTACCAGGACAAAGTCCTGGCTCGGGCCTAATAATAATAATAATAATAATAATAATAACAAGAAACCGGGGGAGAACAATAGTCCCTTACCAGGACAAAGTCCTGGCTCGGGCCTAATTAAAGCCGCAAGCGGCGATGTAGGCCCTCGCCCCTGGCGCAGCCCCCCTTGCGACCGCCTCCTTTGCTTCCGCCCCCGCTCTCGCCCAAACCTGCTCTCCCCTCGGCCTCACACACAACCTGTGTGCTCTCTGTCTACTAACTCTTGCTCTTTGCAGCAGGGGGCGCTATAGCATGGATCATTTTTGTGTTCATGTAAAAAGATTCAGGGCCATCTGGTGTATACGTGATTACATTTAAAACTCAAAGGGACAAAGAATGCATAATAATGATGCTCTCAGGAACACGTTTACACTGGCCACGCCCACATCTTACACAATATGATGTATATGTAATATCATTTTTTGTTTGGTTTATTGTGTAGAATATACCGGCAAAGTGGGAGATAAATAATCCAGACTGCAATATTCAAGGTATAGATAGGAGGCGCTATAGTGTTGAGCACTGTGCAGTTATTGAGCTCTACCTGTTCAGACCGTGAGTTGCCTTATGTCAGCCAAATATGATCCAGATTGGATAGAGCGCATGCCTGCGAGGGCTTGTGAAATGTACTGCAAAAAGGCATTTTTTCTGTGGGGGTGCCATTTTAATCTGTTAACCCCCACTTTAACCGAGCACATTTTCGCCAGTTCGTCTTGACCCATATCTTAAAGCTTCTTGAAAAAAAGCGTCAAAAACAGTTACAGAAATGAGACGTAAGTGCAGGTGAAAACACAGCACACAAAGAAGTGTACTTGGTTCAGGTGGGAGTTAAGAGGTTGAAAGTGAAAATGGCCGACTTCCTGTGCGTCATTGCCACGCCCACACCTTCGAAAATATAAAACACATGTAATATATTTTTGTGTTCGATTTAATGTGTAGAATATACCTGCAACGTTTCATATAAATTGTACAAACTAAATGTTTCAAGGTATAGATAGGTGGCGCTATAGTGGCGAGCACCGTGCAGTTATTGAGCTCTATGGATCCATACCATAAGAGGCCTCATGTCAACCAAATATGATCCAGATTGGATAGAGCGCATGCCTGCGAGGGGTTGTCGAAGGTACGGGAAAAAAGCATGTTTTTTGTGGGGGCGCTATGTGAAAACTGTAAACGTTATCAAAAAAAGCTGGCTTGAAAATGTAGCTCCATTTCTCTAGATTCTATTGAGCCATGTTTGAGCTTATTCTGCAGAAAAACCAAGGAGTAGTACATTTAAACATCTGGTGAGAGATTTCTTCTCCAGGATTTCAATCCAAGATGGCCGACTTCCTGTTGGTCAGAGGGCGGAGCTATAATTATGTTTTGTGACTCTCTCCATGTGCTCTATCACTGTGCCAAAGGGGATTGGCCTACACCAAAAATGACTGTCCCCAAAAGAATGGGGGTCAACTTTGAGGGGGCGCTGTGGAGCCATTTTGTTTTGGGCGTGTGCATGTCGCCCACTGACACGCAATTTTTGCCGACTCTGATCACTGTGCCAATTTCTGCGTGTACTTTTACACGGGAAGGCACTGAAAAACAGGATCTTAGAGGCGTAACTATAATAATAATAATAATAATTAAAGCCGCAAGCGGCGATGTAGGCCCTCGCCCCTGGCGCAGCCCCCCCTTGCGACCGCCTCCTTTGCAACCGCCCCCGCTCTCGCCCAAACCTGCTCTCCCCTCGGCCTCACACACAACCTGTGTGCTCTCTGTCTACTAACTCTTGCTCTTTGCAGCAGGGGGCGCTATAGCATGGATCATTTTTGTGGTCATGTAAAAAGATTCAGGGCCATCTGGTGTATAAGTGATAACATTTAAAACTCAAAGGGACAAAGAATGCATAATAATTATGCTCTCAGGAACACGTTTACCCTGGCCACGCCCACATCTTACACAATATGATGCATATGTAATATCTATTTTTGTTTATTTTATTTTGTAGAATATACCGGCAAAGTGGGAGATAAATAATCCAAACAGCAATATTAAAGGTATAGATAGGGGGCGCTATAGTGTTGAGCACTGTGCAGTTATTGAGCTCTGTCTGTTCAGACCGTGAGTTGCCTTATGTCAGCCAAATATGATCCAGATTGGATAGAGCGCATGCCTGCGAGGGGTTGTGAAATGTACAGCAAAAAGGGCTTTTTTTGTGGGGGTGCCATTTTAATCTCTTAACCCCCACTTTAACCGAGCACATTTTCTCCAGTTCGTCTTGACCCATGTCTTAAAGCTTCTTGAAAAAAAGCGTCAAAAACGAGACGTAAGTGCAGATGAAAACACAACACCACAATAAAATGACCATGGTTCAGGTGGGAGTTAAGAGGTTAAAAGTGAAAATGGCCGACTTCCTGTGCGTCATTGCCACGCCCACACCTTCGAAAATATCAAACACATGTAATATATTTTTGTGTTCGATTTAATGTGTAGAATATACCTGCAAAGTTTTATATAAATCGTACAAACTAAAATGTTCAAGGTATA
Source organism: Proterorhinus semilunaris (assembly GCA_021464625.1). NCBI lineage: Eukaryota > Metazoa > Chordata > Actinopteri > Gobiiformes > Gobiidae > Proterorhinus > Proterorhinus semilunaris. The sequence goes on along the minus strand of CM038352.1, from coordinate 18,650,636 downwards.
GATAGGTGGCGCTATACTGGTGAGCACCGTGAAGTTATTGAGCTCTATGGATTCATACGATAAGAGGCCTTATGTCAGCCAAATATGATCCAGATTGGATAGAGCGCATGCCTGCGAGGGGTTGTCCAATGTACGGGAAAAAAGCATGTTTTTTGTGGGGGCGCTATGTGAAAACTGTAAACGTTATCAAAAAAAGCTGGCTTGCAGTTGTAGCTCCATTTTTCTAGATTATATTGAGCCATGTTTTAGCTTATTCTGCAGAGAAACCAAGGAGTAGTACATTGAAACATCTGGTGGGAGATTTCTTCTCCAGGATTTCAATCCAAGATGGCCGACTTCCTGTTGGTCAGAGGGCGGAGCTATAATTATGTTTTGTGACTCTCTCCATGTGCTCTATCACTGGGCCAAAGGGGATTGGCCTACGCCAAAAATGCATGTCCCCAAAAGAATGGGGATCAACTTTGAGGGGGCGCTGTGGAGCCATTTTGTTTTGGGCGTGTGCATGTCGCCCACTGACACGCAATTTTTGCCGACTCTGATCACTGTGCCAATTTTTGCGTGTACTTTTGCACGGGAAGGCACTGAAAAACAGGATCTTAGAGGCGGAATAATAATAATAATAATAATAATAATAATAATAATAATAACAAGAAACCGGGGGAGAACAATAGTCCCTTACCAGGACAAAGTCCTGGCTCGGGCCTAATTAAAGCCGCAAGCGGCGATGTAGGCCCTCGCCCCTGGCGCAGCCCCCCCTTGCGACCGCCTCCTTTGCTACCGCCCCCGCTCTCGCCCAAACCTGCTCTCCCCTCGGCCTCACACACAACCTGTGTGCTCTCTGTCTGCTAACTCTTGGTCTTTACAGCAGAGGGCGCTATAGCATGGATCATTTTTGTGTTCATGTAAAAAGATTCAGGGCCATCTGGTGTATAAGTGATTACATTTAAAACTCAAAGGGACAAAGAATGTGCCAGTTATCATGGGTAATAATAATGCTCTCAGGAACACGTTTACCCTGGCCACGCCCACATCTTACACAATATGATGCATATGTAATATCATTTTTTGTTTAGTTTATTGTGTAGAATATACCGGCAAAGTGGGAGATAAATAATCCAGACTGCAATATTCAAGGTATAGATAGGTGGCGCTATAGTGTTGAGCACTGTGAAGTTATTGAGCTATATCTGTTCAGACCGTGAGTGTCCTTATGTCAGGCAAATATGATCCAGATTGGATAGAGCGCATGCCTGCGAGGGGTTGTGAAATGTACTGCAAAAAGGCCTTTTTTTTGTGGGGGTGCCATTTTAATCTCTTAACCCCCACTTTAACCGAGCACATTTTCTCCAGTTCGTCTTGACCCATGTCTTAAAGCTTCTTGAAAAAAAGCGTCAAAAACACAGTTACAGAAATGAGACGTAAGTGCAGATAAAACCACAGCACACAAAGAAATGCACTTGGTTCAGGTGGGAGTTAAGAGGTTAAAAGTGAAAATGGCCGACATCCTGTGCGTCATTGCCACGCCCACACCTTAGAAAATATCAAACACATGTAATATATTTTTGTGTTCGATTTAATGTGTAGAATATACCTGCAAAGTTTCATATAAATTGTACAAACTAAATGTTTCAAGGTATAGATAGGTGGCGCTATAGTGGTGAGCACCGTGCAATTATTGAGCTCTATGGATTCATACCATAAGAGGCCTTATGTCAGCCAAATATGATCCAGATTGGATAGAGCGCATGCCTGCGAGGGGTTGTCCAAGGTACGGGAAAAAAGCACGTTTTTTGTGGGGGCGCTATGTGAAAAGTGTAAACGTTATCAAAAAAAGCTGGCTTGAAGTTGTAGCTCCATTTCTCTTGATTCTATTGAGCCATGTTCGAGCTTATTCTGCAGAGAAACCAAGGAGTAGTACATTGAAACATCTGGTGAGAGATTTCTTCTCCAGGATTTCAATCCAAGATGGCCAACTACCTGTTGGACAGAGGGCGGAGCTATAATTATGTTTTGTGACTCTCTCCATGTGCTCTATCGCTGGGCCAAAGGGGATTGGCCTACGCCAAAAATGCATGTCCCCAAAAGAATGGGGGTCAACTTTGAGGGGGCGCTGTGGAGCCATTTTGTTTAGGGCGTGTGCATGTCGCCCACTGACACGCAATTTTTGCCGACTCTGATCACTGTGCCAATTTCTGCGTGTACTTTTGCACGGGAAGGCACTGAAAAACAGGATCTTAGAGGCGGAATAATAATAATTAAAGCCGCAAGCGGCGATGTAGGCCCTCGCCCCTGGCGCAGCCCCCCTTGCGACCGCCTCCTTTGCTTCCGCCCCCGCTCTCGCCCAAACCTGCTCTCCCCTCGGCCTCACACACAACCTGTGTGCTCTCTGTCTACTAACTCTTGCTCTTTGCAGCAGGGGGCGCTATAGCATGGATCATTTTTGTGTTCATGTAAAAAGATTCAGGGCCATCTGGTGTATAAGTGATTACATTTAAAACTCAAAGGGACAAAGAATGCATAATAATGATGCTCTCAGGAACACGTTTACACTGGCCACGCCCACATCTTACACAATATGATGTATATGTAATATCATTTTTTGTTTGGTTTATTGTGTAGAATATACCGGCAAAGTGGGAGATAAATAATCCAGACTGCAATATTCAAGGTATAGATAGGAGGCGCTATAGTGTTGAGCACTGTGCAGTTATTGAGCTCTACCTGTTCAGACCGTGAGTTGCCTTATGTCAGCCAAATATGATCCAGATTGGATAGAGCGCATGCCTGCGAGGGCTTGTGAAATGTACTGCAAAAAGGCATTTTTTCTGTGGGGGTGCCATTTTAATCTGTTAACCCCCACTTTAACCGAGCACATTTTCGCCAGTTCGTCTTGACCCATATCTTAAAGCTTCTTGAAAAAAAGCGTCAAAAACAGTTACAGAAATGAGACGTAAGTGCAGGTGAAAACACAGCACACAAAGAAGTGTACTTGGTTCAGGTGGGAGTTAAGAGGTTGAAAGTGAAAATGGCCGACTTCCTGTGCGTCATTGCCACGCCCACACCTTCGAAAATATAAAACACATGTAATATATTTTTGTGTTCGATTTAATGTGTAGAATATACCTGCAACGTTTCATATAAATTGTACAAACTAAATGTTTCAAGGTATAGATAGGTGGCGCTATAGTGGCGAGCACCGTGCAGTTATTGAGCTCTATGGATCCATACCATAAGAGGCCTCATGTCAACCAAATATGATCCAGATTGGATAGAGCGCATGCCTGCGAGGGGTTGTCGAAGGTACGGGAAAAAAGCATGTTTTTTGTGGGGGCGCTATGTGAAAACTGTAAACGTTATCAAAAAAAGCTGGCTTGAAAATGTAGCTCCATTTCTCTAGATTCTATTGAGCCATGTTTGAGCTTATTCTGCAGAAAAACCAAGGAGTAGTACATTTAAACATCTGGTGAGAGATTTCTTCTCCAGGATTTCAATCCAAGATGGCCGACTTCCTGTTGGTCAGAGGGCGGAGCTATAATTATGTTTTGTGACTCTCTCCATGTGCTCTATCACTGTGCCAAAGGGGATTGGCCTACACCAAAAATGACTGTCCCCAAAAGAATGGGGGTCAACTTTGAGGGGGCGCTGTGGAGCCATTTTGTTTTGGGCGTGTGCATGTCGCCCACTGACACGCAATTTTTGCCGACTCTGATCACTGTGCCAATTTCTGCGTGTACTTTTACACGGGAAGGCACTGAAAAACAGGATCTTAGAGGCGTAACTATAATAATAATAATAATTAAAGCCGCAAGCGGCGATGTAGGCCCTCGCCCCTGGCGCAGCCCCCCCTTGCGACCGCCTCCTTTGCAACCGCCCCCGCTCTCGCCCAAGCCTGCTCTCCCCTCGGCCTCACACACAACCTGTGTGCTCTCTGTCTACTAACTCTTGCTCTTTGCAGCAGGGGGCGCTATAGCATGGATCATTTTTGTGTTCATGTAAAAAGATTCAGGGCCATCTGGTGTATAAGTGATTACATTTAAAACTCAAAGGGACAAAGAATGCATAAGAATGATGCTCTCAGGAACACGTTTACACTGGCCACGCCCACATCTTACACAATATGATGTATATGTAATATAATTTTTTGTTTAGTTTATTGTGTAGAATATACCTGCAAAGTGGGAGATAAATAATCCAAACTGCAATATTAAAGGTATAGATAGGGGGCGCTATAGTGTTGAGCACTGTGCAGTTATTGAGCTCTATCTGTTCAGACCGTGAGTTTCCTTATGTCAGCCAAATATGATCCAGATTGGATAGAGCGCATGCCTGCGAGATTTTGTGAAATGTACTGCAAAAAGGCATTTTTTTTGTGGGGGTGCCATTGTAATCTCTTAACCCCCACTTTAACCGAGCACATTTTCTCCAGTTCGTCTTGACCCATGTCTTAAAGCTTCTTGAAAAAAAGCGTCAAAAACACAGTTACAGAAATGAGACGCAAGTGCAGATGAAAACACAGCACACAAAGAAATGCACTTGGTTCAGGTGGGAGTTAAGAGGTTAAAAGTGAAAATGGCCGACTTCCTGTGCGTCATTGCCACGCCCACACCGTCGAAAATATCAAACACATGTAATATATTTTTGTGTTCGATTTAATGTGTAGAATATACCTGCAAAGTGTCATATAAATTGTACAAACTAAATGTTTCAAGGTATAGATAGGTGGCGCTATACTGGTGAGCACCGTGAAGTTATTGAGCTCTATGGATTCATACGATAAGAGGCCTTATGTCAGCCAAATATGATCCAGATTGTATAGAGCGCATGCCTGCGAGGGGTTGTCCAAGGTACGGGAAAAAAGCATGTTTTTTGTGGGGGCGCTATGTGAAAACTGTAAACGTTATCAAAAAAAGCTGGCTTGAAAATGTAGCTCCATTTCTCTAGATTCTATTGAGCCATGTTTGAGCTTATTCTGCAGAGAAACCAAGGAGTAGTACATTGAAACATCTGGTGAGAGATTTCTTCTCCAGGATTTCAATCCAAGATGGCCGACTTCCTGTTGGTCAGAGGGCGGAGCTATAATGATGTTTTGTGACTCTCTCCATGCGCTCTATCGCTGGGCCAAAGGGGATTGGCTTACGCCAAAAATGCATGTCCCCAAAAGAATGGGGGTCAACTTTGAGGGGGCGCTGTGGAGCCATTTTGTTTTGGGCGTGTGCATGTCGCCCACTGACACGCAATTTTTGCCGACTCTGATCACTGTGCCATTTTCTGCGTGTACTTTTGCACGGGAAGGCACTGAAAAACAGGATCTTAGAGGCGTAACTATAATAATAATAATAATTAAAGCCGCAAGCGGCGATGTAGGCCCTCGCCCCTGGCGCAGCCCCCCCTTGCGACCGCCTCCTTTGCAACCGCCCCCGCTCTCGCCCAAGCCTGCTCTCCCCTCGGCCTCACACACAACCTGTGTGCTCTCTGTCTACTAACTCTTGCTCTTTGCAGCAGGGGGCGCTATAGCATGGATCATTTTTGTGTTCATGTAAAAAGATTCAGGGCCATCTGGTGTATAAGTGATTACATTTAAAACTCAAAGGGACAAAGAATGCATAAGAATGATGCTCTCAGGAACACGTTTACACTGGCCACGCCCACATCTTACACAATATGATGTATATGTAATATAATTTTTTGTTTAGTTTATTGTGTAGAATATACCTGCAAAGTGGGAGATAAATAATCCAAACTGCAATATTAAAGGTATAGATAGGGGGCGCTATAGTGTTGAGCACTGTGCAGTTATTGAGCTCTATCTGTTCAGACCGTGAGTTTCCTTATGTCAGCCAAATATGATCCAGATTGGATAGAGCGCATGCCTGCGAGATTTTGTGAAATGTACTGCAAAAAGGCATTTTTTTTGTGGGGGTGCCATTGTAATCTCTTAACCCCCACTTTAACCGAGCACATTTTCTCCAGTTCGTCTTGACCCATGTCTTAAAGCTTCTTGAAAAAAAGCGTCAAAAACACAGTTACAGAAATGAGACGCAAGTGCAGATGAAAACACAGCACACAAAGAAATGCACTTGGTTCAGGTGGGAGTTAAGAGGTTAAAAGTGAAAATGGCCGACTTCCTGTGCGTCATTGCCACGCCCACACCGTCGAAAATATCAAACACATGTAATATATTTTTGTGTTCGATTTAATGTGTAGAATATACCTGCAAAGTGTCATATAAATTGTACAAACTAAATGTTTCAAGGTATAGATAGGTGGCGCTATACTGGTGAGCACCGTGAAGTTATTGAGCTCTATGGATTCATACGATAAGAGGCCTTATGTCAGCCAAATATGATCCAGATTGTATAGAGCGCATGCCTGCGAGGGGTTGTCCAAGGTACGGGAAAAAAGCATGTTTTTTGTGGGGGCGCTATGTGAAAACTGTAAACGTTATCAAAAAAAGCTGGCTTGAAAATGTAGCTCCATTTCTCTAGATTCTATTGAGCCATGTTTGAGCTTATTCTGCAGAGAAACCAAGGAGTAGTACATTGAAACATCTGGTGAGAGATTTCTTCTCCAGGATTTCAATCCAAGATGGCCGACTTCCTGTTGGTCAGAGGGCGGAGCTATAATGATGTTTTGTGACTCTCTCCATGCGCTCTATCGCTGGGCCAAAGGGGATTGGCTTACGCCAAAAATGCATGTCCCCAAAAGAATGGGGGTCAACTTTGAGGGGGCGCTGTGGAGCCATTTTGTTTTGGGCGTGTGCATGTCGCCCACTGACACGCAATTTTTGCCGACTCTGATCACTGTGCCATTTTCTGCGTGTACTTTTGCACGGGAAGGCACTGAAAAACAGGATCTTAGAGGCGGAATAATAATAATAATAATAATAATAATAATAATAATAATAACAAGAAACCGGGGGAGAACAATAGTCCCTCACCAGGACTAAGTCCTGGCTCGGGCCTAATAATAATAATAATAATAATAACAAGAAACCGGGGGAGAACAATAGTCCCTTACCAGGACAAAGTCCTGGCTCGGGCCTAATAATAACAAGAAACCGGGGGAGAACAATAGTCCCTTACCAGGACAAAGTCCTGGCTCGGGCCTAATAATAATAATAATAATAACAAGAAACCGGGGGAGAACAATAGTCCCTTACCAGGACAAAGTCCTGGCTCGGGCCTAATAATAATAATAATAACAAGAAACCGGGGGAGAACAAAAGTCCCTTACCAGGACAAAGTCCTGGCTCGGGCCTAATTAAAGCCGCAAGCGGCGATGTAGGCCCTCGCCCCTGGCGCAGCCCCCCCTTGCGACCGCCTCCTTTGCAACCGCCCCCGCTCTCGTCCAAACCTGCTCTCCCCTCGGCCTCACACACAACCTGTGTGCTCTCTGTCTACTAACTCTTGCTCTTTGCAGCAGAGGGCGCTATAGCATGGATCATGTTTGTGTTCATGTAAAAAGATTCAGGGCCATCTGGTGTATAAGTGATTACATTTAAAACTCAAAGGGACAAAGAATGTGCCAGTTATCATGGGTAATAATGATGCTCTCAGGAAAACGTTTACTTTGGCCACGCCCACATCTTACACAATATGATGCATATGTAATATCATTTTTTGTTTAGTTTATTGTGTAGAATATACCGGCAAAGTGGGAGATAAATAATCCAAACTGCAATATTCACGGTATAGATAGGGGGCGCTATAGTGTTGAGCACTGTGCAGTTATTGAGCTCTATCTGTTCAGACCGTGAGTTGCCTTATGTCAGCCAAATATGATCCAGATTGGATAGAGCGCATGCCTGCGAGGGGTTGTCCAAGGTACGGGAAAAAAGCATGTTTTTTGTGGGGGCGCTATGTGAAAACTGTAAACGTTATCAAAAAAAGCTGGCTTGAAGTTGTAGCTCCATTTCTCTTGATTCTATTGAGCCATGTTCGAGCTTATTCTGCAGAGAAACCAAGGAGTAGTACATTGAAACATCTGGTGAGAGATTTCTTCTCCAGGATTTCAATCCAAGATGGCCAACTACCTGTTGGACAGAGGGCGGAGCTATAATTATGTTTTGTGACTCTCTCCATGTGCTCTATCGCTGGGCCAAAGGGGATTGGCCTACGCCAAAAATGCATGTCCCCAAAAGAATGGGGGTCAACTTTGAGGGGGCGCTGTGGAGCCATTTTGTTTAGGGCGTGTGCATGTCGCCCACTGACACGCAATTTTTGCCGACTCTGATCACTGTGCCAATTTCTGCGTGTACTTTTGCACGGGAAGGCACTGAAAAACAGGATCTTAGAGGCGGAATAATAATAATTAAAGCCGCAAGCGGCGATGTAGGCCCTCGCCCCTGGCGCAGCCCCCCTTGCGACCGCCTCCTTTGCTTCCGCCCCCGCTCTCGCCCAAACCTGCTCTCCCCTCGGCCTCACACACAACCTGTGTGCTCTCTGTCTACTAACTCTTGCTCTTTGCAGCAGGGGGCGCTATAGCATGGATCATTTTTGTGTTCATGTAAAAAGATTCAGGGCCATCTGGTGTATAAGTGATTACATTTAAAACTCAAAGGGACAAAGAATGCATAATAATGATGCTCTCAGGAACACGTTTACACTGGCCACGCCCACATCTTACACAATATGATGTATATGTAATATCATTTTTTGTTTGGTTTATTGTGTAGAATATACCGGCAAAGTGGGAGATAAATAATCCAGACTGCAATATTCAAGGTATAGATAGGAGGCGCTATAGTGTTGAGCACTGTGCAGTTATTGAGCTCTACCTGTTCAGACCGTGAGTTGCCTTATGTCAGCCAAATATGATCCAGATTGGATAGAGCGCATGCCTGCGAGGGCTTGTGAAATGTACTGCAAAAAGGCATTTTTTCTGTGGGGGTGCCATTTTAATCTGTTAACCCCCACTTTAACCGAGCACATTTTCGCCAGTTCGTCTTGACCCATATCTTAAAGCTTCTTGAAAAAAAGCGTCAAAAACAGTTACAGAAATGAGACGTAAGTGCAGGTGAAAACACAGCACACAAAGAAGTGTACTTGGTTCAGGTGGGAGTTAAGAGGTTGAAAGTGAAAATGGCCGACTTCCTGTGCGTCATTGCCACGCCCACACCTTCGAAAATATAAAACACATGTAATATATTTTTGTGTTCGATTTAATGTGTAGAATATACCTGCAACGTTTCATATAAATTGTACAAACTAAATGTTTCAAGGTATAGATAGGTGGCGCTATAGTGGCGAGCACCGTGCAGTTATTGAGCTCTATGGATCCATACCATAAGAGGCCTCATGTCAACCAAATATGATCCAGATTGGATAGAGCGCATGCCTGCGAGGGGTTGTCGAAGGTACGGGAAAAAAGCATGTTTTTTGTGGGGGCGCTATGTGAAAACTGTAAACGTTATCAAAAAAAGCTGGCTTGAAAATGTAGCTCCATTTCTCTAGATTCTATTGAGCCATGTTTGAGCTTATTCTGCAGAAAAACCAAGGAGTAGTACATTTAAACATCTGGTGAGAGATTTCTTCTCCAGGATTTCAATCCAAGATGGCCGACTTCCTGTTGGTCAGAGGGCGGAGCTATAATTATGTTTTGTGACTCTCTCCATGTGCTCTATCACTGTGCCAAAGGGGATTGGCCTACACCAAAAATGACTGTCCCCAAAAGAATGGGGGTCAACTTTGAGGGGGCGCTGTGGAGCCATTTTGTTTTGGGCGTGTGCATGTCGCCCACTGACACGCAATTTTTGCCGACTCTGATCACTGTGCCAATTTCTGCGTGTACTTTTACACGGGAAGGCACTGAAAAACAGGATCTTAGAGGCGTAACTATAATAATAATAATAATTAAAGCCGCAAGCGGCGATGTAGGCCCTCGCCCCTGGCGCAGCCCCCCCTTGCGACCGCCTCCTTTGCAACCGCCCCCGCTCTCGCCCAAACCTGCTCTCCCCTCGGCCTCACACACAACCTGTGTGCTCTCTCTCTACTAACTCTTGCTCTTTGCAGCAGGGGGCGCTATAGCATGGATCATTTTTGTGTTCATGTAAAAAGATTCAGGGCCATCTGGTGTATAAGTGATTACATTTAAAACTCAAAGGGACAAAGAATGTGCCAGTTATCATGGGTAATAATGATGCTCTCAGGAACACGTTTACCCTGGCCACGCCCACATCTTACACAATATGATGTATATGTAATATCTATTTTTGTTTAGTTTATTGTGTAGAATATACCGGCAAAGTGGGAGATAAATAATCCAAACTGCAATATTCAAGGTATAGATAGGGGGCGCTATAGTGTTGAGCACCGTGAAGTTATTGAGCTCTGTCTGTTCAGACCGTGAGTTTCCTTATGTCAGCCAAATATGATCCAGATTGGATAGAGTGCATGCCTGCGAGGGGTTGTGAAATGTACTGCAAAAAGGCCTTTTTTTGTGGGGGTGCCATTTTAATCTGTTAACCCCCACTTTAACCGAGCACATTTTCGCCAGTTCGTCTTGACCCATATCTTAAAGCTTCTTGAAAAAAAGCGTCAAAAACAGTTACAGAAATGAGACGTAAGTGCAGGTGAAAACACAGCACACAAAGAAGTGTACTTGGTTCAGGTGGGAGTTAAGAGGTTAAAAGTTAAAATGGCCGACTTCCTGTGCGTCATTGCCACGCCCACACCTTCGAAAATATCAAACACATGTAATATATTTTTGTGTTCGATTTAATGTGTAGAATATACCTGCAAAGTTTCATATAAATTGTACAAACTAAAATGTTTCAAGGTATAGATAGGTGGCGCTATAGTGGTGAGCACCGTGCAGTTATTGAGCTCTATGGATCCATACCATAAGAGGCCTTATGTCAGCCAAATATGATCCAGATTGGATAGAGCGCATGCCTGCGAGGGGTTGTCGAAGGTACGGGAAAAAAGCATGTTTTTTGTGGGGGCGCTATGTGAAAACTGTAAACGTTATCAAAAAAAGCTGGCTTGAAAATGTAGCTCCATTTCTCTAGATTCTATTGAGCCATGTTTGAGCTTATTCTGCAGGAAAACCAAGGAGTAGTACATTTAAACAGCTGGTGAGAAATTTCGTCTCCAGGATTTCAATCCAAGATGGCCGACTTCCTGTTGGTCAGAGGGTGGAGCTATAATTATGTTTTGTGACTCTCTCCATGTGCTCTATCACTGTGCCAAAGGGGTTTGGCCTACACCAAAAATGACTGTCCCCAAAAGAATGGGGGTCAACTTTGAGGGGGCGCTGTGGAGCCATTGTGTTTTGGGCGTGTGCATGTCGCCCACTGACACGCAATTTTTGCCGACTCTGATCACTGTGCCAATTTCTGCGTGTACTTTTGCTCGGGAAGGCACTGAAAAACAGGATCTTACAGGCGTAACTATAATAATTAAAGCCGCAAGCGGCGATGTAGGCCCTCGCCCCTGGCGCAGCCCCCCTTGCGACCGCCTCCTTTGCTTCCGCCCCCGCTCTCGCCCAAACCTGCTCTCCCCTCGGCCTCACACACAACCTGTGTGCTCTCTGTCTACTAACTCTTGCTCTTTGCAGCAGGGGGCGCTATAGCATGGATCATTTTTGTGTTCATGTAAAAAGATTCAGGGCCATCTGGTGTATACGTGATTACATTTAAAACTCAAAGGGACAAAGAATGCATAATAATGATGCTCTCAGGAACACGTTTACACTGGCCACGCCCACATCTTACACAATATGATGTATATGTAATATCATTTTTTGTTTGGTTTATTGTGTAGAATATACCGGCAAAGTGGGAGATAAATAATCCAGACTGCAATATTCAAGGTATAGATAGGAGGCGCTATAGTGTTGAGCACTGTGCAGTTATTGAGCTCTACCTGTTCAGACCGTGAGTTGCCTTATGTCAGCCAAATATGATCCAGATTGGATAGAGCGCATGCCTGCGAGGGCTTGTGAAATGTACTGCAAAAAGGCATTTTTTCTGTGGGGGTGCCATTTTAATCTGTTAACCCCCACTTTAACCGAGCACATTTTCGCCAGTTCGTCTTGACCCATGTCTTAAAGCTTCTTGAAAAAAAGCGTCAAAAACAGTTACAGAAATGAGACGTAAGTGCAGGTGAAAACACAGCACACAAAGAAGTGTACTTGGTTCAGGTGGGAGTTAAGAGGTTGAAAGTGAAAATGGCCGACTTCCTGTGCGTCATTGCCACGCCCACACCTTCGAAAATATAAAACACATGTAATATATTTTTGTGTTCGATTTAATGTGTAGAATATACCTGCAACGTTTCATATAAATTGTACAAACTAAATGTTTCAAGGTATAGATAGGTGGCGCTATAGTGGCGAGCACCGTGCAGTTATTGAGCTCTATGGATCCATACCATAAGAGGCCTCATGTCAACCAAATATGATCCAGATTGGATAGAGCGCATGCCTGCGAGGGGTTGTCGAAGGTACGGGAAAAAAGCATGTTTTTTGTGGGGGCGCTATGTGAAAACTGTAAACGTTATCAAAAAAAGCTGGCTTGAAAATGTAGCTCCATTTCTCTAGATTCTATTGAGCCATGTTTGAGCTTATTCTGCAGAAAAACCAAGGAGTAGTACATTTAAACATCTGGTGAGAGATTTCTTCTCCAGGATTTCAATCCAAGATGGCCGACTTCCTGTTGGTCAGAGGGCGGAGCTATAATTATGTTTTGTGACTCTCTCCATGCGCTCTATCGCTGGGCCAAAGGGGATTGGCCTACACCAAAAATGACTGTCCCCAAAAGAATGGGGGTCAACTTTGAGGGGGCGCTGTGGAGCCATTTTGTTTTGGGCGTGTGCATGTCGCCCACTGACACGCAATTTTTGCCGACTCTGATCACTGTGCCAATTTCTGCGTGTACTTTTACACGGGAAGGCACTGAAAAACAGGATCTTAGAGGCGTAACTATAATAATAATAATAATAATAATAATAATAATAATAACAAGAAACCGGGGGAGAACAATAGTCCCTTACCAGGACAAAGTCCTGGCTCGGGCCTAATAATAATAATAATAATTAAAGCCGCAAGCGGCGATGTAGGCCCTCGCCCCTGGCGCAGCCCCCCCTTGCGACCACCTCCTTTGCAACCGCCCCCGCTCTCGTCCAAACCTGCTCTCCCCTCGGCCTCACACACAACCTGTGTGCTCTCTGTCTACTAACTCTTGCTCTTTGCAGCAGGGGGCGCTATAGCATGGATCATTTTTGTGTTCATGTAAAAAGATTCAGGGCCATCTGGTGTATAAGTGATTACATTTAAAACTCAAAGGGATAAAGAATGTGCCAGTTATCATGGGTAATAATGATGCTCTCAGGAACACGTTTACCCTGGCCACGCCCACATCTTACACAGTATGATGCATATGTAATATAATTTTTTGTTTAGTTTATTGTGTAGAATATACCGGCAAAGTGGGAGATAAATAATCCAAACTGCAATATTAAAGGTATAGATAGGGGGCGCTATAGTGTTGAGCACTGTGCAGTTATTGAGCTCTGTCTGTTCAGACCGTGAGTTGCCTTATGTCAGCCAAATATGATCCAGATTGGATAGAGCGCATGCCTGCGAGGGGTTGTCCAAGGTACGGGAAAAATGTTTTTTGTGGGGGCGCTATGTGAAACCTGTAAACGTTATCAAAAAAAGCTGGCTTTGTTTTGAATGAGGGTCTGACCATAGGCACCAATTCAGGTTCTTCCCAGTAGGTACCGATAATATAAAAAATAAAAAAAAGGTCAAGGTTGGTATTGAACCAGCAATCTAACGGATGGGAACCCTGCACTCTACCAATGGAGCTACAGAGGCTTAGGTAGGAACACAGTGAATCTTACATTAATCTTATGAAACACTTGCACTGATCAGTTGACAGAAAACAGAATTATAGTTCTGGAAATATTGATTAAAACATCTTGTAATTAGGGCTAATTCCCCTAATAATAGGTCCTGCATGGCATTGGAGGAGAGAGGTCATGTGTCCCCCTCTCTCCTCAGCAGGAGCAGTTGCTGCTGTTCCAGATATGAACCAAGTAACCCAAGCATAACTGTCAGGTAAATCTATTTTTTTTTTTTTAAAAAGAGTTAGAAAAGCGTCAAAATCATTATTGAACTGGCAACCTCATGTACTGGAGACCGGTAAACTATCATTGAGCTATAACCCTATACTGCAGTACACCCGATGGTGGCTACTTTTCTCTAAATCACAGATTTTGAAAATAGGTCCCAGCAAGGTCATTTCAGGTGATTTTTGCCCCACTATTGATTGTTTTAGACATTTAGTGTTGCCTCTATTGTCTCCCCATGTCTTTCTGTGTAGTTGTGCTACAACTTTTCTTTCTTTGTTTTTAAGGAGGGTGGGACCAAAGGCGTCAATTCATGTTCTTCCCAGTAGTTGCCGAGTCAAAAAAAATAAAAATAAAAAAGAGTTAAGGACAGAATCGATCGAGCAATCCCATGGTTGGGAACCTATCACTCTACCCATGTAGCTACACAAGCAGATTTATTTTACAGCCGAAATGTGCAATATCTTATGAAACGGCATGTGGTACAACGTGTGGGTCATTTTCCCGTTTTTAATGAGGGTGGGAGCATAGTTGCCAATTCAGGTTCTTCCCAGTAGGTACTGCGTAAAAAAAAAAAAGAAGAAAAAAAAAAAGTCATTGTGGGGATTGAACCGGCAATAAGACGGTGAGAACCCTGCGCTCTACCAATGGAGCTACACAGGCTTACGTAAAAACACAGCGAATTTTAGATTAATCTTATGAAAGAACTCTCGATAGATGAAGGAATACTTTGGTGAGAGCTACATAGTACGAGGAACACGCAGAGACGGACAGGAAACAGCCTATCTGAACTTCCTGTGACTGTAAAGTCCAAAAAAGCTGAATTTGGAGGCAAACACGTCCAAATTAAAGCTTATGTCTGTCACAGAGGGGTATTATATCTACGTATGAGTCTAAAAGTGTGGCTTTTGTGAATAAAGGGGGTATTTGGGAAAATTGACGATTTTCATGAGAAACTGACAGTGGCAACTCTGACAGAGGCCAACATGCTGCCAGAAGAACAACACTGGCTATTTCCACGGAGGATGGGCGGGCCACTTACAAGCCACTTAAAAGACATCTTAAAGGCCAGCAGGTGGCGCTATGCTGACACTTTGCTGGGGCAGAATAAGTGGAGTGCTTGCCTTGACCCTCACATGTTATACATTGTCGGAAAGCTCTGACTGAGGCGCATGTGACTGTCATGGTCATTGGTCACTGCCGAGTATACAGTGACCAACATGTGTAGATGAGGTAGAGCTTTATGGATTCATACGATAAGAGGCCTTATGTCAGCCAAATATGATCCAGATTGTATAGAGCGCATGCCTGCGAGGGGTTGTCCAATGTACGGGAAAAAAGCATGTTTTTTGTGGGGGCGCTATGTGAAAAGTGTAAACGTTATCAAAAAAAGCTGGCTTGAAGTTGTAGCTCCATTTCTCTAGATTCTATTGAGCCATGTTAGAGCTTACTCTGCAGAGAAACCAAGGAGTAGTACATTGAAACATCTGGTGAGAGATTTCTTCTCCAGGATTTCAATCCAAGATGGCCGACTTCCTGTTGGTCAGAGGGTGGAGCTATAATTATGTTTTGTGACTCTCTCCATGTGCTCTATCGCTGGGCCGAAGGGGATTGGCCTACGCCAAAAATGCATGTCCCCAAAAGAATGGGGGTCAACTTTGAGGGGGCGCTGTGGAGCCATTTTGTTTTGGGCATGTGCATGTCGCCCACTGACACGCAATTTTTGCCGACTCTGATCACTGTGCCAATTTCTGCGTGTACTTTTGCACGGGAAGGCACTGAAAAACAGGATCTTAGAGGCTGTATAAGAATAATAACAAGAAACCGGGGGAGAACAAAAGTCCCTTACCAGGACAAAGTCCTGGCTCGGGCCTAATTATAAAGGGAACAAAGCAAGATAGAGGCATGTTGTAATAGATTTTTGTGTTTGTTTCAATGTGTAGAATGTACCTGCAAAGTTTAATATAAATCGTACAAACTAAAATTTTCAAGGTATAGATAGGTGGCGCTATACTGGTGAGCACCGTGAACTTATTGAGCTCTATGGATTCATACCATAAGAGGCCTTATGTCAGCCAAATATGATTTAGATTGGATAGAGCGCATGCCTGCGAGGTTTTGTGAAATGTACTGCAAAAAGGCCTTTTTTTGTGGGGGTGCCATTGTAATCTCTTAACCCCCACTTTAACCGAGTACATTTTCTCCAGTTCGTCTTGACCCATGTCTTAAAGCTTCTTGAAAAAAAGCGTCAAAAACACAGTTACAGAAATGAGACGTAAGTGCAGATAAAACCACAGCACACAAAGAAATGCACTTGGTTCAGGTGGGAGTTAAGAGGTTAAAAGTGAAAATGGCCGACATCCTGTGCGTCATTGCCACGCCCACACCTTCGAAAATATCAAACACATGTAATATATTTTTGTGTTCGATTTAATGTGTAGAATATACTTGCAAAGTTTCATATAAATTGTACAAACTAAATGTTTCAAGGTATAGATAGGTGGCGCTATACTGGTGAGCACCGTGAAGTTATTGAGCTTTATGGATTCATACGATAAGAGGCCTTATGTCAGCCAAATATGATCCAGATTGTATAGAGCGCATGCCTGCGAGGGGTTGTCCAATGTACGGGAAAAAAGCATGTTTTTTGTGGGGGCGCTATGTGAAAAGTGTAAACGTTATCAAAAAAAGCTGGCTTGAAGTTGTAGCTCAATTTCTCTAGATTCTATTGAGCCATGTTAGAGCTTACTCTGCAGAGAAACCAAGGAGTAGTACATTGAAACATCTGGTGAGAGATTTCTTCTCCAGGATTTCAATCCAAGATGGCCGACTTCCTGTTGGTCAGAGGGTGGAGCTATAATTATGTTTTGTGACTCTCTCCATGTGCTCTATCGCTGGGCCGAAGGGGATTGGCCTACGCCAAAAATGCATGTCCCCAAAAGAATGGGGGTCAACTTTGAGGGGGCGCTGTGGAGCCATTTTGTTTTGGGCATGTGCATGTCGCCCACTGACACGCAATTTTTGCCGACTCTGATCACTGTGCCAATTTCTGCGTGTACTTTTGCACGGGAAGGCACTGAAAAACAGGATCTTAGAGGCTGTATAAGAATAATAACAAGAAACCGGGGGAGAACAAAAGTCCCTTACCAGGACAAAGTCCTGGCTCGGGCCTAATTATAAAGGGAACAAAGCAAGATAGAGGCATGTTGTAATAGATTTTTGTGTTTGTTTCAATGTGTAGAATGTACCTGCAAAGTTTAATATAAATCGTACAAACTAAAATTTTCAAGGTATAGATAGGTGGCGCTATACTGGTGAGCACCGTGAACTTATTGAGCTCTATGGATTCATACCATAAGAGGCCTTATGTCAGCCAAATATGATTTAGATTGGATAGAGCGCATGCCTGCGAGGTTTTGTGAAATGTACTGCAAAAAGGCCTTTTTTTGTGGGGGTGCCATTGTAATCTCTTAACCCCCACTTTAACCGAGTACATTTTCTCCAGTTCGTCTTGACCCATGTCTTAAAGCTTCTTGAAAAAAAGCGTCAAAAACACAGTTACAGAAATGAGACGTAAGTGCAGATAAAACCACAGCACACAAAGAAATGCACTTGGTTCAGGTGGGAGTTAAGAGGTTAAAAGTGAAAATGGCCGACATCCTGTGCGTCATTGCCACGCCCACACCTTCGAAAATATCAAACACATGTAATATATTTTTGTGTTCGATTTAATGTGTAGAATATACTTGCAAAGTTTCATATAAATTGTACAAACTAAATGTTTCAAGGTATAGATAGGTGGCGCTATACTGGTGAGCACCGTGAAGTTATTGAGCTTTATGGATTCATACGATAAGAGGCCTTATGTCAGCCAAATATGATCCAGATTGTATAGAGCGCATGCCTGCGAGGGGTTGTCCAATGTACGGGAAAAAAGCATGTTTTTTGTGGGGGCGCTATGTGAAAAGTGTAAACGTTATCAAAAAAAGCTGGCTTGAAGTTGTAGCTCAATTTCTCTAGATTCTATTGAGCCATGTTAGAGCTTACTCTGCAGAGAAACCAAGGAGTAGTACATTGAAACATCTGGTGAGAGATTTCTTCTCCAGGATTTCAATCCAAGATGGCCGACTTCCTGTTGGTCAGAGGGTGGAGCTATAATTATGTTTTGTGACTCTCTCCATGTGCTCTATCGCTGGGCCGAAGGGGATTGGCCTACGCCAAAAATGCATGTCCCCAAAAGAATGGGGGTCAACTTTGAGGGGGCGCTGTGGAGCCATTTTGTTTTGGGCATGTGCATGTCGCCCACTGACACGCAATTTTTGCCGACTCTGATCACTGTGCCAATTTCTGCGTGTACTTTTGCACGGGAAGGCACTGAAAAACAGGATCTTAGAGGCTGTATAAGAATAATAACAAGAAACCGGGGGAGAACAAAAGTCCCTTACCAGGACAAAGTCCTGGCTCGGGCCTAATAATAACAAGAAACCGGGGGAGAACAATAGTCCCTTACCAGGACAAAGTCCTGGCTCGGGCCTAATAATAATTAAAGCCGCAAGCGGCGATGTAGGCCCTCGCCCCTGGCGCAGCCCCCCTTGCGACCGCCTCCTTTGCTTCCGCCCCCGCTCTCGCCCAAACCTGCTCTCCCCTCGGCCTCACACACAACCTGTGTGCTCTCTGTCTACTAACTCTTGCTCTTTGCAGCAGGGGGCGCTATAGCATGGATCATTTTTGTGTTCATGTAAAAAGATTCAGGGCCATCTGGTGTATACGTGATTACATTTAAAACTCAAAGGGACAAAGAATGCATAATAATGATGCTCTCAGGAACACGTTTACACTGGCCACGCCCACATCTTACACAATATGATGTATATGTAATATCATTTTTTGTTTGGTTTATTGTGTAGAATATACCGGCAAAGTGGGAGATAAATAATCCAGACTGCAATATTCAAGGTATAGATAGGAGGCGCTATAGTGTTGAGCACTGTGCAGTTATTGAGCTCTACCTGTTCAGACCGTGAGTTGCCTTATGTCAGCCAAATATGATCCAGATTGGATAGAGCGCATGCCTGCGAGGGCTTGTGAAATGTACTGCAAAAAGGCATTTTTTCTGTGGGGGTGCCATTTTAATCTGTTAACCCCCACTTTAACCGAGCACATTTTCGCCAGTTCGTCTTGACCCATATCTTAAAGCTTCTTGAAAAAAAGCGTCAAAAACAGTTACAGAAATGAGACGTAAGTGCAGGTGAAAACACAGCACACAAAGAAGTGTACTTGGTTCAGGTGGGAGTTAAGAGGTTGAAAGTGAAAATGGCCGACTTCCTGTGCGTCATTGCCACGCCCACACCTTCGAAAATATAAAACACATGTAATATATTTTTGTGTTCGATTTAATGTGTAGAATATACCTGCAACGTTTCATATAAATTGTACAAACTAAATGTTTCAAGGTATAGATAGGTGGCGCTATAGTGGCGAGCACCGTGCAGTTATTGAGCTCTATGGATCCATACCATAAGAGGCCTCATGTCAACCAAATATGATCCAGATTGGATAGAGCGCATGCCTGCGAGGGGTTGTCGAAGGTACGGGAAAAAAGCATGTTTTTTGTGGGGGCGCTATGTGAAAACTGTAAACGTTATCAAAAAAAGCTGGCTTGAAAATGTAGCTCCATTTCTCTAGATGCTATTGAGCCATGTTTGAGCTTATTCTGCAGAAAAACCAAGGAGTAGTACATTTAAACATCTGGTGAGAGATTTCTTCTCCAGGATTTCAATCCAAGATGGCCGACTTCCTGTTGGTCAGAGGGCGGAGCTATAATTATGTTTTGTGACTCTCTCCATGTGCTCTATCACTGTGCCAAAGGGGATTGGCCTACACCAAAAATGACTGTCCCCAAAAGAATGGGGGTCAACTTTGAGGGGGCGCTGTGGAGCCATTTTGTTTTGGGCGTGTGCATGTCGCCCACTGACACGCAATTTTTGCCGACTCTGATCACTGTGCCAATTTCTGCGTGTACTTTTACACGGGAAGGCACTGAAAAACAGGATCTTAGAGGCGTAACTATAATAATAATAATAATAATAATAATAATTAAAGCCGCAAGCGGCGATGTAGGCCCTCGCCCCTGGCGCAGCCCCCCTTGCGACCGCCTCCTTTGCTTCCGCCCCCGCTCTCGCCCAAACCTGCTCTCCCCTCGGCCTCACACACAACCTGTGTGCTCTCTGTCTACTAACTCTTGCTCTTTGCAGCAGGGGGCGCTATAGCATGGATCATTTTTGTGTTCATGTAAAAAGATTCAGGGCCATCTGGTGTATACGTGATTACATTTAAAACTCAAAGGGACAAAGAATGCATAATAATGATGCTCTCAGGAACACGTTTACACTGGCCACGCCCACATCTTACACAATATGATGTATATGTAATATCATTTTTTGTTTGGTTTATTGTGTAGAATATACCGGCAAAGTGGGAGATAAATAATCCAGACTGCAATATTCAAGGTATAGATAGGAGGCGCTATAGTGTTGAGCACTGTGCAGTTATTGAGCTCTACCTGTTCAGACCGTGAGTTGCCTTATGTCAGCCAAATATGATCCAGATTGGATAGAGCGCATGCCTGCGAGGGCTTGTGAAATGTACTGCAAAAAGGCATTTTTTCTGTGGGGGTGCCATTTTAATCTGTTAACCCCCACTTTAACCGAGCACATTTTCGCCAGTTCGTCTTGACCCATATCTTAAAGCTTCTTGAAAAAAAGCGTCAAAAACAGTTACAGAAATGAGACGTAAGTGCAGGTGAAAACACAGCACACAAAGAAGTGTACTTGGTTCAGGTGGGAGTTAAGAGGTTGAAAGTGAAAATGGCCGACTTCCTGTGCGTCATTGCCACGCCCACACCTTCGAAAATATAAAACACATGTAATATATTTTTGTGTTCGATTTAATGTGTAGAATATACCTGCAACGTTTCATATAAATTGTACAAACTAAATGTTTCAAGGTATAGATAGGTGGCGCTATAGTGGCGAGCACCGTGCAGTTATTGAGCTCTATGGATCCATACCATAAGAGGCCTCATGTCAACCAAATATGATCCAGATTGGATAGAGCGCATGCCTGCGAGGGGTTGTCGAAGGTACGGGAAAAAAGCATGTTTTTTGTGGGGGCGCTATGTGAAAACTGTAAACGTTATCAAAAAAAGCTGGCTTGAAAATGTAGCTCCATTTCTCTAGATTCTATTGAGCCATGTTTGAGCTTATTCTGCAGAAAAACCAAGGAGTAGTACATTTAAACATCTGGTGAGAGATTTCTTCTCCAGGATTTCAATCCAAGATGGCCGACTTCCTGTTGGTCAGAGGGCGGAGCTATAATTATGTTTTGTGACTCTCTCCATGTGCTCTATCACTGTGCCAAAGGGGATTGGCCTACACCAAAAATGACTGTCCCCAAAAGAATGGGGGTCAACTTTGAGGGGGCGCTGTGGAGCCATTTTGTTTTGGGCGTGTGCATGTCGCCCACTGACACGCAATTTTTGCCGACTCTGATCACTGTGCCAATTTCTGCGTGTACTTTTACACGGGAAGGCACTGAAAAACAGGATCTTAGAGGCGTAACTATAATAATAATAATAATTAAAGCCGCAAGCGGCGATGTAGGCCCTCGCCCCTGGCACAGCCCCCCCTTGCGACCGCCTCCCTTGCTACCGCCCCTGCTCTCACCCAAACCTGCTCTCCCCTCGGCCTCACACACAACCTGTGGATAATTTTTGTGTATATGTAAAAAGATTCAAGGCCATCTGGTGTATAAGTGATAACATTTAAAACTCAAAGGGACAAAGAATGTGCCAGTTATCATGGGTAATAATGATGCTCTCAGGAACACGTTTACTTTGGCCACGCCCACATCTTACCCAGTATGATGCATATGTAATATCATTTTGTGTTTAGTTTATTGTGTAGAATATACCGGCAAAGTGGGAGATAAATAATCCAGACTGCAATATTCACGGTATAGATAGGGGGCGCTATAGTGTTAAGCATTGTGCAGTTATTGAGCTCTATCTGTTCAGAACGTGAGTTGCCTTATGTCAGCCAAATATGATCCAGATTGGATAGAGCGCATGCCTGCGAGGGGTTGTCCAAGGTACGAGGAAAAATAATGTTTTTTGTGGGGGCGCTATGTGAAAACTGTAAACGTTATAAAAAAAGCTGGCTTTGTTTTGAATGAGGATCTGACCATAGGCACCAATTCAGGTTCTTCCCAGTAGGTACCGATAATATAAAAAAAAAATTAAAAAGGTCAAGGTTGGTATTGAACCAGCAATCTAACGGATGGGAACCCTGCACTTTACCAATGGAGCTACAGAGGCTTAGATAGGAACACAGTGAATCTTACATTAATCTTATGAAACACTTGCACTTGCACTTGCACTGATCAGTTGACAGAAAACGGAATTATAGTTCTGGAAATATTGATTAAAACATTTTGTAATTAGGGCTAATTCCCAGCATGGCATTGGAGGAGAGAGGTCATGTGTCCCCCTCTCTCCTCAGCAGGAGCAGTTGCTGCTGTTCCAGATATGAACCAAGTAACCCAAGCATAAGAGTTAGAAAAGCGTCAAAATCATATTTGAACTGGCAACCTCATGTACTGGAGACCGGTAAACTATCATTGAGCTATAACCCTATACTGCAGTACACCCGATGGTGGCTACTTTTCTCTAAATCACAGATTTTGAAAATAGGTCCCAGCAAGGTCATTTCAGGAGATTTTTGCCCCACTATTGATTGTTTTAGACATTTAGTGTTGCCTCTATTGTTTCCCTACTGTCTCCCCATGTCTTTCTGTGTAGTTGTGCTACAACTTTTCTTTCTTTGTTTTTAATGAGGGTGGGACCAAAGGCGTCGATTCATGTTCTTCCCAGTAGTTGCCGAGTCAAAAAAATAAAAAATAAAAAAGAGTTAAGGACAGAATCGATCAAGCAATCCCATGGTTGGGAACCTAGCACTCTACCCATGTAACTACACAAGCACATTTATTTAACAGCCGAAATGTGCAATATCTTATGAAACGGCATGTGGTACAACGTGTGGGTCATTTTCCAGTTTTTAATGAGGGTGGGAGCATAGTTGCCAATTCAGGTTCTTCCCAGTAGGTACTGCGTAAAAAAAAAAAAAAAAAAAAGTCATGGTGGGGATTGAACCGGCAATATGACGGTGCAAACCCTGCACTCTACCAATGGAGCTACACAGGCTTATGTAAAAACACAGCGAATTTTAGATAAATCTTATGAAAGAACTCCCGATAGATGAAGGAATACTTTGGTGAGAGCCACATAGTACGAGGAACACGCAGAGACGGACAGGAAACAGTCTATCTGAACTTCCTGTAACTGTAAAGTCCAAAAAAGCTGAATTTGGAGGCAAACACGTCCAAATTAAAGCTTCTGTCTGTCACAGAGGGGTAGTATATCTACGTACGAGTCTAAAAGTGTGGCTTCCGTGAATAAAGGTGGAAATTGGGAAAATTGACGAATTTCAGGGGAAACTCTGACAGAGGCCAACAGGCTGCCAGAAGAACAACTCTGGCTATTTCCACGGAGGATGGGCGGGCCACTTACAAGCCACTTAAAAGCCAGCTTAAAGGCCAGCAGGTGGCGCTATGCTGACACTTTGCTGGGGCAGAATAAGTGGAGTGCTTGCCTTGACCCCCACATGTTATACATTGTCGGAAAGCTCTGACTGAGGCGCATGTGACTGTCATGGTCATTGGTTACTGCCGAGTATACAGTGACCAACATGTGTAGATGAGGTAGAGCTCTATGGATTCATACGATAAGAGGCCTTATGTCAGCCAAATATGATCCAGATTGTATAGAGCGCATGCCTGCGAGGGGTTGTCCAAGGTACGGGAAAAAAGCATGTTTTTTGTGGGGGCGCTATGTGAAAACTGTAAACGTTATCAAAAAAAGCTGGCTTGAAAATGTAGCTCCATTTCTCTAGATTCTATTGAGCCATGTTTGAGCTTATTCTGCAGAGAAACCAAGGAGTAGTACATTGAAACATCTGGTGAGAGATTTCTTCTCCAGGATTTCAATCCAAGATGGCCGACTTCCTGTTGGTCAGAGGGCGGAGCTATAATGATGTTTTGTGACTCTCTCCATGCGCTCTATCGCTGGGCCAAAGGGGATTGGCTTACGCCAAAAATGCATGTCCCCAAAAGAATGGGGGTCAACTTTGAGGGGGCGCTGTGGAGCCATTTTGTTTTGGGCGTGTGCATGTCGCCCACTGACACGCAATTTTTGCCGACTCTGATCACTGTGCCATTTTCTGCGTGTACTTTTGCACGGGAAGGCACTGAAAAACAGGATCTTAGAGGCGTAACTATAATAATAATAATAATAATAATAATAATAATAATAACAAGAAACCGGGGGAGAACAAAAGTCCCTTACCAGGACAAAGTCCTGGCTCGGGCCTAATTATAAAGGGAACAAAGCAAGATAGAGGCATGTTGTAATAGATTTTTGTGTTTGTTTCAATGTGTAGAATGTACCTGCAAAGTTTAATATAAATCGTACAAACTAAAATTTTCAAGGTATAGATAGGTGGCGCTATAGTGGTGAGCACCGTGCAGTTATTGAGCTCTATGAATTCAGACCGTAAGAGGCCTTATGTCAGCCAAATATGATCCAGATTGGATAGAGCGCATGCCTGCGAGGGGTTGTGAAATGTACTGCAAAAAGGCCTTTTTTTTGTGGGGGTGCCATTTTAATCTCTTAACCCCCACTTTAACCGAGTACATTTTCTCCAGTTCGTCTTGACCCATGTCTTAAAGCTTCTGGAAAAAAAGCGTCAAAAACACAGTTACAGAAATGAGACGCAAGTGCAGATGAAAACACAGCACACAAAGAAATGCACTTGGTTCAGGTGGGAGTTAAGAGGTTAAAAGTGAAAATGGCCGACTTCCTGTGCGTCATTGCCACGCCCACACCGTCGAAAATATCAAACACATGTAATATATTTTTGTGTTCGATTTAATGTGTAGAATATACCTGCAAAGTGTCATATAAATTGTACAAACTAAATGTTTCAAGGTATAGATAGGTGGCGCTATACTGGTGAGCACCGTGAAGTTATTGAGCTCTATGGATTCATACGATAAGAGGCCTTATGTCAGCCAAATATGATCCAGATTGTATAGAGCGCATGCCTGCGAGGGGTTGTCCAAGGTACGGGAAAAAAGCATGTTTTTTGTGGGGGCGCTATGTGAAAACTGTAAACGTTATCAAAAAAAGCTGGCTTGAAAATGTAGCTCCATTTCTCTAGATTCTATTGAGCCATGTTTGAGCTTATTCTGCAGAGAAACCAAGGAGTAGTACATTGAAACATCTGGTGAGAGATTTCTTCTCCAGGATTTCAATCCAAGATGGCCGACTTCCTGTTGGTCAGAGGGCGGAGCTATAATGATGTTTTGTGACTCTCTCCATGCGCTCTATCGCTGGGCCAAAGGGGATTGGCTTACGCCAAAAATGCATGTCCCCAAAAGAATGGGGGTCAACTTTGAGGGGGCGCTGTGGAGCCATTTTGTTTTGGGCGTGTGCATGTCGCCCACTGACACGCAATTTTTGCCGACTCTGATCACTGTGCCATTTTCTGCGTGTACTTTTGCACGGGAAGGCACTGAAAAACAGGATCTTAGAGGCGTAACTATAATAATAATAATAATAATAATAATAATAATAATAACAAGAAACCGGGGGAGAACAAAAGTCCCTTACCAGGACAAAGTCCTGGCTCGGGCCTAATTATAAAGGGAACAAAGCAAGATAGAGGCATGTTGTAATAGATTTTTGTGTTTGTTTCAATGTGTAGAATGTACCTGCAAAGTTTAATATAAATCGTACAAACTAAAATTTTCAAGGTATAGATAGGTGGCGCTATAGTGGTGAGCACCGTGCAGTTATTGAGCTCTATGAATTCAGACCGTAAGAGGCCTTATGTCAGCCAAATATGATCCAGATTGGATAGAGCGCATGCCTGCGAGGGGTTGTGAAATGTACTGCAAAAAGGCCTTTTTTTTGTGGGGGTGCCATTTTAATCTCTTAACCCCCACTTTAACCGAGTACATTTTCTCCAGTTCGTCTTGACCCATGTCTTAAAGCTTCTGGAAAAAAAGCGTCAAAAACACAGTTACAGAAATGAGACGCAAGTGCAGATGAAAACACAGCACACAAAGAAATGCACTTGGTTCAGGTGGGAGTTAAGAGGTTAAAAGTGAAAATGGCCGACTTCCTGTGCGTCATTGCCACGCCCACACCGTCGAAAATATCAAACACATGTAATATATTTTTGTGTTCGATTTAATGTGTAGAATATACCTGCAAAGTGTCATATAAATTGTACAAACTAAATGTTTCAAGGTATAGATAGGTGGCGCTATACTGGTGAGCACCGTGAAGTTATTGAGCTCTATGGATTCATACGATAAGAGGCCTTATGTCAGCCAAATATGATCCAGATTGTATAGAGCGCATGCCTGCGAGGGGTTGTCCAAGGTACGGGAAAAAAGCATGTTTTTTGTGGGGGCGCTATGTGAAAACTGTAAACGTTATCAAAAAAAGCTGGCTTGAAAATGTAGCTCCATTTCTCTAGATTCTATTGAGCCATGTTTGAGCTTATTCTGCAGAGAAACCAAGGAGTAGTACATTGAAACATCTGGTGAGAGATTTCTTCTCCAGGATTTCAATCCAAGATGGCCGACTTCCTGTTGGTCAGAGGGCGGAGCTATAATGATGTTTTGTGACTCTCTCCATGCGCTCTATCGCTGGGCCAAAGGGGATTGGCTTACGCCAAAAATGCATGTCCCCAAAAGAATGGGGGTCAACTTTGAGGGGGCGCTGTGGAGCCATTTTGTTTTGGGCGTGTGCATGTCGCCCACTGACACGCAATTTTTGCCGACTCTGATCACTGTGCCATTTTCTGCGTGTACTTTTGCACGGGAAGGCACTGAAAAACAGGATCTTAGAGGCGTAACTATAATAATAATAATAATAATAATAATAATAATAATAACAAGAAACCGGGGGAGAACAAAAGTCCCTTACCAGGACAAAGTCCTGGCTCGGGCCTAATTATAAAGGGAACAAAGCAAGATAGAGGCATGTTGTAATAGATTTTTGTGTTTGTTTCAATGTGTAGAATGTACCTGCAAAGTTTAATATAAATCGTACAAACTAAAATTTTCAAGGTATAGATAGGTGGCGCTATAGTGGTGAGCACCGTGCAGTTATTGAGCTCTATGAATTCAGACCGTAAGAGGCCTTATGTCAGCCAAATATGATCCAGATTGGATAGAGCGCATGCCTGCGAGGGGTTGTGAAATGTACTGCAAAAAGGCCTTTTTTTTGTGGGGGTGCCATTTTAATCTCTTAACCCCCACTTTAACCGAGTACATTTTCTCCAGTTCGTCTTGACCCATGTCTTAAAGCTTCTGGAAAAAAAGCGTCAAAAACACAGTTACAGAAATGAGACGCAAGTGCAGATGAAAACACAGCACACAAAGAAATGCACTTGGTTCAGGTGGGAGTTAAGAGGTTAAAAGTGAAAATGGCCGACTTCCTGTGCGTCATTGCCACGCCCACACCGTCGAAAATATCAAACACATGTAATATATTTTTGTGTTCGATTTAATGTGTAGAATATACCTGCAAAGTGTCATATAAATTGTACAAACTAAATGTTTCAAGGTATAGATAGGTGGCGCTATACTGGTGAGCACCGTGAAGTTATTGAGCTCTATGGATTCATACGATAAGAGGCCTTATGTCAGCCAAATATGATCCAGATTGTATAGAGCGCATGCCTGCGAGGGGTTGTCCAAGGTACGGGAAAAAAGCATGTTTTTTGTGGGGGCGCTATGTGAAAACTGTAAACGTTATCAAAAAAAGCTGGCTTGAAAATGTAGCTCCATTTCTCTAGATTCTATTGAGCCATGTTTGAGCTTATTCTGCAGAGAAACCAAGGAGTAGTACATTGAAACATCTGGTGAGAGATTTCTTCTCCAGGATTTCAATCCAAGATGGCCGACTTCCTGTTGGTCAGAGGGCGGAGCTATAATGATGTTTTGTGACTCTCTCCATGCGCTCTATCGCTGGGCCAAAGGGGATTGGCTTACGCCAAAAATGCATGTCCCCAAAAGAATGGGGGTCAACTTTGAGGGGGCGCTGTGGAGCCATTTTGTTTTGGGCGTGTGCATGTCGCCCACTGACACGCAATTTTTGCCGACTCTGATCACTGTGCCATTTTCTGCGTGTACTTTTGCACGGGAAGGCACTGAAAAACAGGATCTTAGAGGCGTAACTATAATAATAATAATAATAATAATAATAATAATAATAACAAGAAACCGGGGGAGAACAAAAGTCCCTTACCAGGACAAAGTCCTGGCTCGGGCCTAATTATAAAGGGAACAAAGCAAGATAGAGGCATGTTGTAATAGATTTTTGTGTTTGTTTCAATGTGTAGAATGTACCTGCAAAGTTTAATATAAATCGTACAAACTAAAATTTTCAAGGTATAGATAGGTGGCGCTATAGTGGTGAGCACCGTGCAGTTATTGAGCTCTATGAATTCAGACCGTAAGAGGCCTTATGTCAGCCAAATATGATCCAGATTGGATAGAGCGCATGCCTGCGAGGGGTTGTGAAATGTACTGCAAAAAGGCCTTTTTTTTGTGGGGGTGCCATTTTAATCTCTTAACCCCCACTTTAACCGAGTACATTTTCTCCAGTTCGTCTTGACCCATGTCTTAAAGCTTCTGGAAAAAAAGCGTCAAAAACACAGTTACAGAAATGAGACGCAAGTGCAGATGAAAACACAGCACACAAAGAAATGCACTTGGTTCAGGTGGGAGTTAAGAGGTTAAAAGTGAAAATGGCCGACTTCCTGTGCGTCATTGCCACGCCCACACCGTCGAAAATATCAAACACATGTAATATATTTTTGTGTTCGATTTAATGTGTAGAATATACCTGCAAAGTGTCATATAAATTGTACAAACTAAATGTTTCAAGGTATAGATAGGTGGCGCTATACTGGTGAGCACCGTGAAGTTATTGAGCTCTATGGATTCATACGATAAGAGGCCTTATGTCAGCCAAATATGATCCAGATTGTATAGAGCGCATGCCTGCGAGGGGTTGTCCAAGGTACGGGAAAAAAGCATGTTTTTTGTGGGGGCGCTATGTGAAAACTGTAAACGTTATCAAAAAAAGCTGGCTTGAAAATGTAGCTCCATTTCTCTAGATTCTATTGAGCCATGTTTGAGCTTATTCTGCAGAGAAACCAAGGAGTAGTACATTGAAACATCTGGTGAGAGATTTCTTCTCCAGGATTTCAATCCAAGATGGCCGACTTCCTGTTGGTCAGAGGGCGGAGCTATAATGATGTTTTGTGACTCTCTCCATGCGCTCTATCGCTGGGCCAAAGGGGATTGGCTTACGCCAAAAATGCATGTCCCCAAAAGAATGGGGGTCAACTTTGAGGGGGCGCTGTGGAGCCATTTTGTTTTGGGCGTGTGCATGTCGCCCACTGACACGCAATTTTTGCCGACTCTGATCACTGTGCCATTTTCTGCGTGTACTTTTGCACGGGAAGGCACTGAAAAACAGGATCTTAGAGGCGTAACTATAATAATAATAATAATAATAATAATAATAATAATAATAACAAGAAACCGGGGGAGAACAAAAGTCCCTTACCAGGACAAAGTCCTGGCTCGGGCCTAATTATAAAGGGAACAAAGCAAGATAGAGGCATGTTGTAATAGATTTTTGTGTTTGTTTCAATGTGTAGAATGTACCTGCAAAGTTTAATATAAATCGTACAAACTAAAATTTTCAAGGTATAGATAGGTGGCGCTATAGTGGTGAGCACCGTGCAGTTATTGAGCTCTATGAATTCAGACCGTAAGAGGCCTTATGTCAGCCAAATATGATCCAGATTGGATAGAGCGCATGCCTGCGAGGGGTTGTGAAATGTACTGCAAAAAGGCCTTTTTTTTGTGGGGGTGCCATTTTAATCTCTTAACCCCCACTTTAACCGAGTACATTTTCTCCAGTTCGTCTTGACCCATGTCTTAAAGCTTCTGGAAAAAAAGCGTCAAAAACACAGTTACAGAAATGAGACGCAAGTGCAGATGAAAACACAGCACACAAAGAAATGCACTTGGTTCAGGTGGGAGTTAAGAGGTTAAAAGTGAAAATGGCCGACTTCCTGTGCGTCATTGCCACGCCCACACCGTCGAAAATATCAAACACATGTAATATATTTTTGTGTTCGATTTAATGTGTAGAATATACCTGCAAAGTGTCATATAAATTGTACAAACTAAATGTTTCAAGGTATAGATAGGTGGCGCTATACTGGTGAGCACCGTGAAGTTATTGAGCTCTATGGATTCATACGATAAGAGGCCTTATGTCAGCCAAATATGATCCAGATTGTATAGAGCGCATGCCTGCGAGGGGTTGTCCAAGGTACGGGAAAAAAGCATGTTTTTTGTGGGGGCGCTATGTGAAAACTGTAAACGTTATCAAAAAAAGCTGGCTTGAAAATGTAGCTCCATTTCTCTAGATTCTATTGAGCCATGTTTGAGCTTATTCTGCAGAGAAACCAAGGAGTAGTACATTGAAACATCTGGTGAGAGATTTCTTCTCCAGGATTTCAATCCAAGATGGCCGACTTCCTGTTGGTCAGAGGGCGGAGCTATAATGATGTTTTGTGACTCTCTCCATGCGCTCTATCGCTGGGCCAAAGGGGATTGGCTTACGCCAAAAATGCATGTCCCCAAAAGAATGGGGGTCAACTTTGAGGGGGCGCTGTGGAGCCATTTTGTTTTGGGCGTGTGCATGTCGCCCACTGACACGCAATTTTTGCCGACTCTGATCACTGTGCCATTTTCTGCGTGTACTTTTGCACGGGAAGGCACTGAAAAACAGGATCTTAGAGGCGTAACTATAATAATAATAATAATAATAATTAAAGCCGCAAGCGGCGATGTAGGCCCTCGCCCCTGGCGCAGCCCCCCTTGCGACCGCCTCCTTTGCTTCCGCCCCCGCTCTCGCCCAAACCTGCTCTCCCCTCGGCCTCACACACAACCTGTGTGCTCTCTGTCTACTAACTCTTGCTCTTTGCAGCAGGGGGCGCTATAGCATGGATCATTTTTGTGTTCATGTAAAAAGATTCAGGGCCATCTGGTGTATACGTGATTACATTTAAAACTCAAAGGGACAAAGAATGCATAATAATGATGCTCTCAGGAACACGTTTACACTGGCCACGCCCACATCTTACACAATATGATGTATATGTAATATCATTTTTTGTTTGGTTTATTGTGTAGAATATACCGGCAAAGTGGGAGATAAATAATCCAGACTGCAATATTCAAGGTATAGATAGGAGGCGCTATAGTGTTGAGCACTGTGCAGTTATTGAGCTCTACCTGTTCAGACCGTGAGTTGCCTTATGTCAGCCAAATATGATCCAGATTGGATAGAGCGCATGCCTGCGAGGGGTTGTGAAATGTACTGCAAAAAGGCATTTTTTCTGTGGGGGTGCCATTTTAATCTGTTAACCCCCACTTTAACCGAGCACATTTTCGCCAGTTCGTCTTGACCCATATCTTAAAGCTTCTTGAAAAAAAGCGTCAAAAACAGTTACAGAAATGAGACGTAAGTGCAGGTGAAAACACAGCACACAAAGAAGTGTACTTGGTTCAGGTGGGAGTTAAGAGGTTGAAAGTGAAAATGGCCGACTTCCTGTGCGTCATTGCCACGCCCACACCTTCGAAAATATAAAACACATGTAATATATTTTTGTGTTCGATTTAATGTGTAGAATATACCTGCAACGTTTCATATAAATTGTACAAACTAAATGTTTCAAGGTATAGATAGGTGGCGCTATAGTGGCGAGCACCGTGCAGTTATTGAGCTCTATGGATCCATACCATAAGAGGCCTCATGTCAACCAAATATGATCCAGATTGGATAGAGCGCATGCCTGCGAGGGGTTGTCGAAGGTACGGGAAAAAAGCATGTTTTTTGTGGGGGCGCTATGTGAAAACTGTAAACGTTATCAAAAAAAGCTGGCTTGAAAATGTAGCTCCATTTCTCTAGATTCTATTGAGCCATGTTTGAGCTTATTCTGCAGAAAAACCAAGGAGTAGTACATTTAAACATCTGGTGAGAGATTTCTTCTCCAGGATTTCAATCCAAGATGGCCGACTTCCTGTTGGTCAGAGGGCGGAGCTATAATTATGTTTTGTGACTCTCTCCATGTGCTCTATCACTGTGCCAAAGGGGATTGGCCTACACCAAAAATGACTGTCCCCAAAAGAATGGGGGTCAACTTTGAGGGGGCGCTGTGGAGCCATTTTGTTTTGGGCGTGTGCATGTCGCCCACTGACACGCAATTTTTGCCGACTCTGATCACTGTGCCAATTTCTGCGTGTACTTTTACACGGGAAGGCACTGAAAAACAGGATCTTAGAGGCGTAACTATAATAATAATAATTAAAGCCGCAAGCGGCGATGTAGGCCCTCGCCCCTGGCGCAGCCCCCCCTTGCGACCGCCTCCTTTGCAACCGCCCCCGCTCTCGCCCAAACCTGCTCTCCCCTAGGCCTCACACACAACCTGTGTGCTCTCTGTCTACTAACTCTTGCTCTTTGCAGCAGGGGGCGCTATAGCATGGATCATTTTTGTGTTCATGTAAAAAGATTCAGGGCCATCTGGTGTATAAGTGATTACATTTAAAACTCAAAGGGACAAAGAATGTGCCAGTTATCATGGGTAATAATGATGCTCTCAGGAACACGTTTACCCTGGCCACGCCCACATCTTACACAATATGATGTATATGTAATATCATTTTCGTTTAGTTTATTGTGTAGAATATACCGGCAAAGTGGGAGATAAATAATCCAGACTGCAATATTCAAGGTATAGATAGGGGGCGCTATAGTGTTGAGCACTGTGAAGTTATTGAGCTCTATCTGTTCAGACCATAAGAGGCCTTATGTCAGGCAAATATGATCCAGATTGGATAGAGCGCATGCCTGCGAGGGGTTGTGAAATGTACTGCAAAAAGGCCTTTTTTTTGTGGGGGTGCCATTTTAATCTCTTAACCCCCACTGTAACCGAGCACATTTTCTCCAGTTCGTCTTGACCCATGTCTTAAAGCTTCTGGAAAAAAAGCGTCAAAAACACAGTTACAGAAATGAGACGTAAGTGCAGATGAAAACACAGCACACAAAGAAATGCACTTGGTTCAGGTGGGAGTTAAGAGGTTAAAAGTGAAAATGGCCGACTTCCTGTGCGTCATTGCCACGCCCACACCTTCGAAAATATCAAACACATGTAATATATTTTTGTGTTCGATTTAATGTGTAGAATATACCTGCAAAGTTTCATATAAATTGTACAAACTAAATGTTTCAAGGTATAGATAGGTGGCGCTATAGTGGTGAGCACCGTGCAATTATTGAGCTCTATGGATTCATACCATAAGAGGCCTTATGTCAGCCAAATATGATCCAGATTGTATAGAGTGCATGCCTGCGAGGGGTTGTCCAATGTACGGGAAAAAAGCACGTTTTTTGTGGGGGCGCTATGTGAAAAGTGTAAACGTTATCAAAAAAAGCTGGCTTGAAAATGTAGCTCCATTTCTCTAGATTCTATTGAGCCATGTTTGAGCTTATTCTGCTGAAAAACCAAGGAGTAGTACATTGAAACATCTGGTGAGAGATTTCTTCTCCAGGATTTCAATCCAAGATGGCCGACTTCCTGTTGGTCAGAGGGCGGAGCTATAATTATGTTTTGTGACCGTCTCCATGTGCTCTATCACTGTGCCAAAGGGGATTGGCCTATGCCAAAAATGCATGTCTCCAAAAGAATAGGGGTCAACTTTGAGGGGGCGCTGTGGAGCCATTTTGTTTAGGGCGTGTGCATGTCGCCCACTGACACGCAATTTTTGCCGACTCTGATTCACTGTGGCCATTTCTGCATGTACTTTTGCTCGGGAAGGCACTGAAAAACAGGATCTTAGAGGCGGTATAATAATAATAATAATAATAATAATAATAATAATAATAATAATAATAATAATAATAACAAGAAACCGGGGGAGAACAATAGTCCCTTACCAGGACAAAGTCCTGGCTCGGGCCTAATAATAATAATAATAATAATAATAATAATAATAATAATAATAATAACAAGAAACCGGGGGAGAACAATAGTCCCTTACCAGGACAAAGTCCTGGCTCGGGCCTAATAATAATAATAATAACAAGAAACCGGGGGAGAACAAAAGTCCCTTACCAGGACAAAGTCCTGGCTCGGGCCTAATTATAAAGGGAACAAAGCAAGATAGAGGCATGTTGTAATAGATTTTTGTGTTTGTTTCAATGTGTAGAATGTACCTGCAAAGTTTAATATAAATCGTACAAACTAAAATTTTCAAGGTATAGATAGGTGGCGCTATAGTGGTGAGCACCGTGCAGTTATTGAGCTCTATGAATTCAGACCGTAAGAGGCCTTATGTCAGCCAAATATGATCCAGATTGGATAGAGCGCATGCCTGCGAGGGGTTGTGAAATGTACTGCAAAAAGGCCTTTTTTTTGTGGGGGTGCCATTTTAATCTCTTAACCCCCACTTTAACCGAGTACATTTTCTCCAGTTCGTCTTGACCCATGTCTTAAAGCTTCTGGAAAAAAAGCGTCAAAAACACAGTTACAGAAATGAGACGCAAGTGCAGATGAAAACACAGCACACAAAGAAATGCACTTGGTTCAGGTGGGAGTTAAGAGGTTAAAAGTGAAAATGGCCGACTTCCTGTGCGTCATTGCCACGCCCACACCGTCGAAAATATCAAACACATGTAATATATTTTTGTGTTCGATTTAATGTGTAGAATATACCTGCAAAGTGTCATATAAATTGTACAAACTAAATGTTTCAAGGTATAGATAGGTGGCGCTATACTGGTGAGCACCGTGAAGTTATTGAGCTCTATGGATTCATACGATAAGAGGCCTTATGTCAGCCAAATATGATCCAGATTGTATAGAGCGCATGCCTGCGAGGGGTTGTCCAAGGTACGGGAAAAAAGCATGTTTTTTGTGGGGGCGCTATGTGAAAACTGTAAACGTTATCAAAAAAAGCTGGCTTGAAAATGTAGCTCCATTTCTCTAGATTCTATTGAGCCATGTTTGAGCTTATTCTGCAGAGAAACCAAGGAGTAGTACATTGAAACATCTGGTGAGAGATTTCTTCTCCAGGATTTCAATCCAAGATGGCCGACTTCCTGTTGGTCAGAGGGCGGAGCTATAATGATGTTTTGTGACTCTCTCCATGCGCTCTATCGCTGGGCCAAAGGGGATTGGCTTACGCCAAAAATGCATGTCCCCAAAAGAATGGGGGTCAACTTTGAGGGGGCGCTGTGGAGCCATTTTGTTTTGGGCGTGTGCATGTCGCCCACTGACACGCAATTTTTGCCGACTCTGATCACTGTGCCATTTTCTGCGTGTACTTTTGCACGGGAAGGCACTGAAAAACAGGATCTTAGAGGCGTAACTATAATAATAATAATAATAATAATAATAATAATAATAACAAGAAACCGGGGGAGAACAAAAGTCCCTTACCAGGACAAAGTCCTGGCTCGGGCCTAATTATAAAGGGAACAAAGCAAGATAGAGGCATGTTGTAATAGATTTTTGTGTTTGTTTCAATGTGTAGAATGTACCTGCAAAGTTTAATATAAATCGTACAAACTAAAATTTTCAAGGTATAGATAGGTGGCGCTATAGTGGTGAGCACCGTGCAGTTATTGAGCTCTATGAATTCAGACCGTAAGAGGCCTTATGTCAGCCAAATATGATCCAGATTGGATAGAGCGCATGCCTGCGAGGGGTTGTGAAATGTACTGCAAAAAGGCCTTTTTTTTGTGGGGGTGCCATTTTAATCTCTTAACCCCCACTTTAACCGAGTACATTTTCTCCAGTTCGTCTTGACCCATGTCTTAAAGCTTCTGGAAAAAAAGCGTCAAAAACACAGTTACAGAAATGAGACGCAAGTGCAGATGAAAACACAGCACACAAAGAAATGCACTTGGTTCAGGTGGGAGTTAAGAGGTTAAAAGTGAAAATGGCCGACTTCCTGTGCGTCATTGCCACGCCCACACCGTCGAAAATATCAAACACATGTAATATATTTTTGTGTTCGATTTAATGTGTAGAATATACCTGCAAAGTGTCATATAAATTGTACAAACTAAATGTTTCAAGGTATAGATAGGTGGCGCTATACTGGTGAGCACCGTGAAGTTATTGAGCTCTATGGATTCATACGATAAGAGGCCTTATGTCAGCCAAATATGATCCAGATTGTATAGAGCGCATGCCTGCGAGGGGTTGTCCAAGGTACGGGAAAAAAGCATGTTTTTTGTGGGGGCGCTATGTGAAAACTGTAAACGTTATCAAAAAAAGCTGGCTTGAAAATGTAGCTCCATTTCTCTAGATTCTATTGAGCCATGTTTGAGCTTATTCTGCAGAGAAACCAAGGAGTAGTACATTGAAACATCTGGTGAGAGATTTCTTCTCCAGGATTTCAATCCAAGATGGCCGACTTCCTGTTGGTCAGAGGGCGGAGCTATAATGATGTTTTGTGACTCTCTCCATGCGCTCTATCGCTGGGCCAAAGGGGATTGGCTTACGCCAAAAATGCATGTCCCCAAAAGAATGGGGGTCAACTTTGAGGGGGCGCTGTGGAGCCATTTTGTTTTGGGCGTGTGCATGTCGCCCACTGACACGCAATTTTTGCCGACTCTGATCACTGTGCCATTTTCTGCGTGTACTTTTGCACGGGAAGGCACTGAAAAACAGGATCTTAGAGGCGTAACTATAATAATAATAATAATAATAATAATAATAATAATAACAAGAAACCGGGGGAGAACAAAAGTCCCTTACCAGGACAAAGTCCTGGCTCGGGCCTAATTATAAAGGGAACAAAGCAAGATAGAGGCATGTTGTAATAGATTTTTGTGTTTGTTTCAATGTGTAGAATGTACCTGCAAAGTTTAATATAAATCGTACAAACTAAAATTTTCAAGGTATAGATAGGTGGCGCTATAGTGGTGAGCACCGTGCAGTTATTGAGCTCTATGAATTCAGACCGTAAGAGGCCTTATGTCAGCCAAATATGATCCAGATTGGATAGAGCGCATGCCTGCGAGGGGTTGTGAAATGTACTGCAAAAAGGCCTTTTTTTTGTGGGGGTGCCATTTTAATCTCTTAACCCCCACTTTAACCGAGTACATTTTCTCCAGTTCGTCTTGACCCATGTCTTAAAGCTTCTGGAAAAAAAGCGTCAAAAACACAGTTACAGAAATGAGACGCAAGTGCAGATGAAAACACAGCACACAAAGAAATGCACTTGGTTCAGGTGGGAGTTAAGAGGTTAAAAGTGAAAATGGCCGACTTCCTGTGCGTCATTGCCACGCCCACACCGTCGAAAATATCAAACACATGTAATATATTTTTGTGTTCGATTTAATGTGTAGAATATACCTGCAAAGTGTCATATAAATTGTACAAACTAAATGTTTCAAGGTATAGATAGGTGGCGCTATACTGGTGAGCACCGTGAAGTTATTGAGCTCTATGGATTCATACGATAAGAGGCCTTATGTCAGCCAAATATGATCCAGATTGTATAGAGCGCATGCCTGCGAGGGGTTGTCCAAGGTACGGGAAAAAAGCATGTTTTTTGTGGGGGCGCTATGTGAAAACTGTAAACGTTATCAAAAAAAGCTGGCTTGAAAATGTAGCTCCATTTCTCTAGATTCTATTGAGCCATGTTTGAGCTTATTCTGCAGAGAAACCAAGGAGTAGTACATTGAAACATCTGGTGAGAGATTTCTTCTCCAGGATTTCAATCCAAGATGGCCGACTTCCTGTTGGTCAGAGGGCGGAGCTATAATGATGTTTTGTGACTCTCTCCATGCGCTCTATCGCTGGGCCAAAGGGGATTGGCTTACGCCAAAAATGCATGTCCCCAAAAGAATGGGGGTCAACTTTGAGGGGGCGCTGTGGAGCCATTTTGTTTTGGGCGTGTGCATGTCGCCCACTGACACGCAATTTTTGCCGACTCTGATCACTGTGCCATTTTCTGCGTGTACTTTTGCACGGGAAGGCACTGAAAAACAGGATCTTAGAGGCGTAACTATAATAATAATAATAATAATAATAATAATAATAATAACAAGAAACCGGGGGAGAACAAAAGTCCCTTACCAGGACAAAGTCCTGGCTCGGGCCTAATAATAATAATAATAATAATAACAAGAAACCGGGGGAGAACAATAGTCCCTTACCAGGACAAAGTCCTGGCTCGGGCCTAATTACCAGGACAAAGTCCTGGCTCGGGCCTAATAATAATAATAATAATAATAATAATAATAACAAGAAACCGGGGGAGAACAAAAGTCCCTTACCAGGACAAAGTCCTGGCTCGGGCCTAATTATAAAGGGAACAAAGCAAGATAGAGGCATGTTGTAATAGATTTTTGTGTTTGTTTCAATGTGTAGAATGTACCTGCAAAGTTTAATATAAATCGTACAAACTAAAATTTTCAAGGTATAGATAGGTGGCGCTATAGTGGTGAGCACCGTGCAGTTATTGAGCTCTATGAATTCAGACCGTAAGAGGCCTTATGTCAGCCAAATATGATCCAGATTGGATAGAGCGCATGCCTGCGAGGGGTTGTGAAATGTACTGCAAAAAGGCCTTTTTTTTGTGGGGGTGCCATTTTAATCTCTTAACCCCCACTTTAACCGAGTACATTTTCTCCAGTTCGTCTTGACCCATGTCTTAAAGCTTCTGGAAAAAAAGCGTCAAAAACACAGTTACAGAAATGAGACGCAAGTGCAGATGAAAACACAGCACACAAAGAAATGCACTTGGTTCAGGTGGGAGTTAAGAGGTTAAAAGTGAAAATGGCCGACTTCCTGTGCGTCATTGCCACGCCCACACCGTCGAAAATATCAAACACATGTAATATATTTTTGTGTTCGATTTAATGTGTAGAATATACCTGCAAAGTGTCATATAAATTGTACAAACTAAATGTTTCAAGGTATAGATAGGTGGCGCTATACTGGTGAGCACCGTGAAGTTATTGAGCTCTATGGATTCATACGATAAGAGGCCTTATGTCAGCCAAATATGATCCAGATTGTATAGAGCGCATGCCTGCGAGGGGTTGTCCAAGGTACGGGAAAAAAGCATGTTTTTTGTGGGGGCGCTATGTGAAAACTGTAAACGTTATCAAAAAAAGCTGGCTTGAAAATGTAGCTCCATTTCTCTAGATTCTATTGAGCCATGTTTGAGCTTATTCTGCAGAGAAACCAAGGAGTAGTACATTGAAACATCTGGTGAGAGATTTCTTCTCCAGGATTTCAATCCAAGATGGCCGACTTCCTGTTGGTCAGAGGGCGGAGCTATAATGATGTTTTGTGACTCTCTCCATGCGCTCTATCGCTGGGCCAAAGGGGATTGGCTTACGCCAAAAATGCATGTCCCCAAAAGAATGGGGGTCAACTTTGAGGGGGCGCTGTGGAGCCATTTTGTTTTGGGCGTGTGCATGTCGCCCACTGACACGCAATTTTTGCCGACTCTGATCACTGTGCCATTTTCTGCGTGTACTTTTGCACGGGAAGGCACTGAAAAACAGGATCTTAGAGGCGTAACTATAATAATAATAATAATAATAATAATAATAATAATAACAAGAAACCGGGGGAGAACAAAAGTCCCTTACCAGGACAAAGTCCTGGCTCGGGCCTAATTAAAGCCGCAAGCGGCGATGTAGGCCCTCGCCCCTGGCGCAGCCCCCCCTTGCGACCGCCTCCTTTGCAACCGCCCCCGCTCTCGCCCAAACCTGCTCTCCCCTAGGCCTCACACACAACCTGTGTGCTCTCTGTCTACTAACTCTTGCTCTTTGCAGCAGGGGGCGCTATAGCATGGATCATTTTTGTGTTCATGTAAAAAGATTCAGGGCCATCTGGTGTATAAGTGATTACATTTAAAACTCAAAGGGACAAAGAATGTGCCAGTTATCATGGGTAATAATGACGCTCTCAGGAACACGTTTACCCTGGCCACGCCCACATCTTACACAATATGATGTATATGTAATATCATTTTCGTTTAGTTTATTGTGTAGAATATACCGGCAAAGTGGGAGATAAATAATCCAGACTGCAATATTCAAGGTATAGATAGGGGGCGCTATAGTGTTGAGCACTGTGAAGTTATTGAGCTCTATCTGTTCAGACCATAAGAGGCCTTATGTCAGGCAAATATGATCCAGATTGGATAGAGCGCATGCCTGCGAGGGGTTGTGAAATGTACTGCAAAAAGGCCTTTTTTTTGTGGGGGTGCCATTTTAATCTCTTAACCCCCACTTTAACCGAGCACATTTTCTCCAGTTTGTCTTGACCCATGTCTTAAAGCTTCTGGAAAAAAAGCGTCAAAAACACAGTTACAGAAATGAGACGCAAGTGCAGGTGAAAACACAGCACACAAAGAAATGTACTTGGTTCAGGTGGGAGTTAAGAGGTTAAAAGTGAAAATGGCCGACTTCCTGTGCGTCATTGCCACGCCCACACCTTTGAAAATATCAAACACATGTAATATATTTTTGTGTTCGATTTAATGTGTAGAATATACCTGCAAAGTTTCATATAAATTGTACAAACTAAATGTTTCAAGGTATAGATAGGTGGCGCTATAGTGGTGAGCACCGTGCAATTATTGAGCTCTATGGATTCATACCATAAGAGGCCTTATGTCAGCCAAATATGATCCAGATTGTATAGAGTGCATGCCTGCGAGGGGTTGTCCAAGGTACGGGAAAAAAGCACGTTTTTTGTGGGGGCGCTATGTGAAAAGTGTAAACGTTATCAAAAAAAGCTGGCTTGAAAATGTAGCTCCATTTCTCTAGATTCTATTGAGCCATGTTTGAGCTTATTCTGCTGAAAAACCAAGGAGTAGTACATTGAAACATCTGGTGAGAGATTTCTTCTCCAGGATTTCAATCCAAGATGGCCGACTTCCTGTTGGTCAGAGGGCGGAGCTATAATTATGTTT
Source organism: Proterorhinus semilunaris (assembly GCA_021464625.1). NCBI lineage: Eukaryota > Metazoa > Chordata > Actinopteri > Gobiiformes > Gobiidae > Proterorhinus > Proterorhinus semilunaris. The sequence continues at coordinate 18,609,339 of CM038352.1, read as the reverse complement.
TGTGACCGTCTCCATGTGCTCTATCACTGTGCCAAAGGGGATTGGCCTATGCCAAAAATGCATGTCTCCAAAAGAATAGGGGTCAACTTTGAGGGGGCGCTGTGGAGCCATTTTGTTTAGGGCGTGTGCATGTCGCCCACTGACACGCAATTTTTGCCGACTCTGATTCACTGTGCCCATTTCTGCGTGTACTTTTGCTCGGGAAGGCACTGAAAAACAGGATCTTAGAGGCGGTATAATAATAATAATAATAATTAAAGCCGCAAGCGGCGATGTAGGCCCTCGCCCCTGGCGCAGCCCCCCCTTGCGACCGCCTCCTTTGCAACCGCCCCCGCTCTCGCCCAAACCTGCTCTCCCCTAGGCCTCACACACAACCTGTGTGCTCTCTGTCTACTAACTCTTGCTCTTTGCAGCAGGGGGCGCTATAGCATGGATCATTTTTGTGTTCATGTAAAAAGATTCAGGGCCATCTGGTGTATAAGTGATTACATTTAAAACTCAAAGGGACAAAGAATGTGCCAGTTATCATGGGTAATAATGACGCTCTCAGGAACACGTTTACCCTGGCCACGCCCACATCTTACACAATATGATGTATATGTAATATCATTTTTGTTTAGTTTATTGTGTAGAATATACCGGCAAAGTGGGAGATAAATAATCCAAACTGCAATATTAAAGGTATAGATAGGGGGCGCTATAGTGTTGAGCACTGTGCAGTTATTGAGCTCTGTCTGTTCAGACCGTGAGTGTCCTTATGTCAGCCAAATATGATTTAGATTGGATAGAGCGCATGCCTGCGAGGTTTTGTGAAATGTACTGCAAAAAGGCCTTTTTTTTGTGGGGGTGCCATTTTAATCTCTTAACCCCCACTTTAACCGAGCACATTTTCTCCAGTTCGTCTTGACCCATGTCTTAAAGCTTCTTGAAAAAAAGCGTCAAAAACACAGTCACAGAAATGAGACGTAAGTGCACTTGGTTCAGGTGGGAGTTAAGAGGTTAAAAGTGAAAATGGCCGACTTCCTGTGCGTCATTGCCACGCCCACACCTTCAAAAATATCAAACACATGTAATATATTTTTGTGTTCGATTTAATGTGTAGAATGTACCTGCAACGTTTCATATAAATTGTACAAACTAAAATTTTCAAGGTATAGATAGGTGGCGCTATACTGGTGAGCATCGTGAACTTATTGAGCTCTATGGATTCATACGATAAGAGGCCTTATGTCAGCCAAATATGATCCAGATTGTATAGAGCGCATGCCTGCGAGGGGTTGTCCAAGGTACGGGAAAAAAGCATGTTTTTTGTGGGGGCGCTATGTGAAAAGTGTAAACGTTATCAAAAAAAGCTGGCTTGAAGTTGTAGCTCCATTTCTCTTGATTCTATTGAGCCATGTTCGAGCTTATTCTGCAGAGAAACCAAGGAGTAGTACATTGAAACATCTGGTGAGAGATTTCTTCTCCAGGATTTCAATCCAAGATGGCCGACTTCCTGTTGGTCAGAGGGCGGAGCTATAATGATGTTTTGTGACTCTCTCCATGCGCTCTATCGCTGGGCCAAAGGGGATTGGCCTACGCCAAAAATACATGTCCCCAAAAGAATGGGGGTCAACTTTGAGGGGGTGCTGTGGAGCCATTTTGTTTAGGGCGTGTGCATGTCGCCCACTGACACGCAATTTTTGCCGACTCTGATCACTGTGCCAATTTCTGCGTGTACTTTTGCACGGGAAGGCACTGAAAAACAGGATCTTAGAGGCGGAATAATAATAATAATAATAATAATAATAATAATAATAATAACAAGAAACCGGGGGAGAACAATAGTCCCTTACCAGGACAAAGTCCTGGCTCGGGCCTAATAATAATAATAATAATAATAACAAGAAACCGGGGGAGAACAATAGTCCCTTACCAGGACAAAGTCCTGGCTCGGGCCTAATAATAATAACAAGAAACCGGGGGAGAACAATAGTCCCTTACCAGGACAAAGTCCTGGCTCGGGCCTAATAATAACAAGAAACCGGGGGAGAACAATAGTCCCTTACCAGGACAAAGTCCTGGCTCGGGCCTAATAACAAGAAACCGGGGGAGAACAATAGTCCCTTACCAGGACAAAGTCCTGGCTCGGGCCTAATTACCAGGACAAAGTCCTGGCTCGGGCCTAATAATAATAATAACAAGAAACCGGGAGAGAACAATAGTCCCTCACCAGGACCAAGTCCTGGCTCGGGCCTAATAATAACAAGAAACCGGGGGAGAACAATAGTCCCTTACCAGGACAAAGTCCTGGCTCGGGCCTAATTACATAAATAAATTAGCTTTGAACGATATTCTAATTTCCCTGAGTTTCACCTGTAAATGCTTCAGTAAAGTTGACAAATTTACTTTCGCCAGTGCATTACATTTACTCACTTTTAAAGCGAAGAGCTGAGAGTCTGTCAGGGAGTGCTTCTCATCCTAATTCGCGCGGAGCTTCTAATGTTAGAGCACGAGATCCCATCGGCCTCAGGTCTACTGAAACAAAAACATTTAAGAACATAAACATTTGTAAATACTTCAGTAAGAGATGAGAGGTACAGAGTGAAACCTGACTCAAATCTACTTACATTCTGGCTGATTAGCCAAGTCCTTTTCACAGTGCGTGCTTCTTTTCTCTGCATTCTCCATTTCCACACACTGTCCGACATACTGGTGGACACTGGAAAGCCTCGTCTTCATCCTCACATACTGTCTGACATACTGGTGGACACTGGAAAGCCTCGTCTTCATCCTCACATACTGTCTGACATACTGGTGGACACTGGAAAGCCTCGTCTTCATCCTCACATACTGTCTGACATACTGGTGGACACTGGAAAGCCTCGTCTTCATCCTCACATACTGGTGGACATACTGGTGGACACTAGAAAGCCTCGTCTTCATCCTCACACAGGCCTCTAGGTCACAGCACCTCCTCCTGTATTTGTAAAATGGACAAACAGGATCCTGAAGTCAGGACACTTCACCTTAACACAACTATGGCAATAGTTACTCACTTTACCTTCTTCGTTGTGCATATCCAAGAATTCCAAGAATTAGTAAGACGGAATTTGTAGAGTTGATTCTCTAGATAAAAAGAAACATTTGTTATTACTCTAGGTGTCCATGACAGAATTAGAAGATTTATCATAAACCACGGTAAATGGTCTTGATTGCGCTGTTCAACCTACATGAGGCTCATTTATTCTGATTCATACTCCAGCGTGTGCAGACGACACTGGAGACAAGGTGGGGAATGTGTCTTGCTCAAGGGCACAACAGCAGCATGCACCTGTGGGAGCTGGGATCATCTAGGTGAAAAGGACAAAGTAAAGAATTGCCCCAATTCCCAGGTGTGACAGTGACAAATCAAACACCTAAAGAAACTGTACTTTCTGTTTAATTTAACTTTGTGTTTAATTAATTATGCTGGACATTAAAAAATGTCCAACATAAATGTCTCACAAAATGTTGCAAATGCAACTAAACAGCTACGCCTACTTTCTGCCCAAAGACAGGAACGTCGGGGACTTTTCTCACAGCCAATCATTCATCACATTCCATATCGTTCCAATCAGAGATGCATATTTGTAAATGAAGAAGAGTCTCAGATCACATCTCATTCAGAACAAACGTTATCATTTCTGTTACCTGCGATTAAAATAGTTAAGTGATTTGCCGGTTGATCTGAAAGAGTGCAATATTTGTTATGTTTAGTTTTTTTGTAGTGGGGCGGATCAGCATTTTCTGTGGTTTAAATGTTTCTATGATCCAGAGAGCTGTACAAGACATTTTTGCAAAGAATTGGAAAAGTGTGTTGTCTGGTTGGCACAAAATCCAGGATAAAAAAAAACACACAACAAAAATGCAATAAACCAATTGTGTAAAATAGGATCATATAATCAGCAAGTGTATGGTCTCACCTTTATTTTGTGCTACAATTTCCTTTCTTGTCTGGTACTTGTTAACCTGCATTACAAAAAACAAATTAGGGTTGGGCAATTTGGCCAATAAATAAAAACATGATTTTTTTTTACTACTTTGGACAATGACCTAATCAATTTATTCAACATTCTCTTAAACAGGGACCATTGTAGCTCATTTGTACTCAATCTTTTTAGGCCCATAAGCTAAGTTTATTTTGGCTTAGCCCTTTTACTTAAATTACAACGATTGTAATTTCTTCTATTAGCCCAAAGAAATATAACTTGCTCTTAAAGTTAAAAACACACTTGTTACGGAGTTCTCAAAGCTCTCTGTCCTCTGTCTGCGCCGCTGCTGCTGCTGCTGATGCTGATGCACAGACGGAAGTGCGGAGACAGCGCTGAAAACAGCGATATGTGGCATTACGGAGTGGTAGTTAATGTAAAGAGCCGAACAACGCCAGCTGGTCAAATTCCAGCACTTACTATTGATGTACAGGCACACAGGTAAGTTAGTTGAAAATGAAGGCAGGCAAGGTTCCATATATAAAAACATAGTTGGGTTTATTTATACAATTATTATTTAAAATATCAGCAGCCATAAACGTTGCTTTGACTGGGATACATCCAACCAGTAACATGTCCATGGTCCATTTCCATAAGGCGCAAGACAAAGCAGCCGTCCCAGCACCCAAACTCAAAACATGGCTCCTGCCACACCCATGTCACCTATGAGAACAAGTACTAGTAAACTGCTGAACCTAGGCCAAATTCCCAACCCCCGATGTCTTCCCCCTCAACATACCATCTGAGACGCTTTGCAGCACCAGTGCGGAGCTTTAACAGCCAACCACACCGCCAAGCCTGTCAGACAGCTGGAGACACCAAAGGCAGCGATCCTGGAGCAACCATTGCGAGGCAAAGGCCTTACTAAACCATAGAAAGTCAATTAGGGCAAGTTATTGGTAAAATACATAAATTAATCAAGTGGGCAGCACTGTACCTGGGTAGTGCAAGGGAATTGAGGACAAAGGTTCAGGATGTAGGCGAGGTCAGAGGGTGACGGTGTCAAAGAGCAGGGCTTTTATAGACCTTGACTACTGCCCTCTGATGGTACCTGAACCACACTACACTCATCAGATCCCCACATGCTACACTCACCCCCAAGAACTTTTATCGGCGTCCCGACGATAACCATTCATACCACTTGCGCACTCACACTACTCAATTGGGAGAGGCCATGACGCACTCGCCTCCCAGATTGAAACAGGGCCTCCGTGGGTATGAGCCACTAACGGGAATCTTGCAAGCCCACATTAAAACACAGTAGCACACATCAGCTGCTTCAACTGACAATAGAGCAAATGAACTACCTCCTCATCCTACTACCCGCCAAGGGCCTAGATGGGGTGCCGTGAAGGCTGGGCATGTCCAATGCGAATTTAACACTTGTCTACCTACATACTGTACGTGGCCACCTCCGACCACAGGTAACACCGGCTGCGACTAAACGCTCTCGGTAAGCAAGGAATCCTGCATCTTGCCTTACCACCGTTGTTAGGGGGTATGAGCCACCCACTGGAGGATGCAATGTACAGAGTGTAGGCTTCAAGCTGCTTTGACTCCATATACACCCCGACAGTAGCTCCACAACGCTACTAATCTACACCTCCCGGCTGCTTTGTCTTGAAAATAAAAAACAAAATAAGTTACACATTTGTATGCTGACAAATAAACCTAAAATCAGCGTCTGCATGGTAGCAATGACAAATCTTTAGTGCAATCAAATTACATCACATGACCTTCATTTAAAGAAATACCCACATTGGTTACAAAATAGATCAAAAACACAACATGCATTATTATATACACACACACACACACACAAGATGAACATGCATAGCTGGGCAAAAATGTTTTAAGTAACACATAAAAAGATGTTTGACTACTCATGATTACCATAATATTATCCATCTGAAGTTGGAACACAAGCCTCTGCCATCAACTATCCTGCCAAGACAAGGCCAAATGTGGCAGAGTGGGGGGTGATGCGAAATAGTTGGCTTAAAATAAATAAGGTTGCCACAACGCCAAATGTAGCAGAGTGGGGGGTGATGCGAAATAGTTGGCTTAAAATAAATAAGGTTGCCACAACGCCACCCAGTATAACTGGGAAAACTTAAGGTTCCAACTTAAGGCACACAGGTTCGTTAAAAAGGACCGGGCAAAGGCAAATGATTTAAAAAAAGATGTCTTGCTTTTATTATATAAGTTACGTTTCATGTTTCACTTGAGTCTTTTTCGTTAGAAGTAAAGTCCAGAACACATTTACATGTGGAGACGCGCATTGAGCGCAACAGAACAGCTTATGACAGGTGACGACAGGGGAGGCATGATGGTGCTGCCATGACCCTGCGAATACATGGTAAACATGAGCACACTTAAAATACATGTAACCAGGCACAAAGAAAATATCCTACCAGTTGGCGAAAGAAAGAAAGCGCGACACCCTACGAGCCCGCAGACCCCGGACCGCATCCAGCTATACGGCACCACTCGGACCGGCATCAGCGCTGTCAACGAGGCATGGAAGTTGCATTCGTACGTTGTTGGCCTTAAGCCTACGTTGCCGGCTTGACGCTCCCGACACAACGACAACCAGACAACTCCAGACTAGCCGCTAGCCACGCTGTGTCCCGCAGCAGGTGTGACGTCAGAGAGGTGAGAGGGCAGGTGATACGGAAAAGGCCCTTTTTATAGCGCGCCCCCTACATTTAATTGTCCAAATGCAGGGACACCTACCCCACTGGCGTTGTCGGCAGGATCGTCAAGCCGGCAACGTAGGCTTAAGGCCAACAACGTACGAATGCAACTTCCATGCCTCGTTGACAGCGCTGATGCCGGTCCGAGTGGTGCCGTATAGCTGGATGCGGTCCGGGGTCTGCGGGCTCGTAGGGTGTCGCGCTTTCTTTCTTTCGCCAACTGGTAGGATATTTTCTTTGTGCCTGGTTACATGTATTTTAAGTGTGCTCATGTTTACCATGTATTCGCAGGGTCATGGCAGCACCATCATGCCTCCCCTGTCGTCACCTGTCATAAGCTGTTCTGTTGCGCTCAATGCGCGTCTCCACATGTAAATGTGTTCTGGACTTTACTTCTAACGAAAAAGACTCAAGTGAAACATGAAACGTAACTTATATAATAAAAGCAAGACATCTTTTTTTAAATCATTTGCCTTTGCCCGGTCCTTTTTAACGAACCTGTGTGCCTTAAGTTGGAACCTTAAGTTTTCCCAGTTATACTGGGTGGCGTTGTGGCAACCTTATTTATTTTAAGCCAACTATTTCGCATCACCCCCCACTCTGCTACATTTGGCGTTGTGGCAACCTTATTTATTTTAAGCCAACTATTTCGCATCACCCCCCACTCTGCTACAGATATTAACGTTACTTGCACTTCACGGTCGCTAACAGCCTTCGAGCATATTTAATCAGGTCCTCACGGTTAGTTGTAAGAGTTTTAAAGACAACATGACTCGGACTTGGCTCCGGACTCGGGCGGAAGTGCGTCGCTGTTGCAGTTTTAAAAAGAAGCGGGAAAGATCTCACGCTACGCATTATCGATTAAACAGTACAATCTGAAGCATAAACAATTCTACTGGTTGTAACTACCTGCACACTGAAATCATACATATAATTTCACTGGATATTAATAAAGTATATTACCTTATTCAGGCCGTAGAAGCTCCTCTTCGTTAAATGACGGACACTCCCACAGCAGCGCACTGCGGCTGTGCAGAACCAAACACGTCACTCCAGCCAAGGCACGCAGGCGTCATGATGTCATGACGCAAAAGACCCGCCTCAAAACTTATAATTTGAACTTTCTAAACTTGACAATTTTAATCTGAATGGCAATAAAACCTTACTAAACTTAAAAAACACCCCTTTGGACTTAAACATTTTGAGATGAATGAAGATTTTGGCTAGTTTTGAGTTTTTTCACATCTTAAATTATTACCTCAAATAGCATTCGGGTTTACAGTGCATCTAGAAGACAAAAATAATAAAACAGTATTATTATAATAATAATGATAATAACAATAACAACAACAACAACATAGTGCTTCATCAGGAACCCAAAGTGCTTACAGCTGTGATTGGACACATATTTTGGATAAAGGGATGATCATAATAAAAAAAGGTTTCATGTAAACACGTCAATTGGAAGATTCTTTTTGGATTCTGCTAAATCTGAAAGAAATTCTGATTGGAAACATCACCCCCACACACTTTTTTAAGCGGCATCGTTCTTTCATGTGCACATGTCCGTCATGGGGACTGCATTGATAACAGTCACACGGTCAATCATGTACATCCAAAGCAGAGATAATTCATGGTAGAAAATATTAAGCCACTCTCGCGTTATTTCGTTTGCTTAAAACACAGGTAAAGTACAACCTTATCTGCAGTTGTTTTAGTAAGTCGCTCTCATGGTGTTACATCTCTAGGTAGGCCTAAAATGTGCATGATCAGAAATGATGATTTTCTGGCCTTAAACAGCATCAGCAACCTAGGAAATAGAGTCACTGTGAAGTATTTTTCCAGAGTAGTGGTTAATGATGAAATAATTCATTCACAAAACTACTTGCGTATTTTTCGGAGAAACTCGTACACTGTCAGTCTTTCTGATCGAGAGGAAAGTATTTTCTCTGTGAAGACATTCATTGTCTGTGATCTGGGGCCGGGGGAGACATGTTATGCAGTGGGGAAGTACTACCAAAAAGTGAAACAGGACATCTGTGGTCAATTTAAGAATCCTTGTTATTTCATCCCTGTAGGGAAAAGTCTGGGGCCTTTAGTTGCTACATGCATCTCAGATAAAGGAAAAGTGTCTGTTAATTAAAACTGTGAACAGAAATGTTGACATTGTCTTCAAATTCATTAACCACAGTGAAATACTCAGATAGATGTGGAATGATGACGATAAATGATGATGATGACTTGAATGTATGTTCTGTGTACTTTTTGTTTTGTTTTTTTCTACATTTAGACTGTAATGACCTTTCAGCCATATTAATCTAGAAACTGCATTAAGACGATACTGAAAACATTGCATTTTGCATTGCATTCGGTGAATGTGTGGATATGTATGAGCTGTAAAGTGAATCTGGAAATGACTTGAAATTGGAAAAAAGTTCTTGCATAATTTTTGTTTTAGTTCTTAGTTATTGCCTTGATAAAACAAAATATGAGCTATAGGCATTATGTATGACAGTTGCCAAAGTGAAATATGAGCTACAAAGTGACCAGATCCTGCCATGAGCTATGTAGGAGACGTATATATAGGGCTTATATGTGGATATAAAGAAGCAATACAGGAGACCTATATGCACCTCAATGTTGCCTATATGTGGCATATACGCAGCATATATATTATCATGTGTGTATATATGCTGTATATATGCAGCATATATGCACCTCAATGTTGCCTATATGCAGCATATATACACATATATGCAGCATATATATGATAATATATGTGCATATATCCTGCATATAGGATTTATATATGCGCATATATCCTCATATAGGTTCTTTCCATGTGGGGTAACTTGAAAATCTCCAAAAGTTTTAGCCCCATTTACCTGATTTAGTTCTATTTTAGCCTTGTTTTGATCCTAATTTGTATTGTTTCAAGTCTTGCTTTAAGCGTTTAATTGAGATAATCGAGATGGTTTAGTAATAACGACAATATGATATCGGTCTTGCAATATTCAAGATAGTTATTAAAATTTTTTCATATATCATGCGGCCCTAATACACACATTGGCCACCGGCAAAGACGACCGTCAAACTAGTCTTCAGAAGCCGAGATTCTAAAGGTTGTTTAAGGCCACATCTTTTTCAATACTAGTCTCGTCTGAAGTTACTAGAAGATTACCTTAAACTAAGACTTTCATAGCTCCTATTTTCCTTCAGTTTTCAGCTGACCCACAATTTCAATGTGGACTGCAGTTGTCATGACCTTCCCTCGACACCTGCCTATTGTGCGGCGTTCAGTTTGTGCTGATGCTTTTAAAAATAATAAGCTCCCCCTTAAAAGTAAAAAGCTTTGATTTCATGATTATACCAATACTTTCCAATGCAGTCCAGGGCTATGAGGTCTATTTCATGCTGTAATGATTTTCACAAGGAGAGAAAATATTCTGACATTGGCACATTTGTCCATTTTTTTATTCTCCTGCAGGAAATGGCTTTCTTAGCCCTGCAGCTTATCCAATTATAGATTTACAGCAGCAGGGCAAAGCCAACCGCATGATATAGCCGTAGTCTATTTATTTTTTATTTTTTTGCCTTTGGAACAAGTCCTGTCATCATCCCAAATAGTGGTTGATGGTCGTAATTGCAGAAGCATTGATCTGGTGGCTCCATGAAGTGAACACAAACAAAGCAGATGAAGAAATAAGGACTGAGCTCTCGGTAATATACTATCTGCTTCCATGGATGTTTTTCAAAGCATTGTGTGTCTTGATTGTGGACTACTGGATTGCTGCAGATCTATAGGGTGCGTTAGAACAAGTGGTTATGACATGTTTATGTATTTGTGCCAAAGTTCATTCCGTCTTCCGAGTGTCTTGACTTTCCTTTTTGTTAGACACGCAAGAAGGATGAGAATGAGGGATGTAAAAAAGGAGACAGCCAGCAGACAAACAAGAGCAATAAATGAACAAGCACAACAAAGGAGAGAACAATGCAAGAGTCATCCGTGCTGAAAGTAACAAGATCAAAGAGACCGTCGAGATGAGGAAACGTGGACCAACATAAATGAACTGGGATGACGGAGCACATACCTTATCGCGCATTACAAACGCTGGCCTGGAGAAGACGTCCGTAAGTTGTGTTCGCTTATCTGGCTTACTGTTTTCCGAATTTTCAAGTCATGTTAATGTCACGATCCCAGGGCTTCATGCTTGTTGTGCAGGTCAAGAACACAGACCAATGTGCGAGAAAAGTGTAATCCACAAGCAAAGTAATGACTGGGGCATGCAGCATTAGGCCCGGGTGCGAGATCTGTCCCTAAAGAATATGTTGACACCCAATAGTGATCAAAACCATTGTTAAGGTACCCCAAAAATATAGAAATATTGTCAATTCCTTTGAGACATTCTGACCCGCCTTCTTGGTCTATGTACAATTGAATAAGTAAAGCGTGGTTGCCATGCGTGTGGAGGTTCGACCCTCGATTATTTTCCTAAGAAAAGCATAATCCGGCCACGCAGCAAACTTGCCTACTCTGTCTTTAGACTTTGAACCGCGTAAGCAAGTTCATTTCGACTTCTGAGTCTACAGCATGTGGAATGTTTCTGTATTTTCAGTATCAATTCTCTCATGCTCTGGTGATTGTTCCACTTTTACAGCTTTAGCATAAAACTCTATTATTGAGTATCTATCTGCCCACCTTGAATATTCTCATTCATGGAGGTAAGTTACAGTTTAACCATTGCTTATATCATAATTAGATCTAAACTGCAGACTCTCTCATCTGTGCTTCCCTTATAGAACAGGCATTTCCTGTGGAACCTGTCCAGATCTGATGCTGTAGTTAATCAGTACGAAGCCCCGTAAACGTAAATTGACATTATCTGGTGATGTCCCCTGATTGAATGGGTTTAATAAAGTGAATCTGAATAATTATATGTGAATCTGGGCAAGTAGCAGAACAAACACTGTCATTGTTTTTTTTTTGTTTTTTTTCTTTTAAGATTAAGTGACATATTTTTATAGAAAAGCTTCCAACTGTCACACACCTGGGATTGAACCGTGCGGAGGAGATGCCCCGGACAGAGTTTGGTGACATCACCGGGATTGTATATGTGGTCTTCTACCATTCCCATGGCTGGTTTTCGTGACTGCCACACCCACCAGATATAAATATGGGTGGTGTATAGTATTCAAATGTAGGTTGAATGAAAAGGACCTGAGAGAAGCAAAATCTTTTGAATCTTTTTTTTTGTGTCAGAAAAAAAAACTGTTTAGCAACTCACTGGCCCGACAACAACCATAAATCATGATAAATTATGTTATTCACTGGGACGTAAAAGCTGTTCTTCAGGACTTGTAAACAGCACTGTATTTTAACCATTGACCATTAGAGCAACCGGTGAATCTGACTTCTGTAGTGTCTTTGTTCTTTGGTTATATTTATCAAAATCCTCAGACATTTCTTTTATGGGCTTTCTAGATTCTTGACGCTTGTTCTGACTTGTTAAAGTGAGGAGACTGCTAATAGAAAAAGGAGTGGAATTGACACTTGTAAGGTGTCAGTAGTAACGTGTGTCTGTGGAGGCGCTGTGTCCTTGCAGACAATCATGATGAGGCCTCTTCGAGGAAAGATTTGTAGCTGAGTGCCGCTGCCATCATGGACAACAATATCCTGTGAGTGACACCTCAGCTGTTTCTTCTGCACAAAATTGTTAAAGGGTTCCAATTATTAAAAATAAGAAGAACAACTCTATTGACTCACTCATCACTCCAGTTCAGCAGATAAAAATCACTTAATTTCACATTGCATTCCAAATGGCTGACAACCATTACAGATAATGGCTCTGCCAAGGACAAGGTCTCCCATTGCCACGTCAAACACTGGGAGAGACAGATGTGGCCAAATTAAAGCAATAATGCGAAGAGCCAAACAAAAGAAGAGAGCGCATAAAATACTTTGCAAATTGCAAGCATTAAGTCAAACGGTAATTATTTCAACATTAAGACATGGGTACTGTTTGTTTTCTCAAGATTCTTCAAACTGTGTTGAAGTCATTTTCATCCACTGTTGTGAGGAAGAAAGAGCTGCGTTGAAGGGCAAAACTCTAGACTCGCAATCTATGTCCCTCACCTTTTAGACACTGTATGATCAGTAGTTTAGTTCATGCCGCTCAATAGAGATTTGGCTAACCTGGGATCCCCCTGGAAGAGCTGAAGGAAGAGTGCATGGCTGTGACTTGGCCCCAGACAGAGCAGGAGGAAACGGATGGCAAATCTATGGAACTTAAATTGTGTCTGAATGATTGGTGGATGTAATAACTATGAAAATACTAAAGAACATTCTTAGACAAACTGCACAGCAAGTGGACTTTTGATGGATTCCTAAAGAGTATTTCTCACATGGGTTGTAGAAGAAGCACTAGGAGTAAGAAAAACATTTTAGTAGCAGTATTTGGAGTAGTAATACCACAGTAATAGTACCAAGAGAAGGGCGCCAAGGTGTTAGCCGCAGTAACAAGGTATATAGTTGGGAAAAATGCTGGCATTGCTTCTAATGATAATGATGCCTGATAAATCTCATAAATATAACTCCATGGTGCGCCTTAATACAAATTGTGGAACAGTTGATGGACTCCAGTGGCTTTAATCACTAAGCAGTTTTATCAGTGTTTAAAATTCATTGCATTATATTATGTGAGGAGCAAACAATGCAAATCATTGAAGTGTGAAGCCACTGGGTAATTGATCCCGGCGGAATTACGACTGTCTGTTTTAAGAAGGAGAATTGCACATTTATTTAATTTTTACATGTGTAGCCTTTCTTTGCAAATCTGTTTTTTGTCTGGGCATGGTGATATAAGCTCCCTATGGTTTTCAGTAGTGTCCAAAACAGTACGTGTATCACTATCCGGCTGCTTTTGCGTCTCTCTGCAAAAGGTTGTGCATGTGCTAGTGCTGTGATTTTTCTGTAGCGCTATACGAAGTGGGAACGATTGATTTAGCAACGTGGTCCTCTTTTGTGTCTGGAGTTGCAATTTAGATTTAGAAGACAGAGGGTCCGCAATCAGGAAGAGGTGGTAATCAATTTTTCTGGTTGTGTGTGCGCGCGCGCTTGTGTGGGCAGCTGCAGGAGAGAAACCCAGGGCTAGAAGCATGACCCAAATGAATGCGCTGTAGTCCCTCGCCTGACACACTGGTCACTTTGTTAATCACGTGCCTCTCCTTATGCACAAATCAACCAGATTAGTCACATCTGTAGCAAGAAATCTCAATCTAAAGAAGCTCCCAGCAAAATGCAAATCTGTTTAAGAGTGTGATAAATACTTTTCACACCACGGACAAAAAATATTATGAAAACAACCCAGACCAGATGGTTACTTTTGGAAAACCTTTGCTATGATGCTATTTTTTGCTTTGAAATTAAAGCTAGTTGATGTATCTAGTTGATGTATTTAGAAATAAACTATTGATGGCATGATTGAACACTCACTTTTCTATGAAGTGTCAGTTTGATGCAATACTGCGGTTTTATTGAGAAAGACAATAATGTGCAAAAGTTTAAACATCTGTGTTTCGGTGATTGGAAGTAAAGTGCTAGCAATATATCTATTGCTAATTTCTCAAGATTAATTTGCATGTGTATGCACATGTGTGCTGTGTATTTCAATGTACAATTCACTAACCCGTGTGAATATAAAAATTAAGACTATATGTAACTATCTCACAATTGCTGAAACAGTGGGCCTGATCATCCGCCTGGCGCAGCAACAGCGTTAGCGCAGAAGAGTGACATCTTGCGTGCACAAATGGGTGTCTGTCCAGCCCATGTACAGCCCCATTTCAACCCACTTACTGCGTTGAGTCTGGAGCTGAAGATTACACAGAGCGCACCTCCGCAGCGCGAAAGTCTAATCTAAAGCCTGCGTTTAGAAACACAAGATCGGGCTCTGTCAGTCTATTGGAGGTTAGCTATCAAGCGCATTATATCCTCAAAATGAATAATCTGTATTTGTCCACTGTAAATAAATAATAATAATTTAATAATCATATTTTTCAAAGATGACTTTTGCAACCTTACACACCTTACACAGTGTTTTTGACAGTCACATCCAGCCACATTAATCATGCCTAACACAACTTGAGAGATCAATCAGTAAATTAATTTCTACATCCTGCCGAGCATCAAACACGTGTCAAGCTGTGCGAGCCTGATGGCTGATTCCTCCAGAAGAAATTATCATTGTATCTGTCAAAATAAAAATTAGACCTACTGAAGCATTAAAGGGTGGACACAGTTATTTTCCCAACAAAGATGTGATTTATTTTTCAAAAGAAATGCGCACTCTGAGGTCTGACATCTAGTTTTGAAGGCTTACATCTGTGGAACCTTTTTTGTATTTATAATTTCATAACAAAAATGTGTATTTAAATTAGTTAACAAATTGTTGTATTATTTGAAGTGGGATTAACTTTTTAGTAATGCCAGCAGAAGTAAGTTGTAATACAGTTGCACACGTTATAGCAATATGGTGAAGGTTAAGTATTAGTGGAGAAATGAATCCTCTGCTTTTGAAACATCTTCATCCCACTGGAGAAACCTGTCAGCTGCAGGCACCTAAACATCTGCAGATGGGTCTGCTCTAGACTTGGGCTATCAATTCCAGCACTGCAGTCAGACGTTTTAGCCTATTGTGCATGTTTTCTTAATAAGTGTAGAAGAACTTGCTGTGCTTTTACAATATAGTCTTATTGCACTTGGGGGTGGGCGCTCATAAGCTTTTTGCTTCAGCTCACTCCTTTTGAGCACAATGTATACTGCTCAAATAAACAAATAAACTAAACTAAACTAGGTTGAGAAGTCGTACCATTTTAATGACAAATGCAGAAAAGTTCATTGACCAAAACATTATAAAAAAATTTTAATAAAATAAAAACCATGTAACAACAATTTTAACTGCTGGGTCAGTACTAATATGTGTGTAATGTGTTAAAATCTGTATTGGTTTACTTACTAACATGGAATTTGATACAGAATGAGGACACCGTCCCATCAACAGTTTTTGAGTATCCATCCAAACCTGTGCAAATGAAGGAAGTTTTCCGTACTATATAGATGCAGTTAGGACTGGAGTTGGCAGTGTGGCTGTTTCTGTCTGCACTGTTGAGTGAAGACGGAGGTGGCAGTGAGCCTGCGGTCTGCTATTAATTTGTACAACTGTCTCTGAGATGAGCTGTGCTAGCAGTTAGGGCACTGTTCTCCCATTTTTTTTCACTGCAGTGCAGTCGCGCTTAAACCTGACAAATGAATGCGGCTTATGCTACAAAGTAAATGTGTGATCTATCTCCCAGCGCTGTATAAGTGCCGTTTATTTCCCCTCATTGACATTCTGGTCTCTATCAGTCAGCGCTCGTGTCCGGCCTAATGTCATGGGCAGAGCTGTAACGCAAGGACAATAACGGAGCCTTGTTCGGCAGTGTCCCTGGAGCCAAGGCGTTCTCATTACAGTGTATAGGAGGCGGACTGGAGCAGAGTGACACTTTCACAACCCCACACTGGGCAGGACATAGCCGAGCGGTGCACTTTGGGCTTGTGTCAGTCAGAGCTAGATCACACGTCTAATAAGGAGGGACTTGACTTTGACGACTCATCATGGTTTGGCACATTCTAAAAAGGGAGGTGGAAGAACTACAACAATAAAATCATCCTCGAGCATATCACAATGCTTTTCAAGACTCCCATTTCACATCAACCAAACTTGCAGAATAAATGTGACTCCCATCAGATCTGAGATTGAAATGTCCTCTGCTGTGGGCACCTGTTGCTCCTGCAGGTTGCCTCAGTGACATAACACACCTTTTGTTTGTGCAGGCGCTCGAGAAGGGTTGTTCAAGTCGTCATCGGTACTGGATTGTTTGGAGCAGTGGTTCTGAACTTGTGGAGGTCGTCCTGCAAAAGGCAAAATGTCCACTCTAAGCAACCCAATATGATGACGACTCGACCAATCAATGTCTACAACTGTATTTGGGGCATTTTTCATCATCTCTATTGATCCAGGTTTGGGATGGGGACTTTTAATTACAGCAGCTCATACACAACTCATTCTGTGCTGTAACAGCGCCACAACCACTCACTTCACGTTTCCAATGCAGCCAGTGTTATTTTTCAGCAATATCGTCTACTATTAAGGCAAAATAAAATAACTAAATAAAGACTTGAATAGCATTAAATAAAGACTGAATTGTATCTATTATTTGCAAATCACCTCAAACACTGGTTTTCATTCACTTGCACATGTAAGAAACCATGAGTAACGGACAGTTTTGCAAGTCGGATTCTGCCTCATTAAAAGCTTCTATGGTGTAAATAACAAACGTCCATTGGTATTCCAGCAGTATTTTTTCCTTTCGCCTTTGTCTTTTATCTGTTTTTGTGTCTTCTGAGTCTGATACCAGGGAGTTGTGCCACTATTTCCTTCATTAAAATGTACTTAGCATGTTTGGCTTGTGTATTATACATTTATTATAAAAACAACCTTCTGAAGATTTTTACCTGTCTACATGTCGTGGTTACATCCTCTTGATACACACAAATCAAAAGCACCTCTAGTATGTAATGAACCTGAAGCAGCGTACCAATATGAACTGTAATCTATTGAGCCCTCCTCAAGGTTGGGTCAAAATTAACCGCATATTTGTGCGTGCAGTAAGACCTTGAATATGTCAGTGAATAGCAATTATGCAGTTTTCTATGCTTCATTGACGTGGAACTAAAACGTTTTACAACCATATTGTCTTCTGATAACGTGGAGGAAAACATACAGTAATAAGTCCATAGTATTGTGAGTTGGTTTCATATCAGAACGTAGATGCAATCATGTCTTCAATTTCGATGTTTTGTGTACGTATGTGACAGTAGAAAAAGGTCTCCATGATGTCTTCTTTCTCTAGGCGTTGCACACATAGGGAGTATTAACATTTGCAAATCTAAACTAGCAGCTTTTGCACACATAAAAAAAATGCTTAGGGCCAGGAAATGTTTATAGTACCACCAAAATCGCAATCGTACATATTGCCATTTTATAGATTGCGATTACAAGATTCAAGATTGTTTATCTGCCAAACCATGTGAATGATTTGAAATTATATTTCTCTCATCCTTGATTGTGGAGCGAGGGGTGGGGTAAGAGGGGTGGAAGGGAGGAGAGGCAGTTCAGCTTCCCGATGGCCTTGTGTATGTTTTTAAGTCGACTCGACCTTGCCTGTAGAATGTGCAGTCTCCTCCCTGAAGGCATTACCCTGAAGAGACTGTGTGATGGGTGCGTAGGGTCCCTGGTGATTCTGAGGGCTTTGCGGGTGAGATGGGTGGAGTACATGTCCTTAATGGAGGGGAGAGGAGCTCCACAGATCTTCTCCGCTGCTCTCACGATGCGCTGGAGGCTCCTTCGGCAGGAGGCAGTGCTGGCGCCGTGCCACACAGTGATGGAGCTGGTCAGGATGCTCTCTACAGTCCCTCTGTAGAAGTTGCACATAACAGAGGCTGGGACTCTAGCTCTTCTTAACTTGCGGAGAAAGTAGAGACGCTGATTACTTTTCTTGACCAGTGATGTAGTGTGCATGGTCCAGGAAAGGTTCTCTGTGATGTGCACACCCAGGAACTTAGTGCTGGTCACCCTCTCCACTGCAGCACCGTTGATTGTTAGAGGAGCATTCTGGACCCGCGCTCTTCGAAAGTCCTCAACAATCTCTTTTGTCTTCTCCACATTTAGAGAGAGATGGTTCTGTGTGCACCACATGGCCAGACTGCTCACCTCACTCCTGTAGTTTGACTCGTCTCTGTTGTTGATGAGACCCACCACTGTTGTGTCTTCTGCAAACTTGATGAAGAGATTTGAGTCGTACTTTGGAGCACAGTCATGGGTCAGCAGAGTGAACAGGAGGGGGCTCAGCACACAGCCTTGGGGAGACCCCGTGTTCAGTGTGATGGTTCTGGAGGACTTTCCACCGACACGTACAGCCTGTGGTCTCCCCGTCAGAAAGTCCAGCAGCCAGTTTAACAGTGATGTGTTGATCCCCAGGTGGAGCAGTTTGTGTATTAGCTGCTGTGGGATTATAGTGTTGAATGCTGAGCTAAAGTCTAAAAACAGCATTCTAACGTAAGAGTCCTTTGTTTCAAGGTGAGTGAGGGCTGAATGAAGCGCAGTGAAGATGACATCTTCAGTTGAGGCACGTTGGGACCACAGCCTGCTGCAGATATGTGTTAAAAATGTCTGTGAAGACTTCAGTGAGTTCATCAGCGCAACCTTTCAGTACATGACCTGGTATGTTGTCTGGACTTGGTGCTTTGCGTACGTTGATCATGCTCAGAGATCTTCTCACACTCTCTGGAGATAGCTTCAGCACCTGGTCTTCAGGAGGGGGTGTTGACTTTTGTGCCGGGCTTCTGTTGACTGCCTTTTAGCGAGCAAAGAATTCATTTAGAGCGTTCAACAGAGAGGTGTCACTGTCACAGGTTTGTCGGGGAGGTTTATAGTCTGTGATGGTCTTTATCTCCTCCCACAGACTCCGAGTGTCTCTGCTGTCTCTGAAGTGATCAGTTATCTTTTTGGGGTGCCGTGGGACAAGCCCAAAGAGGACATTTCACCTCAGCAGATGACATATTTCCAGTTGCAGGTAGAACCAATGACAAGGTGAATCTTGAATCTGCATACAAAAAACAACTCAATACAGATGACGTCTTGAAAACCTTATATTGCAGTGTGTTAAAAGAAAACACTGCTTATTTTTTGTCAGCGATCAGTGACAACTTGACAGATTTTTACACAGGATGCCCTCCCTTTTGTAACCCTCCACCATACTGTGATAGGTGTCTTGCCGAGAGACACAAAAACATTTTGGGCGAGATTTGAACCAGAAGTGATATTGTCCGATTGTTTGATTTCTGCTCAAGAGATGAAGCGCTCTTGGAGAATACTTTTAGTAATTTACGCTTGTGCTGCCCATGGATTACTGCACATAATTGAACGTCAAAATTACATTGAGCGTCTTTAATGAGATGGATCTATGCGCGAACAGGACTCCTGAGACAAAGCGATCGCGATCCATATTTTGTTTATTGCAACTCCTGTCCGCACCCACAAATTGACACCGCGCGCTGATGTATTATTGTGGAATCAATTCCAACTCTCGGGGCATTTTATCATTTTGTCATAATGCTATAGAGACTTTTTCCCCTCTCTGCTCTTCCCCTCTCTATCTCCCTGGCTCAACAAACTGCAGTCCCTTAGGTTTTCTGCGAGTGTGCACCGATTGCCTGTAGCTTAACTTAAGAGGACGTGTGTGTGTGTTTAATAGGCGGGGAGTGAGTTGGGGGCCCCCTCTTTCTCTGCGCTCCTGTCTGCTTTTGTTCAACACATCTCAGGCCCGATCAGGCAAGCCGCGCCACAGCCTGTCACCGAGGCGAGTGACAGTGTCCTGACCAGCCACTTTCCTTTTGAATCAAATGCCTCAGGATCTGCCCCCGGGCTGTCAGGGGCGCGTGCCATCGGGGGCCTGGGGTATGGGAGTCCTGCAGTTAGCTCTGGCTCATTTTGATTAATGGACCTCTCTCTGCCCCTGAGTGAGCAATTATCAGAGGGTAGGCAAAGTCGTTCATCACTGTAGCTGAGCAGCAGGTCTCTTCCACTGTGGACGTCATACCTGGCACATCCCACACAACAACAACACGCACAGGTTCGCTAAAGGTCCGTGATCGTCTTCTCGGATACGTCCATGCCCATAGGTTAGCCCGGGTCTTTAAGATTCAATCCTGTGCATCATTGCGGGCTCAGGTTTCCAATCTTTCCTCCGTTCACCCCCCTTAGCATGACCGGTGAGAGTTACCGTTGTGTAGTACGCTGTTATAGTCCACCACATGTGCTCAGAATACTAACAAGATCAGCGCCTCTAATAACTCCACAAGCTGTTGCTCTCTTAAATCTCTGTGTGCACAAAGGGTGTTATAGCACAATGTGTTTTTATTACTGTGTTGAAGAGCTAATGCGCAACTATTTTAACTTTTCCCACAACAAGACATGAATATTTACATCCACATCTGTCCGGTCTTTCGCACCTGCTTTGGTGACTTCTTTCTGAATGCTCCAAGGTGCTATAGTAACTAGTAAGCACTCATCCTTCATTCTGGCCTCTTCTGACTTGTAGCAGTGAAGTACTTATTAAACACTTACATTTGCCTCTTCAGAAGAAATTAATAAAGGTTCAAGGTCTTTCTAGAAAGAAAAGGGGACAATGTAAGAACACGTTAGTAAAGCGCATTAGGGAGATACAACTTTAAAATGTGTAAGGCCACTGAAACAAAAGCTCTATTTGAACTTGTATTGGTCAACCTTTACTTTTACCCAAATAGTGTAGAACCAATCCTTTCTCTAAAGTCTGTTGCAATGGCCTGGCCTGCCAGACACTCCTCCTTTCTGTTCAAAAGAAGAACCGTATGGGCGGCTGCTCGCAGCCAATCATTTCACGATTTTACCCACATTGGTCCAATCACGCACCAAGAGACGGAAGTCGTCACCTGTCACCACCACGCACTCTTCCAAAACATTAAAGATGGCGGCCGATACACTGTTTTCTTCTGCTCTTTCGTCTGTTTTAAATCATTTGGAAAATATGAAATCCCTAAAACCGGAGCAATTGTTGAGATCATGCTCGCTCCCAGACTATGTCTTTGAAATGTCTATGAAAAGGCATGTCGTTTGGCAGGCCAGGCAAGGTAAGGGGCACAATCACTCAGAGTTACACAGCAGAACATCTGGCAAGTTGTTTTTTCCTACATTTTCTGTGAAACTACAACTACTTATTTGAATAACTTTGAATGTAAAATGTTGAGTTGTATTTCTTTGTCCTGCAGTGTACTTGACAAACTGCACATAGCTATATGTGTGTGTGTGTGTGTGGTATTATGGCAGATATATATTCACTGAATAATTCAAGTTTGACCCTCTCAACTTGACTCGCCACGAGCACAAGGCCAGAGAAATGCACTGACCTCAGTATTGTGTCTATTAGTGTGACTGACAGACAGCTCTTAGTATTCATCTGACGATGTTTTGCCCATCGTTGACCCTTCATTTATGCGCCTCATTTACAAACTGATTTTGAATGGCCTGTTGCTTTTGCTTTTCGAAGTTTTCTGAAAAACTGCATAAAATAAAATAAATCAATGGAAGAATGTTTGGTACTAAAATAAAAATAAAAACGATTTGAAAACTTTTTTCCCACCTACTAATTCCATTTCTTACTAGTATAATATACTACTTCTAACTACTACTCCTTTGCTCACTGAACTTTCTCCTCCCTCCAAAGCTGTTTCAAGGACACTGGCATACAGCTCATGTTGCTTACTTGTGCCAAATCAACTTGTAATAAACTCTACAATGGGCAGACTTGAATGGTAACTACTGCCCCAATGTATTGTCTTGATCATAATGAAACTAGTCTTAGACATTGAGTCAGCATGTTCTCTACACTTGGGAATTTCCCTGTCACCCTACACACACAGCATCACATGACTACAAGCAGATGTTGTTCACTTTGCAACTGAAAAATAAAAATAACAGAATGTACATACTGAAACCAAAGTGCTTATACATCAATGCTCGTGTCAACAGAATGCTTTTAGGAACAAATGCCATTATCCAAACAGTTATTCCTCATCGGCGCTCACCATTGACCTGCTGCTTACTTGAATCTATCGGACAATTACGTGCTTGTCTGGTGTTGACCCCAGGAGCTAATGGCCGAGGAGAAAGTCCTGAAACGGATTTTCTTTTAGCACTGTCTAATGGGCCGTCAACCCATACATTATGAATGTCGAACAAGCTAACACAACCTGTGGCACTTCGCTATTAACACTCTTTTCTATGCATTGATTTCTTTCTGTACTTGTGGCTAATGATTTTCGCTTTTTTTACGCATGCGGGTGGATCTGTTAAATACTGTGTGTCGTAGGCTGGCTAAGAAAGCGCCTCTGGAATGCATTTGAACCAAGAGATTTTATTTGATTTTTATCAAGTAACCATGTGTAATGCATTTGAGATGAGCCGTGTCTGTGTGGCGAATAATGTGTATTCATGAGAAGCCCAGGCGCAACCAAAAAGCACCATCATTACTCCATAGTTTGTGAATCTTAAAAACTGATTTTCCAGTGCGAGTTGTTCTTCGTGAAAGAAGTCATCTTGTTTTGTGTTATTTTGGTTTGGTGACAGTTGGTTTCCGGGCAAACTGATAAATATATATATATCTATTCTGAATTCCTTGTGTGTCACGTCAAAATTCTCTCAACAAGATATGCAAATTTCTACATTTTGTAAAAATGATGATGTCTCATATTGTGTTGTCCATTGCATTGTAGATACAGTAACTTACTCAGACCCTATTCATAAGAGATAAACTGACACTTTGTCTAAATTTATCACTTGTTGCATGAAAAATGCCATTTGTTGTATTAGAGCATGTTCCACCAAATTAAGTAATATCCTAGAATGCGCTTTCAATGGTAGTTCTTCGTTGAAAGATTAGTTCTACTTGTGTCAAAAAACCCATTGATTTCACATGCTACATACAAAGACTCCTCCGAGTGTTTGGGCAGAAACTGGGGCATCGCAGGAATGCCAATACTAGTTTGAAGCAGCCACAGGCTCTGTTTTTCTCCCCTTCTTTTTTGGCCAATCTCTTCAAGGTTCACCACAGCAAACCAAAGTCTGGCACATGTGGTTTCATGAAATTTCCACACTGAACCTTTGTCTCCAACATAACTTTGGCCAACAAACAACTAGCAACTAAACCAACAAGTATCTACTGCAGCAGGAGTTCGGACAACTTCCTATAGGAGTACAAAGAGAGAGAGAGAGAGAGCTTACGATGAGCAGGCTTATCAGGAGAATGTGCAGCAGTGATATTTCTTCAACCTCACCTTCATTTTCCCTAAATGTGCATTTAACCATTTTTCAATGCCAGAGCCATTATCTTCCTTTGGAAACCTGGAGTATTAGTCTGCAATGTGTATTCACAATCACCAGTGACCCTGTGTTATTATGCCATGCAGTGTGTCCGTTGTGCACATTAGGGTATTATTTATATATATATATAAACTCAAACAAACAAAAGCAGCGATTAGGAAGATTTATTGGCATGTATATTAGTTTTGGCAATCAGACCCCGGCAGCAGACGTCGATGTATGCATTAAAGTCAGTATGGATGAACAGGTTGGAGTTAGAGAAGATCTTTTATTATTATAGTGCCTTTCACAGACATGGTCTCAAAGCGCAATTTTACATTCACTGCACACTCAGTGGTGGTAAGCTACCGTTGTAGCTTCAGTTTCCCCTGGGGGAGACTGACAGAAGCACTGTCGCAACATCTGCGCCGACAGTCCCTCTGACCATCATCATTCATTAAGGCCTATTGTACATGTTTTTTAGTGGTAGGGGAAACTGGAGTACCCAGAGGAATCCTACGCAGACACGGGGAGAACATGCAAACTCTTCTCGGGGTGGAGCACAGCTGGGAAGCGAACAAACCATGATTGCTGGAGGCTTAAAAGTGGGTCCAAGGGTGATGATTGGCTGCTACGGCCGCGTGGCCCTTATGCTGGGGTGGAGCTGTGGCTCTCACGGAAGCGATCATTAGCTGGAAGTAGGTGAGTTTTCCAGGTTGAATTAGCCTATGGCTTCATTATTTAAGTTTAAATCAAATCAACAAAACCTGTGAAACATTTTCCCTATTCTTAAATATATATATATATATATATATAATCAGACATTACCAGGAAGCGAGTATAGTGAGTGAGTGAGTGGTTGTTGGTGGTCGGAGGAGCCGATGGCGCAGACTGGTTGCCTCGCTTCTGTCAGTCTACTCCAGGGCAGCTGTGGCTACAATAGTAGCTTACTACCACCAAGTATGGAGTGAATGAATAATGCCATGTAAAGCGTCTTTGAGTGTACAGAAAAGCGCTATATAAAACCGATGCATTATTATTATTATTATTATTGTAGGCATATTCAAAATGTAAAAATAGGTCAAATAAAAAAACCTAACAGTGAAAAGCTATCTTCTCCTATATGTCTGGGACATTTGCCACTGCACATCGGCAGTGTGAAGAAGCGTGTCCACCTCCCATCTAGCAGTGTATCTGCCTGTCTGAATCTTCTGCCATTTGCTTGGCCTGCTTTTTCTACCACCATCACCGGCCGCCACTCCTATCTTTTGCTCACATCTTCATATCACTCCGATTTTTCACACGGTAAGATGGAAATTGAGTGGGAGGACTGGGCTACAAAATAAGATGGAGGTCTTGCAGTGGACAAAAATAAAATCCAATTTCAACACAAAACCTTATTGGCTCCCATCTCAAACTGCAGCCTCCTGCCCCCAGATGGTTACCCCCCTCCTCATCCCGCGAACCATCTCGAAGCTTGGCACTCACCTGCACATCTCTCGAATCTCAAAAAGTGACACACAGCGTGAGGGCGAAAACGATCGCAAAAGAAACCCAATCCACAATCTCTCTCTGCAGTATTTGACACACGCCAGTGCCCTTTTTTTTCCCTTTTTTTTTTTAAACCACCGCTTCAAACTACTATAATAGATCATGTAGGTGAAGCTGCCATACTCTGTGATACTCAAAGTCAGCTCGGACTTTTCAACTCTTTCAAAGGTTTAAAAAGAGTGCACTGTTTTACCCACACGATTTTATTGGACTCAGTCAGATGTGCTCCTGAGCTCACAATCAATTTTCCCTGTGGTAAGAAATCGACTTGGGGAGTGCTCTGTTAGACCCTATATATATATATATATATATATAAAACGCTAAGTTTGGAAACCAGAATGTGCTGAAAATATTTGAATTCCAAACGTCCTAGTATAGCGATATGTAAATGTAATGATGGGTGGCAGCATCTCAGCACAACGCCATGAAGTGTCGGGACCAATTTGCGCTGTGACATGTGTTTTGTCGCTGTGTACAGGTGAGGCGAGACAAGGTGATGCAAATTATGGGAACTAGCAGAGAAAATGCATAATACATGCCGCCAGATGGAGGGGGTCTGTTCAGCGATTTTGGGGATATTGCCGGTTACAATTACAATATTTACTTTAGTCAACATTGATGTCGCCCTGAATAACAACAAAGACACCCACATTACACAAAGCAAATGAGAGAGCTTTGTTTCAGTATCCATTACCTGGGGTTTTGTTGGATGATTTGGTCCAATTTGTTGCTTTGTAATTTAGTCACATGGCGGCATGACGTGGAAATAGAGCAGGATAAGAAGCAACGCTGTCCTTCAAAATCAAATGGAGCTAAGTTATGGATTACTGTAACTCACATTTGCAGATGAAAATGTATTTTTAGGCACCACCGTTTCGGACAAACTTTGCTGAAAGAGGTGAGTAAAGACGACATTAGGCTTTCTTACTCAACCCACATAGAAACCAAATGCTCAAGCAAAAACAGCTCACTGTGATAGGCAATAAGTAGTTTTTTTTTTTTTATGTTTACAGAGTTTAAAGCCACAATGCAGAACATTTCAGGTCATAATTTAGGTTTTCAAAGTCATCAGCTGGACTGGGTTGTTTGAGTTGAGGATGTTTTGCCTCTCATCCATATCCTGATATGTAACTAAACTAAATACCTACAATACCAAAGCATTTTCAAACCTCATGGTTGGCTACAAGTATTCAAAGTAAGGTCTGAGGCGAGCCCGCTATCAGTTAACTACATTTAAGGCACCAATAAAAAAAGGAACCCGAATGGATTGGGTGAAAAGTTATGTCAAATGGCTACAAATTAACATTGTTCCCGGCCTCACTGTTAACAAAGGCAGCACATAAAACTGTAACCCTGAAATAGAAAGTTTTCAAATGAAATGTATGTAAAGCAGCAACTCTGTTCCCCCGCTTTTCTCACTTCTCACCAAAGTGGAAAAAAAAATAAAAAGCTCAAACACTTGTGTGTCCAACAAACTAGGCACCTCCTTATATTTGGAGGGTGAGCAAAGAAGATCCCGCGAGTTGTAATCTACTTGACTGACAGCAGCATACAATGGCTTTCTCAACATTTTAACCAGAAGATGTTCGATAAAAGCAACGCAGCTGATGAGAATAGAACAGAGGCAGGAGACAGAGGCAGGAGCAGGTGAGAAAATGCTCAGTGCCACGTGAAGATAAGAGAAAGATGAAACACAGCGAGGTGAAGGGAGAGAGCCTGACAACATCTTGGATTTTGTTATTTTTGATATAAAGGGTCGAACCAGAATTGATTATTACAGTGGAGTCAGTGGCCACTTCCAGACAAATGGCAAAGAAGTGCTTATGAGAAATAGACACAATACATTCCGATTGAATAGAAATAGCTATTTGGATGCAATTGACAAATCACTAAGGATTCATTTTTTTGGCTGAATTCCTGAAGTTCATCAGTCTTCTCTCAAATGTTAATGTTTTAAATGAGCACAATGAACTTAATGTTGATTCTATTACCACCAGTGTTAATTTTGTCATCATTTTAGTCAAAGTGGTATTTTTGCTGACTAAAATTAGACTAAAAGTAAATTAATGAGACTAAAATTATAACTAAAATGTCCAGATATTTATGTCGACTAAAAATGACTGAATAAAAATCAAAAGAAGAGACTAAAATTATCCAAACTTCCAATGACAGTTTGAAAGACCCTCATGTCATTTACATTCATTGCCAAAGAACAGGTCTGTGTTCTGTCCATGTGGAGAACAAACATGAAGTAGAAGATTAAAATAAATATTATGAATGTAAAGTTTACTAAATACATTTTAGATTAGAGTATCCAAACTGTTGAGAGTTCCATTGACAAACACAGCAAAAAACACAACATTATCTGCATCTCCTGCTGAAATAACAAATAAAAGCCCCAAAATGGTTTTATACCAAATTAGAATAACGTGTCTCGCCATTTCTCCAGGCAAAATTAAGATTTTTAAGCCTTCATTGTGTATGTAAAAACATTTTTTTATAATGTCAGAAAAGCATCCCTATAGAGCAAATGTAATATTTCTGTGTGATCAAATGTTTAGAAAGAGCCTTGTAGATGGCTCAAAAGCAGGTTAAATCAGCGAAATCCCATTATAGAGACTGGGGCTAAAGTTCCGTTGGACCCGGGAGTAGAACGATGACATCATCACTTAACAAACGTATTCGATTTTATTTATTTATTATTTGTTTTCAAAATTCTGCAGCCCTATACAGAAAAACTTGTTAGGGTTAAATTGTCCAAAAGAACTAATTCCAATATGATGTTCTTCGGTTTGCATTGTGGCTTGTGCTGCTTTCTTTGGAAACCAGGTAAAAAAATGTCCCAGTTGAAAAGTGCACCTGAACGTTTGCACAACAGGGGAAAAGATCTAGGGAACTCACGTCCCAACTTTGACCCCTAACGGTGGAAATCAACTAATTTGTTCATTTATTGTTTAAAGTGATCCTTTTTTTTACCTGGAGCTGTTGTTGTCCTAGAAGTCAAGTTACTTGTGAGAGAATTCATGCCCCAAAGGCAACTCAACATGGTATTTTAGAAAACTAGCAGAAGTTTTTCCTTTGAGAAGGCTTGAAACAAATGTTAACGGTTAATCACTAATCTGTGATCAAATACAGTATTGATTTGGTGACATCAGTTCCCACTTTCCAAACATAAAAAGCACTTAAAGTTATAGTCTGTAAGTTTAAATCTTATACTAATTTCAATTCAATACTTTATTAAATCCCCACGGGGCAATTTGTGTGCAGCCTGCAGGAACATTCAAGACACAGCCACACAGTCGACAGTGGAACATATAACTAATACAAACAATAAAAGACAACAATTAGGGTAAATGGTCTCAGCATATATAGCGCTTTAACACCTACTACATTAGGCTCTCAAAGCGCTTTACAGCAATGAACCACACACCCATTCATACTCTCATTCAGTCACCCACCTTGTCTGGTGGTTTAATTTTCTTACGTTCGTTATCCTAGTGCACAAAAATGTACACGCTTTCAAACTGCTATAAAAACCACATACTTTACTCTTTTTTCAAAATGTTTTCACAAATCTGAAGAATCACCTTCTCAAAACTACCAAACATGTTTATTTGGGGTTTTTAACCCTTTATATGCCCGTTTCAAAACAAAAACTTTGAAGTTTGTGTTACAAAACAACATAAAAACCTAATTATTTTTTATAATAGGAATAGTAGAGAGCTGGGGCTTTGGTGGATTTTAGGGCCTTGGATGTGTCAAAGTTGAGCCAAACATTGATTTGATTGCATTTGTAGTTTTTCTGTAGTGGACGATTCTTTATGTCAAAATGTTCTTATCTCCATTGACTTCCATTATAAAGAAATTCATGACTTCCAGTTTTCTTTGCTCTCCTATCACCATATAAAAGTCATATATTTTATAATGCCAGCATTTCTATTTGAAGAACAAGAGTCAGATTTTACATTTTGTCGGCAGATGAATGAAAATTGGGGTATTTTTCCATTATAATATAATGGGGCCATGGCAGAACCTGGGACTTTTCTGCCATAAAACTTCAGATTTTAAATCTCACTGCAATACAGGAAAAAGTAACATATCTGTGATGTCAGTATTTCATTTTGAATAAAAGGAGTTGAATTTGACATTTTCACTGCATTTCAGAATTTTCCACTTTTCTAACATTGTACACAAATGTATGTATCTTTAGTCAGCTTATACTGAAGCTGTGGTCGAGGGGGAAACAGTAGGATTTGTTTGCCTTTGTGTTTCCTATCAAATATATGAATAATTCTTAAATTAACAAGTGATTTATCGACAATAATGTTTAGTGTGAAGATTTTTACAGTTTAGAAATCTTAGACACCAATAAAAAGCTCATTGGAGATCGTCACAATCAGTGGTTAGTGAATACACGTGAATAAATCCAGACTGCAGGTCTTTGTCCAAGTTTGTGTGTGTGTTGAGGTCACTTTCAGCTGCTAATTAATATTTTTGCACAAAAAAACTCCAAAATTAGTTTAGGCTTCGCCCACCGTGGTCTGGTTATCACATGAACACAGAGTTTACAAACTGTCGAATATGGCAACAACACTGGCATTGCCAACTGTCAAAAAAAAGTTGAAATGTAAATACAGTAAAAATGTCAAATTTCACTAATTTTCTTCCAAATGAAACCCTGATATCACAGATTGAGTGATGTTATGCCGGATTTCAATGAGATTTAAAAATGGACGTTTTCAGGATAAAGTCAAATGGAAATGCTTTATTTTCATTATATTCAATAGGAAAAAATACAGTGATTTTATTCCTGTGCCAGCAATGGGAATGAGGTCCAATCTGATGGAAATGCAGTAAAAAAATTCAAATTCATTATTTTTCTTCCAAATTAAATGCTGACATTAAAGTGAAGTTTTAAACAGCTCTGGAAGAGCAAAGAAAAACATTTGTTTATAATAGAAGTCCATGGGGCTGTTTCAGTCGCTGCCATTTTCAAATAAAGAATCATCCACTACAGAAAAACTAAATGCATCAAATTAATTTCACTTCTCATCTGTGACACAAACAAGGCTCAGGAAACAGACAAAGCCTCAGCTCTAGACATTTTATTATAAAAAATATAATCCCACGTTTGTGTTTTTGTGTAACAATTTTTTTCAGTTTTAAGTTTTGAAACGGGTATTTTTAGGGTTAAAATCCAGAAAATTATTACATGTTTGGTAGTTTTGGAAAAGTTTCCAGTAGTTCATGTGATTTATGCAAAAAGAAGTGGATTTTTTGTGTGAAAAATGCAGATTTTATGGCTGTTTTTAGGCGTGTACATTTTTGTACACTAGGGTAACGAACGTATGGAAAGTTGTAAATCTCTCACTATAGAACAACTACAAATGCAATCAAATACATTTTTGGCTCATCTTTGACACATCAAAGGCCCTAAAATCCACCAAAGCCCCAGCTCTCTACTATTCCTTATTATAAAAATAATGAGGTTTTTATGTTGTTTTGTAACACAAACTTCAAAGTTTTTGTTTTCAAACAGGCAAACAAGGGATTAAAATCCCCAAATAAACAACATGTTTGATAGTTTTGAGAAAGGTGAGAAATGATTCTTCAGATTTGTGAAAAAAGATGAAAGTATGTGTTTTTTTTAGCAGTTTGAAAAGTACTGGTCTCACCAGGCTAAGCAATTGCATCATGTACTACTCTTTCGGACCTATAAACAAACTGAAGTCAGTCAAGCACTGATTGGACACATTAAATAGTAATATTTTTGTACAGTCCCTTCTTTTGCTTATTTCAGCAGCAAATACAAATCACGGTGCCAACACTTCGACCAATGAGACGAGCTTTCCTACGAACCAGCCTGTGCATGAACTTTGTTCATGCTCGGTTTAGTGGCTCATTTACTGGGAGTGGCTTTCTGGTACCGTCATGAGGGGAGGGGGGACTTGATTGTTTGTTCTCTCTCTCTCCTCATGTTTACAGATTATCACTTTGACCAAGTGTGAACAATGACATCACATCTCGGGAAAATGAGGTCCCCGAACACAGCAGTTACTTGTGTTCGGCTTGGGACAACAATGAAAGTGAATTTGTTCAAGGTGTTGAATTTGTCCAATCATGTTCTTTTTAACAACTGCAACAGTGTGCTGCTTTAAAGTAGCGTTTGAAATTATCCAAACTAACCAAAGGTCATTGACATTTAATTCTGGCTTATAGGCTGGTGCATGTGGCGCCGCTTTCATAAGGTAAAGCATGAACTGTCTGGCCAAAGGGTTTATCCCCTATATCACTCTCATCTTGTTGTATCCCCAACAGGAATAAAATATAAAAGGTGTAAACAACACAATAGGGCAGTGCTATTGAGCCGATTCTAAATGTGAGTTTGAATTCCACTCTCCATAGGGAACGTTGAGTCAGTGGCAACAACCTGCTGTTAAAGTCCCGCAAAACACCTCATAGTGAGCTATTTTCACAGGAGATCTGGAACACTCCATCATTAAACTTTTCCATAAACCGGCAGATTTACTGAGAATCATAAAACAGTCAAATCCAATAGAAGCAAAAGGTGCTCTGTGTCCCCGGGCAACCTCATCTGACACGAGCATCCCACTGCACCGCCCGCTCAACCAAATTATTTTTCTGTTAGCACTCGAGTGTAAAGCTATTTTGCAAACTAATAAGCATGCCAAAGTAGCGCTTCTGTAAATACAGGTCTAGCTCTTTGGGAACAGATAGGTTTCAAATTTGTTTTACATTTTGTGCATCATTGAATGGGGGCAATCATCAAAAAATTGCGGAGGGGGAAAATGGGAATGAATGATGATTTTGCTACTTGAAATCACACTTGTATATCAAATTGCTATTGGTTGCTAAGTTGGAGCAGTTCTGATGTTAAGTACTGTATGTAATTAGCAAAAACGTCCAACTTGTTTTGCCTTATATTTTTGTTTAATATCTTTTTCAGATTCTCATAGGAGATCATCTAATGAGTAGCTCCAAAAGGCTTTCCCATTAACATAGTTGACGTTTTATGCTACAATGCTTTCTTGGCGCACTCCTCTTTTTATTCCAGGCTAATGACCAACACCAAGAGTGTCCACGGATCCAAACCCCTGTGGAGACTTCACTGTGTGGGTTTATGTCATTTTGAATCCATACAAATGTCATGGCCTAACGCAATGCTTCAGAAAATGTTCACAACTTTATCTGTATTTTTGTCCCTTGAGTTATTCCTTGTTTAAAATAATCTGAATTATAACATTTAGGAGGGGCTTTTTTGGAGATTGTGTCAATTATCCGGAAATGGCGCTGGATATTTTAGAAAAGTTGCACGTTTTGCAATATATGGTACTGTGGCTTCTTGTGGTATGGATATCACAACGGTATTGCAATAGTTGGAATAACTTTTTGCACAGACCTACTCAGGTGGTATTCAGAATGACTGGTCTAACCCACAGAAAATGTAAAGGATAGGCAAATGTTGGTAATTCTATCATCATGAGGACACTCATAGACATAATGTATTACCCAGACCCTAACCCTAATCTAAACCCAATTCTAACCCTAACCTTAAAACACTAACAGTCCTTCAAATAAGCGAGGACCATCCCAAAATGTCCTCACTTTCCAAAAATGTCCTCACTCTGTTGGTTAAAAACTCAAATTGGTCCTCACAATGTCGTAATTACAAGAACACACACACACACACACACACACGCTGCTGCTTTGGTCCAGAGAATACCTTTTTCTCACAACTGCTGTCAAACTGTCTGTGCTTCTTCATTTCCTCCTCCTCCGACAGCCACCGCTCCATCAATCCGCGATGTAAAGACTTGATCAACATCTCCCCATTTACTGCGTGCTCCCTTTTCCGCGGGTTCAGTCTGGCTAAAATTAACTTTGGAAATTCATGCTACAGGCTTTTTATTTTGTGTGAATTGATATTTCGCCATGGCCAGGAGTGTGTGCCATTTGTTACCAGGGCATATGGAGAGGCCCGGAATAATTAATGCATATACAGCTCAAGAACACCCTGATCATATAACATGAGATGTTAAGCCGCCTAAATGACTTTCGAGATTCATGCCAGCGCCGCGTTTGCTGACAACTATTTATGAGGCACACCTGCACACTCGAATGCAATCTAATTCCACCGTCCCGCAATAAATCCTGTTTTTCACAATGACTTTTATGAAACATTCGAGTGCGGTGCTTTGTTCCAGTGTAGGCTAATCCTTCTTCTTATGGAGCGCGATTCGACTGTATATGCAAAACACAATAGACAATGATTTTAGTTTACAAGTTAACACAATTTGAAGATATAACCACATTTGTCTCTGTCCTACGGTATTAGTAGCTTACTATAACAGTTACTACTCTGGATACATTAAAACATGTATGTACCTAAACCTTACTTAAAAGTCCTATATCTTAACCATGTTATAACGCTATTTCCTTAACAAAAACATCCCCAGAGTGTTTTTTGGCTTCATTCATGCATGTCTGCGTAATCCTTAATGAATCCTGCTGTCTGAGCAGCTGCTCCGCCCTCTCTTGGTAAAGGACTGGCTTTGACCATCTTACATAAGATGGTCAAAGTATAGCCCGGCAGTACCCAACGTGGGATTCAGGGACTAACCAGCCAGAATATATTTGTCTGTGACTGTCCCTTCACCGATGGCTGCTTGGCGAACCTTGGCCAGTAACAAAGAGGATTGTCCAAAAGACTGACTCTTAAAAACACCCGATGGAGAGGCAAGAGTAAGTAAATCAAAACGCTAGCTAATTGGTAATGGTAATGTGTGTTAGCCATTTATGAATAATAGGATTATTGCAAATTACACAAACTGCAAGCATACGTTCTCCTCTTCCATGGCCATTGTTTGACAATGTCCACAAGTGCACCTATGTGAGCAAACGATGAAGCTATACGAAATGCTACACCGTGAAACGATAGCACGTGCAGCTTTGCGTCCTGGCGTCTCCGAGGTGACGGTCTCTGTGGTACTTCGTGCACCTCAAATTTAGGGTCAGACTCTGGATCAAGAACGTAAGGCTCCATACACTACACTTCCATCTTTTCCAAAGTACAGTGTTTACAAAGTTTGGTGGGCGGAGCAGGACCGGCAAGGGGAAAAAAACTCAGATAAAAAAAAAAAAAGAAAAGTGTACTCCATCTTGGTAGAGGTACAATATATCATATAAATGCTGTTTACTTTGGAATGCATGATACAGGCCCCTTAAGAGATTTAATTAATTCCCTAGCAACATCTGTGATTTTAAAAAAAATTATATGAGGTGGGAAACTGCAATATTCAGTAAAGTATCATTAGTGTTAGATATTCTTTTTCTTGTTATTGTGGTTACAGATAAAGCATGTATCTCTAAAAATAAGATATGTTTTTTCTATGTAGCATTTTATAAATTTGCATTTTCATCATTTCATTTCATCATCAACTTTTTACACTCCGTTCAAACTTCTGCAGCAATAATGTTTACAATGATTGGTTTGTAAAACACATGCTTATCGGGACTCATGCAGACCGTCTTTTAAGGTTGGGACTCGGAACTGGTGAACACAAGACAAAGAATTGCATTCC
The DNA here is from genome assembly GCA_021464625.1 of Proterorhinus semilunaris. Classification (NCBI taxonomy): domain Eukaryota; kingdom Metazoa; phylum Chordata; class Actinopteri; order Gobiiformes; family Gobiidae; genus Proterorhinus; species Proterorhinus semilunaris. Next base: position 18,574,486 of record CM038352.1, on the reverse strand, counting down.
GTCTTTCCGGTATGTAGTTCTGCTGTAATCCACTGCGCTTCACTGCCCTTTCTGTCATCATCTTACCACTCTTCTGTCACTTCGAAAATTGCTCGATTAAATTCTACTCTTTCAAGACCCATCAATTTCAGAAATATGGCAGACACCCATTTTGCTAACAGCTCTGGCCAAGACCTTTGCCTCTGGTATACTTACAACTTCCTCCGGCACTTCTTAAATTTGTTTGAAGCTGTCAGAAAACGGACATGTCGCATTTTTTTCAAGTTTGATGTTTCAGCACATATGACCATGACCATGACTATACTATGATATTTTTGTCATCCAACCTGTATGGCCTTTTCTTGTAATACAGGTATGGTACAGGCTCAAGAAGTGACTTAACCACTTAACCTCCACCTTAACTGTGCACTTTTTCTCCAGCTCAGCTTTACCCAAACCTGGACTGGACCTTACAGCCTACAGGCCAGAGTAACACCTCATTTGAAAGCCAAGGCCTACAAAATTGATTGTGACTTTTTTGTTGATTGTTCTTTTCTGTCTGTTTTTTGTTGCTTTCTCCATCACCTTTTTTTCCCCCTTTCTTTTTCACGCTTTTTTATTGTGTTTTTGTGGATTTTTTTGGAGCTCGGTTTTTGCTTTTTCATCACCTCTTGATCGTGTTTTTGTCGCTTTTTTATTGTTAGTTTTTTGTCATATTTTCATCCTTGTTTTCGACACTTTGTTCAAGGAGCTTTTAGATTTGGGGAGAAAATGTGCTCGGTTCAGGTGGGGGTTGAGAGCTTAAACATATCCAATTGCATTTTATTCATTCTCGACCTTACACAACATGCCAAAGGTGCAAAAGTAAAACGAAGGTAAGATTTTAAGTTGACTTTTATTATGAAAACAAGAATGTGGTACAAAAATGCTTTTGAATCAAGACATCCATGGCAATTTTATATTTGCTGAGAGCCAAGTAAAATAAAAACGGTACCTTTACAAGAGATAAATAATGATGCTTTCTAACGTCAGCCAATTGCAATCTTTTGAGTGGAGTCAGACTGTGTAAAGTTAAGGAACTGTCCCCAACCTCATGACCCATCCTGCTGTGCTGCAGGGGCCACCTGTCAGGGGCACCCAGGGACCCATCTCCATTTCTTGCGCTGAGCTGGTCAGGACTGCAAACGATTAGGCTGTGTCATATTGTAGGTTGTCTTTGGCATCTCCAGTTCTCATGGGTTGTTGTCCAGGATGTGCATTAAAGCTCACTGCAAGTTGGTTAGTGCAATTATCTTCAAGTCTATATTTACAAGTGCAAACTCAAATGCTATCTGTATGTTGTCCATTAATGGTTTACTTCTTCACCCACATTGCCTCTAGCACCATGGTTTACAGCATCTATACATTATCAAAGTGAACTTTTCATCAGTCATCTGTTGCTCGAGCTGTACTCCGCTCGAGACCCATAGTTGCTCTGGTGCATCAAAGTATTAAACCAATGTGATTCAAAAATCCCTTCACGGAAGACTTCAAAAGCATCCTGTGACCAGTGCTGAAAATGGGTCAATTCTGTGGAAAAATGCGCATACAAAACACAAAGCTGGAATGAAAATGCCTTAACAGATGCCGCAGGAAAGACCAGCTACCATTTAATTACCTTGTGCCGATGAGGGGTCTCACATCACTGCACTTTAATAGTCGGATTTCTCGACACAAACTCATCCGGATCCGTCTCTTTAAACACACAAAATAGCATTGTTCAAACACGGCTGGTTTATGTGATATAAATTATGAACCCTATACTTACCAGGTACCACTGCAGCCTTTTCCTCAGAGAAAATTGCGATACAGTTTTGAGCCGAGCCAAGGCAGTGAGTGCAGAAAGCATAGCTGCAGTCTCCTGAGCAGAAGCTGGTACACACAAACACACACATCTGGCAACACACGTCACAACAGCGGTCCGGCCAGTATCTCCCGTCGCTGCCCTCCGCTCCACACTCCCTCTCAGCATTTGAGAGCGGGCTGTGAGGCTTGCAAGAGAACAGGAGCCCCATGGGTGAGCCTGTTAAAAACAACACGTTGACAAAAAACTACGAGATATAGCTGGAGATTACAGTCCGGAAAAAGAAGCTCTCTTTAAAAAGTACAAAAACTTCTCCTTGGGATGTACACAAAGTAGTTATTGTAAAGAAAAAAATTATTGTAATCGGCTGTCAGGCTGTCTCAAACGCTGTAAAACAACTATGCTGTTCTCTTGAGTCAGCTCTGTGTTTCCCTCACATCCTTCTCTTGCGTATGTCCTCTTTCGGGGTTGAGCGTATTTCCTTTATATTATGTCCTCATGTGCTCCGGGCCCATAGGAGAAGCCACATACTTGGAAGATGTAATAAAACCCGCCTGTTGGGTGAAAAAAAAAAAACGCAACTCTTCAGCAAAGACGTCCCTTTGGTTTTAAGCTTGAAATTAGACTCAAGAGCTCTTTGTTTAGTGGAAAAAATAAGTTAATCAATGATAACCATCAATGCAAAGCAAATGGATCACTGGAAGTGTTACAGAAGAGTTCTGAACTTCTAGGAAGTGAAACCTTATAAAAGTATGATATAAAGTGACTGAATGAGTTCATCTGAGGTCACATGGCAGATTACCACACATGTACATACTTAGAATAACTGAGTTCAAATTGATAAAGTTCATAACTGTGATAATATATTGTTGAATGTAAACCAAAGATTAGATATGTAGTACTTTGAACACCATACAGACTCCTTTTTACATCTGGTTCAAAAGAGTTATTGAATATGTTTGGTTCTATGTAGATATAGTATAGTATAGTATAGTATAGTATAGTATACAGTAGTAGTTTTTTCCCCTGTTTTTTTCCTTGTTAAATAAAGGTTTGAATGAAGTGTATTGTATAAATAGATTATATAGTGCCCTTAGGTAAGGCAAGGTATTAAGTAACTGTGCTAGTTTTAGAAACTGGATACAAGGAAATCCTTATCTTGAAGATTTGATCCCTTGTAGACCTCCTTTGATTGGAGTTGTTATTTTTGCCCTGTGTCCTAGTTGTACAGATCAGTCAATACATAAATCAATAAAACAGATAATGAATGACACTACATTCTTTAGTGTACGCATTACTGAGCTAACCATTTCTGTATTTTAAATTGTGGTCTCAACATCCTTTTCCGCATTCATTGGGCACTTCATGCTAGTTTTACATCAAGAAAACATTCGCTAACACATTAATACACCAGTGCACGCGGACAATGTGGGCGAGGTGGGCGAAGAATCTTGCCCAAAGACACAACAGTAAAATGCACTGGAATGGATGCATATTGACCCACCTTGGGTACACCTTAACCCTCAATAAAGTACACCTTAACCCTTAATAAAACTGCTTACCTTTGGGTTTGTGGGCAAATGCTCCACCAACTGAACTTCTGCCCCATTTTACTTTTAGATCAAACCAACCACTCCACCTGGAACCTCCACCTTAACGCGGTAGAGGGGTCTGAGCGCCCGAATGATCCTGGGAACTCTGTTGTCGGGGGCTTCGTGCCCCTGGTAGGGTCTCCCATGGCAAACAGGTCCTATGTGACGGGTCAGACAAAGAGCGGTTTAGAAGCCCCTTATGAGAGACCAACAGGCCCGGTTAGAACCATGAGGCCGTCCTTCTGTGGACCCACCACCTGCAGCAGGAGCCATAGGGGCTGGTGCAATGTGATTTGGGCAGCTCCAACGGTCCCCACGACCCGGCAACGGACAAGTGGAAGAAGTTGGATGGATCAAACCAACCAGTAAAAATTCACAGTCCAATTTTAAACTCTAGCTTCTAAAGCCAAATACAGTGTGGGGAAAAGTATTTAGTCAGCCACCAATTGTGCAAGTTCTCCCACTTAAAAAGATGAGAGAGGCCTGTAATTTTCATCATAGGTATACCTCAACTATGAGAGACAAAAAGGAAAAAAAAATATTCAGAAAATCACATTGTCTGATTTTTAAGGAATTAATTTGCAAATTATGGTGGAAAAAAAGTATTTGGTCAATAACAAACAAACAAGATTTCTGGCTCTCACAGACCTGTAACTTCTTCTTTAAGAGGCTCCTCTGTGCTCCACTCATTACCTGTATTAATGGCCCCTGTTTGAACTTGTTATCAGTAAAGACACCTGTCCACAACCTCAAACAGTCACACTCCAAACTCCACTATGGTCAAGACCAAAGAGCTGTCGAAAGACACCAGAAACAAAATTGTAGACCTGCACCAGGCTGGGAGGACTGAGTCTGCAATTGGTAAGCAGCTCGGTGTGAAGAAATCAACTGTGGAAGCAATTATTGGAAAATGGAAGACGGGGGGACCTAGTGAATGACCTGCAGAGAGATGGGACCAAAGTAACAATGGCTACCGTCAGTAATGCACTACGCCGCCAGGGACTTTCCTGCAGTGCCAGAAGTGTCCCCCTGCTTAAGCTAGTACATGTCCCGGCCCGTCTGAGGTTTGCTAGAGAGCATCTGGATGATCCAGAAGAGGACTGGGAGAATGTCATATGGTCAGATTAAACCAAAGTGGAACTTTTTGGTAAAAACTCAACTCGTCGTGTTTGGAGGAGAAAGAAAGAACACCAAACCTACTGTGAAGCATGGGGGTGGAATCATCAGGCTTTGGGGCTGTTTTTCTGCAAAGGGACCAGGACGACTGATCCGTGTAAAGGAAAGAATGAATGGGGCCATGCATCGTGAGATTTTGAGTGAAAACCTCCTTCCATCAGCAAGGGCATTGAAAATTAAACGTGGCTGGGTCTTTCAGCATGACAATGATCCCAAAAACACCGCCCGGGCAACGAAGCAGTGGCTTCGTAAGAAGCATTTCAAGGTCCTGGAGTGGCCTAGCCAGTCTCCAGATCTCAACCCCATAAAAAATCTTTGGAGGGAGTTGAAAGTCCGTGTTGCCCAGCGCCTGCCCCAAAACATCACTGCTCTAGGGATCTGCATGGAGGAATGGGCCAAAATACCAGCAACAGTGTGTGAAAACCTTGTGAAGACTTACAGAAAACGTTTGACCTCTGTCATTGCCAACAAAGGGTATATAACAAAGTATTGAGATGAACTTTTGTTATTGAACAAATACATATTTTCTACCATAATTTGAAAATAAATTCATTAAAAATGAGACAATGTGATTTTCTGGATTTTTTTTACATTTTTTGTCTCTCATAGTTGAGGTATACCTATGATAAAAATGACAGGCCTCTCTCATATTTTTAAGTGGGAGAACTTGCACAATTGGTGGCTGACTAAATACTTTCTTCCCCACTGTACTTGCTCGAGCATTATTGTACTGTGAATTTCATATCACCTTTTTCTAAATCTTATATCTGCGTGGTTCACACACATCTCTTTTAAACAGATTGTCTTTTTCACTTTAGATATGGCATTCTCGGAGGAGATGTATTCATCGTGGTTAATCAAGGACAGAGAACAGACGACATCTGTTCACAAGGCAACTTTCCTGATGTGTTTTTTTTTTACTTCCTCTATCACTGTCTCTCCTCGGTCTCACCCCGTTCCCCATTTTTATTTTTCAGCCGTTCCTTGTCGTACCCCATAACACAAATGTCAGTAGGCTGAGTGTGTCAGGTGAACGGCTACGCGGCAGATTTGACCTTGACGTCTGCGAGAGTGAAGTGACAGTAATAAAAGGCTGCAGTGAGCTATTGTTGGCCCTGAGGCATCCGTTAATGAACGATATGAAACAGCGGTGAGAGACTGAGCGACCAGAGGGAAGGAAGAAAGACCGGGGGGCGGGGGCCTGATGGAGGACAGGTGACACTGGCCCACACAGAGATGGCCCGCACTGACACCAAAACTACTGCGAGGTGGGATCCAGGAGCACGATGTACGGCTTGTCAAAACACCCACTCCCACTATGTACTGGCACAACTGAAGTTGAAGATATGGCACAAATGTTGTTGTTTTTTTATTGTGGAATAAATTGCAAAATTGGTTCAATTGTGTTCTTTAAAAGTAGACCATTTACATTCTAAGTAACACACTCAATGGGATGTAGCATAGTGCATTATGTGGTGGGGGGGTATGTGTGTGCAGTTGTTTACAATCTGAAAGTCAGTGTTGTACAAAGTATGAGCGAAGGAGCCCAGTCCTTATCTGGTTTAGCTCCGTGGACACGTCACTTTTCACCATGAAGGCTTTGTCAACACTGGAGTAACAAGTAGCTGGCTGAGTTAGGAGGGATTTGACATCGCCACTATCTTAGATGGCGACTTAAACAACCCTTTTCTGCAGTTATCTGGGAGAGTGGTATGGATTAAAATTAGAAATGCTATTGGCAGATTTGGGGTCTGCAGAAAATGTCAAGTGCACATTTCCTGCCCCAGACTCCTCATTCAAGTTGCAAAAATGTGATGCAGATAAAAAAAAATGGTTATGCAAATACAATACAAAAAAACTCCACTGTGCAATTAAAATAAGTATTTGTAATGAATTGTAAATGAGTTCATGTTGTTATGTAGTGGTGACACACTGAGAGATTTCATACGGCACACTTGCAAAAACGTTGAAATAAACCCCTGAAAAGAATTAGGGTGATACTATAGTAATGGTAGTAGTAGCTAGTTGTTGTGTGAAATGTAGTCAGTAGCATACAACATACTAGTTGAGTCATTATTTTTCTCAACTTTACTCGCCAAACAGTCACGCCTCAAAACGCTTGTACAAGACGTGTCACAGAAAGGGTGTTCGCGGTCTGAATACATTCGCCGCTGTTTCCATGCATTATTGATGTTCGAAGTAGACCCTTCTGCACCTGAGGGCAACTTACAGTTTCTCTCTCCTCCCACCTACTTACCGCTTTATCCAGATGATGCACCGATACAAACTCTGGTCACAATTAGGTTTAATCCCCTGCTTTTCTCCATGAATTGAAGCTGAGAATGAGGCAATAATCTTTCTACAGCCCACAAAGCTGGCTGGCATTTTCTTCGAGACAATATGTAGAAATGTAGATAGTGAATTGATAAGATCCATAGGTGTCAAGCTACTAATGGCATGCACAACTTAACCTTCCATAATCCTGCCTTTCACTCACAGTCAAGATAATATGATTTTTCCTGCTGATATCTTCCGCACGGCATGCACATTAGTGACATACGTGCCACGTGCAGCAACTCCTGTAATAATGTATGAGCATGTATGAGCATAAGAGAAGCCATAATGACATAGATGAGCGAGATGTTATTTGAATTTTCCATGGTAACATTGAAATTACTGGAGAGAAAAACAAAGCACCCGGATAAAGTAAATCTCCTGCTTTGATGTGTCTCTCAAGCTGGCGCAGAATCTTGTTTTTTGATGAAGTCAAGAGTGACAGGCTGTTGCTCTTTAAGTCAGAAAAAGCTAAATGGGTGGATGGGGAATTCAGAGAAAGCTAACAAGGCTCCACAGAGAGTAACTTGTTTTACAGTATTTGGGCTTGCAGAGTTCACAAGTGCAAAGTTTGAACTAAACAGAATTGAACAAAGCAGGCCACTGCCAAGGTATGATTCACTAAACTGTATTAAAGTTACAGTCTCAAACTGTTGATGTTGTTGAAGCTTTGTGAATATTTCTTATAACATTCTGCAGTTTACCTATAGCTAATATGTATTATTATTAACATTATTATCATGGTTATGTTTGTAAAAGCGACTGTCAGACTGTAAATATCTGTATCTCTATGAGCATCAAGCTAGACTAGGACATTGGAGTTTGTTGCTGTCAAATGGCCTGAACTGCAGCCTTTTTAAACCCTACCTGTCCTTAAGCTCTTAAAGATCGCTGCTGCCATCATAATGGTTTTCTGTCTGACCACAATGCATTATGGATTGCGCTCGAATGGATCATTCAGGGAGCTCACATTGCGTACTCAGTATTGTCTCTTCCAATGATGTTTGAACATTACTGCCTGTGTATTGAAAGATTTGTCTCTTGAAGGTCATTTTCGAAGGCTAATAATTTGCCTTAAGCATTCTTGAATGAACTAAGTCAGAAGGGGGTTTCGTTCTTATCTTGCAGTACAAATAAGCAAACAAACTGATCTCGCGATACAAAGTGGCACATGTATACCCCAAACTTTCCTTGTCAAACCTCACCAAAGGTGGCCTCTACAGGTCCATCTTACATCGGAATGGGACTGAGAGATAAGTAATGCGCCGCAATTTTAAGACTGCACACTGATTTAGTGCACCTGTTGGGGAGGATATGGCCGTGTCAGGGGGGAAATACGGCAGGCAGGGGAGGGCTTGAGCACAGAATAACAGGAACTCCAGCACTTCCCTGCGATCGGCACTGCTCATATTTTACCCGAGACGTCCCCCCAAGGGCTGTACCAGTGCACCCCACATCTCCACATCACTGCTATCAAGCGGGCCCAAACTGGCACCTAATTGGCAGGTAGCGTGTCACAGCGAGGGTGGGGGGGTTGGGGGGGTTAGGGTGGGAAGTTTCGTGCAGAACATTTTAACATGTAATGCACTCAGGGAAAATGACTTGGAGAGAGAGCGTCGGCAGATGTCAAGAGTGCCTCTAGCTTTATGACACCTAGAGTCGGGCTTGCAAATCAGACAAAATACATTTAAAGGGGCTTTGAAGAAACTTTCGCATGATTCCATTAAGTAGCTTTAACCAGGAGCGGGACACAAATTGAAAATCTTTACTAGAAACACGGTTACTGTAAAGCTGTATGATTCAAACAGAGGCGCAAAAAAAAGGGTGAACGTAAGCAGGGGAGAGCGGTGAAAAATGTATTCAACAACTTCCAAAACGGAAACTTTATTTTTTATCACTAATACCAGACCTTCAAAACTCCAAACCAGTCACACTCAGTAGTGTGTCGGCACTTTATTCACCAGGAAGCCCTGGGACAAGTGAGCAGAATCATGGATGCTCTTCTGTGTTTCCAGATCCGTTTGCCTACGACCGAGCTCACAGTCACAAATTAATTCACTTTTCCCCCTTAAAGCCACGGGAAACGATAACAGTGTTTGCTCAGCTCCCTCTGTCTTTCACGGCTTGGGTAGCGCATCTTTAAAGCAAGGGAGATGAGCACAATAACAGGGGCCACTTGTCCCACTAAAATGTGTGTTTAAAAAAGCTGCAGAATCACAGCCTTCTCATTTACAGCCAAACTTGTCTGGGACCCATGGAAAGCCTCCCTGTGTACCTTTTATGCTCCCCACACTCGGGGACAGACGGACCATCTGGAGCGGCCTGTGGGACCCACTGGCCACTCCAGGCGCGCTCATAACAAACAGCATCTGATAGATACAGTCTATAAATGCCCTATCCTCTTCCCCTCTCCTAAATTAGTCTGGACTCCTGGGCGCGAGTGTGTGTGCAGAGGTCAAGCACACCATTTATTATCGGAGTTTTCCTCTTGCAATCTAATTCGGGGAACAACAGAGATTTTTTTTTTTCCCTCTTGTTTTTTTAGCTCATAACACTGTTTTTTTCAGTATCATGCAGTTATCTATGTGTGAAGTTGTTAAAAGCATTGGATTTAAAGTTTGGAAGAGTGTTAGGCATAAAGCAGTTATTCTAACTAACTAAGGATAAGGATTTAACTGTAATATTTCATCTATATGGACTAGGCTGATTGATTGTATTGGAAAAATAAAACTATAGTGTGCTATCTATGTAAGGATTTGGTTATGCCATGTATAGTCTTATTTCATACCATCATAAATGCCGTTTCTTCTAGTAATACTAATTTGTTCCTGCCACAATTTAGCCACCATGCTTCTGCTACCATCGCAGCATCTACTGCTATTAGCTCTATAATTCAAACTATCCAACATAATATTTACAGCGGGAGCACGTGTGGAGTGAAATTGGACTCGTTGCTAAGAGCAGCAGTGCAGGCGACTCATAATCACTCATGTCTTGTGTGGCACTTTCATTTACTCCTCAAAGTGATGGACAAATGCCCAGATTGTAGCGCGGGGCCAAGTCATCAATGTGTCTATCTGAAGAAGTGGTTCTGGCACATTACAAAGTGTTTGGTTCTCTTGTCCCAATCTCATCCGCGGAGGCGAAGGGATCGATTATGATTGGCTTCTGCGTAAGCACTCGAGCTACTCGGCCGCCTCACTAATGTGTGTTGACATGGAGAACAACTGAGCCGCCTCAAGCAGCTGCTATTAATGAAGCACAACATAACTGTTAGCTGGTCGACGCAGCTGCACCAAGCCTAATGCGCACTTATAAAGATACTACGCGCTGTGCAGCAACCGACTAGTGGCCCGTGTCGGATTGACCGCAGTCTGGTTACCGCAATTAGACATGGTGTCTCGCTTGGTGGTGCTTCAAATGATAATCACTGAAATCTTTCCGTCAGACTTCAGGGAGGATGGTTGTGAAGAAATGGTCAGGCATGTAGGTTTTTCCATTTATATACAGACATTTAGTTTATAGACAAACACACGCCCTACCTGTTGCTACCAGCCACGTGGTTGTGAACCCACGAGGCCTTGGGTGGGGTCCCCAGATTAAACTACAAGAAAAATGCTACTGTTATTAGTATTGTGTGTGTGTGTGTGTGTGGGTAAAACAGCCTATAATTTGTGACATCCATTCAATTATTCTAAGTAAAGATTAAATACATCTTGATTTTTGAATGTTTTTCTAGACAATTAGGATCCCAGCCAAAAATATTTGGGAACCCCAGTGTAGCCTACCACCTTCAGACATAACATTATCACATTAACCTCTTAACCCAATGCATTTTTTCTAGTTCGGCTTTACCCAAATCTAAAAACGTCTCGACTGGAGAGCAACAGTGTAACGCCTCATTGGACAGCTAAGACCTACAAAAGTGATCCTAACGTTTTCATCACGTTCTCTTCCCGTTTTTCTCCCGTTCTGTTGCTTTTCTTTTTTTGTGTGTGTTTTTGTTGTGGTTTGGTCGCTTTTTCGTCACGTTTTTTTTATTTTTTTATTTTTTTTGGTTGCCTTTTCATCCTTGTCTTCGTTGCTATATTGACATTTTCAGAAGCTTTCTGATTTGGAGGTTAAGGGGTTACACATTATTTCGGTATCACGTTACATGTCAGTGAGTGCGACGTGTGAGTTGGAACACATGATTTCCCCGCTTCATACTCCCCCTTTGAATATCTGTATCTGGGCGTGATTCTCAGCAAGATCCCCTGGGTGTAAACCAATCAGAGAAACGCACGAGCCGTCGCCAATCAAAACAAACGCGGCAGCTCGATGACATTAAAAAAGAACCTATAAAACCCACACCGGACTGAGAAATGGCTTCTGAATCCACAACAGGAAAAGCACTGAGCATTGTTCAAGTTTATATTTTATTTATTTATTTGTTCATGTCATGTCATGTCATTACACAATATTATTATTATTATTACATTGTTGACTAATTCAGTAATTCAGGATTTTTGAGTCTTAAATATTTGAATGGCGCCTTATGAAGGGCTGGGATTGGCTTGCTACCAAACTTGTGGGAAACATTATTCCACGCTTATGTGTACGAGGAGCGAGAGCTACATGGATCTAAGAGCTGTTAACGGTTCATTGTAGGTTGTCAAAATTGTGTACGACGGACAAATACCTGACGGGTACTCATAATCTTTTCACCCTCCTTTCAATATCTGCTTGGCCTGCAGGAGTTCGTTAATCAAACAGAGGCAATGGTCTCGAGGATGAGGGGAAAAACATAATGGAGGAAAGGTAAAGAATTAGCTCCGATTATGAATGCTAACTGCAATGGCCAAACACGAGCAGCTGCTACTTGACATTTGAACAGTGAAAGTGGGAGAAAATTGGAGATGGAGGGGAGACACAGGAAATTGGAACAGCAGAGGTGGAGGAAGGCAGCGGACACAAACAAATGAGCCGGCTCACTCCAGGGTGTCTCACATGTGATTAAAAAAGGGCAGTTTGTGATTGAAACATTGATACTGTACATGTAATAATTACAACATCAGCGAGCGGGTTGTTGTTTGTTTTTGTGGGTGCGCAGACTTCAATCCAATTGAGTTCCATGAAACAGTCGATGTCTTTTACCAAATTCGACTTTATTTTTCTGATCACAAGGCCTAAGTGTTTGATACCACTAAGTACAGTCATGTGTGAATCCAAGGACTACATTTGCAAGCTGGTGAAAGAAACCATTTTTAAGGCCGTGAATGTTGTCACATCATCTAAGCGATGTACAAAGACACATTTGAATACTCAGACCTCTGGGGCTGCACACATTTGGCGAAAAAAAATACCGGTATAATTGCAATTTACAAATTTTTATATCAAGAAGCTCATTGTATTAAATGGATCAGGCGGGCCCATTGCAACCCATAAAATAATCCGAATTTGAATTCATAATAACTTCAGAGCCTTTTGTGTATGTTTGGTGTTTCCTTTGAGCCCAAATGCATAGAATCTACTCTGATTACTTGATGTTTTGTCAGAAGCGAGCAACACAAATGTGTAAGGCATTTTATATTAGAGTCAGCGCTATTGAAAATCTCCCTGATAGTTCATGCAGCCAAGGCAGTTTGTTGAAAAATGGGCCTGTCATTATGGATTCGTTTCACTCTTTTTTTGCAGCAATGAAACTATGAAAAATAAAATGATCAAAAGCAAAAGAGCAGTCTTAGCCGGTTCAGAGCAAGTACAAGGCAAAGTAATGTACCCAGAAAAATCATAGAGGAGCGTGTTCTGTCACACAACATTCCCATTTACAAATGATTTAGATAGTGTGTGTTGGAAGAACTGGCGCCCTTTGTTCCATCGCGATGACAAAGTGTTCTTTCCTCCTCCTCACCTGCTTATTTCATTAACGCATCAACTTCCAGCTTTACAGTTTCACACGCCTTTGTCACACTTGTTTCCTGTTTTTTGACACGTATAGTGATAAAGGTGTTTTTATTGAGCGAAGTCTTTGATCATATCGATAATAAAATGAACAAATAGTTATTGTGATAGTAATATGGCTTAGTAATTCATTTACTTGAACCAATTCCTCACTCACTTCCTCACAATTCTTTACGGATAAAAAAAAAATATCCTCTGTGTTATCCGGTCAAAGCTAACCAGTTCAGTGAAAGCAACAAAGATCACGTATCATTTATAGTTGTATTGAAGCAACTTATGCCCCAGGCTTTTTCTCCTGGAGGGTTTGGAGAAGCCTGCATGGCCAGATGAAACATTCTGTGGCATCAGCAACACATAATGTCTGAATCCCTTTCTGCCTGTGGCAGAGTATTTGTGAACCTGCTTTGCTTTCACTCCAGCCCAACAGAAGAAGACAACGAGCCACAGAGTGGTTAATGTTTAATGGACTTAAAAGGACATCAGTGCCCGTTGGCTCTGTATCAAATTTATGGATAGTCAATGTAAAAGGTTTGGCTCCATACTGTTAATGAAAAAGATGACCTCTGGAAACCTTTTAAACAATGTCTACTATTACCATTATAGAATGCAAAATCATTTATATGTATTTGACATGTTAACTGCTTTACTTTGTGCGCCTCAAAATGCCTCTTTATATATTGTTAATGAAAGAACATCATTAGCACGTGATGCTGCTTGTTTGTTCCTATACCATGCAATGATTATTTATAGTATAATAATGCATTGGATTATTGTTTTTTGATACTTAAATGTTTAAGTATCAAAAAACAATAATCCAATGCAATGAATAATTCACATCATATTAAAGGACTAGGCCACCGTTTTTCTATACTGAGATATGTTCTTACCTGAGCTTAGACGAGTTGTTGCGTACCTGTCTGGTCTTTGTGCGTGTGCTCAGTCACACAAAAAGCCCAAAGATGTTGTTAGAATTTAGTCTCTCTCAACTATGGGGTCAAACCATAGACATAATAACAATAGACTCCGTCTGCTCACTCCTTCCCGTTTGCCATAACAACTACGTTCAAGGGGGAATTCATGGCGGATTTACCCTGCTGTGACGGAGCATGTTCCTAAAAAGGGCATAAGGTCTTCACTGTAGACTCAGCCCTTACTAGCCCCGTAGTTTGGTCATAGCCGCGCCGGCACCATTAGCTTTAATGCTAACGGCCAGGCAATCAAGGTTCGGCCCTCATTAGTATACGAGATTTCTAAAAAAACGTGCTTGGTCGCTTCTAACGTCACCCCCGTTTGGCCCCATAGAGGAGAGGAGGAGAGGCTAAATGCTAACAACATCTTTGGTCTAGTATGGACAGTGGCCAAGTCCTTTAGCATTATCATAGCTGTAATGTTATTTGCACTGTGTTTATATCGCCTCTACTCGAAGCTTAGACCGACCTCCACACGTCTAGCCGCTGCATCTGCCCTTACTTCTTGCCGCTGCCCCATCTCCGAGAACTTGACTCCCCGACATCACAAGGACAACTCATTACGTTTCTGACATAATCACTCCACTGGTGCACTCTGTGATTAGCTCAAGAGGCCCCTCAGATGAAAATGATGTCCTGCTTTGTTAACCTTGCGTGGCTCCAGCGCTCAGGTGTTAAACAGAAAGGATGTGGTCTGCATTCGTAATGAGACAGAACACACAGTCGGGCGTTACGGCGTGTTTTTAATGTTGCTTTATGAAAATCAATACGTCATTTTATGGCGGATCTTATAAATAATGTCAATAAACTGTTAACAGGTCGTCCCTGTCCCCAGAGGACAATTACAGCGCAAAAGGGAAGGAAGCGCCGTTTCAAGGCTCATTTAAGAGGTGGGGGGAGCGGGACTGATGTTTTAATATTTCTTGATTACGGTTGAGCCCTTTTTTTTTTCTCCCACTGACAGTGAACATTCAGTTAATATCGCCTGAGTCATTAGTCAGACGTCTCAATCTCTTGTGTGTCAAATGTGGATGCGTTGTAATCTTGTTTCAAGTATTTCGATGATTTGTGTCTGTCAGTGTCAACAGAAAGTGTCTCGGAATGACTCACGAAGGTATTTCACACTTACGGCAATGTTTATAAAGTGTTGCTTTAATTTGACAGGACTTCGGTCTGAAATTTGCTGATATGCGTTTTGAAGCAACATGTACAAAAAGCAAATCCCACACAAAAGTACAGTCTGTTTTTCAAACTCTATGCCTTGACCTCCAGGGATTGCCGTGAAAAGAGGCCTCTTTCATTTAACTTGAACATATTTTAGAATGTCCCAACCAAAACAACTCGCACGGTCTCAAAAAATGTTGAAAAACTGCGCCAAATAACGAAACCCAATTTATTCCAATTTTTGATCCAGGGATCAAAATGATAAAAAGGTCCCTGCACATACCTTGTCATTATTACCATTTAACCTGTTAACCCCCACCTTTACCAAGTCAATTTTTTCCCCTTCAGCTTTTCCCAAATCTAAAAGCTTCTGAACTGGAGATCAACCGTGTAACGGCTCATTTGTAAAACCTACAAAAGTGTGTCGCCCCAATTTTGTCACATTTTTGAAGCGTTTTCGCCTCTTTTCTCATTGCTCTTTCACCGATTTATTTTTGCCGCGTTTCCATCACGTTTTTGTTGCTTTTTTTTTTTGGTCACATTTAGTTGCGCTTTTTCATCCTCGATTTTGTCACTCTTTCAATTTTTCGAGAAGCTTTTAGATTTGGGTAAAGCCACACTGGAGAAATTCAGCACGGTTCAGGTGGGAGTTGAGAGGTTAGAGCCACTCCAGAATAGACACTGGGATATAAATATTGTCGTACATTCTAAACATAACACTGACACGATTTCTTCAGTTTTACAATAAACTCACTTCAGCAGTCCGGGGGTCAGAAACAACAAAAAGCACTTCTGATGATCGCACTACATACTTTTGCCTTTCAGTTTGCAGACAGCCTCAAACCCAAAGCTAGACTCACTTGGGAGCATCCTGTCTGCATCGCCAAGGTTTACATTACGCTAGAGCCCAAACTGCACAAAGCCCATAAATCACTCTGTCACGGCGAAGCTACTAAAGGCAATTCAATTGGCTTAAGTTTGGCCAGCTAATGTGGGATAATGGCATTCTTACACTGCACTGGCTCAAACATATTGATCTGATTACAACTGTACTAATATAATTCATAGGTGAAAACGCTGCTAAAAATGTGCTGGTTTTATCGCATGTCTGGATAACATAGACATGGGTTTTTACTGTTTTACTGAACTTTGGAAGAACAAAAAATAGTGTAACAAAATTAACAATGAATAGAAGTATCTCATTGGTATCACTAAAAGCATTGTATGTTTCAGATGTTTTTTAGAGCACTACCACTAAAGGCTAAGTGTATAAGTATCTTATGACAGACCCTTGGGGGTAAAAAAGACCTCATGCTAAAGCTGTATAATGTATTTTTCAAATGCCATAACGAGATTCATAGGTCTGCACATACAGGGAGATGAGAAGCCAGAAGGCTAGAGTCAAGGAGGACCAGCCGCGGAAAATAAATTGTCTCCCACAAGTAAATAGCTGCTTTAATTACCTGCTGAATATGAACATGACAGCGATGACCTTTATCATCGATGATCTAAAATTAACAGCGGTTTGCTCCATAATGAATCATGCATTTGGTGGGTGGGTGGGTAGCCGTCTTTTGTTCGTGTGAAACCCTTTTGTTTACAATAGAATTCAAGCATAAACTTCATCGGTACAAAACAAGCTTTGTTGTGTGCATGACTAACATTTTCACAGTCTTTCTTTTCTTTTTCTTTTGGATATTTGGAGGATATTTACAACACCGAGACTTTCACCTTTGGGGTTAATTGCACCAGTGCGACAAAGTTTTTCAGTAAAGGTGCCCCGGATATACAGTAGTTTCACATCAAAAACAGGCTCAATGCCACATTCACCATCCATACTGTTTACTATTTCAATTAATCTTCTATACACATACATTTTACATATAATAAATCAATATTTAACTACTCTACATTCAGCTCAGTCTAAACTACCGTGGCTTTGGTTAGTCAAACTGATGCAACCAAAATATTAAGCTGTGTCCACTACATTTTTGAGCGCACCCAAACGCCTCACTTTGGAGCCCACATTTTCACACCGTACCTGCACAGCAACCTATTAGGCTAGAAGCGTGTGAAAGCCGCTTCTGTGTGGAGAATAAAACAGATCAACTGCTAAGCTCTTCCCAGAAGATGGTGAAAGACTGTTGAGGATCGGAAGGAGCTGCGTAGGAGGAAGAGGAAGGAGGAGGTAGAAGGAGCTGACCGGTGCAGGACACCATGCTCTGAAACAGGGACAAACACAGAAGGCGCTGCACCTTTTCAGAGGCTCAGAGGAGACTGAAGGCCAGCCAGGTTTCCCCAACCTCCAAAAACATTCGGGTCATTGGACCACAATGGCGGCTCAGTCACAGGTTTTTGAGGCTGCACATTACAGACGACCTTACCTGGTCTATAAATACTGTGTCCCTGGTGAACATCCCCTGTACTTTCTGCGTCAGATGAGGAGAGACCAACTGCCCTGTGGCTGCAGCCGAGGTGCTGCTCCCGATGCAAATGGCTCCTTGGATGGTGTTTCCTTACCTGATTCATCTGTGCTCAGCCTTATGTCCAAGGTGTCCATTGTTTCATACTTGGGTGTGTGTGGTGTGATTGTGAGCCATGTCTCTGGGGAGGTGGATGGGGCGAGTGTGAATGCAACAATGTGTTTGTTTTTGTGGGAAGAAGTGGGTGTAAGGGCATGTTTTTAAATCTGTAAAGCACTTTGTGTTACATGAAATGTATGAACATCTTGATTGGTTGATTGATTGAACTGCCCCTATCCATCCTGACTACATTCTACCGAAGCACCATATATTCTGTATATGAGAATATGAGTATTCTGTCCATGATATCGGCAAACAGCACAGTGTGTCCCAGGCAAAGAGCATCCAAATCCTGCACTTTTCTCCGTAGCATTCTTTGAAGGACCGCAAGATGCTATAATAGTTTCTGCTGAATGATTGAATGGTTGGATAATTAAGTAAAGGACCTTTTGCACTATGCTGGTTGAACTCTACCGATAACTCATTTTTTTAAGTGCCATTTCTATCTATCTATCTATCTATCTATCTAAAGAAAATGTGGCAGCGGTGGTAATACTGCATGTTGCATATGTGGGTATATTATCGTAGTATACAAGTTACTGCAGAGAATACATCTGAGAACCCATGCCTCATGAAAACAGGAAAACCTGAGCTATGTGTTACTGTCCTCTTCATACTGCTCACATTGGGCTCTGTCAACAAAAATGAAGGCTTCCTGTAGTTGGAAAGAAAACACTAAATCTGTTATGTTTCCAAAATGTAAAAAACAACAACACTGGAAACATCCACGTCATATTTTCCTCACACCTCTTATTTTCTTTTCTCTATCTGTATTTAAACTATAGTTGCATGATAGAGACTTGTTCATGGAGTGGCACTTGACAACATAATGGACTGACATAATGTAGTTGTTTCCCTAACCATGGCTGTGAATGTAATTCGTTTGTGTATAGAGACTCAATTGACTGGCTGCTGCTGTCTGATAGGGCGGACTGAAATGTCCTCGGGCAGTGCACAGACTGTCGAGGCCGATCCCAATAGTGGTGCATTTTTCAGGTTTTGCGCTTCCCACCTGACAAACTTTGAATGAAACATACCCCTCACATCTCTGACTTTAAGGCATTTAATTTTCCAAAACTGCTAGCTTCTTCTCCGGGGGCTGGATGCTGCTGAGAGAGATCAATGCAAAATGGTTGGGAAATTGCTAATGTTATTTACATCAAAGTGAGACCGGAGGAGACCAATTATGCCAGTGATTCAAGGCAATATTCCTGAGTGGCTTGTCCCTTGGCTGAAAACAGTACAATGTTGTTTTTAGTTTTCATGGTGAACGACTGTAACACACAGTTTTATTTTTTTACAATACTGAATGTATTTATTGATTTAGGTTTGGAGCTGTTGGTGATAATTTCCTGCATTCTCAATCTGGTGAAATGGTACAATTAACCGAGAGGAAAATGCAATTGGCAGAAATGTATGTCTTTAGCGTAGTCTTTGAAATAGCTGTATATTTAGAATTTGTATATTTTATCTTAAGGAGGGAGGGAAATTCGTTCTGTAACTTCGTAACTTAGACCCATGGGCAACCTGTCTAGGCACTGGCCGATTGGTTCATGTAAAAGTACTAGAAGAATAGTTTATTGTACAGTGATGGGATAAAACGGGGTGGCTGTAGAGCTATGTGTGAACAAAACTCGGGAATTGAACCTCGGGACCTTCTTGCAGTGAGCAAGAATGCAAAGCCTTTCATTGGTGGCCAGTCACACCAAATTCCTCTCTAGGATCAAAGTGATTTATTTGTTTACTTGGCCAGGACCGCTAGCTGTGGACTACACTCACAAACATACTCTCATTCATCCTGGCTAATGTACAGGTACATCTTTGTTATTTTTTTTTTTTTTAGTGGTAGGGGAAACCGGAACCCCCAGGGGAAACCAGCATGAGAACTCCACACAGAAAAAACACACAGACGCGAGGAACAAACCTGAGACAAACCACTCCACCCGATCACCCCTGTGCCCCTATGGGCTTTCGGGGATTCACAGATACATGTGTTCTTTGGGAAGGTGGAAGACAGCAGAAATTTCAGATAGACAACCCACTTAACACTATTTCAGAATTGACATGCTGTATAGGTTCAGAATATGCATCAATATTGGCTTTGAGTTTGCTATGTGATTGGCTGACGACCCCGGACAGCTCAAGAAGGTTGGCCACAGCTATACACACATGTGTGAAGTGCAGTTGGTTGAGATAAGTTGTGTGGACAGTTTGTAGGCATTTCAGTATGAACGGACAAAAGCAGAGTGGAAGGTGTTGGATTTTACATTTTGGACGGACAAGCATTGATAGAATTGGAAATGAGTTCATCAGGGGGACATGTGAGATAAATGAAAATAAAGTCCGAAATGCCAGACTGAGATGGGTATGGGCATGCTCAGTGGAAGGACACTGAATGAAATTGTAAAAGGGGCATAGCGGCATTATGTGGATGTGCTAGACATTAAATTAGTTTTCGTGAGATGTTAAGATAGGGTTAAACAACGGCACATTTTCTGTAGTGACCTCTGAAGGGAACAGCCAAAGGGGGACCATTGCTCTTGGCCACAGATTTCACTGTGCAATGCTGGCAATGTGCTCAGATGAGGAGCTGCGCTGGCCCAATCTTAAACGTATCGCATTTAATCAAGCCATTTCAAACCATTCCAGCCGATAGTAATGAGAACAGCTTTCAAATGCTCTCTGCTGTGTGCTCTGTTGCCTAGTTCGAAATGAGCATTTATTTAGTTTTGGAGCTACATCAAACCTGTGACTCTGCTCTGATGCAAAAACCTGCCGGCATCTCTCTGACACCTACAACACAGATGACACGGTATCAGGTAGGCCCAATATTTAACAAGGCCAAAATAAATTAACCTTAGTAATATGTTTAAGGTTTAAAGTGTACTTCGTTGTCCTCTGAATTTCAATCAATGGTTTTGTACAGCCCAATATCACAACAGGAGTTGCCTCATAGGGCTGCAAGAAACATTAAGGCAATAAAACAGAGCAGTAAATAAGACAGTGTAAAGTTCCGGTGAATCAAATATCCAGGCAAACATAATGTCCAAATAAGCGTCAGCAGTGGGTGGCGAGCAGCTCGGGTGTCCCCTGTCCTTAGACTCTCCAGCACGGCAAGGAAAAACTCCAAAACCCGGTGGGAGAAACGAGAAACCTTGAGGAGAACCACAGAAGGAGAGATCCACTCCCATGGACGGACAGGCTATAGAGACCCTGAATTTGACCCATCCTTCAATGCCGCTGGGGCAACTCACAAGGAGCAGTGGGGACCCATCACCATATGTGGAGCCAGGCTAATGGTCAGAGGCATCTGGCAGGACGATTCACCTATTGTACATGTTTTTAGAGGTAGGGGAAACCGGAGTACCTGGGGGAAACCTACACAGACAAGGGGAGAACATGCAAACTCCCCACACAGAAATGCCATAACCGGACGGGGATCAAACCCGGGACCTTCCAGCTGTGAAGCTTGAGCACTAACCACTGCACCACCGTGTTATTGCTACTAATGCTCTGCAATGTGAAAAAAAAAAATCAAATGTGAAAAAAAAATTCAAAATATTGTAACTGTGATATTATTGTTATATTTTACATACACATATCAACACAGTATGTCCCATTAAAACAAACACAAACAATTGCATTTATCTTTTGTGTCATAACAACAATTCAAGAAATACTAAATCAGGACCAAAACATGGCTAAAATTAATTAGGAAAACATTATTTTTAAATGATCACATGTAAGACCTTAGTGCTTTTGCATTATATTGTGTTACCTCATATTAACAATAAAACTTGTTTGGCAAAAGATTGTGCAGTACAAATCTTCATACGACCTTCCTTTACCCAGGCTTAGTACTGTCACAAAGATTACTGTGGTGTGTGGCCCCACTGGAGATAAAGAAAGAAATTCAATGCAAGAGTAAAGGTGCCAAAAGAGCACATTCTTCTGTTGACTTGGTCTATAAAAAATGCTAAATGCCGTTTCAAGGACTTGCATCACAGGTATTTAAACATTAAACAGTGTAAGACAATTTTTTTCTTTCTTAACTCAGGAATGACTAAGAGATGTGTTCCTTGCCAAGCTGGACTGCCATTGGCACTAAGGATTTGTAACACTGCCAGCCATACACAATGTCTTATTGTTAAACCTTGAGCTTTGGGGGCGTCCCCGTGTCCCAGCACAAGCGAGTCCATGCCCGGTCACATCCAGAAGCCACCTGTGTGCTGCACAAGAGTTACGAGCTTTGCACTGGAGCACCTGCCCTTGTGTCTATGCTGTTTCCCCAGCAGCTTGCTAATGTCAACCTCCCCTATATGTACAGCGGGGGGCGGGCGGGAGGGTGGGTGGGGGGGGGGCACACCAAGACAGTAGCAATTTTCCACTGCATGCGAATGAGACTGGAGAGCAATCTGCTGGCCTAAGAGCCTCATAATCAGTGCATCATTACCGGGAGGTGCTTGGAGCATAGGTGAGGTGGCTGATGCAGGTGGGGGGTGGGGGAAGATACGGGGAGGAATTACAGACAGGAAGCTCTGGATAACACAACATGAGCCCCTTGTTGCCTTGGTATGTGCTGTGTCCCTATACGAAAGAGCACCATCAAATCCAAGCTGGTATTTTGTCAGGTAAAAGATTCGCAGTGGGGCTCAACAAAGCAAATCATGAAAGGGGACCAACAATACCCCTGCGGTGAGAGAGTAGCACCTTTTACACTTGAGCCAGCATCTTAAAAAACAGCTTTTTCCTCACACACAGAGGGATCCACACTGTTGTCAATATCATACCGCCACTGCTGCTGCCGCCACATTTTCACCAAATGCAAAATCTAATGCCGCACACATGCGCAGCCACACATAAGTAGGCATAATATGTTTTTGAGGGCATTGTGACAGATCTTTGAAGTCTTGGCTTGCCCTGTGTGCATTTTTGAGGGAGTTCAAAAGACGCAGGATATTAGCCGATATCAGAAGCACATATATCCTACTCTCTGTACCGTAATGTGTTTAAAAAGAGGCCAGACATTTTTCATGTGCCATCTTGTTGTCATTTTTCTAACCTGAAAGGAAGGCAACATGACATTCCAATAAAAAAAAAAAAGAAGCTTTCATCCTTTACTAATCTCACAGCTGAAAATTGTCTTTATAGAAAACTTCTCAACCAAAAGCAACGCCTATGCATTTCCAGCAAGGAAAAACACCAGAAACACACATTTACTTGTCACATGTTCGTTTCGAAAATCACAGCCTTTTAGTTCGAACGTGTCAACAGCCATCCATCATAGCTGTCAAGACAAAGCTCCCATAGTGCCGCTCACGGCCACGTGGTGGCAGTAGCGCACAGAGCACACTGTTTTGCGTGAGCGCGCTGCCTTCTTAAACTGAATCGTCAAAAGTAGTAAAGATAGATAGAGATAACGCCGGGTTTTATTGAGAAATTCAATATTATAGCTCGTTGTAAACTATGTTATAGTGTGTGCAACTTTTGATGCTATATGTGGATTATATTCTGTAACAATGTCGAAAATAGAGACCATAGGCACGTGTCGATGCAAAAAAGAATAGCACTGCAAAGCAACATTTTGGTCAGGAGAGAAAAATAAATTTAAATATAGACATGCAGGCGTTTTGCTTTAATAGGATAATAATACAACGACATTCGTGTGCTCGTGTCAAGCCTCAAAACCGTTCACTCGTGCGTTTTGGAGCAGGAAA
This sequence comes from Proterorhinus semilunaris, assembly GCA_021464625.1. Lineage (NCBI taxonomy): Eukaryota > Metazoa > Chordata > Actinopteri > Gobiiformes > Gobiidae > Proterorhinus > Proterorhinus semilunaris. The sequence continues at coordinate 18,551,188 of CM038352.1, read as the reverse complement.
GGTACAGCAAATTATCCAGACAGAAAGCCAAATTAAATTGTACTCCGCCTTTGCCAGGAGCGGGACTTGTTCGTTGACTCCTAAATACTCACTCTCTCTTCCCCCAACCTCGTGCAGCGCTCGGCTTCACCCCCCAGTCACTCACCGGCTGTAGTGAGGAGCGGTCTGACGCACCCGGGATCACAGGCACACTCTCCATTAGCGGCGGTGTAGCAGCAGTGAGGAGTCTTCCGCCCGGAGAGAGAGGCCACCGTGCAACATGTTCCCAGTGTGGACACGGGGACAAGGGAGTCGAGCCGGTCCGACGATGAGGCGCACCGGACAGGTCGCGCAGGTGTGGGTCTCCTGTTGGATTCTCCTGTCCATCGTGACGCGAGGTGCCCGAGCGCAAGGTAAGAACGTGTATTTTATTGTGTTCAAAAGGCGCCAAATCAAAAGTCGCTCTTTGAATCCTATGGCATAGCGGGTTTTCTAAGCTTTCTCAAAGTCTGAAGACTGTGCGGCACTAGTTGGGATGATGGATGTCTGCTCTGCTGCGTTTTTGCGTAAAGTTCAAACTCAGGATATGTAGAAGTGTGCATTTGAGAAGATTTTTTTTTTTGGTGTGGGGTTTTGACATATAGGCAAAAAAAGAGAAGTAAAGAGCATCTGTGTCAATCAGTTTGTCCCCAGTTTTCGTGGACTATGACTGTTGTGTGAACGTTAGGCTGTTGGTGAAAGGCTGATGGGTGCAGTTCCATTTAAGTGTTGAATCGATGAGTGTGAAAGACATAGCATCTCATTTGACTCGTGTGTGTCTGACTATCAAAGCCTTGCTGCTGGTATCTTGTGTTTCTGAATCAATACTTGACATTTTTTTTCATTATGTGGAACTGCTGTCAATTTATACACATTCACTCTTTCATTGGAACTTACCATTCCTCTTGTAAAAAAAAAGGTTCTGGATAAATAAACTATAGGCGGTAACCCATAGCCGTCACCCCTCCACAACCACAATAAATAGCTCGCAGTCTTTAGTTCCTCAGCCTCTCTCTGAGTCATGTTCAGGGGGCTCTCACAGGTGCCAGTGGCTTGTATTTCAAGTGGCTTCTGCGTGTTTTCCACAATGCTCGGTGCAGCCATGTGCTAAAGGAAACATAATCCCTCCGCTTGTTTGTCTTTGAACAGGTCGCATTGCTCTGAAGTGTTCCTAACCTTATCTGAAGGGAGTCTCGGGCATCTCTTATTATGCAGGGCACAGTTCCCGGGGCTGTTATTAGCATCCTTTCTTCCCACTCCTATATGAGGATCTATAGAGCATCTCACTCCACACCACTTCATAGGGCTCACCCCCCTCCCCCTTCCCCCACACATACACCCAAAAGCATCCTCTTCCTCCTGGTTGCATTTGGTATTCAGGCCCCTCTGTAGTCTTTACATTTGCATCGATAAGAGATTCACTCCTGAGTCTCCCCACTCGTCTTTGCCACTTCTTTCGGTTTGTCTTTGTTGGGGGTCCTTTTAGCATCCAATGAAGTCCTATGAGCTTGCTTATGCATGTTTGCAAATACGTGGTGATGTGACTAGGCTATAGGGATGCTCCTGCTCCCTCCCTCGGTGCAGTGGACCTTTGAGGATGCCATAAATTAGGCAGAACACACACACACACAAACAGTGGCAATGGGCTCAGGGGAATGGGAGGGGAGGCATGCACTTGTTTTTCAGCAGGTGTCTACTGGGGACCCCGCTGTGTCTAATACTGCTGGTGTTTTCAGTGCTCCGGAGGATACCTGATAGAGCACGGACCAACCTTTCTTCTGACTCTGGCAGTGCACAGCAGGCTATTTGAAGACTTATTAAAACTCCCTAATCGAAGTAACAAGTAAAGAGGCGAGAGTTTTGTCTTTTGTAACCTTTAAACAGTCCCAGCAGTCCTCCTCCCAAGCTTTTCCAAGGGTGTTAAAATTGGATATAGGCTTTGGGGAGACGTCTGCACTAACTGTGGGTGCGGACCAAATGTTATTAAAAGGCAATCTTTTTTATATTTCAGTGCCAAATTGTTTGTTGAATGAAAATACCTGTGCATAAACGGCTAAACATTGAAGTTATTAGATGTATAATGACATGTGATCCTGTGCCAATAGCCTCAAATGACTTAATGCCAAAATAAGTATTTAAACCCTAGTCTTTTTAAGCCAGGATGGAATTGACAGTGGCACTGAAGCTGGTTGCACATAAGGACTCTATATTGAGGCTTATTTGGCAAGATGGCCAGTCTAAAATGGACTCCAAAAGAATTTATTTTGACTTTACAACTTCAAATAAAATGTAGATGGAAGTACTAAAAGGAATGAATGGGCACCAAAATGATTTGGCCTTGTGCATTTTTCTGTCCTCCAAAGTCAAAATCAAACTCACTCCCCTGTATGTACCTCTGTGTGCTTTGCTGCATGTGTGTTTGTGTGCCTGTCTATTGAGCTTTAATCTTGATAGCAGCATTGACATTGTGCCAAACAGCAGCTGCTATAATTTTCTGGACGCAGGTTATTATGCGGCTTGACAGCTGTCAGCCATTTCCAAATCTCTTAAATCTGATGGTAATCCCGCATGCTTACAAAAAAGACATTTGTTTAAAACACTCTGGGTCCGTGTGTGATTAAAACTGGCTGCTGTAATGCGGGCCACAGGATCATAATTCATCTACTACACCGGCAGACACGCGCACGTACACACAAACAGTGGCGGGGAAAGATAGAAAAATCAATGTGTACAAGATTACACAAGTCCATCAGAAGAAATATAATACAGTTTTAATAGAATCAAAGGCAGCCACAAACTGATTACAAAGCCGATCATCTGCGCCCGCTCTTACAACACTCAATCACAAGTAATAGAAAGCTTCATCTATTTTTGCATGTACTTTCAGAAAATTGACCGTACACATCAAAACTGAAATGGAGATGCAATACTGTAAGTGTTATTAAAGCAACACACTGCCACTCTCTCTTTGCTTGATGAAATACTAGCCGTCTATTTGGACAACTCTATCAACGGAAAAGATTTGGCTTTGAAAATACCTACTTCAACATGACTAAATACGACCAAAAAAGGACTAAATAAGGACTTGACCAGCACACAACCGATCAGCATTAACACTGAATTGTATTTTCAGGTCTAAATGACAGACAAGGCAGAAGCTGTCAAACTAATTTCAATATAATCATTTTGACACACTAATTAAATGAATACAAAGCGAACATCAAACTGTGTAAAAATCAATCAAAGCTCAACAAAGACTAGATCAAGACCAACAACAGATGCAGGTCCTTAGTGATTTTGTGATATTTTTGATATCTTGTGCTTGGGACGTTACATCATAGCTGAAATTACCCATTTGTTGATGTATTGTACTGCCCTACATATCAAAGCATTTAATTAAAAAAATTAAGGACTTTACAGATATATAATCCACAAGGGAAATGGCATTGTCACAGTAACTGTACAGTTACAATAAAAGAAAGAAATACAATAGAAAATAAATGTGAAGAATCACCTAATATCAATTGAGATGAGTGCAGATAAACCGCTTTCAGATACATTGATTTGAGTCCATATAATTGGAACGAATGCTCGTTCCCTCACTGAGGCACACTGCATATTGGACTGGTGTGAAAGTGGCCACACTGTAACTTCTTCTGTATGAAACCATCATTACACCCGGGAAATACTCCTGACATATGTACCTCCCTGTCTGCTGAAATGTACTTAATTAAACATGTTGACCTCTCCAGAGAGCTAACAGATGTCTGCACAAATTTGGACTAAATGCTTGTTTTCATCACAATGAGTCTCAAGGCCAACCAGCCACGCGCCTGGCTTGTGTCTGCCTCAGGTGAGACATGATGGCAGGCTGACTCCTTGTTTGTGCTCGCTGTCTGTCGTCCATGTTGGCGGCTTTGCTCCGGTCCCTCTTGATGCCAAACGCTGTCAACGCATGTTTATTTATGTTGCCACAGGACGCTCAGTTCACCAAATGGAACATAAGCAATAAGCAAAGAATGAACATGAAAAACCTGAAGCACATTAGTATTTGTTTCTCTTTTTACATTTTATCATCATTCATTACCCTGTATTCTGGTCCCTGTGCAAGTGTAACTCATGATTATGATCTAATGCAAATACGTTTATTATGCTGTGCTGTTTTTATAGCTTCAGGACGCTTTTAATTGGTTCAGCCAAGCAGCAAAACTGTGTTTACACTTCATAATGGAATTGTAATCAAATTAACTTGTACCACAGGGTTCTGGCTTTCACCCTTTGCCCAGTAATTGCCATTTGCCCAAAGGAATATGATAATGCTGGTTTGCATGGGGCAAAGACTCTCACTACATGTGTCTGTCATTTTGCCACTTTAGAGGAGCTTGCTGAAATTATTAACCACTACAATTGAGCTAGTACTGGACCTCCTTCCATCATGTGGGGAAAGTAAACACTGCTATCAAAGCTTGAAAGAGCATAGATGACAGACTCTGCAGACTTCATACTGTACAGTTATAATTAATCACACTGTGTCCTTCCATTAGGGAGAACTTAAATTCTAATTTTCTAAATGTCAAATGAATCCGAGGAGTTCGGTGACTCACCTGAAGTGGCACATGCAGCTGTTCCCATTATCAGCCTGAACAGTTTAGACTTTGAGGTGATCGAGGCAGCACAAAAGGTGAATGGTCAATTGGTCATCATACTTGGTAAGGATTGCAATTGAGAAAAATAAAAATTATGATGTGGCAAAGTATTTGAAGAAATGTACTAATTACTCAATACCTCAAATGTAATATAAGAAAACAATACCTCTGATTGTACTGAAAGCACATCAATGCATCAGGTACCTGGATTTAGTCATAACTTGTGCCTGGACAAGCGCCAGATCTGCTAGAGCCAATATGGTGTTCTCTGAATCTACTGTCTATTTGTTTCCAACAATAGGATGACTAGAGACTCCAGTGATTCTTCGATGGGCAGCTTTAACCACACGGCGCAGAGTGGTTTTGTTTTCACGTTTGTTCTTGTTTACTAATGAGAGAGAAGGAAGCAAAACCTGCAGGGGGGAAGAAAGCAGATTTTCATATATTAATTCTCCTGGCTAAATGTCTAATCAGTCTGGCACAAGACTGCGAGGCAACCACAGAGAAGAGACGGAGAATGTTTGAAAGAATGGGCCTTGAGCCTTTGGGATAGCAATTGAGAAAGGAAAATGACCTTGAATATGAAAAGTGCCACTATTCATTTGATTTGTCTAATATCCTTTTGACAAGGGATCGGCGATATTGCAGCCTTGTCAAAGCACAAGAAGCCATTTTGTTAGATGAAGAAAAAAAAATGTAGTCAAAAAGGGTGTCATTACTTTCAGGGAAAGAAAAAAAAAAAAAAGAATTGTGCTGAAGCGGTGTTCTTGGACCATGCATCTGTCTCCAGGCCTCAAGCTGTTCCATGTAAACATTTAAACACAAAGGCAACGGAAAGAGAAAAAAGTGCTGGTGAGAAACAATGCTTTTTACGGCGTAATGCGAGCACTGAATCTCTGCTCTCATCCTGCCAGCCTCTCCTGGGGACCGCTGAGTGTATTCTTGTGTTGTAAATAAAATAGCAAAAGAGCCAAAGAAATAGAAGAGATGCCGCATCGGGGGTTGGCCTGTGCTTCCTTTTTTTCCAGTCAAACTACTTTTTTGTACCAATCAATTCTTCTGAAAGAGAGGAGTTGTTCACCTTGCGCCCAGTGATGTCTTGAGGCTTTCACATCAGACACTGGCAAATCATGGCTGTAGTGTCTTGAATGAATAACCTCGAATTGAGCAATCCTTTTAGAATTAGTCTAACATTCTCTCACAATAGCAGTTTTAGATATTGGGAATATTGGTAGAATAATACCTAACAGGTACTGACAAAAAAACATTGGTATCAGGAGAGATGAACCGGCTTTAATACTGTGTGACTATACCATGTCAAAAATGGAAATACATACTAGGACTACACCAAGTAGATCTACACAAGGACTGTTCTAAACAGGACAAAAATGTACATGACTGAATCTAGAGTAACCTGATGGCGCATTTTTCCCACTACTTTGGTTTCCCCATCAAACCAATGCAGAATAGGCTAATCCGCGGACAATAGGTTCCCCTGTCCAGGATAATGGCTCACACGCCACACAGAAAGGGTTGAATTCCCGGGTGCAGCGCTGTGGTTGCCCATTGCTCCTAACAGCTTGCCCCAATGGTATTTAAGGGAGGGTCAAACGGAGGTAGCAGATTTCCCTATAGAGACAATTAAGTGTACCTTATCCTTTCCACTGCCCAGTCTCTTCATCTGCCCAGACTTAAAGCTTGTGACTTGTAACTCCTCTGTATGTCTTCTTGAAATCTAATGGCCAACACCGTAGACACCGCTTTCTCAGCAGATGATTTTGGCCATTGTATTTATCAAAATATTAAAGCGAAAGACAAAATCCCGCAAGAAATTGGAGTATTCTCAAAAGGTAAAACATTTGAATGAAGCTAAACTTGAATATATCTATTATAATCGGCATCAAAAAGCATCTATAATGACAGCCATGGCATCTCAAGACAGGGACTGCAACATGGTGTAAAGAGTGCACCACAGTGTTACTTGAATGATAAGTATCTCTCTTTGCACCACTTTGAAACTCTGAGGCACCCACAGTCAGTTTGTGCGGGAACTGGAACTGCCTCAAGAGTGTAGAAGTTAGTGGTATAGAAGTTGGCAAGGGTGGCTTTGTATACTATTTCAGTCTGGGTGCACTTGGTGTCCACAGGCAGGGTGGCTCTGGACAGAAGATGCCTCCATGCTCTCCATCTGCAGGACTAACTTTGCCTCAGTGTTCAGGGTTTGGCAGCGGGCCTGCTGTCCCACCAGGGGTCTGGCACAGGGCCTCAAGCAGCTCTGTCTGGTGCTTGGTATTTGGACCAAGGCTGAATCTGTCCCCTATGTCCTGTTTAGCACTACATGAATACTTTGCGATGTTTGTTATTACCATTGTTTTATTCTAACTAATAATCTCTCTAATGCCAAGAAGTAAGAGGCATTTGTCAGAACATGAAATACAAATAGGACTTCTAGGGTTGCAAAGAAAAAAACAGCACTGCACTGTAAAATGAGTTTTAAATTGTAGTATTATGTTCAAACTGCAAAAAAAAAGACACAAGTTTTGTAAATCAATAGTCTCAAAATGTTTGCTTTGCCCCATATCTTATTTATGCTGAAAAATATACAAGCACACATGTCAAAATGATTATAGTTCATTTTCATGTCTTTTTTTGTAATATCAAGTTCTCTTACTGAGACAGTTACACAAAAGAAACAAAAAAAAAACATCTACTGGTATGAATTAGTCATATTAATTTCCTTAAAAAAGGTACAAAAATAATAAAATAAAATAACAATATTAATCGGGAAATTACCATCGGAAATCGAATCGAATCAGGGTTCGGGACGAACAAGTAAACAGCGTAATGCGTAATGACGTCATGCGGGTTAGCTGTATCTCCTCTATACTGACGCTGCCGAGCGAGGGGTAACTTCGGAAGGATGGATTTAGTGGAGAATAAGAGGAGACCGGCTTCAAGCACCATCGACACTCCAGCCCAGACCCCAACTAACGAAAAGAAACAAAGAGTTTATTCGAGTGTGACAAAAAAGGCGAAAGTCGAGTCTGAGCGGCGTAGACAAAGAGCCAGAGTAAACATCGGAAAATGTTGAGAGAATCTCTCAAAAGAGCCGCAGCTTATTTTTGCTTGAAAGGTAAGAAATTATTACTAAATACGTGGGGGAAAAGTGTTGTTGATGCTTCAAAACAACGGTGTCTGACTGTCACTTCACTGAAACAAGCCATAAAATAATCATATTTGGAAGTTACCAAAATAGTTGATCTAATAGTTTCATACCAATCGAGAGGTTGTGTAGTAATGAAGCCTAGGCGGTAATTCAGCCTGGTAGACAAACTTCAGCATCATCAACCTCCAGCCAGTGATCGCTCCTGAAGGGTCCACACCTCCACATCAGCGTCAGAGCCGCACCTCCATAGCAGCCAATCATCGCCATCGGTCCCGCTTTTAAGCCCCAGCAATCATGATCCGTTCGCTTCCCAGCTGCGCTGCGACCCGCCTCCACCCCATCTCCGCCTCTTCCGTCCACGGCTTCTACCCGCGCATTCTCCACGGATCTTCTATACCACCACCAGTGTCCAGGCTCCGGGGGAAGACATCCCTAACTCCAAGCTGTTTACCTACACTGACTTGTACATCGATGTCACTGCCCGGGTCTGATCGCCAAAACTAATACACATGTCAATAAATCTCCCTAATCACTGCTGTGAGTCTATCCAGGTTGAATTAGTAGCAGACGAGTAGTGTCAGTAATAACAGTAATTGTGCTGAACCTACACAACATTTGAGTAGTAACGGTGGTATTGGTGCTGTATTTACAATGGCAAAAATATTTCTTCTAATGTTAACTTTTCTTGGCCGCAAAATAAGCATGACTGTTCACGGATTTATCAGTAGTGAAACGAGTACAAAAAGTGGACATGTGCCGTTTACAATATAGTTTACGAGTTAGCTAATTAGTTAGAAATTGAAGAGACGATTTAGGCTTCTCCTAGTAGCATTTCTACCAGTGGAAATATTTTATTATTTCAATTAGGCCTGCGTTTATTCATACAAAGTATACAAGTTATTTTTTTCTCCTTCAAATGCCAATTATTTGTTTATCTGTATTACTTGGTGTGGCATGGCGCCTGTTGCATCTCCTCCAGCCAGCTGGTGGCGCCGCGGGTATATAGGCGCAGTGCATTCACTGATTCGTTCTCTGACGTCACTCACTTCCTGGTCCAGCCTGTGTGTCAGTGCGTTCCTCGCTTCTCCGACGGACAGGTAGCGTTTGTTCTAGATTTCATTGCTTTTAACGTAACTAATTCCTGGCCCTAACTGGAGGTTTTGCAATTTAGCTCCGCGTCCGGTTCCACGATGCAGCCCCAGATGTGCCATGTGCAGGGATGGTGTGCGCGCGCTGTCATGGCCTCACACCCGTGTGTTATGCCCTGCGTTCGATGGTACGTTTGGGCAGAGCTTCAGTTTACGTCCCAACAGTGAGGCTAGGTGTTAACCGTTTCATTATTTACAGGTGATCTGGCCCACGCTGGTGCGATGACGGCGCTGTCCTAATGTTGTTGCCTTGTCTTTTTAACCTTTTTCTTTTGGTTCACTCACGGACTCTTTTTGGTTTTAATGACTCAGCTGGAACTGATGTGAAAATGATAAATTGTGAACCAAATGAACCCCTTTTTAATAACGAAAGAGAAACTGAACATAATTTATTGAATGAAATATATATAGTAAATAAAACGTGTATTTTTGCTAACTATGGACTCTGCCTGTGTCAATCATAAACGAACCTGCGTGCCTTAAGGTCCGGAGCCTTCTCTCCGGTGGCGTTGTCTATTAGTAGTTGGCTGTAACATTATTTTACAGATGCTAAACCGCTCGTCTGGTCACATTGGCTTCTTCACTCGATTCACTTTGATGCATTTGCTCAAGTATTGAATCTTATTCACTCAAATTGATTTGGTCTAAATATCTCACAAAACAGTAACGTTTCTTACCTCAGTTGAAGTCATGCCTGCAAATCTGTAAATTGTCCAGGACGGGACTGTTATTTCTGGTGCTCGTAAAGCCTGAGCGCCTCATGCACGAGCTTATCATCGAGGCTGCAGTTACGCGTTCGGCCTGAGGGGGCAATTGCGAGCACAAAACTGTCAAACCCCACATAGCCCCTTTAAGTGAATCGTTACATCCCTAGTTAATAAGTAATATTTGAGTTTTCACTATGACTAACTGGCATTTACTCGCTATTAAATACAGTCGATGAGGACGATTTAGGTTATGTCCTTAACTGTCTTATTTGGTTTTGTTCGACAGCATTAAGTTGAACAAGTCCTTCAAGCTAGTTTTCCGATGGCGGACAGTGTTGGTATGCGCAGAGGGGGCGAGCGTGTCACCGCTGTACTTGGCTCAGTCGCTGGTGTCAGTTTGACGGAGTGACGTGATGGACAGTGACAGTGCCTCTGCGGGTTCGGATCCGGGCTAATGCCACATCTGGATATTCTTATGTCCTTGGCTCCACAGCTTCAGGTGTCAGACTCGGAGCATATGGGGAAGGCGAAAGCTGGAAATATACAAAGGCTCCCTCTAGGGTCTTTATGCTGACGTATGGACAATAGTTTATTTTGTGCTCTTAAGATCTTTTTTTTTTTTTTTTTCGAGTAGTGGATGGGGTAGTGCATTGTGAATTGAATTTTATGTACTGCAATAAAAAGTGACAAATTGCTTCTAAATTGTATTTGCGCCTATATGCAACGCACCGCAAATAAAGATGTATGTGAGATACACCCACTTAACATAATGGGTTTAAGCCTCATTCATAGTCTTTTTGACAATGAAGCAGCAAAACAAGCTTGCCATGTAGTATTTATGTCTGGTAAGATTTAGTAAGACTTCGGGAGAACCTGCATAGCTTTTCTTTAAGTCACAACATTCCCATGGATGAAAGATCCTATGGAGGTACATTTGCCTGTTGATAAAAAATTTAAAGGCAGCGAAAAAGAGGCGCGCGATAAAAAAGCCCTTATTGCTTTATTATCCATGTTTGAAAATGCAGAAATGGCTTCTGTGTGCATGTAGACTCATTTACAACTCTCACAGGCGGTTTCATTATGGCTAAATAGAAGTTTCTCAAAAGACCAGACCAGATTTGAATGCCGTTTTCAGCACTACTAATGAAAGTAGGGCGCAGCCGTGAAGTCTCGTATGAATAGGCAAAATCTAAATCAGTTTTTACAATGTGAGACATACTGTGCTAATGGCCCTCTGTGTGCAGAACTTTGCAATTTAAAATCATGCATTTTCTATGACGCACCCATTGCCACGTGTAATGTCATTTATTATAATTCTACTGAACTGTGAGATGTGAGATCTGTCTGCCTATCATATTCCATTTTGGTGGAGAGGTAGCCCTTTTTTTTCCTTGGCCAAATAATTTGCTTTGTGAAACAGTGCAAAATTATGCATACATGTTTCCTTGGTCTAGAAAAGCCAGTTAGCCGTTCAATAAAATGTTCCTTTAGGGTTTCCCATAATACCTATACTGTAGACTGGCCTAGTGTCAGACCCCTAATATTGGGGGTCTATTGGTATATTATCCCTTTATTTTAGTTGTAGAGCTAACTATATTACATCTTCTGAAGGATCATAAAATTCAGTATAACATATTAAAGCAAAGCTAAATAACTCATGCCCCTAGAGGCCATAGGCGCCATTGCAAGTATTGTAGCATGTTGCGTTTTATTTTTTACTGATTATTTGTCCGTGAGAGTAAATACCGACAGAAAAGACAAAGGGAGAGAGGGAACATCTACATTGTGCCACAACCCAATTACACAATGGAGATAATTTTTGTCACTCAAATTTGGCTGTAAATACTGCTAAAGTGGTGCTAGCCAGCAGTTAGCTTTGCCCGTTAGCCTGTTAGCTTCTTCTTCGTGATTCCGTTAGTGTGTATTGGTGGCTCCGACCCGGTGGAAGCAAAGCTGCAAGTGTGGTTTTCTGGCCAGAGACACCAGAGGGAGATGAAAGACCCCCAATCATCCCATTAACACTACCCCCAGAGGGACCATGAAAAGGATTTATTAAGGTAAACAAGTACTTAGTACTGCTTTAATGATGATGATGATGACAATAATTAAATAACATTACTGGCTATTCCTATGTTTTAAAACGTTAAGAAATTTTATAAGCCAGAAAATATATAAAAAATGACAATGAGAATTTTAGATTTTGGTATTTTTTGGCTGCTAAGGAGTAGAACCCAGAGAGTTTTAAGTTACCAGAATTTACCTGCCCTGGTTTTGACAGTTTTTTCTTGGCAAACCTGTTGACCCACATTTTCTTCTACAAACAAACAAACAAACAAACAAACAAACTGGAAAACATAAAACAGCAGTGAAGTTTGTATCGATTTACATTGTTTGCAAACCTTAAGCTTACTGACCAAACAAAGCGCGAGCGTTGCCACGGTGTTAACGTATTGACAGAAGGGACAAAGCGCGCTGCTTCAGAGGGGCAGACATTTTGCCATGATGTACAGTACCACAATCCCAAATTCTGCACAGATTCAATGGTAGCTTGGAAACAGCTGACGGTAAAATGGTGGGATCAAAGGGATTAGCGTGCCCAGTTAGAGTCCACACAGTAACCCTTCCTCTTCTCCCACTGCCAGGCTTTTTATACATTCACCCCATGCATTTTCAGAGCTATTCTCAGAAATGTTATAGCCGCTTCCCATCTGTGCTTGTCCTCCCCGATGTCTAATTGATTCATTTAGAGTCATCTTTTTAGACTGCTTTACTAACTTGCGTTTGCAGACGTGCATTATGTGGGCGAAAAGGTCAATGTTTCAATTGCTAAAATGAATTACGCGTCTGCAAACACACTTATTGACTGGGGTAAAATGCATCAAAGGCACGCAGGCCAAACGGAGACGCAGTATCTAAGAAAAGAATGATGCACATGTCAGGGACAATCAGCTCTGCCTTTTGTGATCTGAGTGAGATTTGTTGTCAGTGGAGCCTGGAGACGCAAGCTGTTTAATTCTTCAGGGGGTCCTGCATCCCAAAACGCCTCAGTCACTGTCACCTCAACAAGAGCATCCCACTGTCCCCTGTCGGGTTTTGCACCGCAGTCTGGCACACTCTACCCCCCCGTTTGAGAAACGCCGGACATGTGAACACACTCTCGGAGCTTTACCCCAGAGTGGCAAGCCAAATCGGATCTACATCACATGTGACGTACATATGATGGCTCAAAACTGATTTGTGATGCCTGAGTTGAGCGCGAGAGAGCATTAGAGCGGCACTGACAGGCATTGTGGGCCCATCCCCTACCCCCCTCTTTGTAAGCAAGTTCCACATGCTGACAGTGACGGACCCAGCTCTCCTGCTTGATTTTGGCTTATATGCAAACAAATCTGGGCTATGTCCAAATCGCCTCTCTTTTGGCACAGGCACCACAGTATCGGGATCACAACATTTCAGAGAGAGGTGTCCGAGTATCTTTTGAGTGAAAACAAAAGCTCTCAATAAACTCCATCAATCAAGCGGTAGATTGCGCACGAGACGTCAGTGAAGCAATGAAGGGGGTGTTGAATCTGTGTATTTGTTTGTAACAGGATGGCAGGGGAGCAATATGATATAAAAGTTATATTTAACCCAAACCTTAATCCTGTGTCCTAGCTTTAACCTGAACCATTTCCTTTGCCCTGACCCTACACCTAACCAGAAGTTCAGTATCCAACCTTCCCGTGGAACGACGCCCTCTTCGCCTACCTATCCTGTGCGACGAAAGTTTGTGTTTGATACCTGTGGGGAGGACAAGACTGTTATTGATGAAGGGAAAACGATTTAAAGCCTGAAGTAGCCACTGGCTGATTGTTTTGCTGCTGGGTGACAACAGGACTGAGGCAGATTGGAGCCCAAATCTAAAATGAAAGTATCATGGAGGGAGTTTGTTTATTTGAATGTTTTTAGAGGTTATCGGTAATGAGACAAAAGGAGAGTAGTAGAGTAGTAATACAGTCTTCCTGGATTCTTGTTTTATGCTTCAGTTTTATTATCACTTCAGTTCAATTGGACATTATTATCAAAATTATTAAACGAGCGCTCTATAGTCAACTATATGGAGCAAGTAATGTGACTGTGAAGTTATAGCTATAGAGGATACAGTCTTCGAATTTCAGTTGCCACAAAATCCTTTTTTTTTGTATTCTTCGAAAAGGGTTCTGTATCTTCCTACGAAGCTAGAGTCTTCTGTAGCCCCTGGGAACCACTGAAATGAGAGAGTCAGTCGGATTATATCTGTTAAATGAAGCTGCTCTTCCTCATGTTTAATTTTATAAAATTCAATTAAAACTTGCACTTTTCATCCTCACGATCCGTTGAGGGATTGTTGCCATTAGATAGATAATAGTACAGAGATAAGGGCAATCAATATGCTCCTCTCAAGTCCTTCTCAGAAAAGGCTCTAATTGTCGTTTACAGGGTAAAGAATTGGTCTGAGCACTTTCATGGAGAGTACTATTTACTTGTAACAGTAGATGTAATCACAGTATGTGCTGGCTCTCGTCTCGGCAAGGCCACTGAAGGGCTCATATTGCTTTACTGCTGTATGAAAGTGGTTAAAGCACAAGCACTTTTGCAAGATTTTCAAAAGAACAGCAGAGGAGTGTGGGAAAATGGAAAATGTGTGGTGCTCCAGTCTCCTTCCAAACGCAGTAGTCGGAGTGCGGAGCCGACATACGCAAACTCAAAGGGTGGCGGCGTTTAAAAGCCTTAATCAAACCAGCGCTCAGGGCCCCAATGTGCGCCGCTCCCTGCATCATTGAAAGCCTGTTTTATTAATGGTGTCCAGAGTGAAGTACGGCGGGGGGGCGGAGTTGGGGACGGGGCGGGGGGAAGAATGCATTGTACTCTTGATTTAAAACAATGGCCATGAAAAAAACATGGCCAAGCTTTGAAGGAGAAACTCCATTACTTTAAAAAAAAAAAAAGAAAAAAAAAAGCTGTAAGCCCAGAATAGTAAAAAGAGAGGTTGTTAATGCTTCTACAGTATAAAGCTGCGCAAGTTCACTACATTGTCAAAATAATACTATTCTGCTTGGTTTTGTGAACTGTGAACATGGAAAGCTCAAGTGGTTCCAAATAACAGTCCCAAAATGGATCGAGCTGAAATGTATCTGTCACAACAAGTTCATCATTGGACTGAATTGGAGGCTGATCAACTTTGCAAAGGGAAAACCTAAAAGGAATGAATGCTGAATTTGATAATTAAGGGTTTTGGATTGGCAGACAGGCCAGTTTGTAGCTTTTTGACCATATTAGCCGGAGGTGTTACTCTGATGGTCATGCTGATCTAGATGAAATGAGCTGTTTTGATGAAAGTGGAGAAAAAGCTCTGCCTGGGGGGGAGGGGGGGGGCTCTTGAAATTTTCTGAAACGTTGCCTCCTTTCATAGACTGTAATCGTGATGCCTCTTTATAAGTCATCGTATTGAATTAAACATCATAAACATATTTAGTGTTTTAGTGTTTTTCCTGAATCTATTCATTTGAATACCAGAAAAGGTCATGTTGCATTCTGTAAGGTCGCGAGTATCCAGATGAGGCTGCCATACCTTGTAAAAATGGGTGCACTTACAATGTCATTTGGAGCCGTATAAGTGACAGTAAATATAACTGGGATTGCAAAACAAAACACCCAGATGAGCTGTAGCCGTAGAGCAGTGGATATCGCAGCAAATTTCTTTCTTCCTTTGAATAATAATAATAATTTAAAAAAAAGACTATTAAGTATTAACTGCTTTTTTTTCCTTTGGTCATTAATAATTTTTCCTCCATACTTTGGTTTGGCCTCTCTTCAACCCGGGCCTTCCGTGACACATCCAAGCCAACAGAGGCGAAGTGCGCTGTCGCCGGAGTTAAATCTCGTGTGAGTCTGGCGCCTAATTGCTCTCATTAGCGGCCGACGTTCACACAAGTTATTCTGCGCAATTAACCGGCTGCCACCATGATGTTGGGAGGCTGAATGTAGCGCCGGGTCAAGAGAAAAATGTCTCGTAATTAATTCTCATTGAAATGAACAATTCCGTATTTCACTGGTTGGCATTTTGAGATTCCCATGGGGGCAGCGCTTGATGAGAGTGCGTTGTTGATGGAAATCAGGAGCCATTGTGATTTGACAGTAGGCACCTTTGCACTGATTGCCTGATATTAATTTGCGCGATGAGAAGAGGCAGGTTCCTCCTCCAGCTTCTGATGCTTGTGTGTGGCATTAAAGAAGCGCCAGTAATATCCTCCATGAATGACACTCGAGGCTAATGAATATGAATACATTTGTAGGGGAAAAAAAATAGGCACGGACGCCCCTCTCAGCGCAGATTGGGAGTGACGGACACATCGGTCGGGCATGGCTGATTGGAGGCTAATCTCTGCCTCTGGAGGTGGTGGATATTACAGTGATCACACGAGACAATTTTCCTCCAAATTACTTTTAAAGCAACATTTAAGTCACTTTGGATAACAAGCTACCTGCCGGACAAGATGCAACAAAGCCCTTTCTGAACGATTGTCTCTACTTCCTCAGTTATGTATTTGGAATAACAATTAAATCGGTATCTGTCATGCTAAACTGCTCCTATTGTGTGCGACGTCAAAGCAAAAAAGGCAATTATTATGCATACAATACCAAGCCGTGGGCGTTTTTTCCTGAAGAAATGCTCCTATATTCCTGGAAATCCACAGGTGTCACTTAGAAGCTTATGATCCGCCGTAAAGAAAACGCAATTACTGATAATACCAACAAATTTATTTACAATACTAATAGGATGTTTGGGTTGCTCAAATGCAGTGAGTCCGTTGTTGTTTGACTTATCACGGTTATTGGAGTGACAACTGCTAATGTATACAAATGTTTTCATTGCAAAGACTGTTGTTCACTGCGCTGTAAAGGTGGAGGCTTTTACTTTTCGGGCTTGCAAGCACTTGGCATAAATGCTATGCACTTGCCTGACAATTACGTGACATTTTCCATCTTCCATTTGCAGTGAGTTATGTTCCTGATGCAGAGGGTCGCACTTAATGCTCTGATCTATGAGATATACATTGGATTTTCTATTTTCAACGTGCACCACTGACCTATAAAAGTCTATAATTGTCCGAACTTTTCTGTTTCAGACATAGTCAGGTTTTAGATCGTTTGGATGTATTAATATAAGGGCCGGGCCTTTTTTTCAATTAATTACGATTAATTAATTAGATAAGGTTTAGTGCGATTAAAAATATTAAGCAAAATTAATCACACTTTACTTTCGACACTTCAGTTTCCTTTTTCCTGCAGACACAAACAGCCAAAAACAGTTTGACTGTCAAACGTGCTTATTCACACAGTTAAGCGCAGACATAAACTTATTTAAGAAGATCATTCTCCAAAATAAATCAGACTGCTATTGTCTTTGAAGTGTTTGAAATGACCACACAGGCCTCACAAACCCACTTCAAAATGAGTTAAAATGCAGGAAAATTCAAAGAAGCATCTAGAATATACCTCTGAAAATAAATACAACCCCTAAATAAATCATGCTTGAATGCGATTAATTGCGATTAATTTATTACAAAGGCCATAATTAACTCGATTCGAAATTTTTATTGAGTCCCACCACTAATTAATATACATCCACACAATCAAAACATACCTTTAATATTGGGTTAAAAAAAGTGTGTGCGGCAGCGTTGCAACTGACTTTAAAGACTACAGTTTCCCGTCTTGTAGTTGAGCATCATTGACAAAACTACAGTCATTGCAATAAAAAAACAATAACAAAAACACAATAGCACAATTATTTTGATATTTTCACTAGCAAAATATCCTTTAACCCCTTAACCCCCGCCTTAACCGAGTGCATTTTCTCCAGTTGAGCTTTACACTGTAACGCCTCAATTGAAAGACCTACAAAACTAATCTAAGCTTCTTCTTCTCAATCGCTTCTCGATTGTCACGATTTCGTCCTTTTTGTTTGTGTTTTCATCACCTTTTTGTTTTGGTCACATTTTTGTGGCCTGATCACAGTTACATTACACTAAAGAAACAAAATGCAGCCAAAACGGGGCAAAAAAGCAAAAAAAAAAAAAAAAAAAGCAACAAAATCAACAAAACCTTGATTACAAAAACAAGGAAGACGCTTAGATGAGTTTTGTAGGTCTTAGCTTTCAAATGAGGCATTACTCTTGACTATAGGCTGTAAGCTCCAGTCCAGAAGCTTTTAGATTTGGGTAAAGCTGGAGAAAATATGCTCGGTTAAAAGGGCTAAATGGAAGTAGTAATATTTATACTCACTACTGCCACCTCAGGTCTTACACGTAACTGCAGTTTCTATATTAAGCTCGTGCATGACGGTACTTCGGACTTTTTGAGTGACGATGCAGGATTTTAGCGGCAGTTATGGTGAACTCCTTCTACACATTAGGACATTACTGGAACATGTAGGGGGAGGAAAATACATCATTTTTAAACTCCGTCTAGTCCCTTTAAGGCGGTGGTGCAAACGCTTGTGATTCTTTAGTTTTAATTTAACAGTTCACGCACTAATGTTGGTTTAAAATGCACTCTGTGAACTGAATATTCATTGTAAAATATAAATCCCGAACGCTATAATTATTTTAATGATCACAGATAGATATTTTCTAAAATCATACATCCCGATTACAAGTTACAGCGAGTGTGGTAAGACATTGATTTCCAAAGGAATAGTTAACATCACCGCTGTCACATCCTGCTGAGAGAAGTGTCACAAAACATCTGACGTACCTTGGTTCAACGGAACAATTAACAGCTAAAACGACCTTGAAAGCCACAGAGACCACATTTGCAGTTGGCCACCGCCACTTTGTTCTGCCATGTGTTGTTTCATTCACTTGTTTTGCACTCCAACAATTGTTAATAATCTTTTGCTCAGCAGATGGAATGAGGTTAGAAGTACCTTTCCATCAAACGCCTCTGCCGAAAATCGGAGAGGCAGAAAAGACAAGATAAAAGCGCCACACTTTGCCCTGAAAGAAATCAGAATACACACCCTTTCGCAAACTGAAAATGCAGAGCTAACATCAGATATACTAATATTTGTGTTTAGGGCGCTCTGTTCACTTTGATGGGGCTGCCCTCGAAAGCAATCTGTAAACAGACGGTTATGTGCAGACGGAATCAGGTTTTTGAACAAAACCGTTGTAACAAAGAAAGATGTATTAATTTACACTAAAATCAGAGTGGAAGCAAAAAGGCTCCTGAACCTCTGGCGGGACACTGCTATCTTGTTTTGTTAATATATAGTTTGATATTAAAGTACTCTGAGATTGTTCCACCAATGATGAGTCATTGCATGTGTATGGCTTAGGCAGAACCTCAGAAAAAAAATCCGTGTTCTTCTTTTTAGTAAGTTCTCGCGATTAAAACCAGATGTATCTTTTTATAGCCATCTATATAAGTGATCGCAACAAATTTTATTATTTACATAAATTCCTTCAGCTTCATAAGAAGAACCTGAACTTGAGGGGCAGCCGTCTGCTCACAAAGAACATGTCCCTGGCAGTCCACTCCGCACCTGCGCGTGATTGACGGTTTGCCTCCAGTCAATCACGCGCAGGTGCGGCCTCCGCCAACACTCCCCCTCCTATCGTTTCCACGCCCCCCTCACAAACCATCCCTGTCATCACTAGCAGAGAGCGGACACAACACAACCCTCCATGCAATTATCCCGTTAATATGGACAGGAATTATCCTGTCCATATTAACGTTTTAAAACCCCTCCCCAAAGCCCCCCCACAGTCCACAGCTAATCCATCTCAAACCACAATAAACATGGCTCTTTTAAATGTCCGCTCTCTGCAGAACAAGTCTTTTATTGTGAATGACCTGATTTTAGATAATAATCTTGATTGTTTGTTTTTAACTGAAACCTGGCTGGGTACAGATGCGACCGCGGGTCTTGCTGAGGCCTCCCCACCTAATTTTAGCAGCACCTTTTCAATAAGGAATGGGAAAAGGGGAGGTGGCACTGCTTCCATATGTACAAACACTATTGCCACCAAACCTATTTTATTTGATCCATTCCCCACTTTTGAGCACCATGCAGTTGTTTTTAGTAATCCCCCCATTTTATGTGTCACTATTTACAGACCCCCCAAAAAATGCCCTCTTTTTGTTAAGGAATTTTCTGAGTTTTTATCACTTTTAAATAGCTCTTTTAATATGATTCTTTTAACTGGTGATTTTAATCTACACATAGATAATCTTTTAGACCCTGTTGCTAGGGATTTTTTAAATGTTCTTAATTATATGGATTTTACCCAACACGTCACACAGCCAACTCACGACAGAGGACACAGTCTGGACCTGGTCATCACGTATGGCCTGTCCACAGCTGTGTCTTCTGTCATTGACTTGGCTGTTTCTGACCATTACTGTGTGTTTTTTAATATCACCAGTTTTACCCAGCGGGAGACCTCGGTAAGAGCTGTGAGGAAACGTCATCTCACCCCTGAAGTGGCTGCAAATTTTATTGATGTTTTAGAGAAATATTCTCCTATTGTTCTACCTGCCCCCTGTGATTTTATTTTTGAAAATTTTAATAGCAAACTCAAGTCAGCGCTTGATTCTATCGCTCCTTTAAAATCCAAGAAACTCCCTACAAAACCAATTACTCCATGGAGGAATGAGGAAATTAAACAACTCAATAGACAATGCAGGGTGGCAGAGAGAAAATGGAGAAAAAACAAAATTACCATAAACTACCAAATCTTCCGTGAACAACAATCAACCTACAATAACACAGTAAGAAACACAAGAAACAACTACTTCTCAAAAATTATCAACAATAATAAAAACAATCCCAAGGTACTCTTCTCTACAATAGAACATCTAATCAATCCTGATTTTAACAAGACCAATTTTACTCCAAGTGACTCCCTTTGCGAGGCGTTTGCGGACCACTTCAGGGGAAAGATAGACACTATCAGATGTAATATTTTATCTACTCAAAGTAACACGGTTTTAAATACATCTGGTTGTCTACTTGTTCCAGAGGAAACACTGCACAGTTTTGTCCAGGTTAATGCTGAGATGCTTGATAAAGTTTTCTCCTCAGTGAGGCCCACCACATGTCCTTTAGACCCGGTCCCAACCCCGTTTTTTAAAACTTTCTATGGATCTCTTAGAGACGAGCTTTTACACATGATGAATTGCTCCCTTCAGACGGGGGTCTTCCCTGCTGCCTTTAAGGGGGCGGTGGTGAGGCCTCTGCTGAAGAAGAGCAATTTGGACCGTAATGATTTTAACAACTTTAGACCGGTATCCAACTTACCATTTTTAAGCAAAATCTTAGAAAAACTTGTTTTTACCCAACTTAGCGACTTTATAAATGCACATGACGTCCTTGAGAAATTTCAGTCTGGCTTTAGGGTAAACCACAGCACCGAGACAGCCCTTTTAAAGATTTTAAACGATTTTAGATTAAATTATGATTCCAAAAGGTTGACAGTGTTGGTTCTACTGGATCTGAGCGCTGCCTTTGATACAGTTGACCATACTATTCTTTTAACTCGTTTAAAACACATCGGCCTCTCTGGTGCTGTCCACAAATGGTTTACATCCTACCTCACAGACAGGACATTCATGGTAAGTGTGGATACCTGCTCCTCCAAGGTCCATAATATTACATGTGGTGTGCCTCAAGGTTCGATTTTAGGCCCAGTGCTTTTTAACCTGTATATGCTCCCTCTTGGTGATGTCATCAGGAGACATGGAGTCAACTTTCATAGTTACGCTGACGATACACAGTTGTACATCTCCATGTCTCCTGAGGACACCAGGCCAATGGATGCACTTTTTAACTGCATTTTAGATATCAAATCCTGGATGGCAGAAAACTTTCTCCAGCTTAACCAGGACAAAACTGAAGTTTTAGTCATCGGTCCTCAGGCCCAGAGAGAGAAACTTTTACCCAAACTACAGTCATTGTCTTTTAATCCTTCCTCACAGGTGAAGAACCTGGGTGTGATTTTTGACTCTGAGCTGACTTTAATTCCACACATTAAGAATATCACAAAGATAGGTTTTTACCATCTAAAGAACATAGCCAGAGTCCGCCCCATTCTCTCTCGGGCCAACACGGAGACGCTAATGCATGCTTTTATCACCAGTCGTATCGACTACTGTAATGCCCTGCTTTCTGGTCTTCCCAAAAAGAGTATCTCAGGTTTACAACTTTTACAAAATTCAGCAGCTCGTGTCCTGACGAAGACCAGGAGGCGGGACCACATTACACCGGTTTTAGAGTCACTGCATTGGCTCCCCGTGTGTTTCAGGATCCATTTTAAAGTTCTTTTAATGGTTTTTAAATGTCTTAATGGTCTTGGTCCTTCTTATCTTTCAGAATTGATTGTACCATATGAGCCTTCGCGGTCCCTTCGCTCCTCTGGCAGGGGTCTCCTAGTTATTCCTAAAGTCAACAGAAAGACTCACGGCGAGGCGTCTTTCCAATACTATGGCCCTCGCCTCTGGAACGACCTGCCAGAGGAGCTCAGGACCGCAGAGAACGTTCATGTTTTTAAGAGCAGGCTCAAGACCCACCTTTTTAGTTTAGCTTTTAATTAATATTTACTTATATTAACCTTATTTACCGGTTTTAGTTCTATTACTTCTTTATTTTCCCTCTTTTATCCTGTGCTATTTCACGCACAGTTTTAGCTGTTTTTAATGTATCTCTTATTAAATATTTATTTATTCATTTTTATTCATTTATTTTTTATGTTCTCCTAGTGGTTCCTCTGAGGGAGCCCTCTGCCCCGGGAGTGCTGGTTGGCTGTGGCCGTGCGGGCGCTCTCCTGGGGGTGCCTGGATGGAGGTAGGACGTCTCTCCTACACCTACTCCGGGCCCCCTGGGTTGGCGCTCTGTGGCTGTGGGCGATGGGCTGCTCCTGGTGCAGACGGCTCCTTGGATGATGTTTCCTCTTTCGGTCGATCTGTACCCAGCCTTATACTCAACTCTATGTCCATTTTTATTTAAGACTTTTAACTGCTGGGCTGTCTGTACGTATATGTGTCTGTGTGTCTGTGTGCGCGGGTGGTGGGTGGTGGGGTTGTAGTTATTTATGTATATTTACTGGTGGGGACGATTTTTATTATTTTTAATGATTTTTAAGCACTGTAAAGCACTTTGTGTTACATTTTGTATGAAAAGCGCTCTATAAATAAAGTTTGATTTGATTTGATTTGAAGAAAACTGTCTATTGTTCTTCATACACACCAGTAGTTTTGCAATGCAAGACTAACTTTCTAACACCAAAAGAAGTTGCACAAAAGCTTTCAGTCAAAAGAAAGACTCGTGTAAAGTTGCAAAATTTAAAGATCTCATGTGTCAAAGCCACAGGGTTCCTTCCCCTTTTCCTCTTGATTCAGCGAGGCGTCTCTTCTGGGGGCCGTTGGGCATGAGCTGATGCTGCTACAGGTCAGGGGCCAATACAATGTTATTGAATAATAAATACATCGAAATATGTTCTGGCCGGAGCTGATCGTGTTGTTTCTTCTCTCCCTCGACAGCTTCTGAGCAGCTGGGACCTTGTATGTGGATGTAATGGCCTGTATATATGCAGGGTTTCATATTTCAATCACCTCTACGGCAGCAGAAATTGCCGGTTAAGATGAAGTTGAAATTGGAAAGTGGCTATCGTGTCTGCATGAGGGAGCACGTGTGGATCCGGGAGGAGGAGGTGGAGGAGGCGCTTGGCAGACACATTTGGAACGGAGAAAGACTGGCTCGTCCCCAGGAGTCAGCGTTGGAGCCACAAGTGTTCAGCCACCTTTCCAGACTTAGCCAAATGATTTTCTGGAGGAGGTCGCGTGAGGGGCACGGGATTTGAGAAACTCTTTTATAATTGCCCTATAATCAATAATTTATAACTAGTAATATTAATCAGCCACAAGTGATGTATTGCACTTTGATGAGGCAGAGCTACAGCCACACTGTTAAATGTCACCAAGCCAAAGGGAAATTTGTAATTTAGCGCTTCCTGTTATTTGCTCCTAAAGTCTGTGTCTGAGATGATATAGAGGCACATATCCATCCACTTTTTGTCGCTGTTCAGCACAAAAGTTACGAAGAGAGACTTGAAGCCTTTTATTTAGCCTAGCCGCTGCGTCTTATTTCCATTAATGCACACAGTCTCTTCTCTGCTACATTAACTGAATATTCATTATGTGGCTAATAGTGCTGCCTTTGAAGAGGAATGATCATATTTAATTTGCCTGCCTGAGAAGGAACAAGTCAGTGAGGAGAGAGAAGTGGAAGAGGAGTGTGCGGGATAGATAAAGAGGGAGGCGGCAGTGGGTGAATTAGATGAAGCGATGAATGGTGCGGTGCAGGGCTGTGGAGTTTATGGGGAGCTGAGATGAGCCTCAGATTACAATATGATTATATCAGTCTATCTCTCTGATAGCATTGATTGACCTGCACCTGTGTCTCTCCGTGCCGGCGCCGGGCACATTGTTCTCTCTTCCACATCCCCCCGACTTAAAAGAAGACTACTTTTGACAAGAAGAGATTACAGAGAGAGAAAAAAAAAAAAGACCTCAACAGTGGTCGCGGTGGTATTTCTTCACCCCAGCGAGCAGTTGCGGTCCCTGGCTGCGCTTATCGCTTTATCGATTACCATCACGCAGCAGTAATTTGCCGGGACTCGCGGGGACATGATTAAAGATCAGCGAGCGACGCGCGGTGGCTCATGCCAAGGTGTCATGTTGATGAACATGCGCCGACACACACAGTCATGTACATGGACACTAACACAGTAGGAGGGGGGGGGGGGCTCGAGCGGGGGGAAGGGGGCACTCCTGTCAAAGACATCAATGGCCTTAAATCTCCCCAGCTAACCTTTTAATGCTCTCAGATCCTTATGGCTGGCTGGATAATTGATTGTGTTTGGTCTAATGGGATTAAGAGGCAGTAGTGGCCTTGGGCTGGACACAGTGGCCGTGGTGGCTGCAGCATTGCTCCTGCATCGGGAGATGAGGGGGGCAGATAGAGTGAGCAAACAGAGGTGTGTTGAGGGAGAGGAAGAAAACCAAAAAAGAGTGAGAGCCATGTTTAAACATCCCAGGATGAAAGGGGATAGATAGCTGCAGGTCTGTGTCTTAGTCCATTCCTAATTAGTTCTATGAAAAAGCAGAGCTGATGCTATCCCCTCGTGGAAGCTTGTTAGTGTTAGAGATGCTATCTGCTGGCTATTGGTTTTGCCTGTTCTGTTCCGTGGGTGAGTCATGGGGTCTGTGGTGTGCAGTGAGATGAAAGCGGAGTGAAATGGGAGTCACGGTGGTACCGCCCATTCTCCTTGTATCAGCGGGATAAACCTGGCCCAACTAAACCGATCAACAAACACTGCGGCTTCAGCTCCATCCCCTCTGCTTTGGCCTGCTTAGATGTGTCAGTCTACCCGTCCCCTTACTTGTGAATTATTTTTAACTTCCCCCCTCACTTGGGACAACATAAAAGCAGACGTGTGCGTGCGTGTGTGTGTGTGTGTGTGTGTGTGTGTGTGTGGGAATGTGCCGCGTTTTTAGTTAGTAAATTTAGCTTGAGATGAACTGACTACACGTCGCCTCAAATATTGCAGTTGTGGTGTTTGGACTCCCTGGACTCCCTATGTGCGGCATGTGCTTCCATCATGAGTGCGCACACAAGGCACTGGGCTGTCATCTTCAATGGCAGATTTTCAATTTTCCCGTCTAACCTCTCTCCCCACGCGCCACAGCCCAGCGCCTCCCCTCCCTGCGTCAGTGTTATATACAGCCAGACGCCCCCTCTGGAGGCGAAGGGTTAACAGGGTCCGTCAATGCTGGACGGCTGGCCCTATTCACAGCCGCCGCCAGCCAGATCATGCCACAGATCCAGGTTTTGTCTCCCGTGAATGGACGCGCTGCTGTTCCAACACTCTTTTATCCTGGACACATTTTCACTCGGGCTTTGAATATGCCAGGTCAGGATAACTTGCCATTTTGGTCTGAAAAGCGCAAGGCATTTAGCCAGCTTTCTGCTTTCCTCAGCCACAGTTGTATCACATTGTGTTGAAGTTTAGCAGGAGTTGATGAATGACACACATGAACTATTGAGTTTTCAGCACTGTCTAGGAACATAAAAAAAAAAGAAGAAGAAAAAAGACCAAAAACAAATCTATGTTACTCTGTTTGAGAAGATATGTCACTCTGACCGGGCTGCCTGCCTATTCTTGTCAAAGGGACGACAGGTGAGCTGTTGCCATGGTTACCCAAGGCGGGGTAAGGCTGCCATAATTCATGTTTGTTTATTTATTTATTGACTGGCTGTGGAGTCTTTCTATTATTGCACTTTTAAAAACAATATTTTTGCTGTTTTCCCACTGTATGGCAGGTGTCCAAGATCGGTTGCTATATTTCCCCGCCTCGGCGATAGACCTAATTAAAAAGAAGTTTTCAAAAATGTCACTGACTGTAAAATGCTCAGTGATGCATACAAGTATTAATCTTCTTAAAGTGAAATTAGACTAATTGTAACAACCCATTAAAATATGCTGAAACCTGCATATACAGTGATGTCATAAACAGTAATCAACTTTCATTTATTGTATTATTCCCCAGCTTTTTGTTTTATTGTCATTCATTTTTGCACATCTTCCAAACCACAAGAGACGACACACTGCTCACCTCCGGCCACGCGCAAATATTGACTCATCATGATTTGTTACTTGTGAGAATGCAACACAGGCATTTTTGATTGGAATCGCTCTGTGTAAACCAATTTCATAACAGAAAATTAAATTACGTATTTTCTCCAAACTAAACATGGAGTAGCGGGAACAGGCACTCCAGACTCAAGAATGACTCGTACTGTAAATGCCCATGTTTAAGTTTGAACAATAGTTTAATTTTATTACACTCTCCGGACCTTATGGTAAAATAACTTTAGCCTGCCCCTATCCCAGTCTTTACAAAGAAGGCCTCGTCTGACTATATTTCTTTCCTCTTCTACCACCTCTTCCACTCCCCTGATTGTTCCCAGGCCCACATCAAACATGCACCGTCTGATTCTGCCCACAGCCTTAAATCTCTTTAATTCCATCATCTGCTGTCCATTGAGGGCACCAATTTAGTCTTCATGCAGCATTTTAGTGTGCTATTAAAAATTCTGTGAGGTTGGTAGCCGGACCCCGTAGCACAGAGGTGGAGACGTTTCAATCTGTGTCTCTCTGTCTTAACTGTGCATTTACGGTCCGTTGAGAGATAAAGCCATAAAGTGTCTGTCTGAACAGCACTGCACGAAACATTGCACGTCCACGGCATGTCAAGACCCACCGGTTCATAGCGGAGTGCTACGTCGCCGTCGTCACATTTAAAACACTAAAATATTGAGGATTATGTCACTGCATGGCGACGGGGGAAGTGTCCTGCTTCTCCTTGTGCCAATATCCTATAAAGTTTGTAATTAATCATACTGTAATGGTTTTAATTATTTGTTTTCACACTTCCAAATGTTCACGCTTGAGGGATTTATGGCTCTTTACTGGCAGCCGAGTCTTTTGGATCCATTCATTTCAAAGAGCCGTTCATTTGTTATATCAATGTTTTTTAATGACACCGGCCAGATTGTATATACAGTATTATTCTAAGATTGATTGAAATCATCCAAAATGACTGATTTTTACGCGTTGAAAAAGCATGTGTGAACAAAAATCTTGTGCCTCAATCATTTTTGGTTTCCTGCTTCGTTGTTGAGCTGATTCTCAAGTTTGTTCAGTGTCATTTGCTCTGGGTTTACTCTTCACAAGTGACTGAGTTCCAGTTTGAGGTAAAGTATGCGTGCCGTTCATCAATATCGAATTCTTACCCGTGTGGCTCCTTGTTGCTGCATTTTGTGCTTGACGGGGGGGACTTGCGCAGCTATCTTTCGTAGGGCCCCAAGTGTACACTTTGCCTCTGGCCTCTTTAGTTTCTAGAATTCTCTGGTTCTTGCGCTGGTCTTCAGTGGTTAATATTATATTGAAAGTGCTGCAAGGAAGAAGCGATTGTTAGCTGACGTCAAGGCACGCATATGAGGAGAGGACGCCGGCCACGGCTTATTCCAATAGAAGAGCTGCTGTATCGCACAAGTTGATCCCCGCTAGTCTGATAAATTGTAATGCGGATGTGGTGCGTTGCTTTATGTTGATCCTTTTATCTGCTTTTACAGTGATGGCAACGTGTCTGTGTTGCCCGCTTAGTGACTTCTCTACCTCGCAGATGGAGAGCAACACCCACACTCAAAACAACGGCAGAACAATGAATTGCAAAATAATTTTTAATTGTGCAAGTGTGAGTTGTTTACATCATTACAGCAACCGCGCCAGAGGAAAAATGCTTGAATATAATAAGATCATTTTTCTACATAATTTGTATCCAGTCTAGTCTTGTGTCTCTAATGGCTGTGCTCTTTCACTAATAGGGGGCAGGTGAACTTGTGTTGGCCTGTAACCTAGAGTCCGGCTCCTCTCCTGCTGGGTTAGATATAGGATCCTGTGCTTAGTCGGCCTGAATTGACATCAAAACTGATTGGCCCATCTTAATCATTGGAGTGGCTCAGAGCAACAGTAAAGTATCTGGCCAGCTGGAAGACTCCCCAACAAAACAATAGTACATGCCAAAATATATTGCATTTTAGAAACAAGTCAGAAATGTTGCTAATTTCATTATGGCACCAAAACAAATATACAGTTACACTAGTTGACAGATACAGTATATTATTGAGAGCCATATTTTATTTCCAACCCTGTTTTCATTACGAAGGGATGGCACAGTGACATTTTGGTGAATGGCCAGTGGGGAAGAGCTGCTGCTGGTTTTAAATGAGAGTGGGAGTGAGGGAAAGATGGAGTGAGACATCGGCAGAAGTCGCAGCATCTGCAGCAGTGCAGTGGTCACAAAGAGCTGGACAAGCACAGGGTGACAGTGCTTAAAGGCACACACAACAGGAAAAGCCTACAATCCCATTTTCCAAGTTTTCACTTACTGTGAGGCACACTACACGACTGCAATAACTGTTACTAGTAATAACAATAATTTGCAATAACAACTTTTGAATTGTGTTTGAAAAAAAATGTTATTTGGTCATACATTTGATGAAAAAAGTTGGCTCCTTTAAAGCATTTTATCTTTATTAATTTATTGGACTTTGATTATAGATAATCTGTGCATTAGGGCAGGGCGATATGGCCTAAAATCCATATCACGATATAAAACAGGAATATATTGTTATCACGATATTTGAAGATATAATTGACAACGGACGAATTACTTCAAAATTCCAGCCAGATTATTGCGTCATACTAATTTCCTTGCAAATATGATCTACTCAAGCAATTTACATCCTTCATTTCATTTTACTTTTTAAGCACCGTGTGTGAAGCTGAGTGTAACATGAAAAATATCGTGTACACAACGATCTCAAACAATTATATCGTGATACGATATGGCCCAACGCTACTGTGCATTGTGAGTGTGATGTAAATTAAATACAAATATTTAGTCATGATATTTCGGCTTTGTGACAGACTGTACCCTAATACTTACACAGGCTGATCTTGATCCTGCCTCTGGGGTCAGTGTGACCAGTCAGTGAGCTCCCGGCCACCTCACACCTCACACCTCACACAATGACTCATACAACAGCATTATTTATAAGAATACCCATTTTTACGTTTTCATCAGTAGAACAGGTTGTCTTTTCAAGTGTGTGAAGATGCGCATATATCCTTATTTGTCTGTCTGTCATTTACTCATATACAGGCAGCATGCCATTTCATAAACTATACTAGTCGGATAATACATTTTTCTCAATTTGACACAAACTAGAAGATGTTGAGAAATTGGTTCTTCCATTCATTTGTTTGACGAGATTATTATCAGTAAATATTTCCTGTCTACTTATTTACTCTGGTATCTCATCGGCAGCAGCCTGTTCCATCTGGGAGTGTTTTTCCTGATATCTCTCAGGCAAAGACAAACAGTGGTGTTGTTTGCCGGTTAGCCCGAGTCAACAGCCGTGATGTCACTGATACCCAATGTAACAAACACACGGCAAAACAATGATATGGGATTACTGTTCAGGACGCCCCAAGGGTAACTGCCATACAGATACTATACGGAGTGGAGTTTTAGCGCGTCTTTGCGACAGCTGTCGGTCCACATGTCCACAGTGTAACAAAGTCTAATCGCCCTGACGGTAAGAGCAACAACGCGGGCCCTGCTCTGTCAGGGGGAATCGGAGGTGTGGATTATTGTGGTGTGGCGGATCATCCTCAACCCTCTCACCCACCACAGGCATACAGCACTGAGGTGGATTACAGCGCTGCCTAATCTGACGCTGTAGTGACACATGTCAAGCACAGCATGTCTGGAAAGAGGAAGGATCGAATTAAAACAACAGCATAATCTGAGCCGGGTGCTCCACTTTTGCCTGCGGCAAATCCCGGAGATACAGCACTTGTGAGAAAAGTATCTGCTTATACACCACAGCATGATTCATTTGTTCATAAAACAAGTAGTGGTCAAAAGTCTTCATGCTATTTTGCTATTCAATCTAAATACCTAATGTGAAAGGTAAGAGGCCATAACGGCTTTGTTCTGCCCGATCCCATCAGACCTTGGAAGCTAAGCAGGGAAGGGCCTGGTCGGTACTTGGATGGGAGACCGTTTGGTAACACCAGGAACCCTAGCGAATTTAGTGAGTGAGTGGTTGGTGGTGGTTGGTGCTGGTTGGAGGGGCCGATGGCGCAGACTGGTTGCCCCGCTTCCGTCAGTCTACGCCTGGGCAGCTGTGGCTACAATAGAAGCTTACCACCACCAAGTATGGAGTGGATGAATAATAAGAGTCTTTGAGTGTCCAGAAAAGCGCTGTATAAACCCGATGCATAATTATTATTATTAAAGTCCCAGTCAAATTATTTTACCTTGTTAAATAAAAGCTGCTGTTAAACGGAAAGGAGAAGACAAAAGGTCCAAGGCACTCTATAAAACACCTTTATTCAAACCTTGGGTTTAATTAAAAATGCACATGTACAGCCATGAAGCGCACCCCTGTTTTTTGTTGTTGTGTTTTAACTTGCTCAATAAACTTTACACATGATGAATAATATAAAATAAAAATAAAACACAGCATGTTTATGTATTAGCCTTTGGGATCATAAAGTTGTGCTGCTAATTCCATGGGCAAGAGTCAGTCAAAAGCCGTCTGGTTTCAAAACGGCCCATTTTCATATTAATATCATCAAAACTGCCAATGTTATATGCGCCAGTGTTATGTTACGTACAAAACTCAATTTACTTTTGCCTGCAGACTGTTTTTGGTAATAAGTCCAGTTAACCCAATATTCCTGTGTCATTTTTACATAGGCGTCATCCTGCATTTCATTTCGGTTAAAGCCAGTACAACCTTCCCCTGGCTTGTCTTCCCTGCTCCTTTTCACGCCCTCTCGATTGCCACGTCAGTCATTTCACTGCTGTCAATCAGAAACACCACAGCACACCTGAGGGACCGAGGCGCCCAGATGGCTCTATAAACCTTCTCTTTTTGACATTGCTTTAAAGTTTTTTCTTTTTTTTCTCCTCTCAAATGTTTTTAAGTGATCTAATTTGCAATCCCTCCCCCCCTCCCAACATATTAAATGAAGCTTGTACATGCAGAACAAAGTACACATGGCCGGGGAATTGAGAAGTGCGAATAATTCCCTCATGTGGAAAGGCTGCAATTAACTGGGGATGTCAGCCTTTGTAAAATATAATTGAGTTCAGGACGAAATGAACGACTCTAATCCGGCCGACGGAGCGCTGTCAATCAACGGTCCCTCCCCGTTTCCCCTAAAAAAACCTAGTGTCAGTGTTGTTTACGTCCATTTCTCTATTGAATTCTGTTGGACAGTAATACTCGCAACAGCTGCCCGTCTTTGTGCGCGGGTGACTGGGTGACTTTGTGGATGCCCGCTGGGACCCGCGGTAGCGCGGAGTGTTGGGGAAAAAGGGGGTGGACATCTGTTTTGTCCGCTCGCGCTGGAGATAGCGCTGTGCACTGAGCCGTAGTGTCAAACACCTGTGTGATGGCACAAACATTTTCCCTGTTACTGAGCATAAATCAACACTTGTGATTTGCCGGATGAAAGCAGCGGGGGAAGGTTGCTATTACCATATCATGTTTTTTTGTGTGGTTTTTTCCCCCCCCCTCTGTGACGATCAGAATACAAAAGTTGGACAAATGCCATCCAGCCTGTTTTGTAGCGCAATTAGGTAGGGAGAAATTGCATGTTTTTCCTTAATTGCGTGCATACATAATATTGGATACCAGACATGAAATTTGTGTTGCAAAATACACAAATGTAATTGTTGTTTGTTTGTTTGGGTCAGTACCTCAGCACGTTCAATGAAATAAAGAGTTATAAAGTGTTCTCCTCCGTCCTCTGAAGCTTTGCATAAATAGAGGTGCGCTTGACAACCATGAGTTAAGTTTGAATAGTAAATCCCGAGGCTAGTATTTCTTTTTAAGTATTGATGGATATGGACTTTCGTTCCCCCTCATAAAATTAAATGAGCGAGGGAGAGACACAGTTATATTATACACTGACACAGATGATAGGTGGATTTACTTGAAAAAAAAAAATCCAGAAAACCATTTTCAAGTGTCGCCAACTCACTCATTTGTACAAAATAAAGAACACCATTTTTTTAGTGTCATGTGACTGTCACTCATTGTGCCTGACCTAAAGTTAACTCTGCAGAGCGCCGTGGACTCATTTTAAGTTGTGAAAACGCGAACAGAACAGTATTCAGCAATGAAAATGTTAACTTTACTGGATATCGGTGAGTTACCAACACTTGTAAATGGTTAGCCACATTAGCTCGACTTTTTCAAAACCAACGGTTCCTGGATTTTTTTCAATACTTACTTTGCCCCAGTGAAGGTAGCTGATGGATGAGACACAAGTAAACGGCGCTGAATATATCCAAGGAAGCAGAACTGTTACTTTTTACAGTGTATGTGAGTCCTCCCAATGTGTGCGTTCAAAAACGGTTTCAAAATAAAAAAAAGTCGATACAGAAAACATCCAAATGCGATACTGCCAGGTAATAGTATGCAAAAAGACGTGGAAACAAATCTAAAACCGGATTGCTAAATAGTCTGGTGGATACTGTACAGTGTGAGAAAATTACCTTTCTCATCATTGCAGTTCACACAAGGCCGTCTGAAGACATCCTCCTGGAAATGTCAGCCGTTAATGCTAGAATATTGCCTGTCACTGCAAAACGAAAAGTCTTGACCTTATAGCGTCTAGATAAATGAGGCCACTTAGAGAGCCCAGTCGTTTTTGTCTTCTTTAATTCACCTGTCTTTGGTGCAGCATTGGCGCCGTCACTGTCTGATCTATAACCTTTTTTCCAATCAACTCTTTACCGGGCGTTAAACGGTCTCCGTTTTATCGAATAAAGACTTCCACGTTTTTTTTTTGGCCCCTTTTTGTCACGCAGTGTCGTTTTTTTTGTCGAATGATTCCCGTTCAAGGACCTCCTCTGTGATCCCCGCAGACTCCCAACAGGCTCGTTTAGAGATGGATTAATTACAGGATGCCTGACAAATGGCGGTCCGCAGTTGTGGCGGCTTTGTAAAACTCTCTGGGGCTAATCAGCTGAAGACACTGCGCGGTCACTCAGCACGACCTCATCACCCGGCCGACATTAGCACTGGCTCAAGGGCCTTTAGTGTGGCGGATAATTGTGAAGTGGAGGTTGCACTGGAAGTGAACAGCAAGTATAAAGCGCGATCTTGTCAATAAACTGTATGTGCAGTTTCTTCTTACACAGACTTTCACCAACTCTCTTCCTCATCGGCACCACCGCCACAGCAGCAGAACCATCAGCCCCTACATCTCCTCCGATTCCTCACTTGTCGCGTAAACCAGGCCCACAATCTCCTTTCAAGCTCCAAAATGTAACCGTTCAATAAAGCATTTTCTGGCATGAGATAGCGCCACAGATGCTAACCCCCAGCCACAAGGGGTCATTAAAGGAACAAATTCTAACATAAGTGGGCTCCTCTCTAATGCTTTGTAGCTTTTCGGTCAAGTGCATTTGCGTTATTTTTATTATGCCGTTCATTTGTGCTGTCGAGCAGGTGGAAGCGGAAATTCGGTTTATTATTAGTTTTCACAACAGCACACCCGCAGCCTTAGGCCATAACATGAACAGTATATTAAGAAATGTGCACTATAAAAACAACTGATGTGCATATCCTGAGATCCCTAATGACTTGATGATTTTTTTTTTTTCTATGCACCTGCAATCCAAACTCTTTTTTTCCCCCCTCCCGCAATTTGTTATGTGCCATATGCTTGGATGTTAGAAACTAGTCTGTGCATGAAAATCAGACATTTATATTAAGTTATTCAGTCGGTACTTTTAAAAATCAGACAGCCTGCAGCATTGTTTGTGCATGAGAATCTCCCTCAAATGTTGGAATACAACAGGAATACAAAGTAATGTTCCTGCGTATACGTGTACTTTTCGACACGTCAGTCGCTGGAGGTGTGAGAGGCAGAGATTTGTGCTGGGACCTACAGGCAAAGCGTATGAGCCCTCTGCACACCACAAAAGCGTAGCTCAGGGCTTTGTAGGGTGTGTTTTTTTGTTCACCCCCCCCCTCCCTTCAGGACGAGGACAGGTTTTCGGGCTATTGTGCGGAGGCCCCATTATCAGAGCTGTAATCGACCATTACAGTTTTTCTCTCACTAGGGCGCTTGTTAACCACCAGACAAAGAAAAAAAATAGGCACTGTGTTCTGGTGCAAACAACAGAAGAACATATTTTGCCAGCTTTATACTAACAGCTTGTAAATTGAATCTGGTGGCATAGAGTCAGGGTACGGTGTTTGGTGGGGTTTGGCCACTGTCACCGAACCCAGGAGAGGCCCGCATTGACCAACGGCCGCCACAACACCTGGCTCTTTCTCTGTTGATCACTGGAAATCGTTCAAATCAAACAAAGGCGCATCCTTTGCATTTGCCGCTAGCAACGAACCATGGCTGTATTACGAGGTAGTTTTGGAGCTCACAGAAATGATTGCTGCTTCGTGACTGTACCGTACAAACCCCCTATTTAGCACCTATAGTGTATAAGTGAATTTATATAGCGCAGAAACGGAGCCGCTCTTCAGTTTTGCAAAATAACCTGGTACTTTGCATTTGGCAACCACACATGACAGAAAGATTAACCCCCCCCAAAAAAAAAGACAGTTTCAAAAGTGTTTCGCAACTAATAAGGGTGACTAACAACAGCAAACGCAGCGTGTATAAAATGTGTTTTGACATCCGCTGATGTTTTAAAAAAAAGAAAAAAAAGTTGTATTCCATTTATGACGTTTTACTACACTGTTTTCGCAGCTTTTTCCAGGGCTCACCCGATATACCCGTGCTCCCGAGCCTGTCTGGCTTCATTTGCAGGTCGTTGCTCCCTTTGTCAATGTGTATTATTGACGCTAATGGGCTCGGATGTCTTACATGATTGGAACTGTCAGTATCCAGGTACAAAACCAGGCCAAGAAGGAGATGTGGATGTGTGTTTCTGGGCCGCACTGTTACCTGTTTGTAATGTTGCAGCTTTATGCTTGGGGTGGTTTATCCAATGAGGAATGTGGCGTACAGACATCCAGCCACATCACTGATATGATGTACGACAGCAATCACTTTATATTGGCGGAAATTGATAGATGGAGCACGCTGTACAGTGAAACGAGCAACGCTGTGAAGCCAGAGGTGGGGGGGGGGAGTATTCAAACTCTGTACTATAAATATCTCCACAAAACGTTTTATACTAAAGCCTATAGAGTTCAGGACTGTGATGTCATATTCCTAAGCAGCATGGGATTTGCAACAATAATAAACAAATGGAGATTTTAAAAGGTAAAATACTGGTGTTATTGTTCACATTCAAACACTTGGACACCACAATGTTAGATGGATTTACCAGTGGTAACGCAACAGCTAACTTAGCTGTTCGGCTGCTTTTTTCTTTAGCTAATGTTAGTCTATGGAAAATGTATGCCAACAGCCACAAACATGGCGGATCTCCATGGTAACAGTGGATTTTCCCGAACTCTATACTACACAATGAACCCTAGTGCCTTCGGTGATTTGATCATTCGTCACACTGGATGATTTTCCTGACCAAAAGTCAAAATTGTCCATGCAAGAAATGTTCGATAAAAGTACTTCTACCTTGCATTTGTAGCCTCCAAACTGTTATCCATATATCTATTCCAGCGGCGTCGGAAGCGTTTGGAAAGTGGGGGGGACACATTTCAAAAATGGAGGGGGTCGACTTCTTAACATTAAGAACTACAGTGGGACACGGTCAGGACACAGAGCAATGTTATTGCTTTAGCGGGACTACATCCAAATCGAGCGCTACTTCAAGAATACGTGAGAGACTCGATCGGCTCAGCAGCGCCTCCTCCTGGCAGCTGGGTGGACATATAGGGCGGATAACCAAACACCTGTGGAGCCGCTGTTCTCCTGTCCAGCCCTGGCTTCATGACGCTTTGTGAAAAAAACTCAGTGAATGAAGCTCTTATGAGACGGCGCGCTCGTGTTTGCATCCACATTTAGCTTCAGCCACACCCGTTAACTCCTGCCATCGCAAAGAAACATCTCAACGCTCGTATCTTCACATTTCCCACAAACGCAGATAAAATGTAGTCAAGGGGTAAAGGAAGAAAACATTTATCCGTCCAATGAATAATTCAGATGTTATTTGGTTAAGTTAGAGTCCAGACAGTGAGGTTTAACGGCGTATTGACCGGTTAAACACTCGTGCTAGCCCGGGGCAGTTTCCCCAAACTCACGCTACATCAGTTTCATCACTCGCTTCACAAACACGTCCAAAACTGATGTTCCTCACCTTAAAGTTACTGGTCAGGCCCTTTGTACCGATGAAGACACGCTGTCCACCTGCCGAGGACCGCGAAAAGCCCTGCTCCTCCATGTGAGAATCCGTAAAAAACTCCGGAAACACGATGCACGAGTCCTTGTGCTTCGGTGTGGTCACATCTGTCCATCCGTCCAACAATAATCCTCAGTATTCTCACTTTAGCCGTTTTTCAGCGGTTTACAGAGACATGTTTACATTTCAGCCGCTCTGAGGTGAGGAGCCGCATGAACACAGCTACGCAAAGCGGAGCGTATGCGCCGCGGAGCGACGCGATACTGGCGCGGATAATGGGATAATGCCAATACATATGTTTTTAAATGTATGGAAAATAAGGCGCGGGTCATATTTAATTGTTTGGCCTCGGGGAGCCTATTGAAAAGGTCCAGTCTAAACTAGTAAATGTAAAGTCAATGAAAATTCACGTTGTGAAAGTGGGGGGGACCAATCAACCACTTTTCAAAAGTGGGGGGGACACGTCCCCCTCACAATGAATGGTTCCGACGCCCATGATCTATTCCATTATCGATTCATCTTTACCAGCATTCCTCAGTGGCTCAGTCCATCCTTTCCACTCTTAATGTATCCTAATCTGAGTGGGATTAAAGATGGGATACATATGTTCTCTAGTGGCCCCAGTGTCCGTGGAGGGAGGTAATCCTACACGTCCTATATTTCACTATCGGATAATTTATAGTGCTCTTGTATGTCATACCCGCACCCTCCACTCTGCTAGAGCTGGGGAAAAAACAAACAATTATTCCCATTTATCAAAATAAATCTTTGAATGTGATATATTTGGTGGGGGGTACAGAATGGACTTTCACGAGGATTAGTGCAATAGAAGTGGAACGAAGACAATGTCAGGATTACGAGCTGGATTTGTGTGAAGAACACATGATAGCCTCCCTCATCCCTTTATCAGATTGGCCGTGATGGAGAGGCACTGGTGGCGTGGACCAGTGAGGAGTAAGCGTGAATTCATTTAAGACTGAAGAGTCAGATTGGGACAGAGCGATGATGAGTAGGATGTTACCTCAAAATTAGATGACACTTTGGACAGTGGGCTTCAAGAGTTATCGCAATCAAATCAAGATTGCAATTTGAGTGAACAGACGATTAGAATTTCCTTGGCAAAGAAAGAAAATTAGGAGTCTTACTGTGTGTAAAACCTGCTAGCCCTGCAGTTTAGACTTCTACAAACGTGTTCTGAAATGATTCTTAGCAGTGCATTTTTCATCCTTTTTGCAAACAAAAATCCTCAAGTGCTTGCTCTGTTAACTGAACCTTGACTTTAAAACATAATTTGTATATCTAATGGCAATCACAGTTCTTCAGAAAAATACCAATTATATATATTTTTCCCCAGAATCATTTAGCCCTATAGTGCACTGGGTCAATTATTGCTCTGAATGCATGCAGAATTTATAATATTTTGTATTTTATTTATTGGTTTTGAAAGGTTTTGAGCTTGAGCCGCAGGTGTTCTCTAGACGCCACACCCCTCTGTTATTTTTGTCTACTACAACTAAAGCCCGTTGTTTGTGATCTATAGGTTACAGTCATAAATACGTGCATTTGAGTGATTCAAGTTTTGTCCGTGTCAGTCTTTTGCAGAGTGAAACATGGCTGAACAAGTGTCCTAGAGTAAAGTGGTCTGTTATGGTAGAGCTGGATTGATCATGAGATTTCACACTCATGACAGTTTAGCTCAAAAAACATTTGCAAAAAAAAAAAAATCTCTCAGGGTCACAGCATGAGATTATTATTCTCCTCATCTTTTCACACATGCATTTTAAATTGCTTTTCAACAGGCATGGGTTATTTTGTAAAACCTCATAAAACTGTTAGAATTACCAGTTACACAGAAGACCTGTGCTTTCCTCCCCCCCTGCTAGATTTGGCCTGTCAGTCGGATTCATTTATTTATTTATTTATTTGAACAGGGACAGTGTACAATATACATTAGCCTCAGAAAGGAGAGATGCATTGTACCAGGTTATAGCACTTGTGCCAATTTCCACCTGTAGTCCCTGGGCCTATTGTACATGGTTTTTAGTGGTAGGGGAAACCAGAGTACCCGGAGGAAACCTACGCAGACACGGGGAGAACATGCAAACTCCACACAGAAAGGCCCCGTCCAGGTGGGAATCAAACCCGGACCTTCTAGCTGTGAAGCACGAGCGCTAACCACTGTGCTACCGTGCCGCCGGTAGCACAGCATTTTCCATATTTCAATAAGGAAAATGTGTTCTGTTATCATAAATATACACAACACTATCTGTATCAACTTTAAAGCTACATACCTCTTTAATTGGTTGCTTGTGTTGACTCGCAGTGAAGCAGGCTAGATAATTAATAGCTCCCTTATAAAGTATCTACCTCTAAAGTAGATATAATTTAACCTCCACAGACAGAAAATCCATGGTTTCCATGCATTTAGTGAAAACGTGCCCTTTGCCTGTAGTAATCCTCATTGGCAGTGGGCTAAATGAGAACGCTCTTCCCTGGCGTAGTATTTACTGCATTGCCTTTCTTGATGGCGTATAATAGACAAGGCTCACCCCCTCAAACTAACACACTCAAGCTCTCAGACGTTAGCTTCTCCCCGTACCTTCCACTTTCTCAACCAAATAAGCACTGCATTAGCTTGCTCCGCGTGCAATTGCTGTGACGACTCGTCCTGCCTTTTCACAGTGCATAGTTTCTACCTCGCACACAAGCAGACAGAGGGAGTCAGGGCTGCAGACGGATAAATGAAACTAGAAGAAAAAAGAAAAAGAAAAGAAATAGCGAGTTGGATAGAGAAGCAAATAATAGAATGAATGGAACAGGGAGAAGAATCCAGCAAGCGGATGCCATGACAATTATCGGCAACCAAGCTCCAGCGTGTCAAAGTATAGCCCCCTTTTTCTGGAAGCTGTCTATTCTCTGGAGCGTGTGACAGTAAATACCTTGTTTCTATCTCTCTCTCCCCCCCCCCCCCCCAGTTTTCATTGTGACCACCGGTGGCACAATGGAAACCCTGATGAGGAGCGCATGCAATTGCTCTCTCTTAATAAAATCTCGCAGTTCCCATTACGCTGGTGCACAATGGCCCTCTCGCCCGGCCGATGATTGAGTCCCTTACTTCCAGCGCAGGGCCATAATAGCAGTCAAGCTACTCCTTCACCACCAGCATCAGACATTACCTGCACGCCCCGTTCACCCCCTCCTCAGGCCCATTCACGCTTCACCACCAGCCCCTTTTTGGTGGGGGTTCGATTTGGATTTGCTTCATTTCCTTTTACGCGGGGAGACTTTGCTTACTATTGATCAGATCGATAAGTGGGCTACTTTTGGAGTGCTACCTCGCTGTATTGACCCGAGGCACACCTTGGCGGAGTCCGCGGAGCAGGCTGAATTGCTGATTATGAGGGATTTTAAGGGGGATCGCCTCAAAGAGTCACATGCTTGGTTGGAAGCCTTAGCGGGATGGGGAAAAGGGTGGTGCAGTTCGCAGAAGCAGGGAGGTTGTGGGAAAAGGGACTTTACATGTGGGTAATTGAGGTTTCTGTGCAGAACTGTGGGCTCAACATTCCGACCAAGTTTGTTCAAAGCTTTTTGAAACCTCTATGTGGCTTAAAAATGTATATAATACCAGTGATTCACTCAGACTTCGGATGAGATTTTGGCAGCACAGGTGATTCTTATTTGAATCATTGTTTTTAGAGTAAAAATATCACTTATTGCATGTAGTTAATCTCTTTAATATTTTCTTTACTGCCCACCACCTATCAATCTTAAAACAGTCCTTTTTGTGTTTTTGTTTAGCCCTTTGGAAGAATATTAGACCAAGGGAGGGCTACTGAAACACTGATAATACAGCATTATAATATTCAACATCATATTGCTTCATCCATGCCAAGTGTGGAGCTCAGCAGCAGTAACAAGCTCTGGGTTCTGAAACTTAAAATTCCATTAAAAAAACAAAAAAAGTTGGCATGACAAGTTACATATTACTCTCTTTTGTTGAAGTTAGACTAACTCACAAGTTAGAGTTGCCAATTCTCCCACAGAAGCAAACAGAGGGTGAACAGTCCCCGCCCCCAGTCTGTGAAAGTGTCCCGAATGAGACTAAGAGGCAAGACCCCTAATCACTGTCACTGTGCCATTTATAAATTATTCAGATGTGTTTTGTGACAGAATATGCATTGCGCTATTTCGGGGGTTTCATTCCTAAAGAGGCAGTTGGTTAACAACAGTATCAAAGGGAGAGCCATCTTTACAGCATGTTCTTCTTGGTGAGTCACAAAGATATCCCAATTTGTATTTTATATGAATCACATGAAAGCAAGAGATAGCGCAATTACACTTCGTCAACAACGCCACTTAATGAGTATCTTTGGATAATAACTTGGCCTTTCTCAATGAGTTCTTTTTAATGTGTCCATTTAAATTCTGTAAGTCTCTCGGGGAAATGAAGTCAGCGGTTGACCTTCCTGTAACACTTGATTTAGAGAACTCGTCGAAACTCGCACAGCTATCGATGTTTTCGACCCACTACGCATTCTTCATAGGTGGTTTCCCTGCTTTTGATTAGCCAGTGCGAGATGTGAGCCAGGTAACTGAGGTTGCACCCCCGTCGCGGTATGATTTTTGCAAAAAGTCACTTCGCTCGTGGCTACAGCGCTGCGTTCACCGTGCATCGAAACACAATGGGAGGTTGGGGGGAAATATAGACCAGCTGAGTTGTTATCGAGAAGGTAATTCTTTGCCAAACGAACTGTGGATTTTCGAATATTTGGGAATTTGTTCAGACAGCCCTCTGTCAATCTCTGTGTGCGTCTCATTTTACGCCCATGTTCGCTATGCAGCTCAAGGGAGCCGGTTGGTATATGAGCTGACATTAAGTGACATAATGACCGGCTGTAAAGAATATATTAATAATAACATTTTGTGGGCTTATTTTTTATTGTGCTACATTAAACGGTAATTCATATCACTTGCTTTATTAGATAGAATTATACCCCACTGCACACTTGACCATGTTGATTGCTATTTTTTATCGCTTTATTTTGTATTGTTCTTTTGATGAAAGAAATAAAGAACAGAAACATATCATGCACAACACACAGTGGGACTTGCCTTGTAAGGTGTTTCTCAGTTTGCAGAGTAAACTTGATTGATTGACTTGATAGATTGATAGCTAATAAAACAGCTCTGGAAATGTCCAGCCTCGTGCATTACACTGATGTACTGTATATTATGGACAATATGACGGCACATAAAAGGGCAATTTAATCCATTATAGAAATTACGCCATTCGCAGCTAATGTTCTTTTGCATATACAAGCGGAAAGTACAAAATGGGATTAAAAATTCTAAAAATGACTTACAGTGCCTACCTTTTCCCCCGTTGATATGGCTGTCAAAATGATGTTCCTTGAGGCTAAAAAGAGCAAAAGTCACGCAAAGAGGGGGGTATCACAGACAGCGTGACAGCAGAACTTTATTTATGTCCCGAACAACTTCATATTTCCAACTTTGACAGTGCAAGTAAAAGGCAGTGGAGATGAAACAATCTGATAGTGTCCATTTCAGTGGAGCTATCTCATTTGGGTCATAGCCATCACGTGCCAACAGCGCTGCTCCAAGATCCTGGCATCCGCCGCTTTATGTCATATTAATTTCATGATACACTTTATGTTGTTGTGGCTTATTTATATTTGACACAGCTGGTTGACTTGTCGGTGCACGAGGACGCTGATACCGCCGCGATAAGGGCGTCTGATGATTTGAGCTCGATGCTTTATTTCCAACAAACCCGCTTGAACGACTTGCGCTGACAGGCCGCGGGGAGGGGGTCCGGTCCGGTACACAGTCACAATAGACAGGAGCCCGCTGGCAGTAATGACACCAGGCCTCATACAGTGACAGGCAAACGTCCTTTTTTTATTTCATCCGGGGAAGTATGCAAAGCAGAGGAGGGCGATGAGAGGCGACGGGACAGGAGGGGGGGGTGTGACTGGCATCTAGTCAAGGGAAGGAGACTGATTTTTGAGCTGCAGACGGCGATGGTAATCCGTCAGATCCAGATTTGTCAGAAGGTAGAGTGTCAGGCGGATAGACTCGTGCGCTCCGTGTATCCTATCTCGATTGCGCACGTACACGCTCTATGAATAAATGGCATAAACAACACATCGACAAGTGACACGCAAGTTTGCTCCAGCGCTGTTGCACCGACCAAAATAAGTTTTCAATTTTAATGCTACACAAGCCGCGCGCAGCTCTAATTTGTCATGCAGCAAACGCATACGCACGTATACAACTTAAATTAAATGCAATGCAAGTTTATTCTTTGTGTAGGAGTATTGTAGTTAAGGAAGAAAAACAGCTTCACGGATTGAGAGTGCGTTTCTCGAAAAAAAAAAAAAAAA
Organism: Proterorhinus semilunaris; assembly: GCA_021464625.1. Lineage (NCBI taxonomy): Eukaryota > Metazoa > Chordata > Actinopteri > Gobiiformes > Gobiidae > Proterorhinus > Proterorhinus semilunaris. The sequence goes on along the minus strand of CM038352.1, from coordinate 18,508,093 downwards.
AAGTTGAAATAACAATCACAAGATGTGGGTTGACTCTTGTTTTTGACCTCGGATGTAAAGCAGTGGCTGTAAACAAGTAGGACGGGAAAAAAAAAAAAAGGATTATATGAGTAGATTAAACTAAATCCAAAAGAAGTGCACAATAAATAGTTTAGTTTTTGCCGAGCCACAATGGGGCTGCCCATGAACTCAATACATGCACATGACATTGTGTGCGGAGATGCATTGGATTACGGCAGAGGGGATTAGACGGATGTAGAGGCAGCGTGGTGAGAAGAGATCACCTCGATTGAAACAGGATTTCCGACACTTCTAAATGAGATATGCGGGGCCCATAGTCCGAGATAAGGCAGAGTGTATAAAATATGGGTCAATTGTTCTGCAGGTTTAGCTCCGTGATTAAGAAGATTACTTCCAACCAGTCATCAACAATAGCCAAGTCAGACAGTTTCAGACTTTTATGCTTTGAAAGATGGGATTTGACTATTGAGGCGTCGCTTGTCATGTAGATTTGCTGCTAACAAAGTGTGGAAACATTTGGCTCATTTCCAAAATCTATGTAAATGAATGTTGGATTTTTGTCTTCATCTTCACATCCTTAGTCCTCTGCCTTTGAGAGTGATTAGAACAGGGGTCCTTAGGTCAGAGCGAGTGGACTGTATTGATCAACCTGGCCATTCAGAGAAGAGGGAGCGCTTCCAATGCTGGCCATCAGTTGTCTGTGATGAAAGCAGCCAGGGCTTTGATCCAGAAAGGATTAAATACACTGTTGCTTACGGAGTAAAAAAAAAAAAAAATCAGGACTGGCTTGAGCCTCTGAAGACCAGTTTCAGTTCACAGAGGGGCCAAAAGTTACAGTCATGCGGCCACCTGCCTTTACTGCCTTTGATCCCCGGTCTAATTAGAGCTCATGTTTATTCAGCTTCAGCACCTCTGCATTTGGAATAAGTTGTGTCTCCCTGTATGTAAGAATAAAGTAAGAAAACCCGCATATTCTAATTGCATTAAGAGAATTGGACAAATTCCTGAAACAGAATCATGATGGTGTTTATTGCCATGGTTATGAACTGGTTCACAACGGTCGATCGTGCAACATGAATGATAAAACATATAATAAATAACTTGTATTAATAATAAACTATACAAAACTTTTAAACTATAAGACAATAAAGGCATGCGTCTATGGTAAAGACAACAACAATTTGGCTTAGAACAACTGAGTGAGTGTAATTAATTCACAGACATTCATGAGTTTGATACAGAGTTATTGGGTCTTGTTATTGTTCATGAGTCTGATGGCGGAGGGGAAAAACTGTTCAAGTGGCGGGAGGTATGGGTCTGGGTAGACCGTAGCCTCCTGCCTGAGGGGAGAGGGGTGAATAGTCCGTGTCCAGGGTGAGAAGGGTCAGCTGTGATCCGACCCACACGCCTCCGGGTCCTGGAGCTGAACAGGTCCTGGAGAGATGGGAGCTCACAGCCAATCACCTTCTCTGTAGCACGCACAATGCGCTGCAGTCGGTGCTTGTCCCGTTCTGTAGCGCCGGGGAACCACACGGTGATGGAGGAGGTGAGGATGGACTCGATGATGGCCGTGTAGAACTGCACCAGCATCTTGGTTGGCAGCTTGAGTTTCCTCAGCTTTCCTCAGGAAGAACATCCTCTTCTGGGCCTTCTTGATGAGGGAGCTGATGGTTGGCTCCCATTTGAGGTCCTGGGTGATGGTGGTGCCCAGGAAACGGAAGGAGTCCACGATGGCGATGGGGGTGGGAGAGTCTGTCAGGGCGAGGATGGTCGGTGGGGCTGTGTCTTTCCTGAAATCCATGATCATCTCCACTGTCCACTGTCAACCAGGACCTCAAATGGGAGCCAACCATCAGCTCCCTCATCAATATCTTAATATTATAGCTCATGCAATTAAGAAGCCTGTCTACAGACCAAAGTTTGCAAAGATTACACCTTGATATACAATGTGAGGGAATATTAACTTTTAAAGACATTTTTTTATAGCATGCGGTTGTGGTAATCTATTATCACATCTCAAGCTATGGTGCTTGTTGTGCGCCCTGCAGGAAAGGGAACAGCACAGAGTAAAGATATCATCTTTAAAACATAATGCCTGTGTCTATACGGATTGTGTTTACATTCTCTATGTTAATCTAGAACCATCAAACAGAAGCTTGTTTGTTCGGCTGATCAAAACAACTAGCATCAGTGGAGTTGATATGCACTGCAGTGCTTCAGCTCGCAATTTAAAGAAAGTGCTGAAAAACACTAATAAACTTGAAGCCGCGTTTTCAATAATTTAAACTGATTTCTGTGAGAAAACATTTGGGGAGAGCCAGAGAGGTGGAAGGCTTTGATAGAGCCTCGAAGTCTTCATGAAACTTTTAGATGTAGAGGGTAATTGACATTTTTCGGGAGTTGGCAGTCAGAAACAGTTCCACCACGGCGTGCGATTCCGAAAGTTTGTGCGGTCAGTGCCTCTTTTTTCACTTTTTCCTTTGTACCCACGCTCCTCTGACCAGCGCCTTTTCAGTTTGATCTGTTTTATGGATCCTTCACAGCTCTGATGAAGAATTGAATTAATTGAGCCACGCAGTGAAATATCTATCAGATGAAGATACCGTCATTTTTCAGAGTGTGGCCCGTGCTGTATTTATATCTGCATGATGCATGGAGTGCAAAACATAAACCACGCTACGACCAGTGATTTATGAACATTATCTCCCTGATTTATCTCCTGTACTGCACACACACATTAAGGCAGGCACTTAAAGTGATGAAGCTGTTGGCCAGGTACTTACAGTAGGTTTTCAAACCAGGGGGCAGTGGTTTGCACTAATATGCTCACTGACACATGTCGCTACTATTAACGTTACACTCGCTGTTTGCCCTTGTGAAGCCACTGTTTGGATAGCCTTCAGGGGGTCGACAATGACCGCTGTGAGCTCAAACAGACTTCACACAGGTTTGTTTGACTCTGTGCTCTCACATACGTGCTCTTCCACTGCAGAGAGACCACGCACTAGGATACGGGATATCATAGTGGAAATGACAACGTTTTGTAAGAACATTTTATTCATGCAAATAGAGATAACCTTCTAAAAAACAAATATTTGGGGGAGTTATACATTATGTCATGCTCTCCACAGGTATCACACATTGGGGCCAGAGCAGGGGTGAAGACACTTGTGTAACTTGATCTCAGGCAGATATAGCCAAGATGATATTTCAAGGGAAACTCCAGGAAAAAAATGGCTTTTTATTTGTTGTTAAATCTACCCATATGTTTGCAGATTGTGTTCAACATATTCAGAATAGATATACAAATAAATGCTACAATAGAGACTCATCAAGGTCAAGTAGAAATGCAGAAAGTCTTTGGTCCTACTTGCAAAGTGCTGCAAAGCTACAGGTTGCTCTTGAGTCTTTTTTTTAAATCTGCAAACAGCTGCGGCCTCTAGAGGTCTATCAACATTACCATTAATGCTGACAGTACAGTCGCTGCTTCAGCTGGCTGTTGAAATAAGTTCCCTGAGAAATTCTTCATTTATTATTAGTAAGCAATTTACACAGAGAATGACAACCAAAGGAAAATACAAAGAAAACAAGGAAGGCAAAGTGAATGACACATTGTTTAATTAGGTGGAGATAAGCAGTGTCATGGCAGGTGTTGTGTCAGTGGACGGTACTGAAAATGTCATAATAAAAATAGGACGTGTTCCTATTGCAACGACTTATCAGACATATCATAATTCTCACTTTCTCAGCAAATTTTTGCATCACTTCTTACATTTGCAGCCATGCAAAACTTTAGTCGTTCTGTTCAGTTGTGCAATTAGCATTAGGGCGATCTTGCAGTATATGGTTAACTCAAGACTGTATTGAGCAAAAGAGCGCGCTTCCCTTGCCAGTGTGGGTTCAAGATGCTGATGGCCAGTGGCAAAAGGTCGAATGATCTGATTACTCTCAATGGGAGTCTTCTCATTAGCAGTAGCCGTAACATATCATGCATATCGCTCCTGGCCTTCGCTTGGCTGGACTAAAAACTAACATTATCGCCTATTTATCTCAAGTTGTTGAACTCCTCTGAGCTTCAATCCATCAATAAATCAGCAATCACTCAGGGCGGTCTCGACTTCTATAGCTTCCTCCCGCCCTGACACACTTTTACACACTCGATTTTATTCACGTTTTATGCGCTGGGCTGATGTGTTTTATTGAGCTAGTTACTACAGAACATAAACTAGGGATTACAACCTTGTGCATAAAAAAATCTGCCCCGGGAGAGGAATAGAGGCAATCTCTTTTTAATATACCCTACTTCTCATTCGCATCTTTACGTCACTTAGTCTGCGTGCCTTTCTTGTTACGCATGGATATATGCGAGCCAGACCCTGTTGTTTTTTCCCCAACTTTTTCAATATACATTTTTTCCCCCCAGGATCTCCCATTCTCTCCCCGTTTCCGACTTGATGCTGTTATCTCGGAGATTTTCACCGGCCTGTCACATCCACTAGCGCTTTCTTTCTTCTAAAGCTTTCCATAGCACTATTTCGCCTGGATGTACTCCCCGCGGTTTGAGATACCTGCTGGGAAGATGTCAAACTTGGACGTCTGGAAAAAAAATAGGGTCAGAGTGATGGAAGTTAAAGTAAAAGGCGTATGAGAGAAAAGACTAAGGGCTTATTTATTTCTTTCCATCAGTTTCCAAAGCTGAGTTATTGATTTTTCAGACCTGAAACACAGCCACAGTAGAACCTTCCATCGTCCTATAGATTGGAATTGATTGCCTGGAGGCTCTCTTGTCCTGTAAATATTTGCAAGGCCCTATTGATTCCATTAGTGGCTTGGCTGCTACTTGTGACAATGGTGTATGGATGGGTGCCGCTGGTCAGTCTCTACACTGCGCTGGGAGGCGAGTGTATTTTCACTTCACATTAAGGTCTTGTTCCACTCGGGTGTCGTTGTATATGACCAGCTTTTCAGGAAGTCAATGGTCACCTGCTTGATTTATGAGGCTCACCACCAGTCTTTATAGGTGTGTAATGCTTCTAAACCAATATGTACAGTCATTTAAAGGAACAGTTCACGAGTGGTTACAGCCTTTTGGCAGCTTTGATTGTTTGTCCAAAAGTGCAACCCATGCCTTCTCTGTTGACTCAAGCACCATGCATTTGTTTTATAATAGCTGTAGCTTACTTCTATGCGACGTGCTATCTTCATGGTTTCTCTTACCATTTTGAGGGCATAATGTGCCTTTGCTTGGTGGTGACTGATGCAGTGATTCATTTCCCTTTCACCTCTGGCTCACTTCAGCGGCCGTTTTTCAGGTAAACAATTTATACTGAGTGCCATAAATATACATCACATGAAATGCTAAGACCGGCCAAGTGTTCAGAAATGTAGCATTCAATATTTACTACATTTAACTACATAGGTGTGTGAATAATCGAGTGGCTTTGTCTCGGCTGCCTGCTTTTGGAAAGCTTGGTGCCATAGTTGTTCTGATCGCAGAAAGTGACAGAGGTGTTGTTCTGTTGTGACCTCACTTCTGACCTGGCATGTCTCCTGCTGCGGGCAGTGGGATAAAATAAATAGATTGGCTCTTAAAAAGAGCTGCAGTCTGATGTAAAGCGGTGCTTATAGACACCAGCAATTCAGCAATGTACTGTGGGGGTTTAATGTGAGTGAGCGAGGCCGGGAGAGTGCTGCTTAAGAGCACAGGGGAGAGCCAGGTGGCCCACGCACTGCCGCTCTGTTAACCCGCGTTTCCTCAGCCCCCCACCGCTACCACTCTTTGAATATTCCACTGTTGTCTCAGGAACACAAAGACTATTTTCAGGCAGCCAATCCACACTGGAGTGGAAAAACGTAGCCCGGCATGCCCCTAAAAGCCTTCATGACTTTTTAATCGGTGGCTCAGGGCGCTGCGTCCGGCGGTTGGAGAGTGGACCCCACTGCCGCAGCTCAGCCCCACGGAGGGATCAAATCCCCCCGCCTGAGTCTCAGGCCTGTCAGAGCACTCAGGCATGGAGGCAGTGGATGGGTGGCATCTGAAGGTGAGGCAGGCGGAGGAGAGAGAAACAGAGTTGGCAGCAGAAAAGAACAGTTTGCCGTTGAGAGGCGCGCACCGTTAAAAGAGCCGGGAGGGAATGTTTGTAAAAGAGAATTTATGTGAAACTGCTGAGATAGGAATAGCCCCGTACAAAAATAGCAATTTCAACAGTGAGTGTTTTTTTATTGCAGTTGTAAGAATAAACGTGTCATTGTTTATGTGTGTGCGTGTGCCCCTGGTATGTTGTGTCGGGCCAACGGAGCATTTGGAAGTGATGGATCGCTGCAGCATACCAAACAGAGCGGCGAAAGGTGGGCGGTGGATTTTATTGGAGAGTAGGAAAGGTTTGTGATGAATAATAGTCATGAGTGAATTGGTCATTGTCAGAACCCTCCAGAGCCTTTTGAATCAGCAAGGCTAGGGTTTTTACAATGAGCCGCAGCCATGAAGATCATCCAGCGCGCTTGTTATAGATGGAAAGTGAGTTGATGGAGGCAGCAGGTACTATGGATGAGGCCCGCTCTTGGTGTGTCTGTCGGGAAAAGCGGGCCGCAGGAGAGACCAGCGTTCCTCCCACACGCTGTGCAAAGATCAGAGAGCGATATGGAACTATTTGATTAGCGTGTACACGAACCCGCAGCTCTGCCTTTCAGCCGTACACCAGTGTACAATGAGACTCTTAGTAAACAGCTGCCGGGCTGGTGTGTGCTGGTAATGAAGCCGTGTTGACCTATCACTAATGACTCCCCTCAACCCCAACAAGAACCCCGCAGACTTTGAGCTATCTGCCATTAAGGGACCAGAGAGCGCAGGCATGTCTCTTTAATCTGGAGACGAACTGAGTGGATTATTCAATGCAGAGACATGAGTAATATGTACAAGAAGTTTTGAAACATGCCTAATTGCGATTGTCATTTACATTTTAGTATATCCAGTTCAGAATGTGCTTTGTACACATAAATGAAGACGACCGAATATTAAGATGGGCGAAAGCACAGAAAAACTATGCTTTGGTGCACTATGGATATATGTTGCTCCACGGTTTACTCTATCAGGCTCTGATTTTACGTTCAACTTTCAACACTTCTACTATTCAAACAGAAAAAAAAAAACGATATTCAGTCAGACTGTCTCCTGCACCGCCGGCCGAACACTGGACCGCTCACTGTTCTCGTTTCTGACCAAGTTGCTAAACAATGTTCCAGAGCTGTGGGATTGTCCAAGCCTGAATTGCTTCAAACACAGTTCTTTCAACAGTATGTGTAACACAAATAGACTTCTTTTTTTTTTTAAGCTATTGTTTTAAAATGTATACCGTATTGTCTGGACTATATGTAGCACTTTTTTAATAGTTTGGCTAGGGGTGTGACTTATACTCAGCTGTGACTTATTTATCAAAATATATAATTTCTCACTGACAACCGCTAGAGGGCGCTCTAGGCATGTGTGCCAGTATCTGCTACTCCTGTACGGTTGTACAATGACAAATAAAGCACTTACTTACTCACTTACTGTACCACTGAAAATTATAAAAACTGTAAAGTTGGGAGTGAGTGAGAAACTTGTGAGGGACTGGTGAAAAGTGGAATTAAGAAAAAACAAAAAAGCTAATCACAGACTAAAGGCTAGACGGCCACAGCTAGAGGAACGGGTTCGCAAATGGGTGCTTGAACAACGTGCTGCCGGTAGAGGCTTGTCAACGGTGCAGTTATGCCTCAATGCCCTAGTGCTCAGCCAAGGCTGGTGCGACTTATACGCTGGTGCGACTTATATGTTTGGAAATACGGTAATTGTTCCAACTGTCAATGCCTTCGAGTGCTTTGTTTTAACATTAAAGAATAGGGAAGATTATGCGCAGCCCTTTTTTACCTTGTATGACCCCACAGAGACAGGATATTCTACGATTGTTTAAATTACAATTTCAACTCCATTACGGGTCACACTTCACTTTACATCACAGCAATAAAAAATAATGAATAATCATTTAGAAATATGGCATAAATAGCTTGACCATTTAAGGTTATCCCAAAGTATTGCTGATAAAATACTGGTCATGTTTTCGGGTAATTCCATGATTAGGGTTACGAGGGGTATGGGTGCAAAAAAATACATTTGGTTAGTGCCCTGTTTTAATCTAATTACCATAGTTACCATGTTACCACAATGCTGTAAAGTATAGCAATTAGGGATTGCCGATAAATCGGCACCGCCGATATTATCGGCCGATAGTTTTTCACATATCGGTATCGGTCCGATATGGGAAAATATCGGCCGATATTAATTTTTTTCTTTCAATTATTTACTGCGATGTAATGTCGTAGCGCACTTGAATGCAGCACCAGTGTAGACGGGCTGCACGGACCTGACTGGGGCAACAGTTTATTCAAATTATCTGAAATAAACAGTGGCTCCTAAAAATAAAGAAACTCCAGCATAAATTCGCACGTCTCCAAAATAAAGTATGTTTTTACTAAGTTTAAACAAAGTTGTGCGGACACAGAGATACAAGTTGCTGCTGTAACAAACTGGACTAAAACTGCCTCCATGGACATTATTTTGAGTCAGGATTAACATTAATCTTTTTATGATGAATTGTTGCTACATTTGAATGGTGAGTGTTGCAAAAGTTTCTCCGTCCTGATGCCAGATTTATAACTTTGTTTGTTAGCGTAGCATAGCTGCTAACAGGCAAAAGGCTTCAACACGTAACATTGGCTTTCTGTCATGTAGGTTTACTACAGTGATGATAATGGCTGTATTCACGTTTACTGTGCCCACTTTTGTCATGTTAATGACCCGTGAAAACGAGGAGTTATGTCCACATTTTCGCGCATATTTAATTTGTCTCATTTGCATCGTTAGCACATTTTTCATTGAAAACAATGCAGCTCAAAGCTCATGCTAATCTTGTAAATTTACTGTTTGCTTTTTGCCTGCTCTCAACCAACTCTAAATCTTCACATTCTGGCCTCATAAGTTCAGTATAAGATGCTGTTAAAGTGACATGAAGCTATTTTTTTGCAATTCCACAGCTTCATACAGTGCTGTCCATCAGATTTGTTTCAAGTTAAACCATGTAACTTAAACAACATGGTAGGCTACATGTTTAAATAAAAAATACAATAAATAGTAGCCTAGCATATTCCCAGTGTCACTGTTTCCCATTAATAGAGGACATGGGTAAAAAGTATAATAATAAGTAGGTCTGACTAAATATTGTGCCAAAAACAAAATGACATTTCACTCCAACATTTCATTTGATCTTTTTAATATTTTTCTAATAAAAAGGATTGTTTGTTTCATCATCGTGTGAGAGACAGTGAGTCCCAGGCATAAGACATTCCAATAATAGAACGACAATTTGCAAAATTTATAACATTTGAGTAAGCTTTTCTATTGATTTTTATTGTCAAAATAAATATTGCAATACAACAATTATTTGTTTGACTTTTTTTTTTAATCTGGGTAATCGTAGAACCAGTTATTATTATATTTGAGGTTTTAAGGTTATTTATCTTGTATGCGCATATGCATGCACTGTACACAGATGTTGCAGCAGGATAAAAACAGCACATGAAAAAAAAAACCTGACTGATTAAACATGTCATTTTCCCGGCGCACTAATAAATAAACCAGATGATTTATTAATATCCGCTTGCTGTAATCCACTACATTATGTGTATTAAGGCACATTACTTAGCACGGCAGCGTCAGAGTTAAAGTGCGTTTAATAAAAATCTGAAGTGCCGCCGGGCGTTTCGAAAGCGCGCTCCCAGGCAGCCTCTCGCTAATGGGACTACACCGCTGATGTAAATATGTTCATTTGAGAGTCTTTCTTCCAATTTATCACTGCTCAAATTGTAGATGAAGATTATCCAGGGATTATGAAGATGAAGAAATTATGCTGTGTGCGTATTTATGTGTGGCTTATGCACATAGTGATATAGAATTAGGTCTCCTTCATGGGAGAAAAAAAAAAAAAGGCAGTCTGGACTACTGTCTTTTATTGATATGCATTCCCAAAATTTACCAGGCGCTTATGATGTAAATTGCTGACTATAACTCTACGTGGCGTGAAAGGGGCTGCATTAAGCTTTCAAATCGCTCACGCCGTTGCTTGCGAGCTTGTAACATTATGCCATATCCACTTGATCATTCGCACATATTTTAAGCGAGCCACTGCCAGCCAACCTCCTACAGTCCGCTTTGTTGGTCTTCAGAGGCAAGGGAGAGGAGTTCATAGAATTACCAACACGCTTTTTTTTTCCCCCCTGTACAGACTGTGATGTTAAGAGGAGTAAGAGAGGGAGCGTTTCAATAACACAGCGATACAAAAGAATTTTCCCGGAATTCATTAACCTGACAGAAGGTGTTCTTATTTAAATTCTTGTAGTTCCTAACAATAACCTCTAGGGTATATCTGGCGTTGTGCAAAGTGCTAAAAATGCTGCGGTTGTAATTTCTTTCTTTTTTCCCCAACACACAAAGACCTATTGAATATGTATAAGAGACAGAAAAAAACACACCAAATCTTTTTTTTATTTTTATTTAAACTTCTTTGCACCTTCGCCGGCTTCCCTCGCTTTTAAGCACGCAATAAGAGTGAATCCGCACAGACTTAAGCGAGCGTCTGAATCCTTTCTCACAACTCAAACCAAGCCTTACATCACTGCAACACTGGGAATAATTATCTCACCAGTGAAAGCTTAGGCATATAATTAGGAAAGCATCGTCGGCCTCATATTTTAGATAGCGTTGCTGGCATGTCGCCCAAGCGCTGCAGCTTGTGTTATGATGGCTGTTGATCAAGACGTATTGAGTTCTTGCGTCTCGGTGATACTCTTAAGATGTTACAAATTGTTCTGGTTAAGTATGATGCTCTAAAAAAAAAAAGGAAAAAAAAAAAGAAACCATTTTGAAAAGGGGATTTAGGTTTCCCTAGAATCAGTGTATGAATTTATTAGAAGAGACTGCTTGTGATGGGTATATGAGACCCCATTCTTTTTGATGTAAAGGATCATTACTGCAATTGGGGCAGCAACGACTCGGGAGGCAGAGCGGGTCATGGACTGATCTAAGGTCTGTAGTTCAATTCCCACTCGTCCCATTGACTTTGCCAAAGCGTCCTTGAGAAAGGGAAACAGTATAAATTGCAAACTTCACATTACAACCGTTCTGAGTGATGAAATTATTGCCCCTCTGCTCAAAGAGCTGCTAGTCAGTCACATGGTATAATTATGCGCACGGAGAAATTCAGATTTTAGTTTCAAACTGCATGTAATTAGTTGAGAACGCGAAGGATGGTGAGGGTACAGCTGCCACTCAAGAGGCAAGGAGGATAATGAAGCATGACGTATGGTTGAGCAGTGTTGACAACAGTTAAAGTTTAGTTCTTGACATTTTCATTTTTCTGAGTTGGGCAATAAAATATCTATAAAAAAGGCAATTCTTCAATATTGTATTGGGATCTAAAGCATCACTGTACCTTCTGTTAAATCCAAACAAAAAACATTAACTTGACTTGAATTTAATATGAAATGACCAAAACAAGCTAAACTATAGCTTTTGCACATTTATTTTGGCAATGTTGCCAACAAATCTATAGATCTCAGAAGGATCATGAGATTGCGATACATTGAGGCTTCATGTGGTGTGGATTGTGAACAATCATAATTACTATTACATTCATAGACAGGCACACACTTGCATGTGAGTGGTTGCCTGGATATGAAAATATCCAGTATGATATGATAAAGAAAGTTAAAACCCTAATGTATCATTGAGCATTAACAACAGTAAATTTAGTGCCTTTCAAATTCATTTTGTATGACCTTAAAACAAGGTTGGCTTATTTATTCACATTTTTCATAACTATAAACAAAAATACATATTTCCCATGTTAAATGTTCATGGATTACACGTATGTATGTGGTACATACATGGAATTTTTTCCCCGTCAATCTTAAGTGTATGACTTTAGGCAGACAGTTTCTATTTCTATACAGAGCTTGTACACATAGGTATTGGTATTGCAGGGCTGAGCGATAATGAAGTGTGTATAAATGTGTGTGTTTTTGTATGATCAGAATGAAAAAGATATGTGCCTTGGTATAAATCTTAAGTACCATATGGTGTTTTTATTTTTGTACAACTGTAAACGATATATCCTTATGACATTTGTGTACGATCATAAACGATTTATATTAAAGCAGTAGCATAGACTCATGCATCTGTTTCTCGCTGTATGCTGAAAGTTTATGTGATGTTACTATGAATGAGAGAAAGGGGTAGGTTTTTAAGTCGTGTTTGTTTTCTTTCTTCTGTAAAACATTTTGGAAATAGTTTTCTTCTCAAATGATTAAAATAAATAAAAATGAAAAATGTAATGATTCACCTATACTGAGACGATGACGACGACGACAACATCATGGGATTAATTAGGATCAATGTAACTGTTTTTGACAAAAGACATTATTGGACAAATTGAATAGAAAAAAGAAAATAGATTGTGCAGTACTGGTTGTATTATTTGTAAAACTAATAAATAATAAGGCGTCATTTTCACACCAATTTCAAAATACCTAAATTGCTAAAACGGTGCAAAAAATTTGAAATTAAAGAAAGTAATGAAAGTGCATATTTAACACTACATGTTGTAATACCGCGTTATAATCTTCCTGGATCTTGGTCATTAGTTTCAATTTCATGATGCATAAATTCTCACGATTCTCGACGAATGCCATTATGCACTCACCCCACAACTTGTAATTTTTATGCTAAGCTGTCTTAAAGAGTCATGTGGAGAAAAAGACAACAAATTAGTCTCTGTGACCGAGAATCTTTCCCTGTTTTGTTCTAGTTTTCATGCCTTTCACCCCGCGCCCCGTTACTGTATCTGATAATTGAGATGAGCAATGTGGTGTGAAGTCATGTAAGTACCAGCCAAACGCCGCCATTTGCATAATGTCAGGGCGTTCAAATCTTTGTCTGCCTGCTGGCACATTACTGGCTGCCTGTCTTAGCACAATGCCAAAGAGCAGAGCCCATTTTTTCTGCCTTCTGAGTAAAAAGAGGGGGGTTTGCAGGTGTCAGATCAGAGAACGTGCCAAAGATGATGCCTCTTTGTGCGCCTGTACATTGTATATGCAGGCAGTAGCACATTCACTTCTGCTTGCTAGCCACTAACCATTTGGGTTTTTTTCTCATCCCAATTAGATGTAATGATTTATGGATTGTTTTTTTGTGTAACCATGACTACTTAACATGGCGTTTGGATATTTGTTTAGATTCATGTGTTTATGATTTCATAGGCTTCACTTGTGGCGTATTTGCTTGGTACAGTATTGATTCCATCCATCCATTTTCTTCCACTTGTCCATTGCCGAGTCGTGGGGGCAGCAGTTGGAGTTGCCCAAATCACATTGCACCAGCCCCCTATGGCTCCTCCTGCAGGTGGTGGGTCCACGGGAGGACGGCCTCACGATTTTAACCGGGCCTGTTGGTCTCTCATAAGGGGCTTCTGAGCTGCTCTTTGTCTGACCCGTCACCTAGGACCTGTTTGCCATGGGAGACCCTACCAGGGGCATGAAGGCCCCCGACAACTTAGCTCCCAGGATCATTCGAGTACTCAAACCCCTCCACCATGTTAAGGTGGCGGTTCCAGGAGGGGACGGTATTACAGTTTTTCTCCATTGGTTTGGCTCATTTCTTGAAACAGAAATTACATTCTCAAAACTCTAAGATCATTTGACAAAACAGTCTTAAGCTCAGCACAACACTATAGCTCACTCAGCAAAAGCTCATATCTCTCCCAAAACAGTTTACTCATGCTTCAAAACTAAATTTCCTTCTCATTTAAATAGTCAATGCCCCCAAAATGGCAAAGATCCTTATCAATTGCTTTGGATGTTCTCAACACTCTTGGTGCTTTTGCCAAAATAACGTAGATGGTTTGGCACAACACCATGGTTCACCTGCAAAAGTTCATATCTCTCCCAAAACAGTTCACTCATGTGTCAAAACTAAGTGCCCCCAAAATGCTTCGTCTCTTTGGCGTTGTGTAAGCACTGCAAGTCTAAATGTTTAGATGTTTTGTCACTATGGCAGAGGACCATTGAAATGTCCCTCATGTCCACCTTTCCGTCTTAGCCCAATCCTTCATTGACAATGGTTACTGTAACTTTTTTTTGTCTAGCTAACAGAATACAATTGTGTATAAAACTGAAAAAAAAAAACAACAACAAAGAAATAGGATTTGAGTGTAAGAGTCGCCTCCAAGGTTTGACATCACACATTGCACTCATACTGCCAAGGAAATTGTAACCATTATCATTCACACACATAAAGTAACTTCCATACATCAGAGTAAAAAGAAAATGTATTCAGCATAACATACTGTAACATAAACAATGAAAATGATATGCAGCCTACAGTGCTTCATTAAGTTCTAGTTTCACTGTTAAAGCTGAGGTACCTGATTTTTCCTGTTCAAACAGTGACATTTTTTGTTTTAGTTCAAACTGGCTCTCACAGTCCCTCCTGTGTATTCACATTGTTCAAAGAATGTAATTGCATGCACATTTCACAACCATATACAGCATTGAGGGGTGACAAAGTGAAGCAGGGGCGGGGCCACCCCCAAGATAAATTACACTCATTTAGATTAGACTTCTATCATCCATTGCTCAATAAAACTTTAGGTGAAGACAATACAGCAAGGACTGTGTTTTGCTGTATTTGCAACATAGTCAGAGGTGGCAAAAATAAATGTATTCTACCACACCAAAAAATCAGGTACCCCAGCTTTTATGGCTGTAATACATTTATCAAATGTTCCAAGGGATTCATACATGGTATTCATGGTATTGTGTTCTTGACTAATTTTGACAATTGAACAGACTTTTGTGCATGTGATGACTTATACAATGAAGTGACGCTGACATGTGTTGGAGCGAACAACCATTAGACTGAGAATTAACAATCAGTTTAGATCAACAAGATCTATTCACTTGGAAATGGAGTTAATTGTCGGCTTCATGTACTTAACCAGTTGCAAGATGTACTGAGACATTGAGACATGGACTTAGGCATTTGCAATTTGCTGAAATTAATGAGAAAATCAATTCTGTTGTGAACAATTGCCAAGTGGTTTGGAGACTTGTCCATGTTTTTTGAGAATGTAATTTCTGTTTCAAGAAATGAGCCAAACCAATGGAGAAAAACTGTAATAAAAATAATAATAAATAATAATTATATATATATAATTTTTTTATTTTATAGTTTCTTTTTTTATTTTCTGTTTATTTTTTATTTACTTTATATTTTATTTTAATTTTTTTCAGTATTAATTAAAAAGAAGAAGCATGCTACCTGAACATGTGTTTTACCTGTATGCTGCATGAATCATAGTTTACAAAAAAGGTGCATGTGTTTTTACTCAGTTTACGCACACTTTAGTCCTCGTTTGGCTCCATTTTAGGCTAATTTTAGCAAAGTTTAGTCTGATTTTAATGTTTGACTAGCCCTGGTGGTACTTGGGGAGCTTTTATATTTTACAAGTTGATCTACTTGTATGTTTTATGGTTTAGAACTACTGACCTAAACCATCACCAATTGATTATGAATAGTCATAAATTCAATAAGACTATTTCCTTTAGCAAATCCATCCGTTTTTTATATTTTTGTATCATTTAATTGTGCTGGGATTTTCTGTAGCACCATCTCGAACTCCCCCAGGCATTGAAACGTAATTTTTTTTTCCCATCTTTTTCTGGTGTCCAACACTTTGTTGCACTACTTTTTTTTTTTTACCGCTAAGGAATCATTTAACAACACCCTGCCCTAGTGATTGTTGCTAAAAATGATGGTGAAGTAGTTTATTGTGTATATAGAAAATAAAGTAAAAGTGTTAGCCGTGAGCTGGCTAGTGTTAATGTCAAGCCGTGTTGTAAGCCATTTGGCACCAGAATGCTATGTTCAGTATAAGATAGGTGGCTGGGAGGCTTTGAACATGGGAAGTAGTGGTTTGCGAGAGGTGACAGGGCATCTATCTCACCATCACGCCGGCCTGGCTGGGATGATGGTGGAAAATAGTGGTCACGGGGTCCTCTCAGTAATGTGATTGGGAGAGGCAGTGATGTGACAAGTTCCATTCTGTTGGCGCACACACGCCACAGGTCTCAATTAGGGATGGGACTCAGAGCTGCCATGGGCTGCAGGGTTCACAAAGGGGATGGTTCTGCTGCATATCACTTCATGCCTACACTGAAACGGGAAAAGAAAACCTTTTGATGCCATGTACAGTATAAAGGGATGCATTGGTAGAAAACAAAACTGAATGAACTTTAATAACAATGTGCGTATGTCGTTTTGGAATTGAGACAAATGCAAATAAATAATGCAACACACTTGGGGTTTCTGCTTAGCTTGAATTAAATGTTGTATGCGGAATAGCACGCTGGCTTGTCACATCTAAAGGTTGTCATTTCATTGTTATGATGGCCCAGTAAAATCTGTGCATGTTTTTAGTTTTTTTCCTTCCTTCTTTTTTTGTTGTTAAGATATTCATTCCATAAACTTTAAGACACAGTGTCAAAGGGGGAGAGGAGCAGTGTTGGGCAAGTTACTTTAAAATTGTAAAAATATAATAATTGTATTACATATTACCGTTTAAAAAATTTAGCTGAGTTACACTACTTTGAGTTACTTCTGAGTTACTTTTGAGTTACTTCTGAGTTACTTTTGGCAAAATCTAAACTAAAAATACTGAGCAAAAGTGCAGTCAAAGATTTCCTTTTCCTTTACTTTGCCCATTCTCTTGTGTCAGTTTTGACGACATTAACTAGGAAAGGACTTTATTTGTATAGCGCCTTTCACAGACATGGTCACAAAGACAACTACACACAACTTCAGATCTTATACACCAACGTCTAACTTGATTTGGTGGGAGTTTGGAATTTTTTCGTTCATACATTTAAATGCACTCGAGTTACTTGAATTGTATTGACTAATATATTCCCGTATTTTGTGTAGTAATATGTTATATTCCTTAGTTACTGAAAAACACAATATATTTTTGTAACTCATTACTTTTGTAATACATTACCCCCAACACTGGAGAGGAGGAAGGAGAAACACTCAAATTGTCAGAGCCAGGAATCGATCTCATGACGCTGAGGACGGCACAGGGAATGTAAGCCTGGTCTAAACTACAGGACAAACTAATTTAAATACAGTAATACATTCTAGACCTAGCATGTACGCCAGTCACTCCTCCTTTCACCCTGCCCTGTCTAATAAAGTCTATGCCCCCAAGAAACCAAAACCTTAAAAAAAAAAAGGATTGATAATTTTGTGTCGATACGAAACTAGAACTGAAGAACTGAACACCACCAGAAAGTCTGTGGTACATGAGACACTGCCTTTTGCTAACTCCACTCAAATGCTGCCGCTGCAATATTTTGATATCACTTTTGAAACCTGCCTGCAACTTTACAACTATATAGGGTCATCCGTAATACTTACAACATTTCATTGATGCTCATTTGGAGGCGAATGAAAGTGTATTTGTCTTGTAAGGCAGGTAAAGATAGCAGGCCCCCACATTGAGTGCCAGCCCCAGAAGAATAGTTGGAGATAGACGGACACCCTGTGTAAATGTAATGAAGGCAGATAATAATTCTTTTCTCTGTCAGCTGCTCCCTGCCATTAGCATTTACCGCCAGCCTCTGCCACTCACTGCTGTGGCGCCTGTGTACCCTCTGCCACACTGATCACAATCACCAGCCTTTTCCACACGCATATATTAGCTCCTGATATACCTCGCACCTAGCAAAATCGCTATTAGCATGCTATTGGTATCTCCCGCATTCCCAGATTCAAAAGGATCTGCCGGCGAGAGGAGCTGGGGCTTAAGCCCATGCCTTTGAAAAGATTATATTCTGTATATTTTGTATCTTTGAAGACACTTGTGTTTGAATATAACTCTCTGGATCACGTTTACAGACCGGGAATAACAACAAATACAAGAGACAAAGGTTTTCAGAGATAAGTGAATCAAAAGTGAGGTGTTAGTGGCACTACAAACTGACGCACTTCGATAAAAAACTTCACTTACCAGGTTTTATGATAAATGTTTGTGCTTTCTTTTGTTTTGAATGCACAGTGGGTTGCCATGTTCATCATTTATTTGTCCTTCCATTTTCTACTTATCTCTGGAATATGGGCCTTGGCGATTTGGAGGTAAATATTTTATATTTTTTATTTGTATTTATTTATTTCCATGAAAAAATATACACTTTCCTGAAAAGAGCCCCGAAAAAGCACTATCTATAAAGTGAAAATGTCCTACTGGGCTCAAAATTGACAAACCTGGAAAGTAATGCTAAAAAAAACGCCACTTCCGTGATATAGAAAATACTCTCATAAATGTATTGCTTTGTTTGTGTAATTGGTGGGAGGGTACTATTAACATTATGTATGGCATGTAATGTTATACATAATGGATGTATCTGCTCGTTTGCACTGTGTGGTGTTTCCACACTTAGACCCGCTGCTGTCACTTATCACTTTACTTTTTACTCATACTCATCTGTAAATATAATCCCACTGTTGTTCGAAGTCTATTGTTGTCATCTCACCATATTTTACCTTTTTATTTTGTATCTTATTTATTAATATTCCTTATGCATGCCCCCTAAAGCCTTATAGTTTAAAGTTTTATAGCTTAATTTGATCTAAATTCTGTGTTATATGTTTTATGTTGCACGCCCGCATCAAGAAAAAATCCTAGCTGGTGAACTTGTTCTCAAACAATGGCAAATAAAATCTATTCTGATTCTGATTATATGAAACAAGTTAATGAAGACCTCTTATAAGAACTATAAGCCCCACTGGTATTTGTAGGACGGACAGCGGAGCACAGTTTTGCAGGTGTGCTCAATCCTCTTCATCTCACTGCATGTAAAATAATGTTTCCCTCTCCATACCATCTACTAATTAGGATCTAATTATCCCAGCTAGTGTAAACAATCACGGCAGATGGCATAGCGTGCAGTATTAACTCTAATGACCTGGGGCCCTGTGGAATTCACATTTCAGTGCGTTTGTTTATTTTCCTCCATTAGTCTTTGCCCTACTTTCCAAATTCACTTAGGCCTATTTCCAGCTTTCTCGTAACGCCTCGAGAAAATGCTGCCCGTCTGCTATTCTCGCGTTCACCCTTTTTATTCCTCCTCTGGCATTTACCTGTTTTGTGTTGGCTCACCTGATATTTTTGTCTCTCAAACACTGTCAATTAGCTCTCAGAAGGATCAAGTGAACATTTGTACCTATTTCCCGCCTCCCGCCCGCTATCACTTTTGTCTCCCCCGTGCACAGAGGAAAAGTCAGATCGCAGAACGGGGGAGACGTGTACCAGATCTGGCATGTTCAAACCGTGCTTCTAGTGCCGAAATGGTTGAAACTCCCTCCCTCTCTGTCACACCTGGGGAAATGCTATTGTGATGTCAAAAAGTGGATCACTGTAATGGCTGCTGAAGCCTGAATCATTTTCCATTTAGATCTTCCCGCCACAATGCCCGACTTACATCCCCGTCTTGTCTCATTGATCTTCCCACTTCTGGAACATGCACATAAGTTGTAGCTACAAGACATGAATCCCCTTCGAGGGCCACACGACTTCTGACTATGTGGCTATGCTTTACAAAGCCACGACGATCCGCGATTCGTCAGCTGAAGTTGTTCAGAGATACTCCATGCTGCTGCGGAGACTTGGTGTTGCAGAGGGCGTGTATGTAGCATTGGCGGCGGGTGTGCGAGGTCTCATTAATTGACGCCAGTGCTCGGGCCGGGGCTGCGCTCCTCTGCGCACGGTGTTCTCTGCCAGGAGCTGGACTTGCTAATTAGGCTCCTGGATATCACAGACATGTCCCCTGGTACGCCATACAATATACTGCTACTAGTGACTCAGAGGCGGAATGCTAAACAGGCCGGGCAGTAGAAGATGCAGAGCGAGCGAGGTCGGTGAGAGGAAGGCAACGATTTGGCGGAGCGGTGTCTCTACAGGGGGAACGCAATGATGAGAGGCTAAGGCCCGGGTCAGCCTGCTTTGTTTCCTCGGGGTGAGAGTTTTCAGGTTGCAACTTGCACATATTGTAGTGAGCTTGATATATCCATTCTTTCTCTTCTTTTATTTCAATTTTATGTGGTTGGGCTCTGGTTGGCAAAAATTGGGCAGACATGAACCAACAATCTCTCTTCCACTGTACACTGATGAATACATTCAAAATCAAAACGTAGAGAGTATTGAACAAATCATCGCTCTAAACGATGGTTGGGTTGATTTAGTCCATTCTTAGAAGTTTAGAAAAAAAATGCATTCCTTGCCTCTAAGCCTGAGTGTGGTAACCTTCCTTCTACTAGACGTCCTTTTACTTACCACTGACATGTAGAATGTATTGTTCAGCTGAGTGATTGTAAGAACATGCAGAAAGGCTCCACCCAGTTCAGGACATTGCTGCTGAGGCAAGAGCATAGCCACTGCTCCACTGTGCCGCCAACCATCTCAGACTTCAACATGATAAATTATATAGGAATAAATAATTCTCTATAAACTCTAACTGCAGAGAATGCTTACAACATGTCTTAAAACATATCAGTGGCTGTAGGGTCAAGTTAAACTGATAATGTGTGTAATGTTCAGTTCAATTGTTGATGGGGTGGAAATGATGTCTAAAGTTTTTTCAAGCAATATATGCTACAGCTTAAAAATGCTCTGAAAAGCAAGTCCACTTCGTTTCCCATAGCACTTGGCATTTATTGGCATTCATTTTTTTTTTTGGTCACAAAGAGAACAGAATTAAAGTCGTGCCTCTCTGCAGCCTCGCTAACGATTAAGAGCATCTCAGAAGACCAGTGTTTATTCGCTGGCATTTCAATCACTTGGACAAATAGAACACTATTTTCTAATTTGAAAATGGATATCCTTTCAGCCTTTAAACATAGTCACTCACTGCATACAGTATCTGTTTCATAGCGTTGACCTCCACTGGGACTGAGCTCTGAATCTTCTGAATTCTCTAAGCGCAATGTCCTTGTGTAGGTTCCTTTATGATATTATCAAGATGAACTCGGCAATGGTCAATACAATGCAATACAAGTCATACCAGAAATGTTTTTGATGATTATAGGTTATATAAAGCATAGCTAGCTATAGTTCGATTAGATTCATTATAGCTAGCTATATTGTGAAGGAATTTACACTGATGTTGAAGATAATCTATAGACCACATCTTTCCCAATTCAGGCACTTAGAGTAGTTTTGAGCGGACAGACCTCTGAATTGTTGTGCCAGGCAGGAGTCATGTCCTCAAAGTTGTTGAGAACATTTTGCAGTATGGCAGTTAACAGACTATTGTAGATCATCTAAGCATCGACTTATGGTGACTGCAGAAAAGCGTCACCTTCAAAAGCTACATTTTCTCGACAAAATGACAGCGGTGGGTCGTGAACTATAGATTACAGATCTCAGGTCTATGTGAGAAGGCAGCAAAAGCGGTACTGTATTGACTAGCATCAGGAAAGTGCCAAAACACATTGAAAAGACCGGGTTGATGTGACAAAGCAAAGAGAAAAGTTCTATATAGAGCAGAGAGATGAGTGAATCAAAAGGAGACTCGGAGACGGTGTGGTGCTGTGCAGAGCGAGCAACAGGGAGGAATTCCAAGCAGAAGGAGCACATGTGCCGCTGTGTGAGTGTGATATTTTTTTATTTATTTTTTTTGGTTGTGTGTCCAGATAATTCAATCGTCTGCCCATTGACTGGCCTCCCGCTCTGTCTTCACCCCTAATTAAATCTCCATTTGTTGGCCGGATGATACTGCTTCTAATTGTGTTGCGGTAGGATCAGATAGACACACCTAAATCCACACATACTCCTCCAAGCCCAACCCAGCAGTTTGCAAACCTGACGTGTGACCCTGTACCTCAATTAATCACATCACATGAATCAACATGTAGCGATATGCTTAACTCTGTTGTGATGTTGTGGCAATTTTGTCAACGCTGACCCTCAGGACAAAGTAAAGTGTCCGGACTAACGACATGTCAAGCAAGCAAACAAAATATAGACTTGAATCAATGACACGATGGAGTTGAATCAATCAACCATTCAGACCTGCTTATACACTAACACATACACTGACACTTTTGATAAACCAACCTGATAACTCATGTCATCAAAGAACTTACGAGTAGGAAGCATTATGTTTTATATATTTTGTCAAAAGCTACACTTGTGTTTCCTGCTTTGCTTTGATGCTGTTTGTGTGTTTGTTCGGTTGCAGTTGTGTGAAATGACATAGAGGCAGAAAGAAATGCATCCATCCCTCCACCACACAAAAGAAATGGTTGCGTCAAAACAGGGGTCTCCAACCTTTTTGTTATCCCATGAGATGACACTAGCTGTAGTTTTAACATAAAACTACATTCCCTAAATGTTAGGAGAGTGTGCTCAACATGATCAAAGCAAAAAGAAAATATTCTATATCAAGTGCGTGTAGTAATGTAGGAAGCCTTTGGGAAGCTACTTGGAAAGGGTCGGCGATCTATTGATAGTTCCAGAGCTACTGGTTGGAGATCCCTGCTTTAAGATATATACCATTTTGGCCAATGAATTTGCTGTATCACATACTGTGAAGCTAGATCAGTGCAACAAAAAGCAATAGTGCTATTGTTATGCATTTGATTAGTTATAGATGCCCTGATGCCCCTTATAATGTTGAACTCAATTTCAACCTGCCAATTCTGAAAAAGATAAAAATCGACTTTTAACTTTTTCCCCATGTTATAACGTTGCTCCCTCGTCCAAAACACAGCGGCATTTTTCCTTATTTACACAGTTTTGAGTTCCTTCTGCTACGGCTGAGGCTCCCTGTATTTCCTCTATTTTTATTGCATCATAGAGAGAACACAAAACATTTTTAAAGCCCTTTGTAAATCATCGGACCAGTGTTTTTTATGGTGCCATTAATTTGCTTGTATGCCAAAAGTTGAAGCTTGTTTTTATTGTTTATTACATGTCATTCCTACTTTGTTACAGCGATGTTAGTTCAAAATTTAAACATAAAAAAATATCCATGTTGAGGTACCTATAGAAGAAGGTTTTCATGCCTCAATTGCGCGTGATCTATTTCCTTATTGGTTGTGGATGAGCCGTGCATTTTCAGCCATTAGACAGTCATATAACAGCCGCAGCTTGTGACTAACTGTATTGATACTGTGACATTTTAATATCTCTGTCTACCTTGAAACCAGGTATAATCACGCACCACCACGGGCCTTGAAGCCGATACTGAGCACTTGTAACATTGAGAGGCAAAGTTTAATTCAAGCCGTTACAGGGGGGGAGGGCGGCGTAAGGCTGTGATGGACTATAGCCGTTTCCTGCAGCATGCAGATCTGTGGGCTATCTCTCCAAATGAGTGTTGGAGGAGATGGGGGCTCTTCATCTTGCGCCTGTCTGTGGGCCTGGCGTGCTTGTTTGGCTTCTGCCGTAATGGGTGGCTTCACCTTGCTGCCTGGTGTTGGAGGACACCCCACCTCTTCCATTAAACAAGCTCCCCTCACGCCCACCGCTCAATCCTTCACCCGGCTTATGCGTCACTTCTCAATGTCTCTTATTTTTTCTCATTAAGCTGGTCATTTGTTTTCAAGGCTTCTTTGTGCTTGGTCTGGGTCGTGTTTGGTGAAATGTTGTATTTTGATAACTGGGAACAGTGTGCATATAAAAAAATAAAAGTTATAACTAGTTATAACTAGAATGTAAAGGTCAAGGTGATCCTATAGAAGGGTGCTAAGAATGTTTTGTCAAAACGGTACATGAAAATGGACGTACATGAGACACATGCATAAACACACCACACTGCATTGTATCCATGGTCTCCAGTCATCCATACACTAGTACACACTAAAACTGGGGACAAGGCAGGAGGAAGCATCTTGCCCAAGGACACAATGAGAGTGTGGACCGCCAGAAGATAGGATCCAACCACCGACTTTTGCATTGGTGGTCAACTGCGCTGCCTCCGAACCACCCACAGTGTGTTGATAGCTGCTTTCGGGCCTCCAAAAAATGAAGGAATAACACGTTGTTCCTTTTAAAACACACACCCACACAATTGCAGTACCCTTTCCCATGTTTGTGAAGTCTGTTTATGTAGAAAAAAGCACCACAAGTTCTTTTTTTTCTACCCCTTCTACCTGCAGTGTCCCACCTTAATCCCTTTTTCCTGACTCCCCTAAGTGATAAAGTGTAAATCGGTGGGGTGCTTGTTGTCACGGTGACAGCAGCCAGCGACAAAGTGACAGATCAGGCTGACCTTCAGGATGGGCGGGTGCCATCTTCTGTTTGTGTATGTGCTGTATTTTATGTTTTTTATGACTCAACTCCCAGGCCTTATCTTCCATCACGGAGGACAAGCCACTCTCCATGTCCCCTACTTGTTGTGCATATTCTTCAGGGAAGCGTTTTAGATGCTTTTAACCCCAACATACCCCCCGGATGACCCCCAACCTTTCACCAAGCCATTACAGGGCCAAGGTGAGTGCCGTGACTGTTGCATCACCCCCATCAGAGGGGCTAAGCATGTCCCATCTTGGGTGTTAAAGTCCAATTGGGGGAGCTAAATGACGGTGCTAAATTTCCCCAGACGACATGTTGCGGCGGGAGGTTAACTGGAGGTGGGTGCTGGAGTGGCCAAGTTTTGTGCATAATGTAAGAGTGTATGTCTGGGGCAAGAGAGAGTTATAAGGAGGTGGTTACAGATGAGATCTGTGTGCTGGAAAAGCCGTTTTGTATCGATATATAACTTTGTTTGATCTAGTATTCTGTTTTGGGACAAACTGAATAGCAACACTTTTCTGCAGGTTAATAATAGATAATAACAATGTTGTGTTGGTTGGCGGTAAATACTTTTTTGTTTTGTTATTATATTCTCTACTGTCCTAAATACTTTCAAAATATACTTGCTTTAGACTTTATTGAGCTCACTTTGTCCTTGTGTCATCCGATAGAGTTCATCCTTGTTGAGCTGGACAAATAGTTGATTACTCAGTATCACTAAATTCATGCCTGAAAATCAGGTCGTGATTATTGCGATCCTTTGTCAGTCTGAATTAGTCCTCCTTCGTCGCCTTCGTCGAGGTGCAAAATTCACCTGTTCGTCTCCTGACGGGGATCAGAAAGCGAAAACACATCATCCCTGTGTTTGCTGCGCTTTACTGTCTCCCAGTCCAGTTTCCGATTCATTCTAAGATTCTGATGATTGTTTTTAAATGTCATAACGGCACATCTGTAGGCGCCTCGCTCCAGGCTTGTGAGGAGACGGGACAGGGCTGTAGACTGTTTACTCACTGTAAACACAAGTCATTATTTTTAAACAAACATTTAATTGCTTTACAGTCGTAGCACTTTCTTGTTTAGGTACATTTTAGACATGGCTGTGACTAGCTAAAAGGCTTGCTCCAATCATCAGCATTAAACTATTTCAACAGGA
This sequence comes from Proterorhinus semilunaris, assembly GCA_021464625.1. NCBI lineage: Eukaryota > Metazoa > Chordata > Actinopteri > Gobiiformes > Gobiidae > Proterorhinus > Proterorhinus semilunaris. Next base: position 18,482,482 of record CM038352.1, on the reverse strand, counting down.
GCCATTCCAGATCAAAATTACTGCGCTATTTAAATTTGCATAACCTGACTTTTGCCAGGTTGGGCCAACTGTACAAGATGGAAAATTTACTCCAGAACATTTCCATATTTGTATGTATTATATACTCTATGCAGTAGAATATACCTTTCAAACATTGTTTTTTTGTGTTTTTTAACAAGTCCATTCTATTTAAGGCAGAAGGTGCAGAACCCTGGACTTTTAATAGGGCCCTTCACTGTTGCATTTAGTGCTATGTTTGTGTCAAGCAGGCAGTTAGAATGCTGTTTTCCCAAGCTCCTTACACAGCTGCCCGAGGATAAAACACAGGGCACTGCAAGCTTCCTGCTGCTATGAGCACCGAACGGCTAAAGAGGTGAGGCTCCAAATACGACCAAGACGAGACAAAAGCTGAATGTGAACACTCGTGTCTGTGATTGCGTGCCAGCGTGCAGCAGTAGGGAGCAACAATGGCCTCTGGTTTATAAAGCTCGCCCTGTGCCTGTGGTCTTTGTCTCACGGCCATTACGATTCAGTGTGGGCAGCGGGGATCCCTGCTGGAGCCGCGCCACCATTCAACCTCAGCTGTCAGGTTAGAATAAGGTGTTTTTATATCTGCCCTGAATGGGATGTGCTAATGCATGCCAGATGGGGTGCTCGCGGTGGCAATGCTAAAGCTCTCTGCATCATCCCACAACAGTCTGGGTCTTACCTGGGCATAACCTGCTAATTTCGGCTTTGTTATACTAGGATTCTTGTAAGCTTTGCATATGAATATGGGGTGTCAACCTCGAATACTGATGAATGCAGGTCACTTTAATGCACAGAGATTAAGCAATTTACATACCAGCAAGTTACATAATTGGCTAGAGAATAAACAACATACAACCATTAAACAGTGTGTTTAGGGGTTGTGAGTGACTCTGATACTGTAATGCAAGGCATCATTGATAACTGGATAACGTGAACTTTTCAACTTCTACGAGCGGTCTGTTCAATGACATGGTTACTTCAATGCAGATGGATAAAAATGAACATGAGGGCATTGGATAACAGGTGGTGTTTCACTTCAGCACGTCATTGACAGTATAGTTCCGACATGGAAAGTGGTCATTAATGCATAAATGCGGACTTCGTTAACTGCAGTGAGTAACAGCTGAAAATAAAGACTGTGTTATAAAAAAGGTATAGTATAAAGTTTTATCAGCAGCTGTTGACCCCAGATGTTCCCAGAGAAGATCAAAAGCACAGTGTTGAAGTGGGGAAGAGAATGAGGGCCAGACAAGAGCATCTTTGTTGGAAACTCATTAGGTTCCAGTGTCCAGTGCGGAGGAATTGGCCCTGTGAACCCCTTGTAGTAGAAGTGTTTGCAGCCCACAGCCCATTTAAGTTTTCTCCAAGTCTAGAATTGGACCTCAGTTCTGTTTCATGTCACAGAGAGTTGTACTTCTTTATCCTCCTGCTCCTTTCTCCATTGTGAGACGCATTTTTGGGCTTACTGATGCCATTAACACCTGCTTTGTGAGTCGCATTATTCTCCGTTCTACCCCATGTTTTGCTCTTGAATCCGAAAAAAGCATTTTTGTTTATTAGATTCCGTACGCTCACTCATCACTGTCACATTTTCTTCGGTAAGGTATAGATTATATTGTTTATATATGCAAATTTGTTCTTTGCTTTCGACACATCCTTCCATTGCACTTTCCGTTGCACTGCTGTGTCAGTAGCAGTTACCCTTATCCTTTATCTTGGCGAAGTGAAGCTAGCAGGAGAATTAGCAAGCTGTGCATGCGCAAGTCCTAAAACCCGGAACATCTTTTCTGCTACATGACAAGTACACCCTCCAAAAGCTGTAATTAATAGATAGAAAAAAATATGTTTATTTTTAAGTTTGAAAACCAATGTATACGTTTGTTTTGGAAAATGCAAGTGCAAGCTTTTACCATTGTTGCCCAGGCAGCACTGAAGGATGGGTGGAACTTTACTTACATACTGTATCTAATAATAATAATAATGCCTTACACTTGTATTGCGCTTTACAAGCCTGTATTACCAAGTTTCTCTTATACTGTAATAAAGTCGTCCACCTCTGACAGTCCACCCCCATTCAGAAAGCATTCATGGACCTTGCTGTGTGGAGTTTGGATCATTTTCTGTGCCTGGATGGATCTCCTCCAGGTGCTCCGTTTTCCCCCCATCACCGTAAAACATGCACACCAGGCTAAACCTCCAAGCGCAAGATCTGGAGGTGGAAGACGAAGATATCGCCTCTTAACTTTAATCTTTAATCATGGGTAAAAAGTCACATGACATCTACTTTACCGTGAGCATCTTAGTCAGCAGTTCTGGACGTATTGTATTGGTTGCTTATTTTTTTTCTTTCAGTAAATTACTCATAAAGAACTGAGATTGCGTAAATGGCACATAACCACAGAGATGATTACAGCACATTTAGTCCCTGCTGTTGTACTAGCGCACAAGGCACATATGCTTGAGTCTTCTTTCAGTCTTTAATTCCACGGCAGCAGTTGCCTAGACCGCGTGTCTCCTGTGGCAGTGAATTGATGGAGTCACATTAGTGCCTGCATATCCCATGAACCTTTGCACCTGGAACCTGCACAGCACCGTTGCCCTGTGGATTTATTCAGCCTTAGATAATGCAAAAAGAAATGCTTTGGGAGATGTGGGTTTTCACTGTTTTTGTCAACTTCAGATGCATTTCGTAGTGGATGAAATTACAGCAAAGCCCACACCACTGGTGGGGAAAAAAGGGCTCTTCCATTTTGCCCGAGCACGGATCAGTTACAAGTGCTCGATGGGTTTGACCTGGTAGAAGTTCATGCGAGAGAAAAACAGTGCAGTAAACAAGGAAAAATTGGACACTTCCTCTTAAAAAAAAAAAATGGCAGCCTGTTTTTTAGGCCACAGGGAAAGTTTTTGTTTTATAACAGATTGAGGCTGTGTTTGCAAATCTATAATATCTGTGTGTGTACATGGTTGCTTATGTGTGACTTGAATGTGCAGACTCATTATCACCCTATTAAAAAAACATTTGGGTCAGTAAGATATTGATAAAAACAGAATGCAATGATATTCAAATTGTCTTAAAACACAATTGGGAAGAGGGACGTCTTGGTATCTCTTCTGTCAAACCCTACCCAAGGTCCTCTATTTAGGCTTTCATAACTAACTACTTTGAACACCTTACCCTTGGAAATCCCCTAGGACTTAAGATGCTATCAAATGTAGTTTTACAAATAGTCAACAGAACCTGCGGCTGTGGTGAAAAGATAAGTAGCGCAAAATTAAACTTAGAACAATTAAATGCAAACGCTACTAGCAAAGGTATTGTTTGTAGACTTTGTCCACAAACAGGATCAGTAAGTTTGATGATGGTGTTTGGACTGTAAAACACAGAGGCGTGTCCTAGATCACTCCGCGTGACGTATATCAGTGGCTGGGCAGGTGTTCTGAGTGCCTACAAGGGACATTAACTGAATATGCAGGATCACTACATGTATGTTTCTGATATTAAGGTATAATATTTTAATATGACTCACACAAAGAATGGCAATTTTCAGGCCCTTTTAACTCAAATTAAAATAAATACACAAATATGCAGCTCTTTTCTAGTATTTTGTTGCTCTCGACATACCAGAGTTATCTTGCTTCCATTCAAATCGTGCTGTTATTTTTGTTTAAAAGCTTTTTGAATAGTTGTAATAGTGATAGTCTGTCTGTCTGTCTGTCCTTTTTCCTCAGTTTATCCTGTCTCATATTCACCCACTTTACCCACAGCACTACTAAATCTCCCTGCCCTGATCATATGTTGATTCCGCAGTAATAAGCCACGAGAGTAGAGTAGAGACCTTGACTGTGTGTGTGTTTTATGCTTGGGGCCTTTGGCGGCTTACTGAAACTATTAATACATACTTTAATTAGCTCGCTGCAAACAGAGGCAGGGCCCGTCTTAGCCTTGTCGCCCGTAGCCTGTAACTGGCCGGCCGGCCGATCGATGTATCCCGATCATGCCTTTTTCATCTGCTCAAATGAAAGTGCTTTGTCTCCGAGCCCTGTGCATGGACCTTGCCGTTTCACCTTAAAGGCTGTGTGGTGGCGGTGCGCAGCGTTGCGGATGGGGCCTGTATAATCTGGCTGCATTAGGGAACTATAAAGATAAATGGAGGGAGGCGCGAAGCATAACTCATCCTGTCAGAGGCAGAGGGTTTAAGGCTGGGAAACTTTGTGTTGTCTAAAACCAGATTCAACACCCCACGGCTTCCTCCTTTCCCTCTATATCTTGTGTTACCAAGTCTTCGCTAGGTTTTTTGTCTGTGAAGGAATGCTAAAGTAAAAGTGTGCACTTCAGGTGAATTGAATTGACTTTGGTATACAGTACGTGGCATCGCCCTCAAAATGTGTCTGCTGGATGATAGTTTTTACAGGAGTTTTATTGATATCTTTTTTGTGTTTTAAAAAAACAGTCTGTAAAGAAATACATCTCTGAGATATTTTTTAAGAAGAAAGAAAGCTAAGATGTTATGATTGGCCTTCAATACAGTCTTGTATAATGGGAACAATATGTGGTACATTTGATGCAACTGAAGTGATTTTTGCACCAACGAGAAAATACAGCCTGAGGTTATGTCTCAGATGCCATTGATGCAAATCATCTTAATGTTATAAAAAAACACTCCCAACAGTTTATAGAAAGAGGTTTTTGTTTTCATAAATACAGTATAAAATCAACTAAGACATGTTTTTGGTTTGCCTTTGAATGTTAATAATGGCTTATGGAGTGGCGTATCTGCTGTCCTGTCAAACATCCCAGGACAAAAAACAAGATACATTAGGCCTGACTAAAACAACGTAACCTTCTAAAATACATTGTACTATAAAAGCTATATTGTTATTGCAGAGTACTCTCACCTCAGTTTTTCTCTATGCACCTTCTATTTTCAATCTCTCCTGCCCTCGCTCCTTCCTGTCCTCTTTTAGGTATGGAAGTGTTCATTTACACTTCTTCCGCTGCACAAATTGCCCCTCTGCCTCTTCCCTGGCAGTGCATTTCCAATTTGAAATAAAAGAGTAAGCTGCTTTGCGCTAACAACTTATTCCATGTGGTTCTTTTGGCAGGCTTTTCTGTTGACCTTCAAGTTCCCAATCAGTGTGAGGGAGAAAAATGGAAATGGCTTGTTCAGAGTTTTCGCTTCCACTTGCTAAAAAGTGTGTTGTGTATATGTCTGCTAACCATTTTGGAAAATGTCTAACAATGTTCAGAGGTGGGGCTCCACAATTTTGGAAGATATTTCATAGCAAGTGACGCAATTCTGATTAGATTTGTGATTTATTTTTACAAACGATTTTTTTACTGCAAAGAAAATGTCTTTGCGAGTTGCAATTTCTTCTGCAGCCCTATTCACGAGTATTAACAGGCGTGGCAAGTGTAGGTATGCGCTAAAATAGTAAAATTTTATACGTAATAGGACGTATAAGGAAGGTCTGAAGTCCCATTAGAATCCTGTCTACCAAGTGTCTTCTGGAGTTGCCCCTGGCCACAAGGGGGTGGTATTACAGCAATTTCAGCTCCCCGTCCTGAGGACCATAGAGAAGCACGTTCCACACCCACTGGGCATTACACTGTTGCTCTCCAGTCGAGAAGCTTTTAGATTTGGGTAAAGCTGAACCGGAGAAAATGCACTCGGTTCAGGCGGAGGGAAAGGGGTCAACACAATCATTGCACCTTTTGTGATTTGCTAATTGCGCGTCTCTACTCCCACCACTAAACTCTTGCTTTTTTTCTTTCTCTTCCAGTGGACGATGTTCCGCCTTACTTCAAAATGGATCCTCCTCAGACCCAAGTTCACCTGGAGGGCAATCGCCTCGTACTGACGTGTATGGCGGAGGGCAGTTGGCCGCTGGAATTCAAATGGATCTACAATGGAACGGAATTGACGAAATTCTCCTTGGAATACAGGTCCGCAGCGCCGTTTCCTGCCTGCTACTGCCTCTGCTATTATTGTTTTTCATTTTTCTCCATCAGCGCTAATTAGGTTACTACATGAGGGCATTTTAAAAACCCTTAATTGTAACTAATAGCTAAATTGCTCATTCCTATTCATGCTGCAGTGCCCTGTTTCTATGGTTTTATTCAAGGCTATGAGTTCCCCGGAGACTTGGCATCAGGTTTTAAAGGGGTTCTCAAATTAAAAGCTTGTAAGTATCTCGCTTCGTATCGGCAGCATATGTGGAAGTAAGCAATCAGTAAGTAAGTAAAGCTTAATCCCATGAAATGACTTCACAAATTACGTGAAACCTAGATTTCTTTTGAATTCCAACAAAATCTTCCCTTTATAGAGTTGCCCACACTTTCTTTAAGACAAGTTGCTGCTGTTTTTCAGCCCCAAATATACATCATCATCAAACGTCTGGATGAATGTAGTTGGAGCTGTTGTGACATTTAATTTTTGTTTTTGTTACATAGACTATTAAAGACCTGCTTCTTTACATACCTTTTGTCATTTTGAACAACAATTAGCGATAAAATATGTTAAATGGGTATGTTTGTATGCCACAAATATTGTACTAATGAGCTGTCGAAAACCATACGTAGCTGAACCGTTTTTCTCGCTGACATCCATTACACAGTGGTTTCTCGATAGTTAGACAACATACTTTTAAATTAGCTGTGAGAATTTGCAGTCCTTTGTAAGCTGTAGAGCCAAGTTCTATTTTTAGATGTTATTGCACCTCTACCTGTGCACCACAATAGTCAGGGGGCAAAATTCTGTGACCTAAATGTCAGCAGAGTAGAGCCATGTCCAGCGTTAGCAGGCTGAAATCTAATATTGTCGGAACTGTCAGTCACTGCAAGCTTTTTGTGAGGGGACACACTATTTTTTTGGGGGGATAACAAAATGCAACCCTCACTCATGAAGTGTGCCCCATAAATCTTGGGCCAGGTGGTCTAAAAGAGGCCCCCATGTCCAGTAAAATGATTTATTCTTTTAAAGCTGAGGCGCCTCATTGAGAAAAAACAAAATACCACTGTGCAAAGACACTTTCCTGACATCACAATTCTTCACGGGGATACAGTGATATTTACAACCACAGCCTGTATCAAACTAATTGTTTTAAGCATTAATGCCACTTCTTGGTTTATGATCACTAAAAATACAGCGCTCAGTGCAACCAGTGGTCTCCTTTTTCCTCCAATTTTAGTCTCTAATCACAATATACTGCAAGGGGGCAAAATGGGTACATTATTACGGATATAAAACGTTTTTGTACTGTGCCTGCAATTTACTTTAAGTCGACGTCCAAGGGTTGTAAATTTGGCTCACAAAAAAATTGTGTTGATATGCTAAACGTCTTTTTGCAAGGATTGCAGGATTGGTTGCTGGGAAAACAAATTAGCTTTGAATTTGGTTAATTAAATGATTCTTACTATATCATATTTAAGTAACATGTACAATAACCTCTTTGCAAAACTACGTGCAATAATCTCTGTATATACGTCACTTAGCAACCACTTGCACTGTGACTGTAAACCTTCACTGCTAAAACTGACATTTTCATTATAGTCTGTTTATTTTATTTTTTACTGCCTATACTTTTTGCTCCCTTAAAGGTTTTCGGTAGTCATTGTATATAACATATCTCTATTTTCCATCCATCCATCCTGTCTATCCTGCACACCCTGAGTGTTTCTGAGAGCTGAATGTAACAAGTGAATTTCTCCATTGTGAGATCAATAAAGGCTATCTTATCTTAATCATGCAATACTATATCTCACATAATGAGGTGACATGCTGATTGTTTTGCTGCAGATGTATATGACAGCCAGAATTATTCCAGTAGGCCTCATGTTGGGGTGCTGACATTGCTGCGATACCAACCCCTAGGGGCTAGGGGCGACTACAGAGAGATAGCTATAAGATGGACTCCTATGGGTACTTTACACTTCCACAAACAACTTAAAATATCTGATTTCAATCACAAATCGTGTTGTTTGTTTTGTTGGTTTTTGTTCTGTACGTTTAAAGTTTGGGCTTTGATAATAAGTGGAGTTACATGACAGTGCATACAGAGCAGGAACGTGCACTGTATGGAGTGAGGAATAGCAATTTCTATCTATGGTATAAACTGTCATGGTTTCGGAAGGTGGAATGTGGAAAATAAAACCCAAATACTGCTGGTGATGTTTAATAACTGAAAATGTCCAAAATCGAAAAATAGAGAATATGATGATGAACAGATGGAACAAAAACTCAAAGGTACCAAGGCTGACACTGACTATGAACTGACATGGGAAACACAGGGGTACAAATACATGAGGAAACGGGGCACACAAAGAAGGAAGTAAAGAAAAAACAAGGACAAAGCATAAAACATAGGACTATACCAGAGACAAGGAAACAAACCAAAACAGGGGACAGAAAACTGATCACGACACTTAACAAAGGAATTGATTGTGGATTGCATTGGTTAATTGTAGTTAACATAAACTTCTCCATTTAATCTTCAAGTATTGTGAGTTTTTCCCATGTTTAATACTACACACATATAGCAAGTGTGATAGGGCAACAGCTCTAACTACTGTATGTGGATTCACACTCTGCAGAGTAATTCACACTTGTGTTTGCCTGTATGTCAAACCGCCTGGTTTAAAGCCTCAGCCTAGTGTTCCGTTGTGGAAATACTTGCGTTTATGAATCAGTTGCAGGTGCATGACACTGGGATATAGCGAAGGTCTGTGTGTGTGCTTATGTGGTCGACTGTGTGGCAGTTGTAGTGCAGCTGAGTGAAAGTCTGTTTCCAACTAATTTGAGCCCTGTTCTCTGTAGTGCTGTGTCCCTGCCTGGCCATAGAGGCAGTCACACTCTCAGGTGGCATTGTCTGATTGCTATCACTGGTTCCACAGCCCTCATAGACTTTTCCTTAACCCACAAACACCTTCCCTTTGTCTCATCTTCTCCTTCTCTCACACGAGATAGTCTCTGAGCGTGCTCTGCAGTCCAGACCACTGCTTGGTATTCCCCACCAGCGCTGATCAGAGACGGGAACTGGAATCCATTTAATCAAAGGCCCCTGCACCACACATCCTAAAACAGAGTGGGGATAGGGAAGGACTAAGACTTTCCTTCACTCAAGACCATTATTTAATTTGTTCATTTTAAATACAGGCCATGGTTTAAGTTATGAAGGTGTAACTTCAAAACAAAGAAACTCCTACTCTACAGCATTCACATCAGATTAGCACGGGAGCAACGCTTCACCACCTGTTACAATTTTGCCGACGAGGCTGCCACAGCAAACCTGGTTGGCACTAATTGCAGAAAAACTTGAACAATACTAGGCACGTGCCAATTCATCTGTACTTTTGCATAGCGTGCTGTGTGTGACATTGTGTCTTCTGCGCATGCTGGTCACTTTGGGTAAGCATTTTTAAACACAGGAAACGAGAACAGACACACACAAAAAAGAAAATGTGACGATTATTCGAAAATTGGTTTAAAATGTATTTAAATTGCTTAAAATGTCAATGTATGTAAATAATAAAAATAATTACAGTCTGATTCAAGGACAAAATGCAGATGCGAAAAAAATACAGTCAGGATAAAAAAGTACTCCCGGTGTTATTGCGCCTCACCTTATAGTGCCCCTTTATATCCGCTTAGAAAATCGACATGTTTAATTTTGTGTAACTAGACACGTAACTGTATTTAAATAGGGAAAACGTGGAACAGCTTGGTAGCTTCAACCTTCACCCCAGTTCGGGGCTATACCTTTGCTGGGAGAGGCTAAATGCTAACAACATTTGCGTGACTGAGCGCACGCACAAAGACCAGACAGGTGCGCATCAACTCTTACATTAGCTTGAATGTAAGAACATATCTCCTTATGTAAAAACGGTGGCCTATTCCTTTAAAAAAAAAAAGGTAAAGAAAAAAAGTTATTGTGGCTTGATTGCATCGTTACATCTCCATATACATATATATGATTTCACAAACAAACAAGTCTGTCCATAACATGTTCACGTGGTGCATTTTTTAACAGGTGAACTACAAAGAAACTCAACTAACTGTGGATGCATAAATAAAATAGCTTCAAGTTCAATGTTTATTATCAACTCTACCATGTGTATTGTGCAATACAGACTCTTGAAATTGTGTTATTCTCACACACAGTGCAACATGTGTTAACAATACATAAAGGTATCTAAAATATGCAAAAGGGGTAGTAGCAAGGTCAGGTTTGAACATAGTCCAATGAGTGGTACATGTAAAGTTGTGAAGCTGTAACTTAAAAATTCCTAAAACCTGCTGGTTGGAGATGAGAGCAGTGCGCTGACAGAAAATGCATTCATTGTTATGTTTCTCATAAAACATTGATCTTCCCGGTATCCGTGGTTTCTGGAAACATTATAGTGCATTTTTGCAGACATGGGTGTGAAATAAAAGAAAGATGGCAGGTTGTGAGAGAAAGAGGAACACATATTTTTCAGATAGTTTTATTTGGACTGAAACCATTAATATTCCTCTCACAATACAGGCCCTCGCGCAGCCCATGTCTAACAATAAGTGCTGTTTCTACCTGGTAATGGTGATTATTGTCGTTTTATATTTGTTGTTAGGTACTTGATCCCGACGCTGGACAGAAAACACGCCGGACACTACCGCTGCATCGTGAGGAACCGAGTGGGTGCGATTATGCAGTGCAGTACTGAAGTGCAAGTCGCCTGTGAGTGTGACTCCATACATCCTTAATAGGAACCATGACTAAGAGGTGGTTGTTTTAATAAAATGCTCGCCATTGTTGCCCAGTATGGGAATGACTCACTCTGACTGAAGAGGCTTAGCTTTGGAAAAAAAACACTAACATAATGACACTGTTGGCGCGATGCATTTGTCACATTTTGCTCGTTCTTTGTCTCACTTTCGACACTGTTTTTATTTTCTCTGTGTGTTGTTGCTAGATATGGGGGGGTTCGTGGAAGGTGAGAGATCCCAGACTGTGTCCCAGGGAGAGGGCGCACTTGTCCATGCACCGCGGATCCACAGCTTCCCGAGGCCGCAGATCACATGGTTCAGGGATGGCCGCAAGATCCCCTCCAGCAGCCGAATGTAAGTCCGCTTTCTGTTCACTTTGGTTTAGAAAGGGCGGAAAGGGGAAAGGGGGAGGAGAGAGAGGACCCCACTTATCCAGGAGTGTGACTATGATTCAAGATGAACTAAAGGGCATTAAAAAAAATAATCAATGCTATATGTGCACTCAATATTTATATAGTGGTCAATACAAACTGTAGTGTTTGCATTCTGATTATTCCACGATAAATGATTTGCTGTGGCAGAAAAGTAAAATAGAAATCTGCCTGTACTCTACGCAAATGAAATGTTTGTAACGACAATGGCATTTGTGACCAGTCACTAGAATCAAAGACACAAGTCGGTTCTGGGGCATTTTGAGATTTTCCCAGATTATTAAAGTGTAGTCTCCAAGCTTGAAAGCTAGGGATGCGCTGACTACATTTATGGAGTAGTTTAAGTTTGTAGAGATCTTGATGTTGTGTAAATAGCAGGTTAATTCCTCGTGACTAAATGACTGTCTCCAATGCTAACGCAGACCTTTTCAACCTGAAAACTGATCAACAATAGGCGTATGCATAAAACGTTTTTGCGTGGCACTTGTTTGCTAAAGCATGTGTCAACGCAAACCAAACCAGCTGTGCCTCTCTTCCTCCTCCGCAGTATGTAAATACACACAGACAAAGTCACACCCCTACTGCAAGCTCCCAAACTAGTCGGTTTGAACCTAAAAGTTTACGCTTTTAAATATACCAATACCGGTAGCTTAAACACGGAGAGGCTTCTTTGTGACTTCAATTGATTGATTCAGCAAAAAAGTGAAAATCACCAATTTTCTAATTTCTTTTTACATTTTTCTCGAGACACGGGCTGCCGACTTGTGTCTTTGGAATCCACAGCGGGTCACATTTTCTAATTTATTGTGATAGCCCAGTGAATATGACTGTCTTTTCTAACAACAGAGCCCTGTAGTTCTCAACAGCCCTACAAAGATCCATCACTAAATCCGCCATTTCCTATTTTACAATACATCCATGGTGCTGTCCATTTTGGGATATTTTCAAGAAAAACACCGCAGATTTTCCTTTTTAAAAACAGCACTTGATTTGTATGCTCCTGCGTGTGCTCTCACAGTGAGTTATTGGTCAATGCAGAGCCGTATACACATTCCACTTTTGTGCTTCTTGCTGCTCCAAAATGTTCGATACTGCTCTCAGATTTTCTCTCTCTCCCACGCAGTAAATGAGGTTGGCCAGAATAGTTCAGCAGCCAATGTTGATATGGGCCCATGCGTTCATCACCGAATCACCTCTCAGTGATAAAGCGGGTTATTATATCGCCCCTATTGACTTTGAAGGCAGAATGATTGAAGGGGGGAGATAGAGCAGGCAGCAGGGGAACCAATTAGACAAAATTGGACAAAAGGCCTCAATTGATGGTGTATTTGACTGACAGCGTGCACCCCCGGGTGGACGGGCGTGTGCGTGTGTCTGGGACGGCTGCCTTGTGTGTGCATATATGGAGAAGGGCTGCGCATTGTGGGTAATCATCGGCAAAAGGTTTCACAGTCTGTGTGGAGCGCTTACTGACTCACCTCCATTCAAATACGCTGCTAATGAAAGACTGTGAAGGTAATCATCTAAGATTTACTCTGCCATTCTGACAAATACAAGCAGGCACTCCTCAGCTCCTCAGATAAGCAGCGCCTTATCTATTATTCAGCTACATGAAGACCCTTCAACCCTGAGATGCACACTTCAGCATGATTGGAGTATATACCATACTCAATATTACATTTGTGGTAACTGTTAAAGCAGTACTAAGTAACTTGTTTACCTTAATAAATCCTTTTCGTAGTCCCTCTGGGGGTAATACAAGTGTTAATTGGATGATCGGGGGGTCTTTCGTCTCCCCCTGGTGTCTCTGGCCAGAAAACCACAATTGCACCAATACACACTAATGGAAACACGAAGAAGAAGCTAACAGGCTAACGGGCAAAGCTAACTGCGGGCTAGCGTCACTTAAACAGTATTTACAGAAAAGTCTGAGTGAATTATTTTTATGTCCATTGTGTAATTGGATGTACAATATCCATCTCTCCTCTTCTTTCTGTCAGCGTAGTATTTACTCTCACGGACAATTAATGAGTAAAAAAACTGCAACGTGCTACGACACCTGCATCTTCTAGGGGCGTGAGTTACTTAGTTCTGCTTTAAGAGTATTACGTATCAATAATATTGACTGTGGATTAATCCCTTTCTTTTTTTTACTTAAGGCAAAGCAACTTTATTCATACACAACTCAATGCGCCTTAAGTGAAAGTACAGATACTAAAATATCCTGTCTTTAAGTTTAGGAGCTCCACAAATCACTAAAGGTATTATGAAAGCTTCCCATGGATCAATGATTGTGTTAACGTTAGTTAACTTAGTTACCATAAATACTAGCTATTTTACCAAGCGTGTGATCGAAGAAGCTAAATAAATAAATACATTAAAAAAAAAAGAACTTTGTAGTGCCCTTTCAATAATTGGACTCAATAATTGGGCTGTTTTTGTTGTTTTTACTGAATATTTGGTTGCTAGTATACCTACAATTAAAAAGTAATGACGGTAGCTATAAAGGGTTCACAGATGGTATGCAATCGTAGCATGTGAAGCAGCCTTCAGATTCTAAAAAAAAACTGAAAATATTGCGGATTAAAGTCCCAAGGCCAATTCCTGCGCTGGTTCCCTTCAGTCCAGTGTTATCGGAAGGCGGGCAGTGAAGCTTTACCGTACGACAATGAGAGGCACTGACAGGACACTCTGCATTTACTGCTTGTTTGGCTGCTTTGTGTCTGCCTACTCCATTGATATTCACTGCAGCATGTGTGTGTTATGTATGTGTGTGTGAAAGGGAAAGTGAGAGAGGGAGAGCTCCTAATTGTCCAGGACTGTGTTTATCCCAGGCAGCTCCGATCAGACAGATGCGAGCTCCAACCACCGGAGTCTAATCTTAGCTTCAACCATGGTTTAATAGCCCCTACGCACCCGTACTGCCTCTCTCCCGACTATCGCTAAAAGATTTTTATAGATGCACTCTGCAATTTTACAGCCATTTGCTAATAGACACTTACAGTAATTTTCATTTCTTGAGTCATTATTGTTTTTGTGTTACGCCGGGGTATTTCATTATGACTGCAAATGCAATTACAATCCTGGAAAGTTAAAATTTAGAAACAGTAATACGGTTTTGCTCATCGTCAAACAAACCGGACTACTTGAATACTCAAAGCCACACTGCGGAACATCCCAGGTTATATTGCTACGTCTCAGGAGCAACTAAAATGCCACAGCAGTCAAAGCAAAGGGGAACATTCATGTAATAGTGATAATGTCCCACTCCCAATAAAGCCAGGGTTGAGTAGAAGTGAGCCCGATCACAAAAGGATGCTTTCTTTTTTTAAATATTTTTCAACAAAAAAACAGGCGATGAAATATATGGGATTTATTCTATTTTTTGGGCAAATGCAGAATGGCTTTTCTTTGCTTTTTATCTATAAAGCTTCTACACTGTCTATGGAGAGGTCTAAGGTGTGTTCAGGCAACGCTTACTCTCATAGTATCCTTTCTTTCTTTCTACTCACATTTTTTTTTATTTTTTTTATTTGACTTACTTCCTCACAGCGTAAAGCCATGTAGGTAGACAATATGGTCAAATGCGCGTGAAGCATGCAGAGGCTAAGCATTTGTTTTTGGTATGTGTCCTTTTCTGCCCCACATCAAGGACAGAAAAAAGCTCTAATTGTGGAAAAATCTCTTAAAAGCTCTGCTGCTTAATAGTGGAAAGTGCTCCTCATTTAAGCCTAAGATTTATTGACTTGGTGAGAACAGCGTCTCGAACAATAGCGGCTCATCTGTGGCTTTGTCAGTAACAATGTCTGAGTGCACGGCTTTCGAAGTGCACAGTTTGATTGATCATATCTGTGAAAGTCGAGACTACTTTTTTTTGGCAAAGTCTCATACGGAAACGGCACCTTACTACCAGGCTGTATGTTTCTCTCAATAAATTATGAAAAACCTCCCTCTCTGTAAACCACGATTTGCATCTTGATTTGGTATTGCTTTTACGCCAGACGTTTTTCCTTGTGCAGCCCTTTCCATTTTGTGGAGATTGCGTTTCGCCATTTCATTAATATTGAACTATGTAAATGGTTGCCAGTTGTCTGAAAAAAGCCATGTCCACAGTAGCCCTTCATTGGTGTGTGAATGAAATATAATAGGCTGTCATGGTTGGAGGTGGCATGAGGAAAAATAAAACCCAAAATGCAGGACTGCAACGAAACTGGTGATGTTTAATAGACAAACAAACAAAATAACAAAATCCAGAGACACAAACCGGGGCTGACGTAGACAATGACACGACAAAGGACAAGGGAAACACAGGGGTATAAATACATGGAGGAAACAGGGCACAGGTGAAACACATCAGGGCGGGGCAGGCAATCAACACAAGGGAAGCGAAGCAAAAATCACACAGACCAAAAAGACATGTCAAAATAAACCACCAAGCACAGATGAACACAAAAGCAAACCAAAACAGGGCAACAAAAGACCGAATCGTGACATAGGCTACACTAAACCATTTGAGATCATGGAACTCCATCTATTATATTGTTTTGAACACTGTGGAAAATTGAAACGCATTTCTATCTAACGTGTGCCTGCAGGGCTATCACCTTGGACAACACGCTGGTGATCTTGTCCACTGTGGCCCCAGACGCCGGACGATACTACGCCCAGGCCGTGAATGACAAAAACGGAGAGAACAAGACCAGCCAGCCCGTGACGCTTGTGGTGGAAAGTAAGAACCCATTGAAATTCAGCTCGAAAGTTGCTTTTCTCGCCCAAAACAATGTTTTCACCTCTCACTAACACGGTCTTCAATAACAGCCTGTGTGTGGTAACAAGTCGCTCTATAATGACATTTAAGTCAAATGAACAGGTATTTAAGGGCATATGGTGGATCAATTAGTGTTGTCATTGGACTCGAATTCGACTCAATACTAGATACTGACTTCGATACCAAAATCAACGTAACATTTGGTGTAATGATGAAGTCCTATAGGGCGAACTCCTGTCTCTCACCCTTTCCATAGCATTATTCTCATTGTATAAAAATGAAAATAAACAGCCTGTTTTTAAAGCATTGCTTTTTTGTTTGCGCCTCGAAAAACAAAGGCAAAGTCATAGAGGAGGAGAATGTCCCAAGACCGAACCCTCTGGCGGTGCTTTGGTAGCTGTTTGCGCCGCTGAAGTTTACTGTTTGGAGACTGAAAAAAAAAATCTGTATTTTTGAAAATGTACTGACCTCATCATTTAGCATCACAACATAGTCCTTGTCAAAGTCACTTAAACAATTTTACTTTCTACCAAAAACATTTCCTCAAGGACAAAGTGTTCCCTAATTTATCCAAACTACTGACAGGTTCCATGGTAACAACATCGCCCAATACATCCTTGCTCCTTTTTCTGTCATGAATTTGAAAGATTTGTATGCATTCATTTAGAAGTCTGTGTTTTTTGGCACTACTCATGCAATAAACATTAGAGTAAAGATTTTTCCTTGCTTTAAGTCCATATAGGTATAGGGTATAGGGACTGATGGTGAAATTACCCTGAATAATAATTTAACCTGGATTTTTTTTGCTTTCGTTCCCATCTGTGGATTTGATACAGTTAGGCGAGTTCGTCTCCCTGACTTTACGTGTTACTATGCACATAATAGTTTAACCTCGTCTCATGTGCCGCTGCCTGTTATTTCTAATATCGTCCTTTTTTTACCATCTGCTCGTCATATTGTTAATACACTGTTTGTAATTCAATGGCCAATACGCATGATGCAGTCCCAGATATCACCACGAATCACTGGATCTGACCTTGCATATCACACGGGCGTCTTTTCCAATCTGAAAGTCAATAGGATTTTTTTTCTCTTTTCCCATGGTTACATTTGTTCATTTTAGCAATTCGCTTCAGAAAGGACACAAAAAAGAAAATATGCAGCGGCGTGCCTTATCCACAGGGAGCATACCAATGAGTCTAGAGCCGGGATAATATTAGGAAACCGACTTTTTAGACCAAAGGCTTGCATGGTTTTGGTGAATCCTTCAAAGTCTAAGAAGGGGGGATTCTGGTTAGGGCGGCATGAATATGATAGCTTTTGCAGAGACAACTTGCCATTCAGGTCAACATGTTGTTTACTTTCCCCCCGTTTAATTAGGAGATTACACAGTCGAGGTGTTCAGCATTGAGACTCTATGAGCTGCAATACATTCATTAGTGTTTGCGGAGGAGCCAATATTGTCAATGGGAAAACAAAAGGGTTCTTCAGTCAGAAGTGTCCTATTTTTGTAAACAAGACGAATACACTTCAGTATCTCCAGCCAAATATCGCGATGTTGATCGTAAAAAATAAATAAATAAAAAACTGCCTGTGCGTGCAAGATTGTTATAAATATTAATGTGGTATATTTCGCCGCCAAATGGCATTCACAGGTCTTTAATCTTTCCGTTCTTGTGAGGAGATCATTATTGAACTTTGTCTCCTCTCATCAATCTCTAACAATTCCCCTCTCTGTTTCAGTCTGCTCAACATATTTACCAAAATTAAAAGCACTTAAATAACGTTCAGAAGGCGAAAATAATGTGATATTACAAACTCAGTATTTCACCAAATCACAGTCATTGCAGAATCAGGTGACAAAATATTGTGGTGAGGATTTCCATCTGACTGAATATATTGACCAAAAAGATTGAATTGTCTACTGAGAAAGGTCTTGACTGTAATAACACTTTTATGAAGATCACTTATGGAGAAACTGGTTTGAAATTGACCACCGGGGAATTGTATTGACTACGAGTAATGAGAAGTTTTGTAATGATTAATTCAAAACCAATCAGAATTCATATTCAATCCTCCTGTGCAAAGACACTCATGGGACTCTACTTCTACGATACATGGTATACGGTATGCTACGACTAGGGGTGTAACAATTCTGAAATCTGACGATATGAACCGTACTAAAGTGACGGTGCAAGTTTTAGTCCAAATTTCTCAATATTTAAACTCTGTGGCCCGTGTCAGACGCATGTACGTGCACCTAAAAGGAGCGCATGTGTGTCATCATCACTTACCGCTAAACTGGAGGCTACAGGCAAAGTTACATCTTCCAAAAACATATGAAATTCGCTTGTCTTTGCAAAAGTTTCACCTGCTGTTGGCCACGGTAGGCTGCGGTAAAGTATAGATCCAGTGCTATGGTAGCGCAGACAAATGCGTAAGATCCAATCTTGGTCACAATCTGCATCAAAAGCTTTGTTTCCAAAAAAGTACAAGCAGAATGTTGTCCAGGAACAGCCCAAACACAAGCCTCAAATCAACGAAACTGAAACTTATCACTTAATGAGCACATGGCCCACTATGCTGCTTTTTTCTTCTTTTTTTTCTTTAACTTAGAGCAGTGTTTTTTATTTTTTTATTTTGTAAAATTGTGAAGCCATTTTATTGTAAAGCAGCTTTGAAAAATTAGAAAGCCTTTTCAGTGTATTTCTGAAATTACAAAAACTGCCTAAAAATGAACATTTAGGCTATTTTATTTCAAAATTGACTTATTAGCCATTTATATCGCTCTGGCACCGCGATGCACCAAACCGTGGGTCCTGCACCGTGAACCGTACCGAACCGTGAGATAGCTGAACCGTTACGCCCCCTAGATACCCCTGTTACGGCTACTGATATATTGAATTAGTTGACGTATTTTATTGCCATTGGACATATTTCTGATAAAGCCACACAGTAATAAGTATTTTAGCAGTAATTCCTGTAATGCTTAAATGTTAATGTACTTTCATCTTATTAGATAGATAGATAGATAGATAGATAGATAGATAGATAGATAGATAGATAGATAGGCTTTATTTGTCATTACAACAAAATTACATTCATGAGAGAGCATCAGGCGCTAATCTGGTTTAGCCCCTTGACTTGGCCTTGAAGGGAAAGTGTTGACGGCGTAGGGCGGCACAGTAGTACAGTGGTTAACGCTCGTGCTTCACAGCTAGAAGGTCCGGGGTTCGATTCCCACCTGGACGGGGCCTTTCTGTGTGGAGTTTGCATGTTCTCCCCGTGTCTGCGTAGGTTTCCTCCGGGTACTCCGGTTTCCCCTACCACTAAAAACATGTACAATAGGCCAGGATGAAGGAGAGTGTGTTTGAGAGTGCGCATGGGGGACGACGGACGCAAATTAGCCCAAGGCTACAATCCGGTGTGGCTTGTTTACATGCATGAGACCCATGTATGTTCATTAACATGCACTGTCCTGACCAAATAAACCAATAAAATAAGCGGTCAAGCTGCTTTAACGTCCTCTCAGGAGGAAGAGAATTATTCCGGAATTAGTTCATAATTTTATAATTAATTTACTTTTTACTTTTGTCTCAGCATTGTTGATTTGCAGAGGAGGGCATTTCTCTGTTACCTCTCTGCTGCCTGTGTAAGGCACTCTTCCTGTGTCTAAATTCTTTCATTACATTTTCTCTAACAAGCCTTTATTCCAAGGGGTTAATTGATTTCAAAAGTACAACATTGTGTGCTGAGTGTTTTTTGTTTTTTTTCACACGTCGTGGCCAACAACAGCCTTTTTCATTGATACAAAACTTCCTGAGCACTCAGAAATTTTGACTTTTTTTAACCTTTTGAAGTAATTGTATTTCTTTGTGTAATTTACTCTACCTTCCTCTGTGATTTAATATACGAAACAAAGATTAAATCAGTAAACTTCATCTAAAATTCACGCCATGTCCTGATTCTTTTGCCCCGCTGTCACTATGGACTGTGAAAGGCTGTGATTTCCAATAAGGTTGCCACTAGACAATGATAACAATAAGACGAAATTGATTAGATATCCCATTAACCTAGCATAGCTGCACATCTAGTAGTACACGGGGGCTTAAAACAAATAGGTGCAATAGTGGCACGTGCACCGCAGTGTTAGCCGGGCAATCACTCAGACACAGTGAGGCGCGGGCCTTAGAGGAGGGGGAATGAGATCAGATTCAGAGAGAGATCACTGATTGAGGGCAGTGAATCGATGGTTGGCTTCGAGGCTCACAGAAACCCGTGAGTGATGGTGCTGCATTTAATCGCCTTTTGTGTTTGTCTCAATTATGCTACATAATGGCTTCTAACACCTGGGCTAACAGCACCGCACAGGAAATGCAGTGCCCGCCGCAGAGGGGAGCTAGAGTAAAGACAGGGGTGTTAATAGTTGGGTGATAGCTCCCCGCTGCTCGAAGTGACAGCGTGTCAGTCCCACAGGTTACATCAGGCAACAGCTCAATATAATGTCAGCTTTACAGTGTAGGAAGTCCCCTTTGTCACCCGACGGTGCACTCGCTTTTCTGTGGAAAGTTCATTAGCACGTGTGGTGAATATTTTTATTTATTCAAACCTTTATTTAACCAGGAAAAAAACTTTTATAAGAGTGTCCTGGGCAGCAACACAGGGATATACAATAACATTCACATATTTACACACTTATGCTTTAGGAAAAACATGGACAAAATTACGTTTGTTGTCCTTAAAAGCACCTTTAAGTTGAACACAAGACACCAGTTCTTTAAGCTGCTGTTCATCCTGAAGCTGATTCCACGCAGATGGTCAATTTGAAAGCCTTTCTGCCCAGCTCAGTGCAGACAGAAACGCTTTGGATAAATATGGCACTCAGTAGTAAAGAACTGTGATGACACTGAATTCATTATTATTTCCGATTAAAATAACTTGGTTAGGTTGGGGGATTGTGCTGAATAATGACAGTATCTTCTAATTTACCATCGTCTTTCTGCCAGATGCTTTTACTATGCAAAGCTTGAAGTTATACAAAAGTGTCGGGCTGTCTTTTCCATTAATGTTTTCAGCCAATAACTCTGAGCAAACTTGACTAATCCTACAATACGATAGGATTTCTCTCTGTGTTTGTCATTGTGAAAATCATGTCTTTCCTTTGTGTGCTCGTAGATGTGGGTGGACCGGCGGACCCTATAGCTCCTTCGATCATCATCCCACCCAAGAACACCAGTGTGACGATGGGGAGGAATGAAGCAGTCATGGAGTGTGTCGCCAATGCTAGGTACAAATAGTTCCTCTGGGAATATACACAACAAAGACATGCGGGTTTTACCGAGCGATGCCCACCTCCTCTCACCTCCGCATCGGCCGTTTTGTGATGCAGATGAGTCCTGAAATCTTTTGTTTGAACATGATAGAAAAATGTTTTGTACATCACTCATTTGTACCTCTCACTATTATTTCCCTTTGATTCGCGACTCCGCCATGTTACCACTATCTCACGCAATCCCGCTTCTGAATTTGGACTATTATCTCCGATTCAAAGACCTCATCAAAATGGCAGATGTATCCGTGTTGCTCGCCTCGGCGCCACGTAACCTTGAAACGGAATATGATTTTGTATTAAAATCACGTTCTTGTGCATTTTTTTTTTTTTTTTGTTCTTTTGTGTCTTTTCAGGCCTCTCGTCAAAATGAGCATCACTTGGAGGAAGGACGGTGTCGTGGTCAATACAGGAATAAGGGATTTCGGTCGCCGACTCGTCATCAGCTTGCCCGCGGTTAGCGATAGCGGCTACTACGAGTGCGAGGCATCGCTCAAGAGCAGCAGCGTGCCCTCTGTCACTGCCGGAGCTTATCTGCATGTTCTTGGTAAAGCTGCTTCTGCTTCCCCTTTTCTCCCACATAGCGAAACAAAATCATCGAAATGTTGCATCAGCATTCTGGCCCCCACATTGCAGAAAGAGCCATTTCATATTACAGTAATTGACTTGATGTTTTTCATCCAAAGTGCTGCGTGCTAGTTCGACAAATAGGGGTCAAGATGGAAAGTGCAGTGATTTATTTGTCAGATTTGGTGAAAGCTTTTATGGACCTTTTTTTCTTTTCTTTTTTCCCTTTATTTTTTGAAACAGAATACCCACTCTTTGTGAAGGAGCCACCCAGTCATATTAGCGCCGAGATGGAGAAGGTGGTGGACATCCCCTGTCAGGCCCGAGGTGCGTCAAAAGAGAACAAGAAAACTCCGCCGCTGAAAATGAACCTAAAAAGCGAGTTGAAATGGCATGACAAAACCCTCCTTTTGTTTACCCGTCAGGAACGCCTCAGCCCGACATCGTGTGGTATAAAGACGGCGTGCCCATTAGCCCGGTGAAAATCCCCCGCTACAGGGTGCTGGGTGGGGGCAGCCTTCAAATCAATGGGCTCCTACCAGACGACACGGGGATGTTCCAGTGCTTTGCCCGCAATCTTGCAGGAGAGATCCAGACGAACACCTACCTCGCCGTTACAAGTGTGTCCCTCTCTACGACATTTCCCACATCCTGGTGTCTTCGAATCCACTTTTCTCCCGTGTCCTCCCTCCCACATCTATCCATCTATATATACTATCTCTTTGCTGTGTCACATTTGTCACCTTGGATGCTCACACAATTATTGGCTATTTTTGAATGGAGGAAAGAACGGAGTGGGAGAGAGAGAGAGGAAGATAGAAATGCCCTGTCACTGGCTTGTCGCCCACAATGAGACCTGACAGCAGGCTCTTTTGTCTAGTCTATTAAGTCCTGTACTCCCACCTGCTTTATTAGACACAAACAGTTTATGTCCCTCATTATCACCCTGCTCTTATCGCTCTTATGTGTGTTTTGCGGGTGTGTAAATGCAGGTATTGCTCCCAACATCACCGCCGGTCCCGTTGACAGCGCTGTGATTGACGGCATGTCAATCATTCTGCACTGCGAGACCTCGGGAGCGCCGCGGCCAGCCATCACCTGGCAGAAAGGTGCGTAGGCAAGGCAGCACGAGCCTCATAGCCCTTTCATTATACTGCATTAGGATCTGCCAAACTTGGAGCGGAGGAAAAGATTGCATGTCTATAGTATGCCACTTGTTTCAAACACTATTCTGTACTTTTCCCAAGCCCCTTCAACACCTGTTTGTTTTTTTTGTTGCTTGACACTTCTTCAATGCCCTAATCTCTCCTTCCTCCATTTCGCTTTTTTTTTTTCCATCCTGTCCTCCACCCCGACCCATCCATCACCGGTACCCTTCCCCGCAGGTGAGCGGGTCTTGGCCAGTGGTTCGGTCCAGCTGCCCCGGTTCACGCTGCTGGAGTCGGGCAGCCTGCTAATTAGTCCCTCCCACCTGTCCGACGCTGGAACTTACACCTGCATGGCCAGCAACTCCAGGGGCATCGACGAGGCTTCGGCTGACCTCTTGGTCTGGGGTAAGAAAAATGGACTATATACTGGCCATCCCAGAACGAACTTAGCAAACTCGCGCACTACACTGCAACTGGTTGTAGGAAATAAATCCCTGTCTTGACTCTTGCCAATGATCTTTTAAAATGAAACCAGTATCTGCTATTTTGTACATTGTTATTGCTGCTGGGCCAGTGAGCTACAAAACTGTGTTCCATAGTTTTGTTTATTTGGCCCTGACTTGATGTACTGCTAGATATTTGGACGCAGTACAGTAACAATGGCCATAGTAATTGACTCTCTTAAGCAAAACAGTTTGCTATAGCCGGTTTTGTTGAGTATCGTTGATTAATTGATTGATTGAATTTAATTTTTTAATACTGTTTGTATGATTTGGTAATCTGTCTTATTGTGTAGGTGAAGTAATATGAACAGTGTTTTGAGCTGAGGTCTTTTCTAATCAGCCAGCTCTGTCTCCGCGTGTATAAAAGACAGAAGAGAGCGCCTCATTCTCCAATCCATGACGTGTTTACTGAAATGCAGGCAAATAAATGATTCACCAGGTCAATGAGGAAATATCTTGACTCAAACGCACTTGTGCTCCGTCTTGTCTGCGGATGAGCATTAACTGTCAGAAAATATGTCACTCATTGGAATACGGCGTGAATCATCCGTCACTTTGAGACAGCACTGAGCGAAAGCTGAGGCAACACTTCCACCGGCATCATCTCAATCCTCTGTTCAAACACCCTCTGTATGTGTCTCCAGCACGAACCCGCATCAACAAACCCCCTCAGGACCAGAGTGTCATCAAGGGGACCAAGGCTGTAATGACTTGTGGTGTGACCCATGACCCCAGCGTGACTGTCAGGTGAGGCTGATATTTCAAGCTCTTTTATGCTTCTATACCAGACTTTCGACTTTGGCCTTTTGCAAGCAGATAATGTGTCCTTTCGTGTGGTTTTAATTGCATATTTTATTGTCTTGATGCATTCTCCTCTGATGATTTAAGCTTGGAACTGGTTCACCTACTCAACATCTTCAATTGGACCACCATTTTCTTACTTATTCTCTTTTCTTTCTTATAAATAATCTTTTCTCTAGTGGCCAGTTACAAAACATGTTGGCAGATGGTAACAGATGTCCATCCCAATGCCATCCTTATTTTTTATTTTTTTTCATATGGTCTCCAGCTTAATGAATCACCTACCCTCTATGTAGATAATTCTGTCAAAACTATGGCACAGGAGCCAAATGTAGTCCATATTGTTTAACCTCTTACCCCCCGCCTGAACTGAGCGCATTTTCTTCAGTGTGGCTTTGCCCAAATCTAAAAGCTTTTCAACTAGAGAGCAACAGTTTAATGCCTCATTTGAAAGCTAAAACCTACAAAAGTGATTGTAACTTTTTTTGTCATGTTGTTGCCACATTTTAAAGCGTTTATGTCGTGTTTCCGCCTCTTTTTTTTGTCTCTTTTGTCGTGTTTTTTGTGTGGCTTTTTTGTTGCAGCTTTTTTTCATTGCTTTTTGACGTGTTTTTGTCACATTTTTGTTGTGTTTTCATCCTCGTTTTTTGTCCTCATTTTTTAAGCTTTTAGATTTGGGTGAAGCCAAACTGAATAAAACATGCTTGGTTCAGGTGGCGGTTCATACGAGGTTAAAGACTCATTCGAATATTTCTAGATGTGTGGTTGCAGAGTGAACCAAAAATCTCTCATAGATTCAGCAATTGGAATCATTTACTAACTTTAGCGTTTGGAAATAAAAGTTTGGACATCCGTGGGGACCACTTGCAATAGCTTTCCTCTCCAATTATCCAGATTTGGAACTGGCACAAAATGTACTCCTGTGCTTTTCCCACGTTGGACGGGCTTTTTATTTGAAGACATCAAAGTGAAAATGTTGTTATGCAAGCAGTTTCTCGGGGAATTAACATTGTACTCAATTAGTTTTCGAAATCTTTGAGGAATCTTGTCATGTTTATTCACCCTCGGATGAGCTCCTGTGGGATAGGTTTAAAACTCTTGTGTCAGATTGAGGATTTAGTCCATCACATGTGTCTTGTGCTCAGACAGGCTGGAGCATGACCGAGTGTGAGCGCCCGCGAGTCCCAGTGATTACAGTGTCTGTCACCTGTGGGCCCACCGCATTGATCAGATCGTCGGGTAAACAGATGAATATGTAAACAGAGTAATAACTTCAGTCTTTAATTAAACGCAACACGGAGGAGATTAGCTGGAGAGCCCGAGCACTCGCAATTCATCACAGCCGTTCCCCGTGTGTGCGGTTTGAACGTGCAGCACGACCATATGTTCCCTTCGGTTATGTGACAAGTCGACAAAATGCATGCGCTGTACCCGCGACATAGAGGGATGGTTTTCAGATTCAAATCACTCCGCCATCAGCCTTTGGAGCGCTTTCATCTGTGTCAGCGCCCTGTGAACTGACGCAGAGCAAACGCATTGACTGGCGAGATACAAAGGGTCCCCCGTGAGCCGCTCTAAACATGTCTGCCGTGTGTGTATATCGTCTGCACCTGTAGGCATGTGTGGGAGAAGAGCGGCGCCCTGATTGATGTGAACATATCCCCGCGCCTCCGGCTGGACCCCGACGGGACCCTGCACATCTCGCAGACGTGGTCGGGGGACATCGGGACCTACACCTGTCGAGTCACATCGGTGGGGGGCAATGACTCCCGCAGCGCGCACCTCCGAGTCAGGTCTGCCTTAACATGCGCCTCACAGCACCGCGGCTGCTCATTTACTATTCCATACAGCGTGTTTACACCGACTGTCTGTGTTAGTAAATGGGCTTTTTTTCTTTCTTTTTTTTTCATGGAACTACTGTTGAGCTGCATATTACTTTTTTTTACTTGTTTATTTATTGTTCATGTTAGTTTTTGTTAGTTAGTTTTGTTTTGTTTTTTGGGTGGGGGGTGTACTGTACATGACTAATAGCGCTAGCAAGAGGAACAATAAAAGCCAAAATCATGCGCTACTTGATGAATTTGAGCTGCTAATGTTCTTGGCTCCAGCTGGCCACCGTTTTATTTCAATTTAAGGTTTAGGCAGTGTCTATATTGTCCCTGTTGAGGAGGGTATTTCTCACAAAATACTGCTAACGACAACTAAACTTTTCCATAAAGCTCTAAAAGTCTTTTCCTGTCTGATGCCATTTCTCTTTATCTCTGCCTTTCTCCCTCTCTCTCTCTCACACACACACACACGCGCTTATTTGTGTACAGGCAATTGCCCCATGCTCCAGAAAATCCAATAGCTGTACTGAGCAGCACTGAGAAGAGGGCCATCAATCTCACATGGGCCCAGGCTTTTGATGGAAACAGCCCTCTGATCCGCTACATCCTGGAAGTGTCAGAAAACAGTGAGTGGCTAAGTGTCTTTTTCGCTTTCTCACACGGCATGTTTTATTTCAGCGTTCGATATTCGCTAAAATATACTTAATAATTCATGTTTTACGCTCTTCAATGAGTAACTGTTTTCTGTATTAAATGTGTTATCTAATATGTCTCATTGATAAGAACTGCTATATCCAGAAACCTATTGGTTGTAATAACCTGGGAAACTGCGAAGTGGACGAATCATTAAGTGTAAAATGAATCTTCGGATGCGGATAGTATCTGTTTTGTGTATAATTGAATTTCAATCTGATATTGAGAGGACGCGTATACAAAAATAAATTGCTTGTTTTTATCAGCAGCCACAATTTTATTATTCAAAATGAAACAATGGTAGGGCATAATGGCGAGGAATAACATTGAATTTAAGCCTGAGTTTGCTAGGAAGTGTTCCTAGGTGCATGCAAATTGCCTCGTCAAGGTCACTCACCATATATTGCGCACACTCTCAGCCATATGTGCTCTCTCTGTCTGTCTAAGATGCCCCGTGGACCGTGCTGTTGGCAAGCATTGAACCTGAGTCTACCGGGGTGACGGTGGGTGGCCTCATCCCTGCGCGCTCCTACCAGTTTCGCCTTTGCGCAGTCAACGATGTGGGCAGAGGCCAGTTCAGCAAAGAGACTGACCGGTGGGTGTTTTTGAAAGCACGCTAAATGCTGAAAACTTTGTTAGGGCAGTAACTAAGTTTGCAGCCAGGCCACGGGAGCACTGATGTACTTTTGAGGACTTTTGCAGCGCCGGAAACAACCTTCTATTTCCTTCCTTCTCGACTGGCAGTTCAATAGAAAATCCCAGGCTTATTTGTCGTTCCCCCTACAAGAGGGAAGCGAGAGAGAGAGAGAGAGAGAGCGGGCCCTGGGATGTGCCTCCTCAAGATAAAACTGTGAATGAGCAGAAATCACACTTTGTGGAGACTTGATGGGTGTCTCTGACCCATTCTCATCTCGCTCACTGTCTGTTGTGTTTCTTGAGCGAAATACAGGACGGCTTGAAAAGGAACTGTGCTACACGCAGCCTCAAATGTCGACTGATTCTCTTCTCTTCTTCTCGGACCCTGAAACAAAGACGGAGACTCATTCGGATCGAGCCCACACGCGCTCAAGGCACATGCACGTCAGCTCTCCTGTGAGCGCTGTTGTCCGACCTTGTCTGCCTCAACACGGGCCTCCACACCTGCTGCACAGATCTGAGTGGCCAGCTGTCCCCATTGCAGCTCACAAACTGCACAAGTCCGGTGTGAATGTGCCCAGACAAGTGTGCAGCACGGGAGGGTGACTGAGCCTCGCTGAGAGTGCAAGACTTTTCTTAGGCATCTCTCCGGCACTCCTCTTTGATCCTAAACACTCTGCTTTATCTCCTCCAGAGCGGTGCTCCGGTGCACTGGGAAGAAATCAAGATGTCATCTTAAATTGACTAAAGGAGAAAAGTCTGCCTGGATGTTTCTTTCTTCTTCTTTTATATCTTTCTGCCCGGCGCTGCCTCACCACTGGCCTGATCCATTTCACCAGGGCATCTTTGATCCTGTATGTCCCTCTGTGGATACTTTCAATGGGAATGTATTTTGGACAAAGAAGGCCCCACTCTTTCTCAAACATTGTTTTGGAATAAGACTGGCTTTATTGGGATTTGACATATATGATGAAATTGGACTGAAATATGCAGAAATACATTGTAATTAATGCATGACTTAAGGCTTTGTCTCTTTTCCCACTTCAGACTAACGCTACCAGAGGAGCCTCCCAGTGCTGCCCCGCAGACCGTCATCGCTAGTGGCCGCACTAATCAGTCCATCCTCATCCAGTGGCAGCCGCCTCCAGAGAGCCACCAGAACGGGCCTCTGCAGGGCTACATCATCAGGTAGTCTTGCAGCTCTGCTGTGCATATGTCAGACCCAATTCAACTGTTATAATGACCAACCGGCCCAGTCCTTGCGCGCCTTTTCACTTCATTTTCAGCACTATGTAATAATTGTTGACAATTAAATGCCTTGCTCTCTGTTCATTCCTCATTACTTTGCTAGCAATGTTCTGATTTGAATGTTTAAATGGCGATGTTATTCATGATCTACTTCTATTTAGCAAATTCACATGATGACTGTATTCCTAAAATCTGTTTATCTGTGTTTTAATGTGTTGTTTGTTGTACTGGGTTTCTCTTGTATTAGGTATTGCCTCTCAGGGCTTCCAGTGGATTGCCAAAAACAGAACATCACTAACCCAGATCAGAGCAGTCTTCTGCTTGAGGACCTCATCATTTGGACCAACTATGAGATCGAGGTGGCAGCTTACAACGGAGCAGGCATAGGGACATACAGCCACAAAGTCACTGAATGGACGCTACAAGGAGGTAATATTCCTGTTATTCCAGCATTCAGTCACATGCCCTTTTGCTCTTACTGTATATACCACTTATATCTGTTTTTTAAATCTTAATGGCAGCGGTCCTCATTTTACATCACTGTGAAACTCATCCATTCTTTTTAGCCATAATATTATGACTCCTGATTGCAACAACTGGGTGGGATACTATCCTTTGTTGATGTAATGAACAGAAAAATACCCCCAAATAATGGAGTGTAAATAGTTATGGTGAAATAGATTTGGTCTATTGACAGCCCAGTGATCAATACTCAATGTCAGGAAATGTCTCAAATGATTGAAGTTGAGTTATTTATGACGTTATCGAGGTCAGTGAAATGTATGATGCAACACAACACAATTGTCCTGACTGGAGATGGGACTTCTCTGGAAGTCTTTTCTATTGATCTGTAGTAATCGGATCAGTAAGCTATCAAAATTACTTCCCACATTGTGTATAACCTTTTTTTAAATAATTGTCTTGATCGCCTTTGAATACAACACAGTCAGTTTGCACATGGAATATTAAGTAACTTTTGACATACCTCCTGAAGTAGCATCGCTCTACACTTGTTTCTCTTTGCACATACCAATAAGTATGATTATGTGAGATTCCTATGGCAGCTGAAAACGACCCATTCTGAAAAATGACTACTCATGATGAACTGCATTTTAAGCCCCTCTCTATAAATAATTCCTGCATTATTAAAACAGGTGAAGACATTTAGTTGTAGTTTATCATATAGTATATGAATAGGCCCATCCACCCTCCTCCATGCTTGTTCTGAACTCTTTGAAATGCTTAATGCCTGTATCAGAGAATTTCTCATGTTCAAGCCACACATGGTCTCTTCATAAGAAACTCACCAATAATTCAAAATGTGCTTCATATTTTCGATCGTCTTTTGGGGTTACTGGGGAAGGTTTTGACCTTTTAAATTTTTCAGGTTGTCGAAATTTTTTTAAGATTTTTGCTTTAGTGTAATGAAAGTAATTGTAATGTTTATCAGTATTTTGTGGGTTTTTACAATAATATTGGTAATTATGCTTTTTTTTTTTTTTTTATGGAAATGCACCTTTCCAAGCATCTGTTACTATATTAGTTTGTGCTGGTCTTCCTTTTACCTGGCCTCTAACAAGCTGAATGTTCAATAGTGCCAATGGGAATGAGAAGAAAACTTGACCTACACAAGTTTTGGTCAAGGCCTTTGCATCTGAGTAACTGTAGGGCCTTGGCTTTGAACCGTATATCTTTCATTAAACATTTTCTGCCTTTTCGTAGCCTGTATCAAAAGTTCTCTATACAGTACTGTGAGCTTATCTGTTTCTGCAGTTGTGCAGCTGAGTCATTCAGTATTGAAAATATCTCAAGTATGAAGCATTATTTAATTTCTCTCGGAAAATGATACAATTTCATCATCCATGTCATGACAACAGTTAACAAGGCATGTGAGTTGTTTAGTGGTCGCCCCCGTTAATTGGATATGGTTGTATGGATGTCTCTTCATTAAAAACACTAGAGCAGATCGAGCTGTGCATTCAAAACCTACTCAGAGTGAATCAAGACCCGCGTATACAGATTCAAGTGGCCTATAAGCATCATTATCGCGTGGCTCCCTGGCTGTTTTCCGGTCTTACATCAGAATGGCACGCTCAGTTCAAACACACCGCTGCGGGGTTTACCTGGAAGCCGCCTGAGGCAACCGCTCGCACACCCCGTTTGATTGGCATTTCTTGTTTCCCCAAATGAACCCAAGTAAAAATGATTCAGCCCCATCCTCAAACTCAAAAAATGCCTGCTATATGTTTTTCATCTTTTCATACTTTCACTATCTCGCCACCCCTTCAGCTAATAATGGGAATTCTCTTTCTCGCTCTTTCTTAGTGCCCACTGTACCGCCAGGAAACGTACAAGCAGAGGCTGTCAACTCTACAACTGTGCGTTTTACTTGGAGTGCCCCGAGCCCTCAGTTTATCAATGGAATCAACCAAGGATATAAGGTGAGGTGCCCTTTTGTTCACTACTGCACTCTAGTGGCCAGAGCAGCACCTACTTGGTCCAAAAGGGAGCAAGTGTTCCCAGAGAATAAGAAAGATACAACTGAAAGGTGTCATGGCTGACTAAAGTCTCCTTCACCTTGTTCAAACCACGCCAGCTATTCTTTATTCTGTATTCTTCAGAGTATCCTTGAATTTCTTCAAGTGGGCCTGAGGACTGGCTCTTTGGACACTATCCACGCTTGCAAACATAATGTCCTTTTCATTTTTTTTTTTTTTTTATATAAAAGGTCCTGTGCAGCTAATTTGAGGCAGTAGAGATGGGGAAGGTACGTTTTTCTGCCAAAGCGCACAGGCTTGATGTGCCGACATGAAGGATACCAGTTGAGTAGATCTCAGGAAAAATACGCTTCCAGAAATGAGTTCTGACAGGCTTCAGAGGACAGAAATTTGGCATGTGTTTTATGTGGTGAAGAAGAGCCAATGTGTGAGGTCTACTGCTATTGGATTTCAAAAAGCTTCAGGGTCAATAATAGAAGTGAAAATCAAATTCCTTTGTTCAGCTGATTATTTCACCAAATCTGACACACTCGCTTAATGAATGTGTCATCACATCATCTGAATAATAATCATCACTCTACAAATAAACATGTTTGAAACGTGTCCCTTTGTGTGTAATGCCAGTTTGAAATGTAAAAGTTCTTTATCACGCCAACCATGAAATACAGCTGTGATATACTTTAGTATGTTTGGCGGTCGCGATCATTGTTTTAGCTCCAGTTTCATTTTTCCGCCGATGATCACCAGGTGCTGCTCTTTTACCCTCTGCTGGCTGCCAATCTCATTTATTATATTTTTGTATATAAAATGTATCACAACTTCCCCAAGAAGATCACCTAAGAAACAATATTAGGTCACAAAAAAGATCGACTAAGCCACAAATTGCTCATTTTGATCAAAGACATGGAAGTTGATTACAAACAATGGAAGAGGAAGCCAATGAATAACATGTTTAGTTGTGGTCTAAATCTATTCTTAACTTTCCTAAGATATTTGTAGCATCCTGATTCCTCTCAGGGACAAGTTGAGGGGCATATTTCCAAACTTGCAGGGTCACTTTCACAGAAGTGCGACACATCTAGCCTGAAAGTTCAAGGAAATTGATTCAAATGCGATATAATTAGATGTACACTGTTTTGTCACACAAATGTCTGAGTTTGCAATATACTACAGGAGGACAAAATAAATGAAGGTCCATTACTTGAAAAAAAGAAAAAAAATCTGCTACAGTGCCTTTAAGATGTCCAAAGTGGTTCAAAAGGCCAAACTAAAGCACTACCTTTAGCTAATGCGCTCCTCGATTTACGCTCTCTGAAACTGGCTGTGGTAGACGTTTCTAGTAAAATACATTTGAAGACGTTCACTTTTCGTTTCTCTGCTTGGATTTTTATTTAACTAATACTTTGGTCTGCCTTTAGCTGCTGGCCTGGGAGCCCAATCGCCCAAACGAAATAGCTGGGGTGATAGTGCGGCCAAACTTCCAGGACAGTGTTCACGTCGGCTACATCTCCGGCCTTAAAAAATACACTGACTATTACTCCTCAGTGCTATGTTTTACAACACCGGGGGACGGCCCACGCAGTGTGCCACAGCGCGTCCGAACCCATGAGGACAGTAAGTAGGAAGAGGGGGGGGGGGGGGGTGGATTGAGCTTTACAATGTGTTTACGGTTATTTTGTTTGTTACTGCCTGTTTTTATTTCACACTTTTATAGCCCCCGGAGCTGTGGGGCATCTAAGCTTTACCGACATCTTGGACACGTCACTAAAAGTCAGCTGGAAAGAGCCGCAGGAGAAAAATGGCGTCCTTACAGGTAAAGGTTAAAAAAAAAAAAACGCAAGAATCAGGCCGGGGATTTTAGGAGTTCTATTTCACACCGTGCGAAACTCTCTGTCCCAGGTTACCGCATCTCTTGGGAGGAGTTCAACCGCACCAACACCCGAGTGACCCATTATCTGCCCAACCTCACCCAGGAGTACAAGGTGACGGGACTGACTGCCCTCACCACATACACTATTCAAGTCGCAGCCATGACCTCAAAGGGACAGGGCCAGATCTCAGCTTCGACGATCTCCTCTGGTGTGCCCCCAGGTCAGTGGTCAGAGTGTTTTGAATCATTTATAAATAAGAATGCTTTTCTCTCCATCTATTGAATCGATTGAAACAAAATCTCTAAAAGACGATTCGGGTTTTATCCTGTTCCTACTTAATAAAGATTTGATTAATATTAGAATTAGGGGTCAACGTAGTATAAGCAATAATCAGCTATTTAATTTTGTTTAACCTCTTAACCCTTTGTCTAAACCGAGCAGATTTCCTTAAGTTTGGCATTACCCAAATAAAAACGTCTTGAAAAAAGCGTCATAATAGCGATAATAAAGCAACCAAAAAGCAAAAGCTGAACTGGAGAAAATGTGCCCGGTTAAGGCGGGGTTTAAGAGGTTATTTTAATGTTATGCGTTTCATTTACCAAGCGTTTGTTTATTGTATTTTCATCCATCTTTTTTTGCATCATAAAAAAAAAAAAACACAGATAAATAATCAAAACAGTGTGCTACTATATCAAAGATTATGTGAAAATAAAGGTTACAGCTGGGAAAACCTATTATTTTCTTGTAGTGGAGTAGGTTTCTATTTGTCACCATGGTGTGTATTGTAAATGCTGCAAATACTGGCAAAAAATAGACCATGTGCGATGCTGCATCTAGATTTACTGTTACATTTTCACTGCCGACTCGGAAGTGTGAGTCTAAATTTAGTTTAGTTTAGTCTATTGAAAGGACAGTGTGCAGTTACATTACAAAGAAAAGCTATACCCAAACAGTGTATATGAGCATTTAATGTGCAGGAGGAATTGGGAGGGCTAGAAACAAGTTATGAAAGAGTTTAAATTCACATACCTCACCCGTTCATCGTTTGAAAACGCATATTGCTGCTTTATGGCTTCGATCTGAGTAACAAAGGTTTGGGGGAAAAAAAGTTATTGCACAGAATCTCTCGGTTGTAAAGAGTGATTTGGAGCTTCTCCAAAATGAATCAGTTTATTCCGCTGCCGTTATTGATCTTTCCTGAAAATCTTAAAACAAGATTAAATTTTTCATTTTCTCCAGTTCTGGAAAACTGTCCTTTTATTTGCATGTCATTTATCTCTTTCTATTCAGAGTTGCCCGGTCCCCCTACCAATCTAGCCGTATCAAACATTGGCCCCCGCTCTGTCACACTGCAGTTCAAACCAGGTTACGACGGCAAAACATCCATCTCCCGTTGGCAGGTTGAAGCCCAGGTAATGCTTCATATCTTTTAATGTAATGAGTCTGGCTTTTTCCCGTTTTCACTATTGGCTGGAGAGGATTTGCTTTTTGTTTATCCTTTTGTTTAACAGCTCACATAGCCTCTGTACATGGTGCTTTTTCAGATTGGAATAATAGGCGAGAATGAAGAGTGGCTGCTGGTACATGAAGTGACTAATGAACCCGACGCCAGAGCTCTTAATGTACACGACCTGAATCCGTATACTGTCTACAGGTAAACATGACACTAACAAGCTTGTGTTTCTGAGTAGAATTTATAGCCCTCTCTTCATTTTTTTATTTTATTTTATCAGATTGAAGTCTGATATTGAAAATGCTCAAATGTATTATAATTATTTGAAGGCTTTGTCTCATCTGTAAAGTCTTGGAAAAGTGGTTAAACTGGTGTGATCTTATGCGCAGGTTTCGAATGCGTCAGGTAAACATTGTGGGCACAAGTCCTCCTAGTCAGACGTCCAGGAAGATCCAGACCCTCCAAGCTCCACCCGACATTTCCCCAGCCAACGTGACCCTGCGTACTGCAAGTGAAACCAGTCTTTGGCTTCGCTGGGTGGTAAGTAATTACACTTTTAATCACATTACTGCTTATAATATTAGATTTATGAAGTGATAGGAAAATCTTTGTATGTGATCAACCATATTACAACCAGAATATAACCATTATGTTCTCAACATTGATTAGAGGCAGGTATAAGGATTTGAATGTCTAATCAAAGCTGTGTGACTAGACTACTGTTGCAGCACCTGTGACATGGCAGTGGCTAGTATCTGTCTAAAGTAGTACTGGTGAGCTTATGAAAGATTGTGTTTTCGGATGGTTACTGTGTCTGATGTAGCACGCATGCTACTGTAAGTCAAATGGTTAGAGTAGATGGGAAGAATGTGGTGCATAATTGTATGTACAATGACAATAAACCTGTAGTTAGTCAGGCAGGTGGTCATGACACATAATATTATGACAGTGTATCTTCAGCTGCGGTTCATAATTTTATGCTCTGCTGATTACTGATTGTTAGACTCAGAATGAGGACGTCTGTTTGCCCCTCAAACATCTCAGAGAACATGTGGTGGCCATGTACAGGTGGCACTTGTGGCGTTTTGGAAAGCAGCTCGAACCCTGTTATTGCTGCTCTCCGCATCAGCAGTTGGCTGGCAGAGTTTGGGCTACATCTGTCCATTACCAGCTCTGTGCCAGCGCCTGACCAGTGCCAAATAGGAGGAGTGAGACACTGTGGCTCTGAACACTATGCGACTCGTGCAGCATATAAATAAGAGTGAGAGGCATGTGATCAGGCAGGACAAATGAATCACAGTGTGATTGCAGCATATTTAAAGGCAGATTCACGCAGCACCTTGACATTTTATCAAAACCGAAGAAAATTTTATTTCGTAAGAATGCCAGTTTGACTGTTTAAAAAGGCTATTTCCATAACTATTACTGTTTTGTAATAGGTCACAGACTTAATGTTTAAAGATGATGCTTTATATTTCGGTTGGGGATACAACAATCTGCTTGGTCCAATGTGAAATTGAATTCTTCGATTGACATGAAAAAGTCCAAAGTGCAGTTACTTACACAAGATCTTATCAAAACATTTTTTTTCTCTTTTCTTGTACAGTATTACGGTCTTGTTTGTGTGTGGACGAAGCAGCTTATTGTCTTCATAAATTAGACTTTAAAGCTTAGACATCATCAGGAATGCAGACATCAAGCAAAAACACACAGACATTAAAATATGCAAATGAAAACTGCCAGTAAAAATAGCCAGTAAGTTCTCTTGAAAAGATAACATCAAACATTAATTCCCTTCTTTACGTGCTTTACGTTTCTTGAATAGTTAACTAGCCTTTTATTTCTCAAGAAAAATATCTGACGCCATTCTGTTTCTTCCGTGTTCATAATGTTAAGACAGCGCTCTACATAATCAAAGCTTTGCAGGCACTTCCATACAAATTCTATACTGCATGTCTTAAAATAATATTTTAAGACATGCAGCATAAATAAATTAGCCTTTCTTTATGCTATTTTTAATACAAGGTTAGTGTAATAAGAGGAATGTGTCCATTCCTTAAATACTTCAACCATGTTTTACAATCGTGGAATAGGCGCACATTTGAAATAACACATTATATTGTTATCTTTTTTCAATACTCCACTCGGTGCTGTGCTAAGTGCTCCACAGGTTTAGCCCTCCTCTCATATTGCTAGTCATCGCCTCTGACAGCGCTCGTGAAGTGTTCTAAAATCTCTATAAAGTACTGCCTCTCGCGGCTTATTGCTTAAAACGCACTTAGTCACACTGTCATTTGTATTGATTTTGCCTTGTACTCAAGAACTGAAAACAACACAAAAAATCCTCTCAGCCTCTTCCAGAGTGGGAGTACAATGGTAATCCGGACCTAGTCGGATACAGAATCCAGTACTCAAAGGCCGGCTCTAAAGGGGGCGTCCTGTCCCACATCATAATGGACCGGCTGGAGAGAGAGTTCACCATTGAAGACTTGGAGGAGTGGACCGAGTATGAAGTCAGAGTGCAGGCTTTGAACGGCATTGGCTCTGGCCCCTGGAGTCAAGCGGTGCACGGAAGAACAAGGGAGTCTGGTGAGAATAGAACATCGAACCTCAAAAGCACACACGTTCATGTTTTTCTAGTCCCTTTCAAACATCACTGGGCAACTGGAGTGTTCCCTTGCCAGTATTAAGTTGTACTTTTAGCGTGTTGCCAGCGGTCATCCGTATCCCATTGGATTAGGATGAATTATCATACAAATTAATGCAACACGGCATCAACGATAGAACCTATACACGATTGTCAACTGGATAGAAATATTGCTACTGCACCAAAGAAATTAACTAGCAAAGGAGATTTCTTCCTCTTCTGTGGATCCACCACCTACAGGAGGAGCCATAGGCGCTGGTGCAATGTGATTTTGGCAGCTCCAACTGCTGCCCCCACGACCCGGCAACTGAAAAGTGGAAGAAAATGGATGGATGGATGGAGGAGATTTCTTCCAGCATTCACTTCCACTTCATCTGGCATGTTTGTCTGTTGCAACAGATGCTTGTTGTTTTCATTGGGATGTGCTTTTAAATATGGACATTTTAAGTCATAAGATTTGTAGTAACCGACATAACCTGACCTTAGCAATAGCAGCTGATGCCGTGTAGTAGTGATACTAAGAACTCAAAGAACACAAACATATATATGGATTCACAAGCCTGATGACAGCTTCCCATCTGATGACACACGAAATAAGAGACAGTTTGTACTAAATGTGGATCTTACATGCTTGCAGAGTCAAATGGGAAACATAAACAAATTCATGTTGCAGTTTTAACTAGACACTCACTATATTTAAACCCATTTTTGCAGTGCCCTCATCTGGCCCCGCCAATGTGTCAGCCTTTGCCACTACCTCCAGCAGTATCCTGGTGCGCTGGGGCGAAGTACCGGAAGCTGACCGTAATGGCCTGATTCTAGGCTACAAGGTCAACAGTCTGCCCCTATAACTTCACATCTTTCCATTTCATAAAGCTGTATGTGACCGTATTTCACTTTGCATTTCATAGGTAGTGTATAAGGAGAAGGATTCAGATGTGGCTCCCAACTTTTGGATGG
Source organism: Proterorhinus semilunaris (assembly GCA_021464625.1). Classification (NCBI taxonomy): domain Eukaryota; kingdom Metazoa; phylum Chordata; class Actinopteri; order Gobiiformes; family Gobiidae; genus Proterorhinus; species Proterorhinus semilunaris. The sequence goes on along the minus strand of CM038352.1, from coordinate 18,444,331 downwards.
TGGAGGGCAACACCAGCCACAGTGTCCAGTTGAGTGGACTGGGAAAATATGTTCTGTATGAAATTCAAATGCTTGCCTTTACACGTATCGGGGATGGAAGGAGCAGCCAGCCACCCATTCTGGAGAGGACACTGGACGATGGTAAATCATCACTTGGCTAACTCATCTCGTGATCATGATTTAGATTTCTTTGATATTTGCCTTTTGAAATGTCCTAATTGCATACGAAAGATTCACCCTGGTAAAAGGCAGCCATTTTATTTTATCTTTTTTTTGTCACAGTGCCTGGTCCTCCCGTGGGAATTTTATTCCCAGAAGTCAGAACCACTTCAGTCAGGCTAATCTGGCAGCCTCCTGCTCAGCCTAATGGTATTATTCTGGGTGAGTCTTTTCTTTACGCACTTTCACTCCTGATCTCAAACCCAACACATTTAGTTCGAAGTGCACACTTTACTCTGTTTGGTGCCACAGTTTTTCATCCCTCCATCTTTCTGACTTTTAAAGTGTGAGTTTTTACATTCATATAAGAGTCTTTCCCTTTTAGCCTATCAGATCACATACCGGAGAAACTCTTCAAATAGCAACGCAGCCACAGTAGACGTGCTGAGCCCCAGTGCGCGGCAGTACACAGCTACCGGTCTTAAGCCCGAGACGGTTTATGTATTTCGACTCACTGCTCAAACACGCAAGGGCTGGGGAGAGGCTGCCGAGGCGCTGGTCGTCACCACAGAGAAAAGAGGTAAAAAGCATAATGCATAAAACTCAAGGCACTGAAAGCTATTTGTTCTTGTGCTAAGTTACTGGGATATCTTTGGTTTTGGTATCCAATTTATTTCATTAGACATTTTGTGTAAGATTCATAACATTCTCTTTAAAAAGGATATGCACATATTCTGACAGTGTAGATAGTAGGTGTAGTTGTTGTAGTCTATTTACCAGTAGTGTTTTTCCTCAAGACTATATAGCTCATTGTTCCTCAAACTGAGGTACTGGTGCCACTGATGGTACGTTCTTGGGGATTTTTGCAGTGTTGATCATTATTTGTACTCTATTTCTTATTTAGCAGTTAACCTTGTACTGCTTCATTTACATGTAGTGTGTTCATGATTTTGGTCACGTTTAGCCTGGGTTTAGTTTAGTCCACATTAAGTCTTTTAGTGGCGAGTTTTCTTGGTAAAATAAGATAATACATTGCATTGTTAACACAGCCAAGTACAAAAGAGTTGGAATAAAAAGGCAACAAATAACAAAAGTAATTAAGTTCAACAAGGAACTAAAAGTACAATCACATAATTGTCCTTTGAATGTGCAAGAAAAGAACATTTGCTGCAACAGAAGAATCTGCAATACTGACAAAACAAACAAATAATAATAACAACAAGGTACTTGGGGAGAAATCATTGGTTGTGAAATTATCATGAGAAGTTGTTGAATACGAGTGTGTCTTCGACTTTCAGCCCGACCTCAGCCCACGAGTCGCCCCGTAGTCCCTCAACAGGACGTCCATGCTCGTAGAGTGCTGTTGTCATGGGAACCGGGCAGCGACGGTCTGTCCCCCGTTCGCTACTACACCGTCCAGTACAGGGAGCTTCCGGACAGTAACTGGACGGTCCACTCCGCAGCGGTCAGCCATGAGACGAACTCCTACATCGTGGACAGGTGAGTTTAGATCAGTCTCTCATTCAGAAGTTGTAAATGGCATTCAATGACGGTGTGCTTTTGTTTTTTTGTTTTTTTTGTGCGTGAAGGTTGAAGCCATTCACTTCCTATCAGTTCCGTGTGAAAGCGACTAATGACATTGGCGACAGTGAATACAGCCAGGAGAGCGAGGCAATTACTACTTTACAAGACGGTAATGCTTGGGATTCAGTTTAGGCATCAGCCGATAACTATGCACATTATAAGAGAGTGTTTTCATGGATTTTCTACGTATAGCGGATAGAACCACTCAAACGCTAAACAGATATCAATTTGTCTGTTGTAGTTCCTGATAAAGCTCCGAAAATCCTGTCTGTTACGCCGCACACCACGACATCTGTACTTGTTCGATGGCTGGTACGTTTTTTTCAATTATCTTTTCTCCACAGTGTATAACACGATACCTTAATTGTATGCTTTCTTTCTCAGTCGCCTGCAGAAGATCACATCAATGGAGTGTTGCTGGGCTTCAGGGTCAGATATAGAGAACTGCACTATGACCGGCTGCGCACCTTCTCCGTCCGCACAGTCAACAACGTGGCCAACTGGGCTGACCTGGCTGGTATGTTTTTATTACTACTTGTTTTTTTATGACTACGACTACAACTTTTGCTTTTCAACAAGAAGAGAGAGTAGCCAAATTATTCACTAAGAGTAACTTTTTTTTTTCTGAAATGAGCAAAAAGTAATCATCCAAATACTTACAATAGCACACAGTTGCTTTAGTGAATATAGTAAACCTATTGCACATGCCTTTATTTTTTGTCCATACTGCTCTGATGCTTAAATTACTAATGCTTTTAAAGCTGCCCTTGCAATATACTGTAAAATTAACATAATGGATTACTTCTGTGGTTGCATTTTAAAAAACTTCTTTATTAAGTGGAGCATGATTCATTTGCCGATCTCCTCACACTGTAGGACGTAAATTACCTTCTTAGCCACAGGTGCATTTTGAAATAATAATTATTATACTAATGTGTAAGCTTTAGTGCTTTTCATGACGCACAAAGTCATTTTTATACGTTTCTCAGAACTTCTCTCACACGGTGGTGGTGTGCTAATTCTTAGTAAGTCCACTCACCACATGCTGACGATAAGTAATCATAAAATTCAGATGGATATTGTATTTTTTTTTTTTTTTCAAGCACTGTTGTATGAGAGGCTTGTTCAGTGTCTTTCTCTGAGACTAAAGTTTAATGACTTTTTCCTTCATTCCATCTTTGTATTCTGCACTGTCTTCTCAAACTTCAGCTCCCTACAGCATCAGAAACCTGAGCGAGTCCTCCATGACCCAGTACGAACTGGACAGTAAGTCTGTTATATGTGTCTTTGCTTTGGCTTTGGTTTCACTTTGGAAACTCAACACTTGACCGTAACTGTTCTCTCAGTCTCTAAAGTGCAGCATCCATTTGTGTGTGACACTCCGTCACCAGCTGTCATGTTATTATTCATGTTATTATTTTAGTATTTTTAATCATGGGCAAATCTTGCATGTTCCAGCAACAACATTGTTTTTTCCACCACTAAGCTACATAATTCCACCCTTCTGTCTTTTTTGTTCAGTATGTGATGTTGTTCTTGCCACTGGCATCACTCTGACTCAACATCTCTGGAGGACTTTTGTGTAAGAAAGAAGGATTTTTCTAACTATAGTCTTTGCTCTTTGCAGATTTGAACAAACACAAGCGATACGAGATCCGTCTTAGTGTGTACAACGCGGTGGGGGAGGGTCCCAGCAGTGTGCCCCAGGAAGTGTTTGTCGGCGAGGCCGGTATGTTTCATCTTTCTTGTCAGTTCTCATATTTGTAATACTACAACAAAAACAGCTGAAATGGCCCATTCACAATCCCACATTTCCCTCATTCCTATGTTCCTTGTCTTCCCGTTGTTAAGATTCACTGTTTTCAAAAGAAAACCTTTTGTACTGAGAATCACTACCCATAGTTTATACACTATATTTTTAGTGTTTTATGAATATTTCTATAAACTTGTGCATGTATTTCTGTGTACTAGGACATTATCGTATTTTGCTTGGAGACTGCATTTTTAAAGTTGGAATTAAACATACTTTGTTTGCAGTTCCCACAGCTCCCCCTCAGAGCGTCGTAGTCCAGTCGTCTACGGCCACTCAGCTGGACGTCACGTGGGACCCTCCGCCGTTGCATGCCCAGAACGGAGACATACAAGGCTACAAGGTATCAATAATCTAACGGTGTATTGCTCAAACTTACATCATACCTTTCTTTATTGAATTTTCCTAAAGAAAAAAGGAAAAAACAGCCATGAATTGTGTATGCTGACGTCTTTTATCCTGTTTTTTAGATCTATTTCTGGCAGTTTCAGCTGCAGAATGAGACCGAGCGTTTGCGCACGCTATTCCTGCCTGAGCTCGGGGTGAAGCTTAAAAACTTGACAGGCTACACCACCTACATGATCAGTGTGGCAGCTTTCAATGCTGCAGGGGACGGGCCGCGCTCCCTGCCCACTAGAGGGCGCACTCAGCAAGCAGGTAAAAAGGGAAATCCAGATGTTAAAAGCGGAGCGGTCTTTCCCTTGGCCATGAGGATTTTCACAGTCTACTTTATGGCTTCTTTTCAGGTTTCTCTGTTATGTGTCACTGATTGCTGAGGTCCTATAACCACTTTTTTTTGCACTTCTCAAGGTTCACCCACAAATTGATGACGCTCCTCTGTACAGTTCAAGTGCGCATCTCCTATTGGCCTAGCCGTGTTAGAAATGAATTAAGGTCTGCTTAGTTGCTAAAGCGCTTTGCAAGTGTGTGGATTTAGTGTCGAGGACAGGTCTCTGGTGTCTAATACTGATTGCGGGAGGGTAGCAATGAACAAGACCTGTGGGGGACACAGCAGATTATTTTGAGCAGCAAATGCACAAAGACGTCTGTGTTTACTACTTTGCAAGCTTTCCTCCTCTGCAGCTTCAGCACAAAAAAAATAAAATGGTTTACTGTACAAATGTCCGCCCCCTTGAAGCCTATGACACTGGCGAAAGGCTACAAAGTGCTGAGAACTTTAAAACAGAGGCAGGAATTTTTGGCTCTCCACACCACAGGCCACTGGGAAGCGGGCCAACGCAAGCTTTTGTGAATTCTATGCAGAGCCGTGGCTAAATCCTGACACTTAGCTGGATCTGAGCTGGGTCAGAGGAGTAAATTCTCACAGCGCTGGTTCAAGGTCAACATAACGAATAATTTTGCACAATGTATTATTCTCCTCTAACTATTGGAGACAGTCAATTCAACAGTCTTGAGAGTTGAGAACCTTGAGGGAGTGACATGAATGGCATTTACTAACATTCCTTCTCCGTTTTGACAAATATTGTATATTGTTTTTGCTTTTTAATCTCTTAACCCCCACCTGAACCGATCACATTTTCTCCAGTTCGGCATTACCCAAATCTACTGTAAAAGCAACGAAAAAGCAACCAAAACATAACAAATAAAGTACAGAAACACGACAACAACAAAAAATACAATAAAAAAGAGACACTGGCCAAGCTTTCCAGACGAGAGGCTTTTAGATTTTGGTAAAGCCAAACTTAAGACAATGCACTTGGTTAAAGTGAGGGGTAAGCGGTTAAATCACTATTATTTTTGATCAGACATCAAAATAAAGACTGAGTATTATGATGGCTTAACATATATATATATATATATATATATATAAAAAAAAAAATGTATCCCTGGCTAATATGGCTAGTTCTTTTTTTCACTCACAAAGGATTTATTTGTGACTTTGGCCGTAAAAGGAAGCATATTTTGGCTGTTTCTATTTCTGTAACACTTTTTGTCCACATTCACCCCTGTGTCATATTGATTTTGAATGCACAGTGGCGGCGACCTTTTCCATTCAACTTCTTTGCTGCAGATCACCCACCAATAGTTTTGCTCTCAAATGTATTTAAAAGTGGAAGTTCGTGCCTTAATTACAAAATAGATTCATTTTCCTCAGATGTGACAAATCCGTTCCTCTGTGGTGGCATATCCAGGTCACCACACGCGGCTTTTGTAAAAGATATATTTCATCGCAAGTCATGTCTCTCTCTGCTCTCTCCAAACAGCCCCCAGTGCCCCGAGCTTCATCCATTTCAGCGAGTTGACCACCACTTCTGTCAACGTGTCGTGGGGCGAGCCGAAGCAGGCCAACGGTATCATCGAGAGCTACCGTCTGGTTTATGAGCCGTGCACTCCGGTCGATGGTGAGAAAAGAGAATCCTGCTCGGAGCTTAATTCTCTCTTCCATGTCATAACATTCCTCTTCCTCACTTTGCAGATTTAAAGCGTTTTGCGAGCGCACTAACCATATTATTTTTAACTCGTGCTGCTTAAGCAAATATTCTAATCTGTTACAGCTGAGGACAGTCAGCTTTGCAATAAAATGTATGAGGTGCGGTGCTGTGCAGAAGGGAAGGTGTGTGGGGGGATTAATAAAGCACTTTTGTAAGTTGTAGTCCGTAGTTTTGTTTTTTGAATAATTAAATACGTCGTTTTTAATTTGAGATTTCTGCTAATGACATAAGGTTTGAGGTTTAATTCCTGGGTGGGTCAGGCACTTCCTCTCCCCTGCCTGTATGTGTCAGAGAGACTGTGTATTTGTTGTAGCAATGGCGCAGTGATCACCCACTGACCCAAAGGTCGGCCATTTGAACTTTTGCTCCCACCACCCCGTACTGTGTGAATGGCTCCTCGATGTAAAGGGGTTTGAGTAAAATGTGAAGTTGGAAAAGCGCTATATAAATATGGCCATTGTCCATTGGCGTATCCAATATGCAGCCACATAACCATGGTATTGTCAGTCTGTCCCAAAGTCTCTCTTATAGTTGCGTGCAGAAATCTTTTTTAGCGTTAAATGCCATGTTTTTCTGAATCAGTTGAGGACACGATTGAGGTAATTGAGGAAAGGATTTTAGTTTTGAGCATTTACCTTGGAACTAGCAGAACTAAACTGCGTTTAAATCTAGCCTTTTGCCTTTCTTTGTCCACAAAAACCTCCCTTTTACACAATACTGTATGTCTTACAAAATGCTGGGGTAAGATTTACTGCAGCTTTCTACCTGGGAATAACATGGCCGAGGTGTAATTGGGAGCATAGGTAAAATTGTGAACCGAGGCGGCTGTGATCCCCTGGCAATTTATTAATGGAGCCAGAGCTATGTAAACTGAACAGCAAAGCCGGGCAATACCGAATGCCATTATAAAGTAACCCCATGTGTCTGCCAGTGTCGATATCCTCAAGGCTACAGGGAGACTGGGACAATATCTGTCCATCTTTGGCCCAGTTGTTTGTGGATTTGAGTCTGTTTGCATAATGCTTAGCTGCTTGTGGCTTGTAGAAACCAGCATACGAAGCCTTGTTTTTTGTACAGACTCCTCTCCTCGCACTTCAGGTGTCAGTAAGATAGTGACCGTAGATGTGAAGGCGAGCTCCCCCTTGTGGATGAAGTTGAGGGACCTTGCCGATGGCGTCACCTACAACTTCCGCATCCGGGCCAAAACCCTCACATACGGCCCTGAAGTGGAGGCCAACATCACCACGGGGCCTGGAGAAGGTACAGTAGGCCTTGGGATTGGATCATGTTGATGTTTTTTAAAAAAAAGTTCTGAATTTGATGTCATGGTCGTTTGTCATCCTCAGGAGCTCCGGGACCTCCTGGAGAACCCTTTATTGCACGTCATGGTGCGGCCCTCACTCTGCACTGGACCAGTGGAGATCAGGGGCGCGCTCCCATCTCGCGATATGTCATTGAAGCCAGGCCCTCAGGTATGATGATCAGGCAATGCAATACAATGTATTGTCTATTTGGAAAACAAACGGCAATGTGAATAATAGCAGCTCATGGGTTATTCTCTCTCCACACATTCATTATCTTTATCTGCATTAGTCCAGTTTTAATGCAAATTCCCAAACCCTTGAAAACACAGGACTTTGTTTGTGTATATTTAAATTTCCTAAATTGAATGACCACAATTGGGCAGGGCTGATTGTACGAGGCATTTAAAGGCCATTAAACTAGTAACACTCTCTATCTATTCTATACAGAGCAACTGTACAGCAAGGACTGTGCATGCTATCATTCAACTGGATTGGGTAATAAACAGTCAGGGAGACATTAGGCAAAGGTTTAGAGGCGATTTAGACCAGCAAAGACGCAAATGATGGTCCTTCTTCTACAGCTGACTAGGATGTGCTTCGTTGTTTTGATCCAATGCGCTTTAACCTCTGATTCAACACATTTTCTCCAGTTTCCTAAATCTCAAAGCTTCTTGAACAAAGTGTCAAAACAGCGATGAAAACAAGGATGAAAAAGAAAAAGGACAAGAACATGTGTAAAGAGAGACGGAAACGTGACGAAAACAAAATAAAAAGCATCAAAAAGTAATGAAGAAAATAACCAAAAAATTACTAAAAATGACCTAAAACAAGACAAAAAAAAGGAGCTACAAAACAAAAAAGGGAAGAATACATGACAAAAATGCTTTAAAAAATGTGACAAAAATGCTGTGACAACGCAACAAAAAAGTCACAATCAGTTTTCTAGGTTTTAGCTTTAAAATGTATCATTTCTCTGGCCTATAGGCTGTAAGCTCCAGTCGAGTAGCTTTTAGAGTTGGGTAAAGCTGAACTGGAGAAAATGTGCTCGCTTGAGGGTTTAAAGTGAAAGAATATCGGGGCTTGAATGGGTTCAATGAAGTAAAGGGAATTAAAATGCGCGATGCGTAATTTGGCTTTTTCACCTGCATGTAATATGCAGAAAAGGACAAAGAGTGGTCCCAGCAGTTCACTGGAGTGATCAAAGTAGATTTTGAAGGAGCGTACTCACGTAAACTAATAGAAACTTAGTGACTTTGGACTACTTTAGGCAGATGCTGCCAAGTGCACGGACACTCGTGAGGTACTCTCAGCCAGCTCAATATCACAATTTGGCCTTAATTGTCTCTCCAGAAACTACTTTCGCAATCCTCAAGGGAAATTGCTCCTTCAGAGTAGCTCAATAATACAATGAAAAAAAAAAAAAACACTCACAAGACACTCAAATGTAGCGCACACACATTAGCACGCCATTAAATATGAATAGACAATAATGCGCATACACAGAACACATGCATTTTTGCAGACATAGTTACTTTTTCCATTTATCGCGCACAGCTGCATAATCTGTGTTAAATGCTTAAGTGTTCATGAACTGTAGCCTATGCCCAATCCCTATTTTGTTTACTCAATACAATATCACTTGCTATCTCTTTGTTCTGCCTACATTCATCTGACTGGCTCTTTCTCTTCAGATGAGGGGCTGTGGGATATTCTCATCAAAGACATTCCCAAGGAGGCAACATCCTACACGTTCAACCTGGAGATGTTAAGAGAAGGCGTAACTTATGACTTTCGAGTAATTGCTGTTAATGACTACGGCTATGGCTCCCCTAGCGCGCCCTCCCCTTCCATCTCAGGTTTGTTATCATCACAAGAATGAAACCAACAAGTGATGCTAATTTCTACTTATAGTGTAAGTCTTATTTATGTTCCTTGCAGCCCAGAAAGTGTCTCCATTCTACGAGGAGTGGTGGTTTCTGGTCGTGATCGCACTTGTGGGCCTCATCTTCATTTTGCTACTAGTTTTTATCCTCATTATCCGCGGGCAGAGTAAGAAATACACCAAGAAGAATGATACAGGTAGGAAAAATATCTTAAGCTAGAATTTGTCTTTCTGTCAAGCGGAGAAATTGGGTTTAATGATCAGGCCGAGTGCAGTGCATTTCGCAAAAAAAATGCTACTGATACAAGTAGACAAACCCCTTACATCCGTTTGCATTGTCTGGCTGACAGGGAAATGGCAACACTAAAGGTTAGCACAGATTTTGACAGATGGACAAACATAATTGGTCATGTTTAACTGCGGCAAAGATCGATACAGGAATAGATGGCTTGGCAGTGGTTAAATGCGGAGGTCATTAGTCGGACGGAAAGTAATTATATAACAGCACTCCCATTGGCTCACACAAGCTGCATTAAAAAGCCATTTTCAAGAGTGTGGTATTTTTCTTAGCGGCTTGAAATGTGTGGCACATTTTGTGCTTGTTAAGAAAAGGAGATTTCTTAAGGCCGCATCTGTCGTGGTAGATGTGAATAATTGTAATATAATAATATAACACCCTCTCAGGCCTGCTGAGAGGGAGCAAAATGCCAAAACCGCCGAAAATAGAGGCGAAGCAACAGGCAGATTCGGCGGTGGAAGAGGAATACGTAAGCCTCAGTCGAGTCACGGAGCTCATGGAGCAGCAGAGGGTCATGTTCAGAGAATTAATTCAACAACAGCAGGAAAACTTCAAAGGATTTATAAAACTCATCATGGAATCAACAAACACCCGCATGGATTTACAGACTAAGGACATTCAAGAACTAAAAACAAGCCTGCAGTTCACGCAAGGTGAGGTGGACACTTTGAAAGAACAAAATCTGAAACTCACGGAGCGCACAAACACCTTACAAACGGACTTTTACAAAGTATGTGACAATTTACACATCATCACGGACAAACTGGAGTATCTGGAGGGGCAGAGCCGCAGAAATAACCTGGTATTTGAGGGAGTGTTGGAGTCGCCTGGGGAGACCTGGGCCGACGCCGAGGAAAAGGTGAAAGAAATACTGAAGGAGAAGCTACAGCTAAATCACGCGGTGGAGGTGGAGAGGGCTCACCGCGTAGGGAAACCCGGCGGAGGGAGAGACTGGCCGAGACCCATCATCGCCAGACTACTGAGGTGGAAGGATCGCGAGGAAATCTTGCAGCGCGCCAAACGACTTAAAGGAACAAAAATCTTCATTAACGAGGACTACACCGAATCAATAAAAAGAAAACGTAAAGAACTGATGCCGGAGCTGAGAGCTGCACGAGAAAGGGGGGAGATCGCCTTCTTGCGATATGACAAACTCATTATACGTCCACGCAGCAGTACACCACATCCAGTATAAACACCGAGAAAAACGTATGGATTTTGGTTTGTAAAAGCACATAATCTCACATGTCTAGTAATACATACAGTTCTATAGGAAGCACCGACTTGGATTTTTCAATAAGGAGAATTGCTGAAGCAAACTCCCAGGATTTTACATTCTCTCAATACGACCTACAGAACACTGAGATCGACATCGACCCTGAAAATAACTTTTTTTCTAGAGCTACCAATGACTGTCAATACTACACAGAGGATCTGTACAATAGTAAACTTAAGAACATTAAGGCATTCACTGTAATCCACTTCAATAGTCGAAGCCTCTATGCAAACTTTGACCACATCAAAAGCTTCTTAAAACAGTTTTCCACACCATTCAGTGTCATCCTAATCACAGAAACATGGATCAATAATGATAGAGAATTTGAGTTTTCTATTGATGGTTATGAATTTATAAGTATGAACAGAAGGAACAAGCATGGAGGGGGCGTAGCTATGTTTATAGACTCCAACTATATTTATAAAGTAATGGAAAATAAGACAATGGTGGTGGATGATACACTTGAATGCCTTACTGTAGAAATTACAAGGCAAAAAAAGAAAAATATTATTGTGAGTTCTATTTATAGAACACCTGGCTCTGATATAGATGTTTTTTCTAAGTGGATGGAGGAGCACTTTTCAGGATTAAATCATAAAGTCATGTTTGTGGGGGGAGACCTCAACATCGATTTGTTAAACCCATATAAACATAAAAAGACGGACGAATTTATAAATACTTTATTCAGTATAGGTCTGTTTCCTCTAATAACCAAACCTAGTAGAATTACAACCCATAGTGCCACCTTGATTGATAACATTTTCTCAAATGAAATTGAAAGTGATACAGTCAGCGGGTTAATTATAAATGATATTAGTGATCACCTTCCAGTTTTCGTTATGTATAAAAATGGATATGTAAAAGATGAAGAGGAAAACAAGTATTGGTTTAGAAGGGTAAAAACAGAGAAAACTATTGATGCATTTAAAAAGGAGCTTTTAGCTCAAGACTGGAGTATTGTGTACAGAGAGAATGACACGAATATGGCTTATGATGAGTTTACGCAAGTATTTCAAAAGGTATACGACAAAAACTGCCCAATGAAGAAATACTGTAAAAACAGAAAGTGTAAAGAAACACCATGGATGTCTAAAGGTTTACTAAATGCTTGCAAGAAAAAAAATAATCTTTACAAAAACTTTATAAATAACCAAACAAAAGAAGCTGAGGATAAATATAAGAAATATAAAAATAAATTGACAGGTATCATTAGAAAATGTAAACAGGATTATTATAATAAGTTGTTGGATAGTAATAAGAATAATATTAAAGGTTTATGGAACATCTTAAATAGTATAATTAGAAATAAACCAAGAACGATTAATTATCCAAAATATTTCAAAGATGAGGATAACACGTTAAATAATATGAATGAAGTAGTCGAAACATTTAATAAATTCTTTGTAGATGTTGGACCGAACCTTGCTGCAAAAATTACAAACGTTGAGAATTATAATTGTGATCTGATAGAAGCAAATCCTCTGTCCCTGTTCCTCAAACCTGTGGAGGAAAAGGAGATACTGGACATTGTTAAAGGGTGTAAAAATAAAACTTCGACCGATTACCATGACATGGACATGAAAACTTTAAAAACTGTTATTGAAAGTATCTCTAAGCCGTTAACTTACATTTGTAACTTATCGTTGCAAACTGGAACTTTTCCTGATAGTATGAAAGTAGCAAAAGTGATTCCTCTGTTCAAAGCAGGAGATAAACATCTCTTTACAAACTACAGGCCTGTTTCCCTTTTACCGCAATTCTCTAAAATCTTAGAAAAGGTTTTTAACTCTAGACTCGACAGCTTTATCGAAAAGTGTAATTTACTCTCGGACAATCAGTTTGGTTTTAGGAACAATCACTCAACCTCACACGCGCTCTTTGATATAACTGAAGAAATAACTAATGCTGTAGATGACAAGAAATATGCAATCGGATTATTTATTGACCTGAGTAAAGCGTTTGATACAATAAACTATGATATATTAATTAATAAACTAGAACTTTATGGGATTAGGGGGGTAGCTCTACAGTGGGTTACCAGTTACTTAAAAAATAGAAAACAATGTGTGAAAATCGGTGATTATCAGTCGAGTTGTCGACAAATTGTCTGTGGTTTACCTCAAGGTTCTATTCTAGGCCCAAAATTGTTTAATATGTATATTAATGACATTTGTAACACATCTGAAGTACTTAAATTTATCTTGTTTGCTGACGATACAAATATTTTTGCATCAGGAGACGACTTGCAACAGCTGTGTCGGATTGTTAACTTGGAACTCAAAAGTGTCAACAAGTGGTTCAAACAAAATAAATTATCTCTAAACCTGAGTAAAAGCAAAATGATGATATTTGGCAACTGTAATTCCAATGCTCAGGAAGCGATTCAGATAGAGGGTGTTGTTATCGAGCAAGTGCATGAAATCAAATTCCTTGGGGTGATTATTGATGACAGAATTACTTGGAAATCTCACATTAAATATATATCTACGAAAATTTCTAGAAGCATTTCAGTAATTGCAAAAGCAAAGCACATTTTAAACATCAAAGCTCTACATACCTTATACTGTTCTCTGATTTTGCCCTACTTATATTATTGTACTGTGGTTTGGGGTAGTACTTATAAAAACACAGTTAAACCAATAATATTGTTGCAAAAAAGAGCTATCCGAGTAATTCATAAAGTTGGGTTTTTGGACCACACAAACTCATTATTTCTAAAATCAAAGATCATGAAGTTTTGTGACATTGTTGAGTTCCAAACTGTTCAAATGTTATTCAAAGCAAGGTATAAATTGTTACCAAACCAAATACAAAGAAGGTTCCAAGAACGTACTGGTCGTTATGAATTACGTGATGAATTAAACTTTAGGATTCAGAAACATAGCACAACTTTGAAAAGTTTTAGCCCAACAGTTAATGGTGTACAATTGTGGAATAAACTGGAGATGGAATTGAAACGATGTCCAAACATCAACCTGTTCAAATATAAATACAAACAAAAGACTTTTGAAATATACAGACAAGAAGAAATGCGTTGCCACTAAGGGGAGCAGTGGGATCAATTATGTGTATTTTTCCTCTATATTCAAGGAAGAGTGTTGCTGCTTGGAACGGTTGTCATTCTATTGCTCAAATTCACAAACGGAGAATTAGGGTTGGCAGGTTATGGATCTGTTGAGAGGGATCCTCCCAACGGGCTTAAAACCTTGTCTTTTAATGCACCACTCAGCATAGGAACATATTCTACAAAATCAGCTGTTAGGGCAGCTGTGTGGGGGTTTGTTGAAGGGGAGTTACTGCCCTCTTCAACTGGCTCACTCTCTGGCTTTTTAATGCACCACACTGTGCAGGGCTTTCATCATACTTCACATATAAATCAATTAAATAAATTATATAATAATGATGATGATAATTAAACCCAAATTAAAATTATACTGAGAATGGTAATGACAACTGGAAAGTATCAAGATCTCAGATTATAATATCTATTAATGTACCTTTATACCATAAAAGTAACTCTGTAATCACGGGTAAAAATATGCAAGCAATATATTAAGTAACACATTTTTTTGACTTGCTTTGTATTAGACATCGTATATGAAACTAGATTGTTGTTGTAGCTGTGCGTTGTTCCAATTAATTATATAAACAGTTAATATATTTTTGTTGTTTGTTGTAAGTTGGTCTGTACGAATGTAGCTGCTTGAAATGTTTTGAAATGTTCTTTTTTTATTTATTGCACTTGGGGGTGGGGGCTCATAAGCTTTTTGCTTCAGCCCACTCCTTTTGAGCACAATGTGTATTGCTCAAATAAACAAATAAACTAAACTAAACTAACACCTGCCTGACAATGCACGGAGGCCATACACAGGCTTTTAAAATAAATGCACCACTTGGGGGTTTTAAACTTTTGAACATCTCTTTTTCTGTTGCATAAATGTATTGGGATTATACGAGTTGGATTGGAGTTTGTATTTTTGGCACGCAGTTTCAAACACGTAAAAAACACACTTGAGTGATCAGGTGAGAAAGGTGAAAAGGCTGGGGCGTTTGGGAGCGTGGTACCAGTTACTTTCAGCGGCGTCAGCTTTTAGGAGGGTGCGGTTTCCAAGGTTACGAGGTCAGAAAAGGGGAGTTCTGGTCAGACAAGGGTTGTGATTGTGTGAAGGCGACGACTCAGCTTCCCCGTCTCACCAAAATGATGTTTATCTCTCTAGTTGTTGTAGTAAATTGGTAGTTATTGTAAACTAGTAGTCATAGTAATAGTAAACATTACAACTCATCGTCTACTCTGCATATTGTAAAACCTTTTTGTTCTCACATTAGAGAAATTCACTTGACACAGCGGGCCCGATCTTGTGACTCAAAGCGCAGACTATAGCGCAACATTTGTGATCTTGCCACTCCGGACTTAACTGGGGTGGAGACGCCTTTTTCCTCCAAGCAGATCGACCCCGCGGCCAAATGCCCTAAACAACAGAACTATATATTTTGCAAAGCATTGATGGTTGATAGTAGCAACACTTAATATGCATTAGTTTACAGAGAACTTGACTGAATACCTGACCCTCATGTTTTTATTTCAGGGAACCATTCAAACTGCACTTCTATGCCTCTGACTCACGGAGAGATGGTGCGCATGGACGAGGGCCGCTTCCCAACGCTGGAGCTGAACAACAGACGGCTTTCCGTGAAAAACTCCTTCTGTCGCAAGAACGGCATCTACACGCGGTCAGACATCTTTCTTTCCTCTCGTGTCTTTTTACCGAGCTCAACCCCACGCTACATCTATTCAATCGTTGTCCTTTTCAGTAGCGCCGCGCAGACAGGAGTTAATCATGTTGCGTTCACATCAAAAACGGCGTATCTAGAAAAAGAGAGCATGCTAGACCTGAGAAGGCCATTCGATTTGCAAATACTCATTGATATTCACCATTTATGTGAAGCAGCATTTTATTCAGACGAAAGCATAGTAGCGGTTAATTAGCATTCATCAAATTCTGTGTGGGCTTTCTGTCCATCAGTGCTTTAGAGATAGTCGCCGGCTGGCCTTCTTCCTTCATTAAAGCATGGGTATCAGTATGTGAATCTACTGCTGATCAGTCTCTTGCTCATTTGGTTTAGATAAACGTCACATAAGCAAGGATTCTGTGTTCACAGTGGAAGGGATTGTTGTTCTAAGACGTGTAATTAGTACCGAGCTCAGAGTTTGCTCGAGTTTCTTGAATATAAATTAGGTGGAAATGTAATATGTTTTTTCACCAAGACTTTTTTGATTCTCTGAATGTGCTCTATGCGAAAGAAACAACTGTGAATTCAAATTCAAATTTAATTAAGCTGCACAATCCACACATTTTAAGACAAGATTTTGTCCAGAGTGCAGCATATAACTAATATGAAGATGATAATAAAACACGTGCATTTATTTAGCCTAGCGGGTCAAAGCCAATGGCCGCTGACTGCTCTGCTTTGTGACTACGACACTGGAGGCCGCCATTGCTCCACCTTTGCTGTAGTACCTCCATATGGCCGCTATTCCCCCATTGCAATGCATTGGACTTTAGACACGTTAAAAACAACGTTAATGCCCGGTGCCTAATGGTTTAGAAGTGACTAGAGTTAGATATTCCTCCTGTGATTACGCTGGGTTAAAAACAATCTGGGGCACCGGGCTGGTTATCGTAGTATAAATTTTAGAAATCTTGCATAATTAATTAAGGCCTGACTTTGATTGACAGGCCGTTTACGTCGCTGCCTGGCCATGGGCGCGATTACAACAGAAATACACGCCCATTACACGCCCCGCGAGGGCCAAGCAGGGCCGGGTCTACAGTCAAGATCCCTCCCTTATGCCCTTTTTAGGAACATGCTTCGTCAGAGCTGGAGAGGAGGAGCCTGTAAATCCGCCATGATTTCCCCCTCGAACGTGGTCATTGTGGTAAACGGGGAGGAGTGAGGAGGAGCTGTCTATTCTTTTTAACAGTCTATGGTCAAAGCTAATCCCCATAGGACGTGAAGTACTGGCGCTCACAACTTAAGGTTAGCAGAAGTAGCGTAACCACATTGTGCAACAAGCCAATTTGAAAACGAGTGTGTTCAAGGTGTGTTCATCTCGGATTTGCTAGCATGCAGTTTGTGAAAGCTTGTTTTCACTTCTATCATCATCTCATTCTCACAGGCAAAATTTAAATCCTGACTGGCCCTTGTCCCTCATCACTTACTGTCTCACATAGACATTGTGTCAAATTATAAAACTTAAAATATCAATGCTGAGGTGACCAAAAGAATGTTTTTAAGCCTCGATTATTTCATGCGTCCAATTTAAATACAGATGGTCCTGACTTCCTTATTTAATGTATTTGTTCAGTAAATTACTGTGTATTTTGGATGGGACACTCGTTACATGTTAAAACAATGCAAAGATGTTGACTCTGCACATTCTTTAGTGCAACTATCCAAAAGGGCCCACTTCATCGTCAGGGGATACGCACAGTGTTTTCTTCCTGACCACGGAGGCCAGAGGAGGGATCAAAGAGCTCTGGGTGTATCTGGCTGCCTTTGAAGAGGTGCCACAGTCTTTACTAATGATCTGCGGACCGAGGATGAAGAGCGGCCGAGGGCTTCCCTGTGGGACATCTGAATGGGTGCAGGGGCCTGTGATTAGTAGATAAGACAAGAAAAAAAGATAGGCCTCTTAAATTATTAAAATTTCACCAGCGGTATTTTGGAGAGCGGTCAGGCATAGCGCGAAGACGCAACAATCCCCCCCACCCCCAAAAAACGTAGGAATAGATCCCCTTTAAAGTCAAGCCACACTATTGCCTTAATCTCAAGCTGTTCTCAAAAACATTATCCACTTAAAACTAAAAGAGACGTCCCCTTTCTTGTTTCAGCACCTTCACGGCCATCAACCCGTCCCGTCCCCGCAGCACGCGTCCCTTGGCAGCCTCCGCGCGTTTCATGTCTCCTTTAGATGAGAGGTTGTAAGGTTGTCTGCCAAGCACTTAAAATTACACTTGACATCACATTTTTATGCTTGTCTATATACCATTTTCTCATCCAGACATTTAAAATATTCATGTTCTTTCCCGTACGTGTAAGTCTTACGGCCTTTTTTACTGCTCGCTCAATGCCCTGCTGCTAGTTAAACTTCCTGATGTGAGGATGTCTGCGATATGGTCGGAGACATCTTGCTGATGGATTTTTTTCCCTAGCTGACCTTGAATACAACGGCAATTATTGCAAGAAAGAGGAAGAAATAATATAGCGAGCGCAGATGTTGCCCTTAAAGACTTAATGACCAGAGTCTGGAGAAGTCAGGAGTCTTTTAGCTGGATCTGCGCTCCTACAATACTTTGTTTATACTCGTTTGTTCAACTTTAAGACTTTAATATTGAACTGGCTAAACATTCCTATTGAGTGCACTTCCTTCATGCCAGCTCAGGTCAAAGCCCCTTCCCGGCCAACTCTAAACAGACACAAGTAAAGATTTCTGGGAATAGAGGGAATACCCGCCTACACTCTGAATTACATTTGTTTAAATACATGTCTGCGCTAGGACTGCAGGATTTGGGTCAAATATCTAACTGATTTGTTTACTGTGCACAACATTTAAAAGCATTAACCTTCGAGGGGAGACTGGGATTTGAGTGATAAACTAATACAAGATTCACATGCCTTTCAGAATATGTTTGTAGAGGTTTAAATACAAGACCACATTGAGACAGGATATTTTGAAGGTTACAAAGAGTGTGACTAAGATTTACACTTACAATTCTTACAGACTAAAAAGAAACGGCACGGTAAAGTGTTTTGACACTTTACATGAAAGCGTAAAATATTGCAATGATATTATTGTAATACTCAAGACTTAGTAACTTAATAGTGCATTGTTTTTCTCATATCATGCGAGTCACAGTGGATATTTCCACTGACAACCCCTTTAGCCTGACTGAACATTCTCTTTCATTATCTCCAAGGACTTCAACTTTCAACTTGACCCGGATCATTCTCGGTCACTTCATATGCACTTCCAAACCTCGTGAACTCGGCATGAATAATCCGAATCTCGCTGCCCTCCTTGTTCCCCAGATCGCCCCCTAGGCCCAGTCCGGGGAGCCTGCACTACTCCGATGAGGATGTCAGCACCAAATACAATGACCTGATTCCCGCGGAGAGCAGCAGCCTGACGGAGAAACCATCCGAGATATCCGACTCCCAGGTAACTTTCACTCAGGGCCTTCTGGCTCAGAATACAAAATGAAGTAAAAGTTAAAAGTTGGATGTGTCAATTTGTCACAGCGTCACGGTGATCCTCCGGGGAATGATATAACCTTCCCAATCCTAAAATTACTACTATTTCAGATTTATGGCCGATTTAAAAGTCTTCACTTAAGTTGTCAAAAATTTCCTATTGATTGATCCCACTGGAAAGAGTCCTTAGTGTCTTCTCAGGACTTCATGTCACCACAAATTCATTTAATTTGTTGCAATTTTGTCCTTTTTTTTTATTTTTTTTTGAAAGTAGTGTTCTTAGCCTCATTTTTTATAATCATTACTAATATTTTTTTTAAGTCACTTCTTTGGACCATGCGGTGTGTCCTAAAAGACTTTCAGGACAAGAATTTAATAAATGTAAAATTGAATACGTATGAGGCCAACATTATTCCTGCTTCTCCTAATGCATTCCAAACATCCAGTATTTGAACTATGTACGTAGGTTTATCAGCTTTCGGTGACCAGTTTTTTTTTTTTACAATATTAGCTTTCCCCTGGCATGTGCTAGACTGCAGATGGCATGCAGTGGTCTAATTTTTTGGTATATTTTCTGTATATTCTGTTTGCAAAATATGAGACCACTGCATGCCATCTGCAGTCCAAGGGGACAATACAGATTTCCCTCTACTACGGTAATAAGGATAGGTACAGCCCCTTTAACAAAAGAGTGAAAGGCCAAATGTATTTACGAATAGTATATATGTTATCATTATATATAAGAGGGCAATGTCACTTAGTTAATGTCACACTTAACCATAAAACAATTGCACAGATTCTCAAATTGTTTATTATAGTAAATGTCTGGGTTTGTGTGATGACTTTATTTTACTTGAGATATTATACTCTTGTCACACCAGGCTAACTAAAGTTGCGAGAGGTAGCCTAATGGAGGGCAAGCGGAATTTACCACATCTTTAACCCCTGTGGTTCCACTTTATGTTCCACGATTTATCCACTACCCGCTCAGTCAAAACATAGTTAAAGTCACTTTGAATAAACAGTGCTCTTGTGGGAGGCACAAACCCATGTTTTTCTTCTCCCTCAGCACTGCCCCAATGTTTACGTGCCTCTTGTGCAAATAAATGGTGTTTCAACATCTGCCGAGCACCAGGACCTCAACACAGTGGTAGATGGACCACTCGTCTCACACGAACATACACTGATTTTTGTGTTTCAGCTGAGTGTTTGGATAGTCACTAAAACATAATTATTCAGTATCATAGTACTGGGGTTGACATAAAGAGTGTTTTCTGTGTTTGTTCCCCAGGGCAGTGACAGTGAATATGAGATGGACCAAAATAGGCAGAAGACACACTCCTTTGTGAACCACTACATCAGTGATCCCACATACTACAACTCGTGGCGGCGTCAGCAGAAGGGCGTGTCCCGTCCCCCGGCGTATGGGTACTCCCAGCCTGAGCCTCTGGTGGAGCAGGAGTCCAGACCACACCCCCCTCCAGTTCCCCCGCTGCCGCCTCTGCCCCCTCTGCTGCCCCAGAGCACCTCCACACCACAGCCCCAGGGCCAGGGCACTCTTTTCAGGCCCAAAGGCAGTCGGACTCCTACCCCCTCTCTGCTGTCGTCCGAACCGCTGAGCCAGCACAGCACCCTGTACCGGCCCCCCAGCAGCCTGGGCTGTGCTCAGACACCCAGCGCAGGCTTCTCCTCCTTTGTTTGACACACGCTGTGCTCTCATCTACAGGACCCTGAGGACATGCGGATGGTTGTTGTTGATTTGATTGTGTTTGTTCTATTCTGTTGCACAGACAGAGTTGTTACTGTATTAAGCATTGCGGGCATCTTGATTAGCGCTTTCTCCTCTTTGAAGAGTGTCGGTCTGACTGTGTGTGTGAATGGTCAATTCTTTTGACATATTTTATGAAAAAAGACAATCATTTGAGAGATGAATGCATTGTTTTGGTATATTTTAAAAGGGGGCTATGAAGAGACTGCCCTTGTATTAACACACTGTATCACTATGTTTAATATGAGAGCTTTATTGAACAACAGTCACCTTAGACCACATGGAGTATGGACCACAGGCGAACTGGACAGTGGCTGCCCAAGCTCTGGACTTGTGACATTTACATAAACAGTGTGGTGGACTTTGGCACTGGCTTCGCTTCACTGCAGCCTTCGGCTCAGTTTGAACTTCTGCCTAATCATTGTTGGAAATCTGTGTTGATATGTACTTGTCCATATTGTTTACAAGATATTTATATCAGACAGCTCAAAGCTCAACGTTATCAGATTTTCACTCGTGGAAATGTTACGAATCCCATTAAAGCATTGTGGCACCTTGATAGTCGTCTGGAAGTATTTTGACGATGTGCTGGTAAATACTCAGCAAAGCAGCTTTATTATTTTTAGTCATTGACAGACATAACAGAAGACCAAATTGACTTTTTACTCATAATTGTATCTATTTTAAAGCTGTGCCAGTAATGCCTGCCAGAAATGCAATGCATAATTTGTGAGGCATCAATCACTGCTGTGAAGATAACTTTGGAGAAACTGTGTGTTTTTTTTGAATAGCTTCTTTAATGATGCATTTTTATGTATTGAACGGTTACTGTACAGTGTGCACTGATAATGGCTGACTTGTCATAGTGCATATACATGAATACACAAAGTCACTATCACTTAGATTGTTGCTGTTACAGTCAAATTGGAACTTTACTGTGCTGAAGTTGTGTATGGTTCTATTGTGTATCTGGCAGAATTGGACAATGTACATCACTGTACATGAGAAGAAAACCTTACGGACCTATCCATGGTAGCACTTCAAATAAATTATTCTATTTTTAACAGCCTTTCTATTGACTGTTTTCCAAAGACCTTTTGTGAATAGATTTTGTGAGGCATCTGGGAATATGGGTTTAAATCTTGAGCGCTATTGACTAACACTTTTTTTCCCCACCTTACATTCTGTCATTAAATTTGCCACTTGATCCTTTGGTACAAAATGACCTAATCCTTTGAGCCACGAGCCAGACATAATTGGGAGACAAGCGTCGGAGAGAAGAATTTGCTGAAGAATCTGATCTTATGTGCACAGACTGAAGCGCCAGGGGAAGGGGGTTGGGGGTTGACTGAGGGAGCGTGCCTGGGTAATCTCCTTATTTCAAACCGGAAGACATTGATCTCAAGCAAGGCCAAGGAAGGAGGAACACTCAGGTCTGGCTGGGACGGGGCGAGGAAAGAGAAAGTCACGCCGAGCCAAGGGTAAAAGATTGTTACTGGTTAAACATTGTAATCGGACACACGAGGTAGTGCAAAGCTTGTCATTATGCAAACACAATGCCATTCCAAGCACCTGAATGGTATTTCTGAGTGGTACTTGAAGAGAGAGTAAAGCAACTTGTGGCATAATAATTCACTCTTCTCTTGAATAGTGTTTGCAATTTGACTACTCGTTTGCACTTGGTTTGACATGGCCCCACAGTACATGTTTTCTTACCATCTCATTGATACAGCCTATTGCAATTGTATTCATTCTACTACGAACAAAACATCACACAAACTTTTCATACACATTAAACTCCAGTCCTAACACTTCACATATCTCACTTTCTTTGTACTTGTACCACTATAGGCACGATTCAGTAAGTGTTAAACTTTTGAAGATTTCAGCTCTCTGTGGTAAAAGGGTTAAGTGGGTTCATTTACTTGAAAATTGTGTAGGCTACTGAGATTTTCCCTTTACATTGAGACAGCTGAAGTACGTGAGTTTGTAAAAGCCTGTTTTTTAAAAGAAGCATTCCTTTAATGTATGGATAAAGTGGAATTGCTGATTTAAAACATCCTTGTTATAAATTATACGGTGGGTGTTAGTTGGTCCCGATTTTTAAGGGAAGATTTGCCAAAAGTTAATGAATACCAGAGTTTGAACTCGGGCACAAAGCATCCAGACGTCAGTTTCAAGGAAAGGGCATTGGCCTCCCTTCAGCTGGTGGGACATCCCGTACTGGGAATATGGCCAAAGACTGACAAGAGTATGTGTGAATGAAGCTCAATGCCTTTAGTCCCGCCTCATTAAAGAAGTGCTGTAAAAAGATGCCAATGATTAAGTGATTCAAATCGGGTATTTGGGACCAGTGCCTTGGTACTATTATCAGACGACATTAACACATTCCTGTGTGCTGAGATCAAGGTGGGCCTGGACCACCTCAGGACGTATCCTGCCCGTTGACACCTATGTGTGGTCAATGACTGAGGTCATTCAAGAGAACTGCAATACACAAGTTCAAACAAATGAGCCTCACAGGTCTATGGAGTGGTCGTACTGTGGGGAATCACACTGTCCACCATGACATGAATGCCAATGCACTCGAGCTTTGTTTATTAGGAACTGATGTTTGTGTGTCTTTTTTCCCCCTCACTTTTAGCAAGATAGATAGAAAGATACATAGACAGACAGACAGTGAGATTAATGATTATGTTTACCTTAAAATGTGTAAATATAATATAATATAAATATAATATTGTTTACACATTTTAAGGTAAACATAATCATCTGGGACAACATATTATGTTGTCCCAGATAGATAGATAGATAGATAGATACTAGATAGATAGAAACTAAATAAGATACTAGATAGATAGATACTAGATAAATAGATCCTAGATAGATAGATACTAGATAGATAGATCGACACTAGATAGATAGATAGATAGATCCTAGATAGATAGACACTAGATAGATAGATCCTAGATAAATAGATAGATCCTAGATAGATAGATAGATAGATAGATAGATACTAGATAGATACATAGATAGATACTAGATAGATAGATAGATCCTAGATAGATAGACACTAGATAGATAGATAGATAGATAGATAGATAGATAGATAGATAGATAGATCCTAGATAGATAGACACTAGATAGATAGATCCTAGATAGATAGATAGATAGATCCTAGATAGATAGACACTAGGTAGACAGATCCTGGATAGATAGATAGATAGATAGATAGATAGATAGATAGATAGATAGATAGATAGATAGATAGATACATACATAGATAGATAGATATTTTATTTGTGTTACCCAAGCAGCCTATAAAGATCCCACCTCATGGTTTGCCTAGTTCATTTGTAACCGTTTCTTCTCAGTATATCGAGTCTCGTGCGTCTGTCTCCTGTGTCTTTAAGAAGCCATGCGAATGGGCGTGCCCACGGCGCACACTACAGAAGCAGGAGGCTTTGTAGTGAATAGTCGCTCTCAAAGCTGCTGCGGTGCCTCGAAGGATGTGCTGCAAGTGCCATTAGCCCCAAATAAACCTGTTCTTCGTTTATATTTTTGACCGTGCTCAAAAAAGCCGCGAGTCTTCCGAGCGTTGTGTTCTGCGAATGCAACCTCGCCGTGGATCTGCGGGGGGCCTAACACACGGGGAGAAGCAAGCAGCACCCGGCTTTTGTGAATGAGATGCTCGGTAAGTAAATACTAAATACTCATTCGTGCAATTGGCTGAAGTCTGCGTGAATTATATCGTGTTCAGCTCATCCCCATCGTTTGTGTCTCTATATTTAGCCTAAGATGTTGTGTTAAGGGATATGGTTTTACGCAGCGGTTTGGCAAAGCATGCGCCAACCAGCTGACGCCTTGGGGGGGTCAGCTACTTATTGTTCTCCTGCCTCTGACCCACCCAGGATCACGCTCTAAGGTGTCGGATGATACTACCAGGATGAATCACATCAGGAAAGGGGAATTCTGTTGAAAGCCTCCCAGCGTTTTGGAATAGAGACAAATCGGCTATCTTCGTAAGCAACCACAACATTTTACTGTAATGTGCATGAGACTTCCTGTCGACATTTTGAGATGAAATGCATGCATATTATTCTAGTGTAAATAGGAGGCTGATTATACCAGAAATCTCAACTCTCACCTGAAAGGACGGGGCAGGAAAATCTGGCGGGAAACGTCTTGTCATGCACATTTTTAAATTCCACTAACCCACTTGGTTGGACTTAATTCGTCTCTGATCGCTGCACCCAAATGATCCCATCACAGACCTTCTGACCCTTCCAGTGCACATGTCGGTCCTATTAGCCCACTCCATTTACCCTCCCCTCCCAGTGTTTTGACCTGGCCAGTTGCTCCCCATTTGCTTGGCAGGACTGTCACTGTGCGGACGGTGAAGATGAGTCCATTGACAGGAACAGCAAAGGGCCTGCAGGTCTGTTACCCATCACTCTGTCAATGCCACACAGATTACTGCTCCACATGCATTGTTTGAGCGGATAGTCTTATCAGCTCTTGGGTAAATTGCTTTGCTTTTTCAAGTCTTACAGACCTTTATTTCTTAAGAACTATTTAGCCACTGTGATAGATTAGGCTTTCCAAAACAGCAGCGTGCAATTCATCCTGTTTACTCTCCAGACCAAAGTGCTTCTATGTTGTTTGAGGATTCCTTGATTTCATGTTTCAGGTCCCGATTGCCTGCACAGTATATATTTAGCGCCCTGATGTGATTGTTTAGCATCCTCTGAGTTGTTAACACACCTCCAAGGCCATTATTATAGCCTACTGTAAAGTGTGGACATAATCTTGGAGCTCCCGGCTTGTGTACAAATACAAGCGAGTAGGTGCAATTCACTTTCCCTTTAGAGGTAATCAGACGCTCCAAAAGCCACTAAAGTGTGGTTTACTGTGTTATTTGTGGCCAGCGAGCATTTCCCAGTGTGAGCGCGTCTGCACTTTGCAAGTCTGTGTGTGTGTGTCCTGTCCAGCCCCTGCGCATTCCAGGAAATGCCAGAATAAACTGTTATTTCTTCCCTCTCTGGACGACGATAGTCAAGATTATTTTAGAGAACAGGATTTGTGTGTGTGTGTGTGTGAGGGTTATTGTATTTGGTCACAGTATCAATACACACGAGAAATTGGCCACAGCTCTGACTAGCTTGTTAAATTAAAGGTTGAAGTGACAAATTAGGTGAACCAACTATTTTTAAGACCAGACGAGGGCAAAACAAAGAAAAGAGTAGATATGTTCCGGTTATCATCTCTGGCCTACAAGATTTTGAGAAGTGCTCCAAAAATGCTCAATTGCCCTCCTTTAAATTCCACCAAGATCCCAGGTCTATATGGTCTAGTATTTGTACAAAGTGGTGCCAGGGAAATATCGCCACTCCACCAGGTAAACTCGCCTAACTCTGTGATACACCATGCGCGTTAAATACAGCAAATGATCGTCAAAGTTTAGTATTTTTTTCCTATCAGCCTGGAGAAGTCTACACTGAGACTCAAAGTTCACTGTTGCTTCTCTTTGTTTTGACTGGCCTAAGCCCGAGTTCATTGGCATTTTAAAGCCCTGTTCCAACTTTTCAATTCTGACCGCGTACTGTGTGTCGTTATGTGAAAGAGGAGTTTGTTCCTGTGGCTTTTGTTTGCCGCCAATGTTTTTCTTCTTCTTTCTGCCCTGCATACATTGTGATTGGTATGCTCGAGTGTTGACGCAAGGAAGCCGTTCTGTTATTCTAATCTGCCCTGTTGTCACTAGTTGAAATCTGTTTACGTCCACAAACAGCAGAGGCCAAATGGCTCCACACTTTGCTCCTTTCAAGACCACACTGAAACAATAGAAAACTGCATTTTTTTACTTCGCCATTCATTTTGATTGGGACAGGCACATCATTGCTGTGCCTGTCCCAATCCAATATAGCGCACCAATATAGGTTTTATATGATCAAGTTAGAGAATATTAAAACCAATTCTACCGCTAATGTAAACCGCAGTTAACAATTTGTCACAATTCTCAGCTGGTTAACCTGCTTGTCCCAAGTAGAGCCCCGATGACATTTGATGGCTGCTTCTTTACCATATCTCAGAATTTCTGCTCCCTGGCCCTGTAATTACGCCACTCTCTTTAAAGAAAACATTTTCAACATCCCATAATTTCCCTGCATTCTTTCCAAAAGCACAGGTCCCCACTCGAGTTTTTGACATCCACCTGTTGTATTTTTTGGCGCCTCTTAAAAACACCACCTGGGTCACAATATGGACACCTGCACATTAAACCAACAGCCTGCACTTATTTCTCGTATATAAGAAAAGGAAAGCGGTGCCTGTTAATAAGACATTGGGGAACCGTGCGGTGAATTGGAAACCTTTGGGAGAAAGCTAATGGCAGAGACGGGGGGGGGGAGGGGGATTTTGGACATGTTTGACGTGGGCCAAATTATGATGGCTACACCAGAGCAGAGACAGGATTTCTCAAACTGCAGCTTAAAATGTGTGCTCTGGCCGTCATTGTTTGTTACCAATCAAGAGGGGTTCATGGAGGGAACGTTTCGAGGCACTCTGATTATGTGTGTTGTCTGATTATTACACTCTTGAATTCTCCAGAGGTCTCATTTTACGCAGGTCACACAGCTGAATTTACAGGAGATGTGGCTCGCAAGAAGTGAATTGGCACTAAAACTTTGTGGCTCAGTTTGCAAAAGAATTTGTCTGACAGCGTTTTAGTTTTATAATGCATACCGGTATGTATTTTAGGACCACTACAAAACAGGTGAACGATATCTGCTGCAGCTCCATGTTTCTCTGCACAGTCGAACCTCCATCTGCATTTCCTTCTATTGGTCAGCCTCAAACATGCTCTTAGTCCAAGACCAACATAACTGCGATGTAAGGCAAAAGGCAAATACAGCTGTACCTCCCTTATGGTGGTTAAAGAACAACTAAATGTTGATAACTTGGGATCAAATTAAAATCCCGATGATTCACAAGATGATCATGAAGTTGTGGCTTATTGGTGCATAAGCCAGAGAGTTAATAAAACATGCTGATGAGTTTGTGCCTTGTTTGTTTGCTCAGCACGTCATCTATACAACATGTTGCATGCTATTGTTTATATTGTGAAGTTTCAGGAAGGGCAGACTGAGTTTATATCCGGAGATGGGAAGCTTTACTCGCTCATTTTCTCCCTGCCCTTCCTGTGGTCGCACAATTGCGTCGTCGGCCAGTTTCCCAGAGGGGCACACTTCTTAACGACTGATGAACTCTTATGTTTTTAGTGACCCGCCAGTTAAACGGTTGCAAGGAGGTGGTCGGCGTGTACGCTCTTATCTTGACCGCGCAGTAATTGAGCAGATTTTTTATTTTTTTTTTTCTGCACTTTTCAGAAAGCGGAGGACTGCGAGCAAAGAGAGTGACAGTTACTAATGATGTTGAGATGAATTTTGCATGTCAGCGGGACCTTTTAGTTGTCTGCCATCATCATAAATTCTTTTAAAGGATTGCAAAATCGATTCCGGATTTTCATTTAGCTGTGATTTTTGCCAAACCGCTC
This sequence comes from Proterorhinus semilunaris, assembly GCA_021464625.1. Lineage (NCBI taxonomy): Eukaryota > Metazoa > Chordata > Actinopteri > Gobiiformes > Gobiidae > Proterorhinus > Proterorhinus semilunaris. The sequence goes on along the minus strand of CM038352.1, from coordinate 18,415,992 downwards.
TGGGCTACGGTTTAATACAGACGTTTCACTCGCCTTCTCTCCCCCGTCTCATTACCGTATGCGTTTTTAACTTGTTAGTAAACTGGGGATTTAGGAATGCCTTTTAAAAATGGGTCAATGTACTTTAGGGTGCACCGAACCCCCCATGATTTTCAACATTTTATTGTATCAACTCCACCTTTTTTTTTTGGGTGGTGAGGTTCATTGAAAACAACACTTCTTTGAAATTTGGGCCTGATTAAACTAATTTTAGGTCACCCACATGACATCTGCATATTGCGAGAATGCAAAGTGTTATAATTTTAGGGGGTTAGGGGAACTAGAGGCGTGAAATGCTAACTCATTTTCACAATGAGTTAGCATTGTTTTAAAAAGCTTGAATGTATGAAAAAAAAGCATAGTTTCTGGAAAATTGTGAAAGATATAATATTTTAAGTCCTCAAATCAATGCGAATGTTACATTTTTAGAGCATCCATCTTCTAACACTTTTCCGTTGCCAAGTCCAAGCTGCCCATATCACACTGCACCAGTCCCTTATGGCTCCTCGTGTGGGTGGTGGGTCCACAGGAGGACGGCCCCACGACGCTCCTTCATCTCTGGGTGATGTAACAGTCCTTGAGGGTCTCCCACAAGGAGCTTCTGAACCGCTCTTGGTCTGACCCGTCACTTTGGACCTGTTTGCCATGGGAGACCCTACCAGGAGCATAATGCCCCAGAAAACAGATATTTCAGGGACACCCAAGAGTTTTATGCCTCTGTTTCCTGAGAGAAGGACAGGCAACCTCTGTTCATCAGTTTACCATCCCAGTGAATATTGGCAACTTCTGGTGGAGACCAGTTTTCCTTTATTTGTTCATCGATACGTAGTTTTTAACTAACTCGTTTTTAACTCTGTAGCGTACTACACTGCTGTAACTGAGACTGAGTCTACATGGTTTCTCATTGACCGCTTCTATGATTTCATGCATGTCTGAGGTCATGGCAGACGAAGAAATGTTGCCCCTCACCATAGACTGAACATCCTTTGGAGCCTTTAAAATGTTATGAGGAATGAATACAGTCACACCTGTTTTGACGGTTCGTTTATGAGATTTCTTGTTTCACATGACAATCTTGGCTCCATATTCTCTAAATCTGATCCACTGGAATCACCAACCTCGACAGGAATCGTCTCATGACACAGAAGCCTGCATCTGTTCTTTCTGTGCCATTTTTTTTTCTATGACTTTTACCGTGGTTTTTGCAACGTTTGCATTAACACCAGCCATGGACGCTTTTTATCACTCATCATTGACTCTAGGAACATCTTGTCATCATTTGGAATAAGCTGCATCACATCTCTAGGCCAGAGTTTAAACGTGCACTCAAGTGGTCTCTTGAAGTCGTCCACTCTATCTTTCGACTTCCCAGGACCGTCCCAACATTCTGCTGGTATCTTGAGAATGCCATTCTTCAATTTCCTCTACCATTTTGTGACCTGATATCAGCTTTTGCATATATCACTTTGATGGTCTTGAAATGTGCTATAAAACAAAGGAGGGCGGATTACTAGTTGGGAGCCTGCTTGTATTGATGACTTTGTCTGCATCCGTAGGTGTTGTGCCCAGCAACTGATACCGTTGGTTTTTGCTTGGGACACTGAAGGCCATCTGAATTCTAGTGATGTTTTAAGGAACTGGACTAAAGGTCAATGAAGTAGTATGGGTGCAGGACAACTACAAGGGAGGTTGTAAAAGTTTTGTATAAATATACCAAAAAGAAAATACAATACAATTATCTCTCATTACAGGAGAGATTCTCGAGTTTTAAGCTTATTTTTGCACTAAAATGTTTGAGCAAATAAAATGAAATTTTGCATACAATATCTTGAAAGCATATAGTAACAAACTATATAACATAAAATAAAACAAAACTACTGTTTTTATATTCAGAATTCTTTTCTCACCCCACACCATACAAATGCCGATAAACGCATCTTAGTGTCAGTATGGGACCCTTTGAACTCTGACTGGCTTCAATAGGACTTTGTTGTGATACGCATATTGTATTGGAAGCCGTGTATCGCGTTACTTTTGATCAACTCAACTCTAGTTCTAGAGATTTTTGTATTTATTGTTTACAAATGTTTTGTTTTATTTAAAGTTGATATGGTTTATACCTGTTTTAGTGCTGATTGGTTTAGACAAAAGAGGATGCTTTTTACTTTCTGCCATTGCAAGTTTCTAACTGTTCTACTAAATGTCTGACTGATTTATACTTACTGTATTTTCCGGACTATAAGTTGCACTTTTTTAAAATAGTTTGGCTGGGGGTGCGACTTGTACTCTGGTGTGACTTGTATATCAAAATATATAATTTCACATTTGTTATTTTCTTTGTGTACCAGTATCTGCTTCTCCTGTACGGTTGTACAATGACAAATAAAGCATTTACTTACGGTACCACTGAAAATTTCAAAAACTGTAAAGGAGTTTGGAGTGAGCGAGAAACTTGTGAGGGACTGGCAAAAAGCAGAGGTCACTCTACCTGCAATGAAGAAAATAAAAGCACAGGTAAAAAAAGTTAATCGTGGGCTAAAAGCTTGAGGAACGAGTTTGCAAATGGGTGCCTGAACAACGTGCTGCCGGGAGAGGCTTGTCAATGGTGCAGTTACGCCTCCATCCCCAGGTAGTTGCCAAGGCTGGTGCGACTTGTACTCCGGAGCGACTTACTGTATGTTTTTTTTCTTCATTATTATTATTTTTTTTGGCTGGTGCGACTTATACTCCAGAGCGACGTATGTATAGTATAGTATAGTATAGTATGGTAATATAACCTTTGGAAACTCAACTTGCATGCATTCTTATTCCATCATTAATGATTAATGCATTAATGCATCGGATCCTCTGTATTGGGATGCGTATTGTATTGCAATAAAAGTGTATCATCCCAGCCCTATAGATGGTACTATTCTAAAGGTGGCGAGGTTTCTATCTTGGTCTCTATCGCTGTTGTCTGTCTGTTGTGAGACTATTAAAACAAGCGAAACCGGTATTGACCAAATGTAATTTCCCATTTGTCTGACATGAATTTCCGTACAGGATCGATAAAGTATCTAATCTAATGTAAAGAGGCTGTACTTCAAGGCTGCACTTGGCAATAACATACTTGTATAATCAATAATGTAAATGCCGCAGCAGCACCATCAGTTAAAATATGGAGTTTATCTTTTATCTGTTTTCATCAAACTTCTCAATGTACTTTTTATTTGTGTTTTTATACTTGGCACAATGGCTTTCATTCAACAAGACAATAGCACGCCTGAACAATGAGACTTGTGTATACACATGCATTGGGATTCCATAATAACGATGTTTATCGGCCTCTGAATGCATCCATTGTTGCGTTTGCGAACCACTGTTTGTGTCTGTTATGAAGACCCAGTTTCATCAAAGCACCCACGAATGAAAGTGTTGAAGTGACAAATCTGGCATTTACGCCGGATGTAAAAACAATCAAAGTTGCAAATGCGTATTCTGGTGTGAAGTATACTTTCTTGGTACATTGTGGGTTTCTTTCACTGTAAAAGTATGTTTTTGTAAAGGGAGTTAGGGTTTGGTGATGTGGCAAATTCTCTTTTCCCCCCTCATCAATGTATCTAATTTTATTTATGGTGATTTCTAATATTAAAAATGAATAAATGTATTTGGTTAATATGGTTTATGAGATAGACATTTTAAAAGAATCCTCTTAACCCCCGCCGTTAACCAAGCACATTTTCTCCAGTTCAGCTTTATCCAAATCTAAAAGCTTAGCCTATAGGCCAGAGTAACATCTCATTTGAAAGCGAAGACCTACAAAACTCATCGGGATCCCTTTCCTTGCGTTGTCACTTTTTTCACTTTCTTTTTCATCTAATTTTTGCCAAATTTTTTTTGCCGCACTTTCATCGCTTTTTTGGTCACTTTTTTTGCCACTCTTTTGTTCTTTTGTGGCTTTTTTGGGTCACTTTATGATACTTCTTTTGTTATGGTTTTTACCCTTGTTTTCTTAGAAGATCCATGCTGACAATTGATTCATTAAGATTTAATCAATTGCACTGCTCTACAGAGAATAACTGTAGATATTCCAAAAAATCATAAAAGAACGAACGAGTAGCCGACATGTTTGTTATTCAGAAGCCAACGCGGACCTGAATGCATTTTCATAATGACCTTTTCAAAATTGTCCGCTTTTCTGCCAGTCTTCTAATTAGAAAGTTGCTTCGGTTTATTAAATGTGATTGATTGCCCTTTCTTTCAACGTATGACATGAATTATCGGGAGAAGATGGTTCACTAAAACACTTAAGAGCTCGGTGGTATAACGGACAGTGAAGCCACTGCGGTGCGTTAAATTTACCCAGATTTAATATGATGGATTAATTAATCTGAATAATTACAATAAAATACGCCCATAATGTCCTAATTTTAAATTGAGATTGGCCTATTTTACATTGTGAGCCACACCTTATTACTTTGGGCATATTTTAGGAGTTTCTTTTTTTTTTCAATTCAAGTATCTGCAAAGTGAATCATTACTTAAAGCTACAGGCTAAAACATTAGTATGAAAGCTCCCAAATACCCTCAGCTTTGATCCTCGCCGTGCTTTACGCCCTGCTGTGACAAATCTTTACTTTAATACTAATATGTTTCAATACCATCTTGAATTTGTCCTTTTTTAAATCAGCAAATTGCCTTATGCGCTCCTGGACAAATGGTGGCCACATTTGTAATGTTGTCGAAGGGTGGACCAAACCAGAGTTGCTGCGTCTCTTCCCAGTCATTTGAAGGCCATTACAGTAGCACATTTTGGATTCGCCTTGCTCCACATAGCACTGCGGATTTCCCCTTTGATCAATGAGCCCTCGGCTTTCATGCTGCATTAGATTTGTGCTGTGAAAAGTGGCATCAGAAATGCGTGGTCAGGCAAGAGTTCATTTAGGTTACAGTCGTGTCAAGAGTCGGCTCCTCCGGCAAACACCGGTGGTCAATGGTGGCTTTTTGCATTGGAGGCTTGCATTGTGTGTGCTTTTAGCCCTTTATAGTCCTTCAGTTACTGACTGTCGGCTATGAAATTATGGGACCACTTTTCATAAATTAAGAGCAATCAGTTAACCATAAACTGTGTAATTTTGATTTGGAAAATTAGTGCTTGTTGTTCATATAATACATGAATTACTTGGATCTAAAGATCTGATAGTTACTGTTGTCCTATTAAAATTAGTAGAACTTTTTGTCCACCATATTTTCTCCTAGTGGTGCAGACTGTCATGGTGTCACTTCACCCTTCCTGAATGTAGTTTGTGACAATCTAAACATAAGCTATTATTATCATTGCTATGAAATAAAATGTCAGAACATTGAGTAACACACCTGCAAATGTTTAGGTAACATTTTCATTACTGGATACAATTTAGGATATGTCTGTTTCATATGTATCATGATAATGTGCTTGTGAGTCTAGTTTGCTTCACATACATATTTTTTTTTTTAGGAATGACCAACTTGTGTTTCAGATCCCGATCAGTTCATAATATTCTGAATGGTGCTTCCCTAAACAAACGATTTCCAAATCAAATTCTGGCTTAATGTTGGTGTGAGGCATCTTTTCGTAATTCTCATTGGATCATTGTTGTTTCGGGCCACTCCATTCGCAGCAGAGGACAGTGTGTCAGCCTGACGTCTCCCTGTTCCCTGCCTGTGATATTGAGGAGATAATGTGATTTTGGCTGTGTCCTTGGGCGGCTGCCTCCTAAATGAGATGCTCGGGTCCGTTAACCGAATTGTGTGGTAGATACCGATCTTGTACAGCGTATTTGTCTGTTTTAATTACTACATGTACACTGCTGACAATATCAAGGGTGGGTACACTGTGGCTACTGTATCTATAAATAAACAAGTTAACAAATAAGTAAAGAAAAAACAAAACCCATCAGTAGGACGCCACTAACAAAATGTATTCAATGTCATCTAGTCGAACCCAATTATTTCTTGTGCCATTGAGATGTTTCTGATTAAATCATCAAAATTCTCAAATGTGTACCGTCTGTCCCACATGTAATTTTGAATGAATTACTTTATTAATGATTAATTGTCTATGCATTACTCACAAACGGCCCCAGATATGAAGCCTATCAGTGCTTAATATGTAATAAAGTGCTCATTTTAATGGCCTATTATGGACACTCCTTGTGGCCTCCTGCCCCCCATTGGGAATTTGCCTCCAGGTCATAAAGTCCATTCAGGTCAATGACTTCAAATGGAGCAGACAGACCGAGCCCCAGTGTCCCGACAGTAGAATATACACAAGAAAGGGCATCAATACTCAATTAGAGAAATGAACTATCAGTCATGATGACAGATCTGCTGAACCTCCTGAGTGTTAGCACGCACAAGGTTTGTGTCAAAGTATTGATCATTTGGAAAAATTATGTCAATTTTAACGGCAGATTGTCCCTAAAGTCAATATTGTTGCTTTTCCGGATTGTGTATTGACAAGAACTTGGAACTCTAGGGATGTACAATTGCTATACAATCTAAATCGCAAGGCAAGTTTATTTGTAGAGCACAATTCATACATAAGGCAATTAAAAGTGCTTCACAGTTGCATAAAATTACAAGAAAACGGATACAATCAATCATTAAAACATCAACTACATCAATTACAGTAAAAGGCAAGAGTGCAGATAAAATACTTTCAGTTTTCATCTGCTCGGGTAAAAAGAGCCGTTTTCAGCCTGGATTTGAACATTGTCAGAGTTGAGGCCTGTCTCACATCTTCATGAAGACTGTTCCAGATTTTAGCTGCATGAAACTGAAACACAGCTTCACCGTGTTTATTATTGACTCTGGGAACCACCAGGAGACCCCTCCCTGAAGTTCTCAGGGCCCGAGATGGTTCATACGGCTCTAACATGTCAGAGATGTACTTTGGTGCTAAACCATGAAAAGACTTGTACACAAGCAGAGCTGTTTTAAATTCTATTCTCTGAGTGACAGGAAGCCAGTGCAGGGACCGGAGCACTGGACTAATATGGTCATATTTCCTGGCTGGTTCTTGTCAAGACTCGAGCAGCAGCGTTCTGGATGTACTGCAGCTCTAACAGCTCGTTTAGAAAGGCCAGTGAGCAGGCCGTTACAGTAATCTAATCTGCTGGAGGCAAATGAGTCTCTCCAAGTCTGGTTTCTATTCCTCTGATCTCAGCGTTGTTTTTCATATGGTAAAAAAATGCAATATGACTCCACTTAGGGAAGCTATTCTGAATCGTAGCAATTAGCAAATTGCAAATACTGCAGTTCATTAACCCCTTGGCCCCCACCTTAACACATTTTGGTTGCATCTTTTTTCACCTTGCACATTTTCTCCAGTTCCGCTTCACCCAAATCTAAACGCTTCTCATACGAATTTGATCAAAGATTTTCCTTGCGTTGTCACCTTTTCGTCACATTTTTGTGGGGGGTTTTGTCACGATTTTGTTGCTTATTTCTCACTTTTCTGTCGCCTGTTTTACTACGCGTTTGTTTCATTTGTGTTGCTTTTTAATCACTTTTTTTGTTGCCTGTTTTGCTGCGTTTTCATCCTCATTCATGTCTTATTTTATTTATTTATTTTATCGCTATTTTGACGCTTTTTTTTTTTTTTAAATAGTCCAACTGGAGAAAATGTGCTCAGTTCAGGTGGGGGTTAAGAGGTTTAAGCTGCCCTCAGCTATGTCTCTTTGAGTTTGTGTTGTCAGTAGGTGGATAGGTGGCGTAGTGAGCCCTGCTCTGCTCCCTCCTCGCCTGGCTTTCCCCCGTCACCCACGCCCCTCACTCCCCTCCACACTATAGACACATGCTGCTCTGATTGAGACATGGAAATCTCATTATTCTTTTGTGAAACACACATTTATCAGCAGCATAAATAAGATATTTAGCAAAGTAAACATTTTGAGACTTGTTATTTGCTAAACTGCAACTTTCATGTAAGTCTCTTCTTTTTTTTTTTTTTTAGAACAAAATTTACAGTGCAGAACTTTTTTTTCCGCAACCCATGAACGCCTCACATCCTCCCGGTGCTGCTGTAATCATGAGGAGGAAAAAAATCTGACGGCTCCCTGTAGATATTGGATTATTAAACTGACTTTTTTCTTGAGAATTTCAGCTGCATCATTGCAGGTCGGTCATTCAATGAGATTAACCCATTGGTTAATTAATTATATAATATATCATAACATTTAATACACTCATTCCTTTATCCTTCTGAATGTTTTTCTTTTTTTAAATGTATTATTGATACAGCAGGGCATTTGTGTTGCATTTATAAAGCACTTTTCAGATTTATTGATTCATGTATTACTAAATTTTTTATCAAAGCCATTAAAGTAAAAAAAAAAAAAACCTTCTTACTTATGCTACTTTATTATTAAATCTCTCTGAAGGATTTCCAGCACTTGCCAAGGTATTTTTATTGATAATTGAGTTATGTGATCTATAAACTGAGCCACTTTGCCTCCTCTCGGGGTATAAATGCATTTGAGGGAAGCAGGAAGTAATATAATTTACTCAGCAGATGTGAAATAGCTGGCGAAAGGGGGGGAGAGAAGAGGAAGCAATGATTTGGAAACATTCCTAGCACTCGGGTTTATCTATATGCGAACACACTCCTATTTCAAATTGGGTTCAAAGACGACCGTTTTTAAAAACGTGGAAGCCGCCATATTTTTGCGTTGGATGAGTCTATATCGGGAGCGTGAGTGAATGTTGTGAAAAGTGTGTAAAGTCAATCCCACTGTCATGACCCCGCTGTTCCCACGCCGACTGCAACTCTCCCAGGCCCCCTTCATTCACATGTGTACGCCCACATGCACAAGGCTATTAATGTTACTGGGCTGTGAATATGGGGCCACTTCCACAAAACTATTTCAGAGTGAGTCTTTTTTTGTTGGTTTAGCTTTTAAATCAAATATTAGCTGGAGTAAAAATTCCATGTGTAAAGTCACCTTTGCAAAACTGATTACATGTTGCATCAAATTTCCATTTCCGCAACCAAGGACGCTTATTTTCTTTTATACATGTAATCACACAGCAATCCTGGCTCAAAGAGATCTCCCCTATACTACTCCTCTATACTAAAGTATGCTAATGCGCGGAAGATTTTTGTATCCGTTTGAGAAGGTTTGGCTTTGTGACCTGCAGGGCGAGATGGCTTCAAATCTATATCACCATATAAAAAAGAAATATCACAATAGCGATACATTTGACGATTGACGAAGGACAAATTACTTCAAAATCCCAGCCTTACGCCTATTGGGAAGATTAATTCGGTGATATTTTATTGTTTTCTTTTTAAAAGCATACTAATTTCCTCACAAATATGATCTACTCAAGCAGTTTACATCATTTCATTTTACTTTTCAAGCACATGTCCCCGTGTTCTACAGTCAGTCTTTATGCGGCTGTAATGGATTTGAGAAAGTGGCACGGTAGTACAGCTGTGCACGTGCTTCACAGCTAGAAGGTCCGGGTTCGATTCCCACCAGGGTCGAGGCCTTTCTGTGTGGAGTTTGCATGTTCTCCCCGTGTAGGTTTCCTCTGGATACTCTGGTTTCCCCTACCACTAAAAAGCCTGGCTCCACATCATGGAGATGGGTCCCAGAGCGCCGGCCCAAGCTGGGTGCTCTGCTACAAGTCACCCTCAGCGACATTGAGGATGGGTCAGATGCAGAGAACACATTTCTCTACAGAGATTAATAAAGTATAACTTAACTTAATCATAAATTATGTTATGTCCACAATACAATACGATATGAACCACCCCTAGTGTCCTATTGGGTATGCACCCCTGACTTAAATATCTGTTCTTAACCTCTGTAATACACTCTGTCTTTGTACATTGTGATGGTAGTGGTGTGCAGCTCAATTATAATTCTACTTATATTATATATATATATACTGTAACAAGTTGTATTTGAATTGAGGATGTTTTGCCTCTCATCCCAAAAGGCTTGGTCAGCTCAATTTCAATCACAAATCTATCTGGTGCGTGTGCCAGTTATGCCTTTTTGACACTGAATTGGTATCTGTCTAACGTGGTTTTGTCTTGGTCTCTTTAACATGACGGCACCCTTGATCTTGATCTAAGCTGAAAAAGACCATTGTAGATGACCTCTCTGTTTTTGTTGGGAGTTATTTTTCCATTACAAAATGCTTTCTTAAATTTAAAATGTGTATCTACACCAAAAGTTAGAACAATAACTTTTTGAGCGGTATCCTCATTAGGCCTGTATCAAGCTTTAGCTGATGCTGAATAATAAACAACTTTTTGTGGCAATTCTCAGCTGAGAATATAGTAATTCTGACTTGCGTGTTTTCTTATTTTAACTAGCACTCGCACATCAGCGCCTCCTCATCTGACTGTCAGAACAGGAGCCCGTGTTTCTCTTGTTTGCAAGTGGCCCGGAGCCTTGTGCAGCCCTTTGACAGGAAGCTCTGTTGTTTCGAGAGGTTGTTGCCGTGGAAACGTTAGCAGGTGAGGGCCTCCAACAGGAAGACTGCTCGGGGCCTCAGCTGGAGAGCACATGAGGGGCGGGGCTGGGTAGAAATGAGGTCAGATTGCTGAAGAAACAACTAAACTAAAAAAAAAAAAAAAAAGTTTCCTGAAGGCACTTGACACTCGGCAGTCAGTAGCTGTTATGAGCGAACCAGACATGCAGACAGCAAGGTAAGCATTTAGAAGATGTAGATTTTTCCACCCACCCACACACCGACCCAAACGTCAAACGCTTTCTGGCCACCCGTGTGCTGCCCCCCTTTCATGTACATTTTATACAACAATATGGATTCCTAATGAGACGCCCTGCGTGTGCAGCGCCTGGGGAAGAAATGCTGCTTTGTCGGTCGCCTGTGGAGCATTTTCCCCTCTCTGAGCTTTTTCATAATGTATGCGGCGGCCTTTATGGCAGCTGTCACTCACAGATTTCTGGGGGAAGGAAATGATGGTTTTATCTTTTTCTGGTTGTGATTGCATTTGTCGACTCGCAGCTCAAACGTGTAAGCTCTGGTGACAGGTAGAGTATTGTTTTCTGAGAAAGGGAAAAAAGTGACATGTTCTTGCAGTGCAATAAAATAGGAAATCTCCAGCATTCCTCCATAGCCCTGTTTGGTCTGTGGCAGTTCAAAATGAAATGCTGTGGTGTTCCCTTGCCGTATTTTTCACCATTACATATCTGAGGTCATCTGTTTATAATGTTGCTTATCTATTTGGGAGCTCATAATTGAGGCCCTTTTTCAATCTTGCAATTAGTGGTTAGATTTAGAATTCCCTCAAAATGGTTTCATTTCCATAATCGCACGGGCGAAACTGCAGTTATGTTGTGGACAAACACTGTAGATTCCACAGCCTGTAAAAAAAGTAATGTATGTAATCATCTACATCTGCTAGATTATTACATACATACTTCATTTATGTGGCTATGGAATGTATATTTTGAGCCTTGCAAATCAAAACATTTCTCATGAACCTTGATTCAGTAATTCTTTACCAATTCATTCCGCACAAACTGAAGTGTTCTTTTTAACTTCCAATGCGAATAATTTTGGTCATTTTAATTTTGACTTCAAATGTTAAAGGCCTTCTCTCGGATGAGCATAAAATCAAAACTTTATTTAAAAAAAGCAATTAATACAAGTTCAGACTGTACATTCTGCCAACTTCTTTTTTTTTTTTTTTGATCGTTTTGTTGAGATATAAAACCTTGTGCATGTTGAAAGCATCTTTTTTCTCTTTTTCTTTCAGGTTTTGTGCTGACTGATCTTCACTGACATCAAAGTTACTGAAGATTATATTGAGCTGCCAGAAGCCAAAACACTTGACAATCAACCATGCCGATCCTAAAGCAGCTCGTGTCGGGCTCGTCCCAGACCAAACGCCGCACCCGCGTGGACCTGACCCGGGAGATGATCAGTGCCCCTTTGGGTGACTTCCGCCACACCATGCATGTGGGCCGCAGCGGTGATGCTTTCGGTGACACGTCGTTCCTCAGCACCCGCTCTGGGGAGGCGCCGTCTGACACCACTTCCTTCCCACGCTCCCCTCGCCCTGGCCTACTGTCTCGCACGTTCAAGAGCAACAAGCGGTCCCAGTCTGTGACCAGGGTGGACAACGCCCTCCTGTGCGCCGACGGCTCGCCGACGTATGTGAAGAACGCGATGTCCATGCCTTTCCTAAATGATCAGGACAGAGGAGACAGCAGGGGCCCGGCTAGTCTGGCCTCTAGTCCGATAAAGCCACAAGTGGAGGATGAAGATGTGGCCGCTGCCAACTATTTTGTGGAGGTGCAAGAACGCAGCTTTGGGGAGCTGACGGAACTCCCAGAAACGTCCCAACCGCACTTTGGATGTGGGATGAAGCACGCTGAATCGGTAATGTCATTCCATGTCGACTTGGGTCCGTCCATGCTGGGTGACATTTTGGGCGTCATGGATAAAGAAGAGGATGATTTAGGATTCGAGGAAGGCAAGAGCAGCGAGGGCCCTGGTTCACCGCCGCTTAGCAACCACGAAGAGGAGGAGGAGGAGGAGGAGAGCATGCAGAGAGCTGAGGATCTAGCCCATGAGAGGATGGCAGAGGAACAAGGAAGTGGTGATTTGCAGCTGACCCATCCAAGCAACACTTTTGATCTAGGGCCAGAGAACGGAGGGCCCTACACGCCCGAGTACACTCCGGAGATACGGCCCAAACGCCTGCAACATCTGGACAGCTGCTCCATGTCCAGCTCTGGCTCAGCAGCTCTGGATGACAAACCAATGAGCCAAACGAATGCGGGGGACACGGACAGTGCCACCTTCAGTGCACCAGCGGAAGAGGAAAGCAATTTTTCTTCCTTTTTGGAGGATGAGGATGATGAGATTAGAGTATGAAAAGTGAAATATTGCCAAGGCCTTTTGGAAGATCCTGTCCTTTGACTGTTTCAGTGGAACTAAGTCACTGCAGGTGTGGGAATGGGATTGTTAAAAAAAAAATCTCACCAAGAAAGAGACTGCTCCTTTAGGACGTGCACTTTTTGATCGCCTGTCAATGCCTTCTGTGCCTTTGAGAAAGTGACACGGGAGAGACTCCTCTTTTCGAGATACATTCCACACATTAGCATGGCGGCAGCGTACAAGTAGGACAGGCTGGGAAGAGACTTGGTAGGAAAAACACTTTTCCATAGCTAAAGCCGGGGTTCACACTTCCCTTTCACTTGTGTCACATGAGCATTTGCTTTTTTTCATCTTGTCTCTCTGTCTGTGGCTGCGGGACATAAGGCCTGGCTTGAACAGAAGGCCCCTGTCATGGCGGGTATCACTAGTGGGTGGGCTGTCACAATAAAAAGGGAGGGAGTTGTATTTTTCAGTGGAGTGTGAAAAAACTCGCGCTCTCTCCGCCTTGAGCCGCTGTCGTCTGAAAATATTTTAGCAAAGTGCCATAGATCTGTCAAGAGTTTCCTCTCATGTAACTCAGGGTCACACGGCTCAAAGGCTGCCATTTCCATCTGAAAAAGTCCAAGCTGCGTTGTTTCTATGCCACCGAAACTTGGATTCAAAGTGATGTACCCGTTATTAAAGAGCTGCATTGAAAAATGGTTTACCTAACACAAAATCTTTGCTTTTTTAAAAATCTGTTGCAAGTGAAGGGCGCAGCATAACCACTTCCTGTGGTATGTTTTGAACAGCAAAGCTTATGCTGCAGTGCACCCATGCATCCATAATGTCTAAAAATGCCACTAATTCTGAATACAGGTGCATTAATGTATACATTTTTTTAGATCAATCACTACAGACGTTCAAAGCCTTTGTTTAATTATATTTTGTATTGTGTATGTAACATGAGAAAGGCCATCAGTAATGTAAAATGATTATATTAGAAATGTTGTTTTGACAGTACGCCAGCTACGTAGTCATTGCATTCGAACTGTATCTCTTGCATCACTGAAGACCCATCTTCACGAGTACTAAGGCACACTGTGTTTTAATTGATTCTGTTGCCTTGAAACGAAAACTGACAGATGTGCCAAATAACCATTTTCTAGCCAAAACTTATTTCCATCACGAAGCTCCTGACTTTCTGGAAGGACCTGTCGAATCTGTTTCTCCACATGGGTAATCATGGTTAAATTGGAGTAAGAGTTTCTCACACCGGAGCGAATAAATTAGCATAACTGAATGTGTACAGACACTACATTGTGATTGGCTGTGAGAGTGAATGCTGGGCTCCGTTAGTTAATGGTGAATATTAAGCCTTAACGTTGTCCTCTATTTGCATTGTTTTTCTTTGTATGCTTCAAAATAACATATTTTGTCAATAAAATAAATAATGAAGAGGTAAAATGACTTCCCTTTGTACGTGTTCATATTGGTGATTATTACTGGTATAAGGCAGCACGTCCAAAACCTTAAGTGCTGCGATTTCCTGTCGCCTATAAAGGGGAGGGAAGGAAGCAATTGAAGCACTGTTGAGCTCATTAAAGTGGCCACACAATATAACAATGATTCACTACTGTGTAATGGTCTTCTATATAAAAAATATCACAGTGTTGTTTTTTGTTGACGGTGAAAATAAAATTGCCCAATTTTTTTTTTTGTAATTCAGCCTAATAAAAGGCTTTTTTAGAAGCGCCACAGACAGGATCTACTTACCATTAACTTACAATATTAAATTCCCTGGCACCCTTGTTGGTGGTTAATAATAAAGGTGTTGTTCTTTCCCCTGTAATTAAATTTAATGGAAGTTGCGACAGAGGCACGTCGCCACTCATCATGGACGTGTCGCATGATAATTTAAAACCATATAATGGCTTGTACTAAGCCGTAATGCTTGACAACAATAACGCTCAGGTTCAGCAAGTCACCTCCTAAACGGATCCTTACGCGCGAACGCACGTGCGCACTTTAGGGAGGTGTTTAATCGCTCTCCTAATTCAGCAGCTTTTCAGTCACATATCAGCATCCAATCTGCCACAGAGGGAGCGGGAGGGCAGAGAAAAGGCTATTATTTCTACACCGTGGGTAAAATGCAGCGAATTTCTATTGATTGCTCTCGTCAATACAAACCAGTAGAGCTATTGATCCTACTTTCCTCTGCTGGTATCAAGTCATTACTCTATTCAAGATTGTTCGGACTTTTTTTCTTCCCTAAAGACTAAATCACTGCCGCAGTCGCTACTTTTGGATTGGTGCCAAATGGGTTTGGTTTTAATCACCTCGTTCAGCAGATTTACAACTACTTTATCCGGTTTTATCGAGAGTATAGTGTCGCCTGTTGGATTCATATTTAAAATTTATTGCGGAGTGCCATCGTGTGGTGGCTACCCGTATGTTCCTTCATGGGTTTGTGAGATGGGTGAGAGGCAAATGACATGATGGTGGATATGAGAAGAAAAACACATAGCCTATTGCTGGGTTGCAGGTGACATCACAGCATTTTAAAAGCCAATACTATTATATGGAGGAAACATTATTTTCCATCCATCCATCCATTTTCTCCCACTTGTCCGTTTCCGGGTCGTGGGGGCAGCTGTTGGAGCTGCCCAAATCACATTGCACCAGTCCCCTATGGCTCCTTCTGCAGGTGGTGGGTCCACGGAAGGACGGCCTCATGGTTCCAAATGGGCCTGTTGGTCTCTCATAGGGGGCCCATTCACACTCTCATTCATACACCAGTGTACGCAGACACTGGAGGCAAGGTGGGTGAAGTGTCTTGCCCAAGGACACAACGACAGCATGCGCCTTCAGGAGGCGGGATTCGAACCCCCGACCTTCCGATCATGAGACGACCCGCTCTACCATCTGCGCCACCGTCGCCCCTGAAACATTATTTTGTTTTTGATTAAATGTTTGGTCTTGTACAGAGATAGCATGGACCCCAGTGACTGATATTAATGATCATTTTTGTAATTGATAGATTTTCTTTTGAGCTACGACTTGTGAAAGTGTAATACTGTTAATAGGAACAACTGTCCCCGCTGGGTCCGGTGACATCATCACATTCTAACCTGCAACTCAGCAATACTGTATTAGATTCGGTTAAAATGCTGCCAAGTGAAATAACAACTATGAATAGCCTATAAATAAAGTTTCTATAACACGTTTATCCTACTATTTAGGTTTGATTCAATGGAAACTGCCAACAGTGTAGATGCCACCATAAATGACCATTTCATCATCTTGTGGGCCCATTTCTTTCTGCTACTGTCGTAAAAATCAAAGCAACGGGAACTGTAGTTGAAGTTATTTGACACCGGAAATGGCGGATTTGCTCTGGGGACCAACTTTCACCGTAGTATTACACACTATAGGTCCTATAGCTTTGTGTAATACTACTCAGTCTCCTTGCAGCTGTCTCTCCATCGTAAAGCAGTGAATTCAAGGCCTGTCATATTATTTTCCTTTATCCTTCGCCACCAACAGCAGGGGGCGCCCTTTACCCGCCTCTCTGACACTTGTGGCTCTTGGGCATCGACTGACTCCCAAAGTTTTTCCGCCAAATTCCATCAGCGCATTTGCGACTCTTCCAAGAGGAGACCGACCGACGGCATGCAGGAGAAATCTGGAAAGTATTAAACAACCTGCCGGTGAAGCGGGGGGCTGGGGCTGCGGGTGAGAGGGGGCGGGGTTATGGAGGGGAGAGACAGGGGAAGTTTAAAAAAATAAAAAAAAGAATAAAAAAATAAAAAGTTGGGGGGATGGGGCAGAAATGCACCAGTAGAGCACACAATTTCATATACCGCCCTTATTCCCTGCCTTTGCTTCCTCTCTCCTCCCATACGCATAAAACGTGTGAGTTACCCCCAAAAAATCCAGACCACTCCCCAAACCATAGTGCATTTATGTTTGACCCTAGAAACCGACAGCTATTTCGCCATAGCGCACAGTATTATATGCACAGTTTGCTTCAACCTCGACCAGGAACTACATGACATAAGAATGGAACAGTGTACAAAAAGCCACAGCGCTAGCATTAGTGGTTGGGAGGAGGGGATTCTGGAAATCTTCCAAAGATCCTTTCCCAAGCTTTGATAGATGTATTGCTGGCCATATGTATGCAACACTATCTGGCAGGCTTTAGCGCATGAGAGAAATAACCCACCAGTGTATAGAATGCATCCTAAACCTGGGATGGTTTTAGTATAAATTGAAAGAAATGTTGATCATAAAATAATAACTGTAATAAAGGCTAACAAAAAGGATACCAACAAGCTAAATAACATTGATTTGAACAATTTGATGTTATTGAGTATAATCAGGGCTTGACTAGTCACTGATTTAACCACTTTCACCATAGCCACAATCTATTTGTATGTGAACTTTTAGATTCTGGTCTTAAATATAATAAAGACCTACAGTTAAAAAGGAAAGGCTTGGTTTAATGTTGAGGAATGTAGTTTATGTCTACTACATAAAGTGTTTTCCCCGTATTTCAATTTCTTATTATATGCAAAATACCTTATGTTTAGATAATATCTATGTGCAAATTAAATGGTAAATGGTCTCAACTTGTATAGCGCTTTTCCACCTACATTAGGCACTCAAAGCACTTTACAGCAAGGAACCTCTCACCCATTCATACACCAATGTACGCAGACACTGGGCAATTATGTGCAAAAGAGAGTATATCTTGAGAGTAAATGTTGTGTGGTCATCTATTTCTAATATACCGTCCTGAAATAAAATATGTTCTTGGAATCAGTAACACTGAACATTAAGCACTAGATCAACCCAGCATTGACCTCCTGACTTGAGTGGAGGAGACCACACACACACACACACACACACACACACACACACACACACACACACACACACACACACACACGCACACACGCAGTAATGGAGGGGCTGAGGGATGCCATACGTCTCTGGTGTCTTTGCTCTAACAAACGACGTAGTAGGAGGAGTGTAGTGCGGTTTCCTTTCAAAAATTCTCAAGCCTCTCTGTTTGCTTTGAGATGCTGGTGTTTGGTTCATTAGATCAGTGGTTCCCAACCTTTTATGTCTGGCATAGCCCTTGGACCTTTCATTTATACTGTGACCAAATGCTACAGTATCTTGAGGCTGTTGACGATTATTTAGAAAGTGATAAATGAAAATTCCTATATATCATATTAAAGTAAAATGACAGTTTGTCCCAATAGCGTTGACAAAGGCAGAGGAGAATACGGGGCAATAAAATACCATAGTTAATAATAAATGTAAACTAATCAAGATGCTTGAGTTGTAGTCTTAGGTCAGAAGCAAATACAGCATTTCCCCAAAACCGTTCATTATTTTCTTTGTGTCTGTGTTGTAATCCTGTTTCACTTCAGCAGATAGAAAAGCAGTTGCAGCCATGAGGGTCCCCTGGAGGTCCGGCCTGGCCTCCAGTCATCCATGACCACATCCCACAGTCCGGGCCCAGGGCTGCACTGCTCTCTCTGCCTTTCTGGCCTCGAACAACTTCCCTTCAGAATAAAAATGTGGTTTAGTACAACACTCGGCATACCTTGCAGAGCATTAAGTGTATAACGTCTATAGAGTGTGGCTGGTCTTTTAGATTGCCATCACATAGTGCCTCCTGCCAACATGGACTTGGCGCCATACCAACAAGGGCCGTATGCCAGCACAACACCGCCTTTGTTCCTCTATGGCATCGCCTACTGTAGAGCAACTCCAAAGCCCAACCAGGAAACGAGGGGTCATGAAAGGGCACTTCCCATTGGACATTTTTAACCTTTTAACCTTCATGTTCTTCTTTAGCTTAATCATCATCATTTTCCGAACAGTGATGGCTCTTTTTTTTTTATTCATTCATGGCCTCATACTGAAAGGGCCCAGAAGATTGATGCATTCAGACAACCAAACTGACAGTTATCTGCCAATAAGTGTCTCCATTGTCGAACAAATTTGGTTCCTTTCACAAAGTCTAAACTATTATGCTGGCCTTGGGTTGATAAAGAATTCTCATCTAAATGCATGCACAGATCTTTTCAAAGTTAATATCATTTTGAGTCTTAGTCTCTCAAGGTTAGTTTCAAAACAGTTCCGTGGGCTGGAAGGACAAAATACACAAAATGCTCTTTATGATTTTGAAATCCCTATAGTACATGCTCTACAGTGATGTTATTTAGTTTAGTTTAGTTTAGTTTAGTTTGTTTATTTGAGCAGTATACATTCTGCTCAAAAGGAGTGGGCTGAAGCAAGAAGCTTATGAGCGCCCCCACCCCCAAAATTCAGTGCAATAAAAAAAGTACATTTCACACAATGGTACAGAAGGAACAAAACATCATCCAAAGAGAATTTGATACATTTCAAGCAGCTACATTAGCACAGACAAACTTACAAAACAATATTTGAACTGTTTATATAATTAATTGAAACAAAGCACAACTACATCAACGATCTTGTTTCATGTACGATGTCTAGAACAAAGCAAGTAAAAAAATGCGATCATTATAATATTTCCTTCAGATTGTTACCCGTGCCAAACATTACCGAGAGCTACTTTTATGTTATAAAGGTACATTAATACATAATATACTCAGAGATCTTGCTACTTCCCAGTTGTCATTACCATCCTCAATATAATTTTATTTTGGGTTTAATTATTATTATTATTATTAATTAATTTATTTAATTGAGTTATGTGTGAAGTATGATGTAAGTCCTGCATAGTGTGGTGCATTAAAAAGCCAGGGTGTAGAGTCGAAGAGGGCAGTAGCTCCCCACCAACAAACCCCCACACAGCTGCCCTAACAACTGATTTCATAGATGATGTTCCTATGCTGAGTGGTGCATTAAAAGGTTTTGAGCCCGTTGGGAGGATTCCTCTCAACAGATCCATAACCTGCCAACCCTAATTCTCCATTTGTAAATTTGAGCAATAGAATGACAACCGTTCCAAGCAGAAACACTCTAACGAAAAATACACATAATTTATCCTACTGCTTCCCCTAATGGAAACACATTTCTTCGTCTCTGTATATCTCAAAAGTCTTTTGTTTGTATTTATATTTGAACAGGTTGATGTTTGAACCTTGTTTCATCTCCATCTCCAGTTTATTCCACAATTGTACCCAATTAACTGTCGGACTAAAACCTTTCAAGGTTGTGCTATGTTTCTGAATCCTAAAGTTCAATTCATCACGTAATTCATAACAACCAGTACGTTTTTGGAACCTTCTTTGTATTTGGTTTGGTAACAATTTATTACTTGCTTTGTATAACATTTGTACAGTTTGGAACTCAACAATGTCACAAAACTTCATGATCTTTGATTTTAAAAATAATGAGTTTGTGTGGTCCAAAAAAACAACTTAATGAATTACTCGGATAGCTCTTTTTTGCAGCAATACTATTGGTTTAACTGTGTTTTTATACTACCCCAAACCACAGTACAATAATATAAATAGGGCAAAATCAGAGAACAGTATAAGAGCTTTGATGTTTAAAATGTGCTTTGCTATTACTGAAATGCTTAGAAATGTTTGTAGATATATATTTAATATGAGATTTCCAAGTAATTCTATCGTCTATAATAACACCAAGGAATTTGATTTCATGCACTCGCTCGATAACAACACCCTCTATCTGAATTGCTTCCTGAGCATTGGAATTACTGTTGCCAAACACCATCATTTTGCTTTTACTCAGATTTAGAGATAATTTATTTTGTTTGAACCACTTGTTGACATTTTTGAGTTCCAAGTTAACAATCCGACACAGTTGTTGTAAGTCGTCTCCTGATGCAAAAATATTTGTATCGTCAGCAAACAAGATAAATTTAAGTACTTGAGACGTTTTACAAATGTCGTTAATATACATATTAAACAATTTTGGGCCCAGAATGGAACCTTGAGGTAAACCACACACAGTTTGTCGACAACTCGACTGATAATCACAGATTTTCACACATTGTTTTCTATTTTTTAAATAACTGGTAACCACTGTAGAGCTACCCCCCTAATTCCATAATGTTCTAGTTTATTAATTAATATATCATAGTTTATTGTATCAAACGCTTTACTCAGGTCAATAAATAACCCTATTGCATATTTCTTGTTATCTACAGCATTAGTTATTTCTTCAGTTATATCAAAGAGCGCGTGTGAGGTTGAGTGATTGTTCCTAAAACCAAACTGATTATCAGAGAGTAAGGTATTTCTTTCAATAAAGCTGTCAAGTCTAGAGTTAAAAACCTTTTCTAAGATTTTTGAGAACTGTGGCAAAAGGGAAACAGGCCTGTAGTTTGTAAAGAGATGTTTATCTCCTGCCTTGAACAGAGGAATCACTTTTGCTACTTTCATACTATCAGGAGATTGTCCAGTTTGCAACGATAAGTTACAAATGTAAGTTAATGGCTTAGAGATACTTTCAATAACAGTTTTTAAAGTTTTCATGTCCATGTCATGTCTGTCGAGGTTTTATTTTTACACCCTTTAACAATGTCCAGTATCTCCTTTTCCTCCACAGGTTTGAGAAACAAGGACATGGAATTTGTGTCTATCAGTTCGCAATTATAGTTCTCAACGTTTGCAATTTTTGCAGCAAGGTCCGGTCCAACATCTACAAAGAATTTATTAAATGTATCAACTACTTCATTCATATTATTTAAAGTGTTTGAAATATTTTCGATAATTAATCGTTCTTGGTTTATTTCTAATTATTCTATTTAAAATAGTCCATAAACCTTTAATATTATTCTTATTGCTATTTAACAACTTATTATAATAATCCTGTTTACATTTTCTAATGATACCTGTCAGTTTATTTTGATATTTCTTATAACCGAACAGCTTCTTTTGTTCGGTTATTTATAACGTTTTTGTAAAGATTCTGTGCAGGTTATGTGCTCATAATGTGGTTTGGATAAGACTTTTACAGTTAGTTAGTTAGTTCCTTTAAGTCCCTATTTACTGCCAACAGGGAAGGTTCGGAGAGGGGTTAAGTAAATAAACACTTCATTAATGAATTACAGATTACGCTACAAAGAGCAGTCAATGTTGAGTCTAAAGCTTCTGGGAGCTGCTAATGTGAATAAGATCAATTTGACACTTTGTATTTATTTAGACCTCAAATAAATTTGATTGATATGCAAGCACATACGCTTTAAGACTTAGACTTTAGAGATCCATGCTTTACTTGGTACCAGAAATTGCCTGTTATACAATTCTTGTGGCTTCGTCTGATTAATTTGCAGGTTTAATGTGTAACTTGCTGCCTCTTGTCTAAAAATAAGGATGTTATTGTATAAAAAAACAGAATTACAAAATAATTTTTACTTACTGAGATTCATCCTTCATTCACCAACACAAATGTATAGGGCATACCACTGATATGAGATGGATTTGATAACTTTAAATTGGCAACTCTGAATGGTCTCAGCCTTATCTGTAACTAGTGTACAGGCCGTATCCCACCCAAGGCCAAGAGTTGCTAAAGCCACCCACAAAGAGAGTTAAATAAACAACCAATCCTAATAAGAGCATGGAGATCCATTTAGTCATTTACATTTTTTTACACAAAAATGCATATTGCAATTTTTTTGATTAGACAGTACAGCCCAGGGTTAGAGGTTATCTGTCCTTAACCATGGCATGTCCTTTCATTCTCTCTTATCTGCGCTTTGTGCGTTGCTCACCTTTGTTTGCATTATAAACCTGTCTCTCCTCACTAGTGTTGTGTTTAGTGAGGTCAGAGGTCGTCCATCCCAGCACTGTTTTCAATAAACACAGTGCTTAAACGGATTGTTCCAAGGTGATGTTACCCGTGACACCTTAAATGACTTTCCACCGCAGTCTATTGCCATCCGGTTTGCCAGCCCTTTGTGCTTTAGTACTAGGAATCCCAACAACAACTGCCTAAAGACATTTTCCTCCTCAAAATCCCTGCTGCATCATAAATCAGGGTGTGTCTGGGGATAGAGAAAACAAGGCTGGGTGAAGAATCCCAGATCTGGACTAGAGAGAGAGAGAGCGAGAGAGAGCGGGAGAGGATGGGGGGAGAGAGGGGGGAGTCTTAAAATCCAACTGTACAGGGTGTTGGCCCGACCATTTAACAGCTCCTCCGTCATAGTGTACTCCTCCCATCTGTGGACGCAGGCTTCCCCAGGGGCCGAGCTGGACAGGAGAGGGGAAAAAGTCCACGAGATACTAGCTCTCCTCTCACGCCCCTTCCCCCGGCGCCTCGTCCCGCCGCAGGTTTACGACCAATCTGAGCCTCCTGACCATACGCAGATACAGCCAGTGTTATTGTTTCAGAGAGTGCTCAAACGTGTTTATTTGTTCTGTCTGTGTGACTTCATCAGGCAAATTGATATTTTATGCACATCAAAGAAAACCTGCCATACTCACTTATTCTATTTGAACATTCCTTTCGATGTTTGTTTTGGGCATTTAACATCTAACGTGATGGTCTGCATTTGATGTGAAGGCCTATCCCCGTCTGGATCGGATTTTTGGAAGATGGAGCTAAGCGTGAGGTTATCTCCTGGCTTTCCCTGTATCAGACAATTGCCTTTTGGCCCTGTACCCCGCATGTTAAAGCCCCGACTAAAGCCCCCTCCATCTGTTTTGACTGACAGCTCGCTGGGACGCTCAGAGACGGAGTCAAAGAAAGTTGTACCGCATTCACGCCTCATTCGCGCAATAATCTCCGGCCCAAATGTCATGTAGACAGCGTAAACCTCAGATGTTATGGGAGCGTGTGCGCTGAGGAATGCAGGGGTGCTTCGCTGCCGAGGAGGAGGCATTGACCGTTTTGGTGAGTAACGGCGGACAAAATGTGAATCAGAGCAGCAGGGTGGAACAAATAGCGTGGGCATGGTTAAGTAATCATCCGAAGAATCACTCTGCTTCCCCCCTTTGCTGCCCCATCCAGCTGTGGTGCGGCGTCCTTGGGCCAGCCAGGAAGTGTTAAAGGGGGAGTGTGCAGGGTGGAGGCAGGGTGAGGTCACTGGCTGTTGGCCCCTGGGATGGGAGAAAAGTTCAGAGCACAGACACTCGTCCCACTGTCACAGCTTTATCTGTTCCATTCCTAACAGAACCATCAACTGCGCCCTTCATCACCAACATATGGGTCTGTTAAAGCGCCATTTCGGACACTGGACCCCTCTTTTCACACACAGTCACCCACGGCGGCGCAGGCGTATTGAGAGACCTCTGTGTGAGTGCCCGGCCCTGCATGCCTGGGATGCTTTGGGTGTGACCGGGGTGGCCTGGACTGCGTAGTAGCCTGACTGTGTGCAGAAGTCAGTGTGTTTTCGGTGGTTCCACCAGCTGCCTGTTGTCTGCCAGTCGGCCCCCCATCGCTGCAACAAGAGCCGGGCAGAAACTCAAGACCGACCGCGCGCACATGACATCCAAGGAGGAAAGGCGACTTCATGGAAAGTGCGGTGCAATGCAATTTGGAATTTCCTGGTCACCGCAGCGTTTACAAGAAAACAGTGCAGGACGAATTAAACCTGTCTCATGAAGTATTTGGTGGAACAATATTAAAGGTTACGTGGGGTTTGGCTTTTGAGCGCACCCGCTTTCCAATAGGGCTGCACAAATCACACTCAAAATGTGAATGATCAACATCCAAGTACAGGATCCGTTGCAAACAATATTTATTCTCATTTTGCGAAACTTACTAAAACATTGTGTTCAGACATGGAGACAATGACATGTCATCCTTAGTTTTACTTTTCATTTTTTGCTCTCACATTTTTGCAAAGTACACAGTGGTAGTGAATCTTGATTTCGAAAGAATATCGCAAACCTAATTGTAACCACAACAAGATGCTTTTTCCAGGCAAATCTGGGGGTCATTTGCAGAATCCTTTTAACAGGCTTAAAATCTCTTACTAATAACAAAAACAAACCAAACCTTCCATTTATCTTGGCTTGAGAGCCGCAATCCAGCATGCATTGTGAGGTTCCCATAAGAAAACCATGATGCTTGATTTATTACACACATTATTGTAAAGAATCCAACGATATTCACTCTCTACAAACCCAACAAAGGCCTCAGAGAATAAAAATACAGTGCCTTGCGAAAGCATTCGGCCCCCTTGAACTTTTCGACCTTTTGCCACATTTCAGGCTTCAAACATAAAGGTATAAAATAATTTTTTGTGAAGAACCAACAACAAGTGGGACACAATCATGAAGTGAAACGAAGTTTATTGGATATTTCAAACATTTTTAACAAATGAACAACATAAAAATTGGGCGTGCAAAATTATTCAGCCCCTTTACTTTCAGTGCAGCAAACTCTCTCCAGAAGTTCAGTGAGGATCTCTGAATGATCCAATGTTGACCTAAATGACTAATGATGATAAATAGAATCCACTTGTGTGTAAACAAGTCTCCGTATAAATGCACCTGCTCTGTGATAGTCTCAGAGGTCAGTTTAAAGCGCAGAGAGCATCATGAAGAACAAGGAACACACCAGGCAGGTCCGAGATACTGTTGTGGAGAAGTTTAAAGCCGGATTTGGATACAAAAAGATTTCCCAAGCTTTAAACATCCCAAGGAGCACTGTGCAAGTGATAATATTGAAATGGAAGGAGTATCAGACCACTGCAAATCTACAAAGACCCGGCCGTCCCTCTAAACTTTCAGCTCATACAAGGAGAAAACTGATCAGAGATGCTGCCAAGAGGCCCATGATCACTCTGGATGAACTGCAGAAATGTACAGCTGAGGTGGGAGACTCTGTCCATAGGACAACAATCAGTCGTATACTGCACAACTCTGGCCTTTATGGAAGAGTGGCAAGAAGAAAGCCATTTCTTAAAGATATGCATAAAAAGTGTTGTTTAAAGTTTGCCACAAGCCACCTGGGAGACACACCAAACATGTGGAAGAAGGTGCTCTGGTCAGATGAAACCAAAATCGAACTTTTTGGCAACAATGCAAAACGTTATGTTTGGCGTAAAAGCAACACAGCTCATCACCCTGAACACACCATCCCCACTGTCAAACATGGTGGTGGCAGCATCATGGTTTGGGCCTGCTTTTCTTCAGCAGGGACACGGAAGATGGTTAAAATTGATGGGAAGATGGATGGAGCCAAATACAGGACCATTCTGGAAGAAAATATGATGGAGTCTGCAAAAGACCTGAGACTGGGACGGAGATTTGTCTTCCAACAAGACAATGAACCAAAACATAAAGCAAAATCTACAATAGAGTGGTTCACAAATAAACATATCCAGGTGTTAGAATGGCCAAGTCAAAGTCCAGACCTGAATCCAATCGAGAATCTGTGGAAAGAACTGAAAACTGCTGCTCACAAACGCTGTCCATCCAACTTCACTGAGCTCGAGCTGTTTTGCAAGGAGGAATGGGCAAATATTTCAGTCTCTCAATGTGCAAAACTGATAGAGACATACCCCAAGCGACTTACAGCAGTAATCGCAGCAAAAGGTGGCGCTACAGAGTATTAACTTAAGGGGGCTGAATAATTTTGCACACCAATTTTTAAGTTTTTTATTTGTTAAAAATGTTTGAAATATCCAATAAATTTCGTTTCACTTCATGATTGTGTCCCACTTGTTGTTGGTTCTTCACAAAAAATTATAGTTTTATATCTTTATGTTTGAAGCCTGAAATGTGGCAAAAGGTCGAAAAGTTCAAGGGGGCCGAATACTTTCGCAAGGCACTGTATTATTTTCCGGAAAACCCCTCCAACTATACAGCAGTATTTATTATTTTTTCATCCATGAACAGGAGTGGGACCAGGGCAGTTTTGCGAGTGGCGAAAAAACAAGGGGAAAAGTTTGTGGTTCCGACTGTTTTTTCCATGAGCATGCATCCTTAGCTTCTCTCCACTATCACGTGCCGGGTATCCAAGCTATGCATTACTTATTAAACCCTGACGCTTGGTTTGGCAAGGGCTAAAATTGTAACAAGCTGAGGCTGAACCGGTGGCCCCTGTAACGATAGGCCAAGTAATTGTTTTGAAAGAAGAGCTTTATAATGGAAAAATATAAAAACAAGCTCTGTTTTCAATTAGGCTTTTCCAGCCCATCCCCCACCACTGCTCTGCATAGGGAAACAGTCACAGCTATGCTATATTTTCTTCTCTGTGAACCAGCTGCCATATGGTTAGATGTATAGCATTTTATATCTTCCCCGAGTCTAAGGAGCTAAAACGGCAAACCTTCTTTTTATAACAATGCTTGTTGTTGCTGACCACACCCGACTTCTCTTTAGTCATAAAAAGTGTGGAAATGCATCACACGAAGGAACGCAGCAGAACACATGTTTGGAGACATGGATGGGCGGAGGAGGAACAGGCGAAGGTCTCATCTGGAATGCATAAAGCATAACAATACATCCCAACTTCTCTCATCGCAGTGGATCAAGCGCATAGGGCCGTTTTGGGATAGGAGTGGGCGGGATCTGCGTCCTGTAAAAATCCTAAAGGACCAGTATAAGCTAAAGCTGTGGCCTGCATACATCCAGCTGCTT
Source organism: Proterorhinus semilunaris (assembly GCA_021464625.1). Lineage (NCBI taxonomy): Eukaryota > Metazoa > Chordata > Actinopteri > Gobiiformes > Gobiidae > Proterorhinus > Proterorhinus semilunaris. Next base: position 18,388,519 of record CM038352.1, on the reverse strand, counting down.
GTCCCGAGCTACACCACGCACAATAGACCACTCCTGTCCTTCACGTCTCACTGCTAAATGTTCACCCGATGCAGGGACAAATGGGTTCATGCAAATGCACTATAGATTAACCTTTGAGGCTAATTGACTCATGTTAATTATCACTGTCGCACATTTTAATTAAAGCGTTTGCTGCTTCTGTGCATTCAGGCAATTACTGTAGTTCTGCCGCGCGAATGAGCATGGCTTTAATAAGTAGGTGGTGTTCTGCATATTGTAAACACTGATTATTATCAAATGGTATTTCCGATATAGATGTAGTCTACTGTATATACATAGAGACATAGAAGAAGTGTTGGGATTGTTGCTTAAAATTTTGTTTTCTTGTTGAGCCCTTAGTACACCTGAAATTGCAAAGCCTAATTACGCTTTAGGTCGTCTGTATGCCCAAACCGCCGAACCTGAAACAGAACTTTTTGAATATAAATCAAGTGAGCTACACAGGACTTACCAATTCTGTGATTTGCGGGGCGGGGGGCATATTGAAATATTATTGTATATTAGGCTGCAGCACTGGGGTGCATAATTGGTGCTATTTTATTATATTTTTCATCTTCTCACCACTTTACTGTTTCAGTTTTTTCAACCATGACTCCAATCCCCACTGTCCACTCTAAATTGTATGTTTATATACAGTCGAAGTTTGGAAACACTTTATATGTAATGACTTTTCTTTATTTTACATACTATTTTATTATTACATAAGACACATGAATGAGCAAATGGGATTATGTAGGGATAACAATCTTTGTATTCTTGGTATTTTCTTATTGAGCGTCATAAGTCACTCACCTGAAATGGTTTTAAAAAAAAAACTAATCACAGCCTAAAATCTATACAACATAGTAAAAAAACGTTTGCTACAATGTTATGTGTAAACTTTAAGTGCACTGATGCTCACACAGCTGGTTGTGTGAGCAAGTTTAGAGAGAAAATATTCAGATCTACAGAAAATGTCTAAAGTGCGCAAAGTATAGCAAATAATCTATTTAAACTGTTTTGTTTCATATGTGTGCATTCATAAATGAAAGCCTAAATTTAGTGAAAATCTACAATGCAAATAGTCTTGACATAATACCTAAAGAAAATACCTAAATAAAGCGTTTCCAAACTTTTGACGGGTACTGTACATACTGTACACAGATACATACATACAAGCCTTTGCCAAATATGATCATTGATAAATGATTCATCATTGACTTATATGCTTGAATAGAGACTAGATTAGAGACTAGAGACTGTTCTCTCTAATTAGATTAGAGAGAACAGGTTCAACAGCCCTTTGTTTCTGTACATTTCCTGTCTTTATTTATGGCTGTGGCATGTTTGGAGGTGTAAGGTGGGTCCTGAAGCTGCACCAGCTGAGAACCACTGCTCTATACTGTACAACTGCCAAATCCTCTCCTCAGTAGTGTCTTCAAGTGGCTCTTGACTTGATTGAAAAATCTACTGTTGACTATGTTATGGCACTCTGGATTTATACACTTATTGGATCATAAAGACATAGACCGCAGAGATGCATCAAAGAATGGATCAATCCTCACCTTGTCCGTGTGTGGCTGCTGAGGGGAGCTGTCACTGGCCTAATCCTGAGTCCTGAAGCAGTGGTTTCTCTGGGCCACAGTCCAAACCCTCGCATCAGAGCTCGCACACATCACAAGCTTCTAACTCTCGGTTTGGCCACAGTTTCCTCTGGCCAGGCCACTATGCAGCCACTTGCTTAGCAGGCACATATATCAACAGTGACATTTGACCCCACATCAGATGCCTAATAACGGAATATTACATAACATTATTACAGCTCAGACTGGCATGGAGGGAGTTTAGCCAGTTTCACCCACTGTATTAAATAAAAAGCATGGGCTTTTCCCCATGGACCTACAGTGGGGAAGAAAATACCTCACAAATTGTTGGTTATAGCTCAGTGTCAGAGGGAGACACTGCTCCCTTACACACCTCTGTATGGCAGACCAGAGTGGAAACATGTGTGAAGCCTCCTGATGACCTCTGGGTATCAGCTCTGCTATTTCTGCCACTACACAGTCAACACGCGTAACCGGCCACAGCGCTAAGTGTTTATGCTAGCCTTTCATGCAACACAACCTCTTCAGATTACAAAACCAAAAACAGACAAATGTGCTAAGTCAGTTAGTTGGGCTTCAAACTCCCCAGGTGAACCGGGGCTCTTAAAAACTTGAAAGTGTTGGCAGTACTCGAGGAATGAAAATATTTGCTGGCACATACCTGACGTTCTCGTAAAGGAGGAGTTGGCAGCGCTCTGAGGAAGTGCTGTCAATGAAGTGCGGTTGCTCTCACAGAAGATAGCAGCAGGAATTCGAAACAGGCGATGATAACGAGTCTAAATGGATGAATTCTTCTTTCGGAGATGCAGGAGATGTCTCTGCAGATATAAAAAAACAAACAAGTCATATGACCTTTTTAGCCGAGACTAGTTGGAATCAAGCATAACTGCGAGGAAAATCAACTGAGGTCACAAGAATTTGACAGGGGGGGATATGTGTAATTTTGCATGGTACTGTGTTGGAATTTTGCATTTTGACCTTTCATCACAACGTGTGTTCAAAATTTGTGGAGAAATGTTTATTTATTTCTTGGCACTTTTTAAATTATTATTATTATCAAAGAACATAGGCACTGGGGACAAGGCCTTGCTAAATGACACAACGGTGGGAGCTGGGATCAGACCTATAGCAACTGATCTACTACTACCAAATGATATCATATATTTTAGTTGCATTGTACCTTTCACAAGCACAATCTTCTATTTCTATAAGATTTTTTTTTACATAGTCTAGCCCAAGCTTCCTACTGTATTTTCGACAGTATCTTTTCATTTCACGCTTATACTTGACCAAACAGTGAAGTAATGCAGAAACCAAGGCGGTTCCAGTTGAATCTTTGTCATCGCTTTTATTGCTTCATACCAAAGTCCTGAGGCTAATATCAGTTTGATTTGAAGCAGTGGTTCGTGTGCTACGGTCCCGTCGGCTGGAATGTGCGCTCTGATGACATCTACTCCGACAGGAAGGCCAGGGCGTAATGATTAGCACATGTTTAGCATCAGCAGGGTGCCACAATCTGGAGCTCGTCAGGCCGCATGTCTCTGATTTATTTGCCTGTTGTTGCTTCGAGAGGGGAGGGGCACGTCGGGGCACTCAAGGAAAGAAGAGTGAGAGACACCAGCCCCTGTAGCCTCAACCCCTATTTCAATCAACTTGGCCGGTGTTATCTGATTTAGCCAGCAGCCAGTGGACATCTGCAACTCAGTCATGCCGCTGTTAGGGTTTTTTTTTTTTTATAGGTTGCAGATATGAAAGAAAATGTTTGTTGAATGCGATCAAGTCTTGGGCAGAACAGTTGTTGATTTGTATTAGGCAAATACCTAGGGGTGTAAATATTATAGCAATTCTTTAGTGTAAGTTTGCGTTAGTATGACATCCTCCGGGCCAGAGAGAGTAATCAGGAACACACTCAAGTGCATGTACTCGAGTAACTTACGCTCAACTTCCAAGAGTATTTGATTTACTTGTTACTACTACTACGACTGTTTATGTTATTTTCTTACTTGAAAAGAAAAGTTACTCATCCCAGTATAAGCGTCATGTTGACATAGGCCTGTGAAAAGCGCGTTTAAGCTTGATCCATCTGTGCGTGTGTTAGTAGTAAATATCCGCACTTCATTAGTTGATGTTTTGTCTGTGGATTTACTCAAGTAGTGATTGTATTGAATCCCTCTATTTCCCCTTTTGCATGAGTTACTCCCACTGAGTATAATTGTTCATGTAACCTAGGTAAAATAGTTTTGCTTATGTTTGTAGTTTGTTAAGTGATTGTCATGCATTGCACAAACAGAATAGCAGCATTCACACACGTATAGTATAGTTCAGCCAAAAGTAATGCTCACATTCTGCAAATGGGAAAAGCACGACAACCAAATAACCACAACATCCAGAGCATATGAGTTGAAGTGCTGCTTCTTAGCTTTTTTTTTTTTGGCGAACAGCTGATCTCAGCAAAGAATGCAAAAAGGGTCCATGCAGATGAGCTAAGAAAATGAGTAGAGACTCGAGGGAGAGGCGTTGTCAGCTACACTCGACACTGGATCAATTGACTTCAGAGCCTAAGCGTTTCCTCTTGTTTTGGCAATGGCCTCTATAGGATGGATTGACTGAGGGGTGTTCCACCATTGCTTAATATTCCCAAAGGTAAAATAGGCCGTCCAGCTGTCCCAGTGTAAACCAGCCAACCCTAGTGAGACACATCCAGAAACCTACTCCCTGATTGTCTCATCCTATCCCAGAGTTGAAGAGGGAATTTGTTTGGCCACTCCTGCAGGTGGAGCTCTGTACTTTGCACTGACAAGGCTGGGGCTGAACTGAAGCTGACTCACTCAACAGCAGTGGCCCGTTCCAATAAAGCACCACAATCTAGTCAAAGCTTCTCTCAGTGTGGTTTTGCTGTGGATTATGCAATTGGTACCACAAAGGAAAGTGAAAGTGAAATGACATTGGTCTAAAGAGCTTTCTTTCAAGCTTGGAGAGAATCATGCTACCATTATATTAACGGAATTTACATAAAATGGAAACAATAAAATAATAGTTTGGCTAACTATTGATTACCTTAATCGGTAACACTTTACATGACAACCCGGTAACTACTAGCGGTACTAACGGTAGTAATTACAGTGGTAATAACTAGTTACAAATATCAATACAAATGGTAGTTCTTGTGTAATTAAAGTAGTTGTTAATAGTAACTCTGCTCAATAACTGCTAGGTAATTGCCTAGTAATTACTAGTAATAACTATCAATAAAAGTGGTAGTTCTTGGGTAATTAAAGTAGTTGTTAAGAGTAACTCAGCCCAATAACACCACTACCGTTATTACCAGGTAATTTACCTAGTAGTTACCGGGTTGTCATGTAAAGTGTTACCAATTAATCAGTGATTAAACTTTTATGACCCTCTAGCATTGCAATATTGTAACTGTCTGTTTGTAAAGTTGTACCTGTATGTTTTAAAAAAAGGAAAACAAGGGTGATTTGTCTTTAGGCTGTGTTTATAGAGGACTGAACTGAACTGAACTGTTTTGCATAGAGCGCTATCTCCAGAGCAAAATTGACCTGTTAATGATGTAGCCCTATAACTACAGCATTTACACCAAGACTTCAATAATGCATTTACCATCCTTACTGTTTACTATTTACTAATTAATCCTTTATAACAAAGCATTTAATTTGACAATAGACTTAAAGGCACACTGCGTAACATTTTGGACTATACCGTTGCCATCAGTACAAAACTTGCTCCCAATGACCGGCTCAACACAGAAAATGCTATAACTGCAGTGGGTAATCAAAGAATGGATTTGGATGAGAACTTAACTGGTTTAAATCTCAAATTCTGCTGACTTTAGTCAACATCTCCATGGAGACGAGCTGGAGACGTACCCACTCCCGGTAAAGTTACAGTCATGTCTTAGGAGAGGTGAGCCACTCACAGCAAAAGCACATGTGTGTGTGTTCATTTATGAGGTGTTCTTCAATTATGAAAATATCTGTCATAAAATAAATGCTTGTATTTCAATTTAATTTATTGGGTAAAATTGTGGCTTTAAGAAAAAGATTATATTAAATGGCAAGTGATAAAATATGAGGACTATTGTCATAGCAATTCAAAGCAAAAGTTTCTGCTTTGGATCATGAAAAGATAATGTCCCTAACAAGAAAGTCATGTGACTGAAACCCATCTATAGGCCTACATCTTTATTTAGGCTCTGATAAAATACCAAGTACTGGTATAGATAAAGAACTTTTCTCTTCCATGGAAAGCTCAAATACTGAGAGCTTACACAAAGAACAACACTGTACCCACTGTACTGGTCGCACCGGGGCAACCAAGCACAATATATAGTTGCACCTACATCTTTATGTGCCTGTGCACCCTATTAGTCACACTCAGACAGCAATAGTTAAAAGCAGCAACAGTTTTAGCATGAATACCACTTTTGAAGTAGCAGCAATGAAGGTTGAGGAAAAATGTAGTATTCTCAGTTAATCGCTATTAAACATGTAATTATGGACGCAATGAGCAAATCATAAAGACTGTAATTATTTAGGAAATATAACTTAATCAGCTGAGAAGTAATGACTATTTTATTGTTTGTTTATTTGGTTGGGACAGTGCAAGTAATGAACACACATAGGACTTATGCATGTAAACACGCCATGCTGCGGGGGTTAATTTGCGGCGCCACTGTGTCTCCATGATGTTCTTTATGTCCCGAATCTGTGACCCTGTAGTTTTGTTTAGAGGTATCTATTTCAATCTTCCCTCAAATGTTAATGCACCATGACATGTTTGAAATGTGCACAACTGAATCTTGATTTAAAATATACACACACAGCAAATACTATCAGCAGCGGCAGCTTATACTGCATACTATCGCTTTCTTATTCTGATAATGAAGAAAATGGAGTGAAAAGTTCCCCAAAAAAACAAAGGTGCCACCTGCGTCTCTGTGAATCCCCTGCTAAAATCTGGCGTGTCAGTTTGGGTTTTAAGTTTCCACTTGAGCTGCTCCACAATAGCCGTGGCTATAGTTACTGGTGGAGAGTCTGTCCTGCCTTGTTTGCTATGTGATCTGTCACTTCCAAAAGAGGACAGGCTGTGGTGTGTTTAGGTTAACTGTGCTGTGAGGGTATTGTGCGTTTTGGACGGCTTCCAACACATCAGCCAAAGAGTGCCAAGAGCGATCGCAACTTTAGAGCATCGTGCCTTCTGATCTGTCAAACAACACCAATGGAAATAAGATGATTCTTCACGTAACTTTAACAATATGAAACAACTTATTCTGAGCGTTAGGGATATAAATCATGTCATGACTTTGACTATACTGCAATTATTAGAAGGGCAACGCCAGCAGAAGAAATTTAGAGAGGCGTTAGAGAAGGGTGCGGTATGTATTATGTCACTGGAGCTTCATTTGCCAAGGAATGTGTCACAGATGGTGTAATCTGAGACAGTAACTGCACTGCCGGCAATCTACGAGGCCGTTTTTACTACATTATTTATCTTGAAGTAGGAATGCAATCGGAATAAGGTGGTTTTCGATGAACATTTTAGAGAATGTCACTGATGGATGAAGAAATACATGAATTGAACTGAGACATTCTTGGTATGAAATCAGAACATTATGTGTGACTCCGTGATTTGTTGCCAGATGGAAAATACTGGCATTGATATCTGGCAATAAAGGAAAGGAAGTAAGTTTTTTTTTCTATTGTGCTTTTCACAGACGAGTTACTCAAAGCCTTGTAAAACGAACAACTATTCTTTCACTTTGGTGGTAAGCTATGTATGGAGCCTCAGCTGCCCTAGGGTTTACTGCCATTGTGTGCCATCATCAATCCCTCTGACCAGCACCAAACACTCACACACAAATTACCTGAGTTACACTACACACGGTCTCCCATCCTGTTATCAACCAGAGTCAGACATCCAGGCCCAACCATACTTAGCTTCTGAGACGAGATGCTATGGCCTAAAGTAAGAGACAATGAGTAAAGCATTTACAGCTTTACTAATGGAAAAAAATCCCACATTTTCAACATTGAGAGTCCATACGCGTGTCCTCTCTCCAGGTCATTTTAGTTTTCCAAACAACTCAAGCACAAGTTAAGTAGCTACTTATAATACTACTTGAGTGTCTTTTGAGTGAACCTGAGTTGCTATCCACCAGAAACACAACAGAGGTGTGTGGTAATCAGCGCTATGAAAATAAATTCTAAGATTATTTTAAGAGAGCACACCTGCTTCTGCTTGGCATCCAAAATCCCAGCTCACTCCCACTGGCACAGCCTGGACCTGACCACTGGAGCCGTTACATATTCATAAACACGGGGCACTGATCTGAAACCTGGACTGATGGTCAAAGAGTCTCTCCCTCTTTGCCCTGGTCAGCTCTGCCAACTCTCGACTCGCCCCACTTTCTCCTCATGGATGTTTACAAACACAGACCACAGGAATCTAACCGATGAGCCAAAACCAGCAGAAAGAGAGAGAGGGGCTGTGACTTAGCAGCTGATCACAATCATGTTTGGATCAAGCACGTTTCAAAGTGGGCAAGTCTCTTTGTCGCTCTTGACATCTGCGCGCTGTAGTTGGGTTTACAACTTTGTCACTTATAAGGAAGTTCCCCGGGGCCGCACTGCAATCTCTGCCACTCATCCTTGACTTGAATGTGCATGGAGATCCAAGCGGTTCCATCAACTTAGCATGAACAAAACATTACGCCGTGACAACTCCCACTGGCACAAGACAAGCCTGTTTTTCTCTCACTCCACACACTAACACGAGGCCGGCTTCTCACACACTTAGGCATTTTGGACAGGAAGGGGGGGGCACAAATGGGATGGACAGAGGCATGTGTGTGCTTCATTCGTCCCAATGTGGACAGTTGAGAACTAAAGGGGGTGCATGGACTTTCTAACCACTTTAAAGAAGAACTAAGTAACTTGTTTACCTTAATAAATCCTTTTGGTAGCCCCTCTGGCGATAATACAAGTGTTGATGGGATGATCGGGGGGTCTTTCATCTCCCCCTGGTGTCTCTGTCCAGAAAACCACAATTGCAACTTTCCTGCCTCCGGGTCGGAGCCACCAATACACACTAATGGGATAAAAAGAAGAAGAAGCTAACAGGCTAACAGGCACAGCTAACTGCGGGCTAGCGCCACTTAAGCAATGTTTACAGCCAAGTTGGAGCAAAAAAAATTATCTCCTTTGTGTAATTGGATGTAAAATATCCCTCTCTCCCTTTGGCTTTTTTGTATTTACTCTCACGGCAATTAATGAGCAAAAAACCCCAACGACACCTACAGTGGCGCTTATGGCCTCTAGGGGCCTGAGTTACTTAGTTCTGCTTTAACCATTCGGAACAAGATTATCCTGACTGCCACACAGCCGTACTGTATTCTAGAGCAATGGACCTCAATGTTTTAACACCAAGAGCCTCAAAAAATATTTGACTTTCCGAGTACAATCTAATAATATTTGACATCTTTGACCTTCCAAATCCCACCAGGTCCTAAAAAGGACTTTAAAATAGATCTAAATTTAACAAACTTGTATCTAAACTGTGTTAACAATGAACTTTCTGTACCATGTACCACAATTTGAGAATCAGTGAGTAAAAGAAGACCAACTCCTCTGTGCTTAGTATAGATTCACTATAGAGACAGTATAGTGTAGTTAGGTATAGCAAGAATATCAATGCCTACGACACATTTATTGACCTGTAATACACCATACTTTGCATTCCAATATTACAGGATATAAAGCAACGGAGGAAATATAGGCTAGAGATTTGCATCCTACATACTGTTCTAGTCTTTACTTCAATCCAGATGATGAATGCCACGGAAAGGGGGGGGAAAAAAGAAGTTTTGGAGCGGGCCTCTGGTGACGTGCAGAGCCTGCAGGGCGGTGTTCACGGGCGGAGACAGCTACAGACTGGGGTGTGTAAGCCACATCTGGAATAGTAGCTACAGAGAAACAGTCCAGAGGAGCACAACTTTTTGGGACTTACTGCAACTCATCACTGCAACTCTCTCTTTTCCACGGAACCAAAGCTCCTGCTTTTGCCTTTCGTAAGTTGGACTACTTCTTTGGAACATTCCACATCCTAATTTGGTTCGTCGTTGTTTCCGTAACGCGCGGACGAACAGGACGTTCTTTTTTGGACCTAAACATCCAGTGTGGATCTTATATGGGCGTGTAAAGCAGCGGTGTGGTAGAAGCCGCCAGTTTGTAACGTAAAGTTGTGCTCGATTGGGTTCCACGCACCTTCGTTTGAAAAGAAAGTGCCCACTTGTGGCGCACGCATGGCGCCACTACGATGGGAATGTTTTTTTTTGTTTGTTTTTTTACGCCACAAATGAATCGGGTTTGTTTTCTAGCAGCATTCCCAGATCAGACAGACACGAATCGAAACGTATTATTCTTCCGCTTTCCATTTTCGGCATTACACACTTGAAAGTTTAGGATACTTGTGTTGGATTATTGTGTAGCCTATTCTTACACTTTTAAACGTTTATGTCTCACAAAGTGGCCTATTGGCTGGGCTTGAATGAATTAGCTTTTAAAGCGAAACCTTGATTTTGAATGCTGCGGGCACATCTAGAAGCATGTAGCCTTTAGCTTCCATTTGGAGTTCAACGTTTGAATGTAAGGTGATACTTTCACACTCAAGTAAACATTGCGGGCCTTTATTGAGTGGGCGGGTGGCGCCATCTGGTGTTCTGAAAGTGTCCTTTTTTTTTGCTCTGGGCCCTTGGGTCTGTGCTATATCATGAATGGACTCAGATGTATTCTTTCTTTTCTGCATTCAAGGTCTGCTTCAAAATGCTGTTAATTCTGCTTGGCGTGCTGGTCCTGCACCTTATCATCCTCATTCTCCTCATAGTATCCACAGCAGCCACTGTAAGTACGGGTGTTTTATTTGATTATTCTCCAATCTGTTGTAGCAAAAAAAGTAAAATCTTGCACATCTCAGGCATGGAAAGTTGGGGGAGACTCCAGCACAGATCTGTGGTACAACTGCATGGCAAGCAATGGAGGCGTCCACTGCAAAGCGGCCAGCAACGATGGTCTGTACCCCATGGCTCTGGCCTTCCTGGACATGTACAGATGTGTGTTTGGACTAACCGTGTTCTCCTGACCCTTAGATTGGATCCAGGCGGTGCAGGCCCTTATGATCTTGGCGGTCATCTTCTGCTTCTTCTCCCTCATCGCATTCCTCTTTCAACTCTTCAAACTGGTCAAGGGTGGACGCTTCTATTTCACCGCTATTTTCCAGATTTTGGCCAGTGAGTACAACTGTACAGTTCACACCCTTTTGGCTCTCATAGTGGGCAGGGTCTCACTCACTCGCTTTTACTTCCTGCTCTCTCCTAGGTCTTTTCGTGATGTGTGCGGCCATCATCTACACTGTGATGAGTCCGGATGACTCCATGGCCTACGGTTATGCCTACGTCCTCGCCTGGGTGGCCTTCCCCATGTCTCTGGTCAGCGGGTTCATTTATATTGTGCTGAGGAAGAAAGAATGAGAGCAACAGCCGCGGAGGGGAACAGGAAGAGGAGTGGGGGGAGGCGTTTGGGGACCCCTTTAGCAGAACACCGCACTGGGCCTACTGCCCACAGACCTTCGACTCACAGACGTCGTCAAAATTCAAATGGATTTCACATGGTCACTAACAATTGTACATAAGTGGGACACATTGTTTTGTAGTTGGTAAGCTGGCATCATCTGAGTTCACCATCAAGTGCCTTAAATTTCACACGTTTCAATTGTTGCTGAGGAATCGACTGGTGTTGCATGCTAAGTACCTTTTACATTTTTGGATACAACAGTACAGAGATGTACATAGTGTCTGTGGTTTTTAGACATATTTATAACATTGTAACATTGCAATTGTTTTGTACATAGTCTTGTCACGTTAACATTTGTCTAATTTGCTTTCTTATGTGATAGAGGTTGTCTTTCACAGATCATGCAGCTGTGCCAAAGAAATGATAATGCTTCCATTTACCAGATTTATCAAGTTTCTTAAATGGTCTTATTTTTGCGTTACTGTGTGTCCTTTTCTTAGTTAGAATGTTTTTACTGAAGGAAAAAAGAAAGTAAAAAATAGCATGTGTTGATACGCTCCTGAAGTTTTTATGTTTTTCTTTATAGTACTTGATATTTCAAAATATATGTTTTGAATTTCCTACTTATTTGTTGAACATGGTGCTTTTTTAAATCTGCATTTATTGAAATGTATAGCTTTGTTGTTATATTGTGTGTCATGCATTGTGATTAATTTGCATTGTACAAACCCAAGTTTGCGTTTTTGTCAGTATTCTTCTAAATAAACCATATGAAAATAATCTGTACGTTTCAAAGGCTATTATTTTACAATCTGCTTGATTTCACAATAGCACAGCCTCATTAACCCTTGTGCCCTGTAAAGGGTAATCTGCGTATCGGAGGGTATACTTGTTGCGATAACTTTTGTTGTGGTTTTTCAATTCCCATGAAAATTGGTACCGAGGTGTGTTTTTACATGTTTTTGAGTTTCATTCGGTTCTGATCAGTTTTGACGACGTGACAAGTTTTGTACTCTCTGGGAGTGTTTGGAAATCTGCGTACTTCTATTATAAACTCTTTTTTTGATCTACCATCTCTAAATCAAGGTGAAACTTATTTTTCCTGCAATTTCGATTTTTTATTTTCTAAACCCTTTACATTTTTTAAAAAATAAGGTAATTGTAAATTTTGCTCACTTTTAACCTCTTCCCTCACTTCCCCTATATTATAGCCCTATACCAGAACCAGGTAGTATTGGTTTATTCATGTCTAGAAACCAGACTTTTGTTGTTGTTGTTCTAAAATGGTTTGGTTGTGTTGTCAGTGAGCCCCCTTTGAGTCTGAATGATTGGAAGGAAAAAAAAGAGGACTCTTTAATGAAAACAATAAAAAAAATATTAGGAAATATTCATCTTTGACAATTGTATGGCAGTTCAAAGGTCGAAATACACAGCATGTACGAAACACTCCCGAAGGAGACATTTTTTTTTTTCAAATTGACTTTACACAAAAACAAATTTCATCTTCCTACTGAGTATCTGCACTGACAGGCCGGTCACACAAACAATAGCCATAAGTCGAAATAATAAGTTACTTTAGAATCATTGCATGTTATGTAAAATTGTTGTTGTTTGTTGGTAAACATTGGCATCTAAAGCATCGAAATGCACAGAATGTACAAAGCACTCCAAGTGGCGGCATAACGTTAACAGGGCACAAGGGTTAAGAGGTTTCTTGTCACATGCTTACTGAAATCTCGTAGGCATATTCTTTGAGTTGGATGGCCTAATGTTTACATAGTACATAAAAATTAGCAATATTTTTACGCATCTTGTATGCATATATTGGCACATCTTTCAGCAAAACTGGATTTCAGGTTGCTGCACTCTCGCAACCTGTCCACATGAGGGCGCAATAGCCACATTTGATAGTAAGTAGCAGCAGCAGCATCAGTAATAGTAATGGTATTAGTTATTATTAGTAGTAGTAGTAGTTGTAGTAGTAGTATGGGAGACCGGGTATGGTTGTAACATTGGGAGAGTTGTAACACCACCAATTCCACCATTCAGGGATAAGATAGGAGTCAAATGGACATATCAGTCCATGGTGATTGTCAAGGTTGTAAACAGGTTCATGCAGATTCTATTGAGAAAAAATTGATTTTGAGATAAGAAAGTAAATTTTTTGACCAAGACTACAGTATATTTTGTTTAGTGCCTATACTATTGTACATAAAACCAATGACTTACATTAGATTAAATTGTAGTTTCTCAGGCAAAATGTGATGCACATTTCCCCTGCTAATTTCAAACCATTATGCTGATACAGCTCGCTAAACAATGGCTGACAGGGCTACTTGATTTGAATACTTTTACAGAATGCCTAAACAGTGGAAAAGAAAGACTGACAGATTTGTGCCAGCTAATGCTTTTTTTAAAAAGCATCTGATGTGGTCAGAAAGAAGGGTAGGTCAGATCAGTTGCAAAGGCACATGTGATCTTCCATGTAAAACTGAACAGATACTGCAAAACCCAGCAGAAGCTGAGAGAGTGGAGTCCAGTGATCATCCCAGTGTAGATTACTGAAGCATCAAAAGAGTTTTCTCTGAGGTGCAGGAGGAAATGTTGACTGATTCTTTGACTCAGGCAGCAGACCTTTATTATGGACTGACTCCACATGAGGTTAAGCATAGAGAGAGAGAGAGAGAGAGAGAGAGAGAGAGAGAGAGAGAGAGAGAGAGAGAGAGAGATTGTTCTGGATTGTTCTTTTATTGAAATAATCTATTTGAACATATCACATGACGTGGCCTCCGTTTTTATTTCTTTTGTCTAACTGTTACGACTTACCCCAGCATGTGTTACAGCCTACCCCGGTAGTGGGGTAGATTGTAACAAAGGACCACCATGTATTTGACATCAACTCACGAGGTCTGTGATATCTTGCAGAGGTTTGAATTGGTGCCATTTGTAGTTAACAAATGTGGGTACTTTGTATACAAGTTTGAGAAGTCTAGTTAAAACAATTCAGTGCGTTACAGGTGCTGAAGCAAAAAGTGTTACAACCATACCCGGTGTCCCCTATTTCATCTTTTTGTCAAGTGTCGCCAGCGGACCAGTCCAAGTACCTGTGATTTGCCAGAGAAATAAATAAATAAATTAATTAATTAATAAATAACACAACAGTTAAACAAATACTTTGAAAATGTCGTTATTTACAGAACAGAGCCACTAGAGGGAGACTCCTACTCATACATATCATTTCTCCATTTAACGTCTCTTAATAAAGTTATGTAGTGGTTACACTAGCCCTAATTACTCAAAGCTCATTGACTACATTTTGAGCTTTTGAATGAGGTATAATATGTCCATACAAAGAGTAAGAATGTCAAACTTGAAGTTTTAGGCTAATTTATAATAGTTTTGATTTAAATAAACTATGTCCACATTCTATTCTGCAATTTTATTATCAGTGAATATTCTGTAAAACTTGAACTAATTCATGAATATTTATATTTTGATATTGTGTCACCTCACATTACCAATACAATCCGTTTTCATGAGCGAAATACCTGCCACAGCTCCCAACTACACTTAAAAACATAAGTCACTCCATCTTTATTAGTATTTCTGAATAGACAACCACACAGTGTCTTATACAAACAAAGGGTAACACATACAGACTTGGTCATCTCCTAAATTAGTTTATTATTTGGGTAGAAATCCAAAACACATTTCAGTCAGTCAGCTGTACAAATCATATAGGCTTTTTATTGTCTGATTTGAAATAATAGGGTGTTCCTGAGCATGTATGCAACCTTTGTTTGTGTCAAGAAAACCCAGGGGGCCAATAGCAACTCGATTTGAAATGTGGTTAATCCTCTGTGTCATTTATCACAGTTGGGTCAATAAGGACACACCAAACCACACATAGGTTTGGTTGCTGATCAACACAATTTGACATTACACCAATATCTCACATCCAAAGTCACCACCCAGTTTGACAATAAAACGTTCAACTAAACATAGCAATGTACATTTCTTCCCAATTGTTTGTATTGTAGAATGTATTGTCCCATTCAGGAGCAGTGGGCTATCCCCGTGCAGCACCTGGGGATCCAGATCTTGAGACAGGATCTTGATCAGGACTACCCAGCTGGAGGATTAGCCAACACTCTGCATGTATTGGATTGATGGGGCAGCCAAAGTGCCTGGACCAAAGGCAAGGCAAGTTTATTTGTAGAGCACAATTCATACACAAGGCAATTCAAAGTGCTTCACAGTTGCATAAAATTACAAGAAAACAGATAAAAACATCAACATAAAAATTAATAAATTACAGTAAAAGGCAAGAGTGCAGATAAAATACTTTCAGTTTTCATATGCAGAGCTGTTTTAGATTTTATTCTCTGAGTGACAGGAAGCCAGTGCAGAGACCGGAGCACTGGACTAATATGGTCGTATTTCCTGGTTCTTGTCAGGACTCGAGCAGCAGCGTTCTGGATGTACTGCAGCTCTAACAGCTCGTTTAGAAAGGCCAGTGAGCAGGCCGTTACAGTAGTCTAACCTGCTGGAGACAAATGCATGGATGAGTCTCTCTAAGTCTGGTTTTGACACTATTCCTCTGATCTTAGCAATGTTTTTCAGATGATAAGCTGATGATGTTATTGCTTTGATGTGACTGTTTAAGTTCAGGTCTGAGTCCATGATTACTCCTAGATTTATAACCTGATTTTTTTGGTTTTAGAGAGAGAGACTCAAGGTGACTGATAACACTTTGTCTTTGTGTCTGTGGGCCAAAAACAATGATCTCAGTTTTGTCTGAGTTTAGTTGGAGAAAGTTGTTTTCCATCCACAAACTGATCTGTTCGATGCAGTGACAGAGCGTATCTACAGGCCCCTGTTCACCTGCCGTCAGTGACACGTAGATCTGAGTGTCATCTGCGCAGTTGTGGTACGACACATTGTTGCTGTTTATTAGCTGACCAATGGAAGCATGTACAAGTTGAATAAGAGGGGTCCCAGGATTAATCCCTGGGGGACTTAAGGAAATTTTGTCTGAGACACAGTTGCCAATTTCGACAAAGTACGTCCTATCCTCCAGATAGGACTTGAACCAGTTTAGCGCAGTACCAGAGATTCCCACCCAGTTTTCTAACCTGTGAAGTAAGATCCTATGGTCCACTGTGTCAAAGGCAGCGCTCAGGTCCAGCAGAACTAAAACTGAGACCTTACCTGCGTTGGTGTTCATATGGATATCATTTGTCGCCTTGATCAGAGCTGTCTCAGTGCTGTGGCAGGGCCTAAATCCTGACTGGGAAGTATCAAACACATTGTTAGATAGGAGAAAGTAAGTGAGCTGTTGATATATTACTTTCTGTAGGACCTTTCCTAAGAATGGTAGGTTTGATATGGGCCGGTAGTTGTTCAGTATCTTGGGATCAAGGCTGCTCTTCTTTAGAAGAGGCTTAATGACTGCGGTTTTCAAAGCCTTTGGAAATGCTCCAGTCTCAAATGAGGTGTTAACTAACTGAACAAGTTGTGGTAACAAGATGGTCAGCACAGACAGGGAGAACAGCATCACTTTCTACAAATGCCAGTGTTAAAATCATATATGGCCTATATGAGTGTTGTGCTAATAAATTTGTAAAGGCATTGACTGTATTTTTCACATTTCTAGAGTAGTTTAACAGGCACTTAAAGGAACAGGCCACAGTTTTTCCATACTGAGATATGTTCTTACCTCTCCTCTATGGGGCCAAACGGGGGTGCTTTTCCACATATCCCCTTATCTAAATACGGTATAGTTACACGATAATTATAGTGACACAAAATTAAACATATTGATTTTCTAAGCGGATAAAAAAGGGGTACTTGTAAGGAGTAATAACCCCTTAGGAGCGCAGTAAAGTGAACTTTACTGCGCGGACGTTGAAGTGCTCCTCATGAGTAATTACGCCATATCGCCTTTGCTCTGCCCAATCCCGTCAGACCTTGGAAGCTAAGCAGGGAAGGGCCTGGTCCTTGGATGGGAGACCGTTTGGGAACATCAGGAAGCCTAGCGAATGTAGTGAGTGAGTGAGTGGTTGGTGGTGGTCGGAGGGGCCAATGGCGCAGACTTGTTGCTTCGCTTTTGTCAGTCTACCCCACGGCAGCTGTGGCTACAATAGTAGCTTACCGCCACAGAGTATGGAGTGAATGAATAATGCAATGTAAAGTGTCTTTGAGTGTCTGGAAAAGCGCTATATAAAACTGATGCATTATTATCATTATTATTACTCCTTTCTATCCGCATGTTTAATTTTGTGTAACTATACTTGGACAGTGTAACTACTCACGTAATCGTATTTAAGCCTGATGCTGCCTACCCCGGCTCTACATTCTCATCCTGCTCTGCCAGATGTCTGTTACTCACTGGCACAGCACAATTTAGCTGGTTTCTTGATCTATACTGTCTACCACATAAGAGCAAAATATTTTAGTGACATGCATTCGTGCTATCTGAATGAATTGCCATTGTAGACAGGGATAGAAAATACTTGGGGAGCTGGAGGTTGGGAATGTGCAGTGAGGCAGTGGTTGTGAAGGAGCCTGGACAATGGATCGGAGCCAGCTGATAGACTCTGAATGGGGCTAGTAGGGACTTCTGAAGAAACTCTCTTTTAGCCTTTGAGAATTGTCGCCTTTTTTATCTGCAGTATATGTCTCCCTCAACACACTTGGCCACCTTCAGATCCCAGTAAATGATATAGAAAACGTCCCAGCCCACTTTATTCAAGGCACATTTCCTCACGCTCATAAATCTAGCAGAAATCAAAGGCATTACTTTGGTATGGTCTCTCCAGTCCTTTTGTCTTGCTAATTCGCATTAGCGTGTGGCTGGCTGCCCGCTTTGACAGTGGGACAGGAGCTGGGTAAAGTTGCAGATGTGAAAAACCTGGGGGCACCTTTGACCTTCCACCCCTGCAGTTAAATCCTCGCATCCGCCTCAGAACGTGAACGAGAATCCCCAACCACAAAATAAGATAAATAGATGCAGATTCAATAAATGTAGTTATTTATTGAACATAACAGGCATTGACCAGATTAAGAACCTGTTGTGCACTTTAGCGCGACAGTGTTGAGATGTTAGAAACGGTTTTAGAAAGTCAGGAGAGAACAACTAATAATTTGAAAAGTGCACGCGCCCTCTCTCCTGGTCTTTAAACGACAACACAAATCAGGTATAGGGCCTTCAAGAACAAATTGTTGGTAAAAAAGCGACAAGTCAATTAATCTCTCAAACTGTCGAGGTTGAAAACTCAAACCAAGAGAGGAAGCAATAATCGGTCTAGAGCCAGATTTATTGATGACAGCAACCAGAAGTTCAAACTGTCAATTCAGAGGCTTTGTAACGTACATTCATCAACTCCCATGTCGTCTTTTTTGATGACAAAGTCCACAGATCCGTTTTATATGCTATGTGATGTGTACAATAAACATGCAATACATGATGTCTTGATGTTTGGTGCCACTAGTGAGATAGTCTGTCCTTGGCACATATTCTATCTGAAAGGTATACAAAGAGTTATTGTATCTATGTATCAACCTTTTCCAGTATCAGTTATGACGTATGGCCTAATTCTCTTTAGCTTACAGGAAAACAAAGTTTGCAATAAAACATGAGTAAAACAAATGAAAGGGACTAGATGCAAGTTGGTCATGTTATACTCACTACTACCACCTCAGGTCTTACGCAGAACTGCAGTCTCTATATTAAACTCGTGCATGACGGCAATTCGGACCCAAATGAACAGCTTTTTGAGTGACAGTGCAGGATTTCAGAGGCAGTTGTGGTGAATAGGTCTGGGCTCATGTAGGGGGGAGGAAAATACATAATTCTAACATTTTTAAACTCCGTATTGACCCTTTAAAGTCACCTTAACCGAGCACATTTTTTCCCCCCAATTCTAAAAGTTTCTTGAAAAAAGCGTCAAAATAGTGACGAAAACAAGACGTAAATGAGGATGAAAACGCACCAAAAAAGCATCAAAAGAGTGACAAAAAAACGCAAAAAAAATCAGACGAAAAAGTGACGACAACACGAGGAAAATCTTACACTGGCCTATTGGCTGTAAGCTATGGTCGAAAAGCTTTTCGATTTGGGTAAAGCTTGACTGGAGAAAATGTGCTCGGTTAAGGCGGGGGTTAAGAGGTAACTACCGGGTCACTAATGGGAAATATTGTCCATTTAACTAAGAAACGGCATCAGAATTATTTTATGTGTAATCAAAATGGATATTTTACATTTTTAAATCTCCATTGGTTGTTACAATACCTCTCCAAGCCAGCTTTTCTGCCCACTCCCTTCCAGACAAAAACTGGAGCTTGCTTATTTTATGTTATAATGTATGTTGGTATTACATGTACATTATTCTAGCAAAGGACTATGCCTATCTTTCAAATAACCCTGACACCAAGCTTTGAGGTGACCGTGCCGCGCTGAGACCTTCTAATCCAGTTCTGGCGGCTAACAAGTGGCTGAACACTGAGCATTTCTCCTCTAATTACACAACAGGCACGTCTCTGGTGTTTTCAGTCCGTGCACCAACTCAGCAAATGAAAGAGTAGAGTGACAGCGCAAGACACATCATTTTCGTACGCGGTTACATGCAGGGCAGGCTTATACATTTATGAGCTTCAGATGATACACTTTCCAATCCGAGTTAGGCGAGAGAAATATGCAGATAATTTAAGAGGAGCTGATAGCGTATACACACAGGCGGGCACAGAGTAAAGTGATCTGAAGCTGATAAGAGATTCTTGGCAATAGTTTTAATGTTGGAGAGGAAGTAATTAAAGATATGGCGGTAAACACAGATGTCCGTATAGGCCATGTATAGTATGTGGGGATTGGGAAATAGTAGGTTGGTAAATGGTGACCTGGTATTACATTTGGTAGCTTAGGTTTGTCTAACATGCATTTTATTTGCTATGAGTACTATCATTTTTGTTTCCATTATAAACAGAGAATTGGAATTATGCTTTGGGTATTTAAAAAAAAGATTACGTTGAAACATGTTTGTCCCTGAAGATACATTTTTGGCTTGAGACACAAAGAGCTGTGATGCACCAGCTGGCAATATACTGAAAGGCCTTTTTGCCATAGGCTGAGAGTTAACCACTAAGCCGCTGTTTATGCACGGGCCAAACAATCACATTGGGAAATACTTTTGATACTTCAAGTTTGGGAGTAAATGATCAATGCATTTATTTTGACTTAAAGTGTAAATCTTGCTATTGAAACAAATTAACCACAAAACACACACTCTTGTTTTATCCAGGCTTGGTACTGGCATGTCAAGTATGGGTTTGGTCGCAGTGACTGAATTTGAAAACTCCACAAAATATCACATGCTGTTCTGGACAAGCATTTTTAAACCCAGCTCCACCCACTACATCAAATTACTTTTCCTTTTTTTTTTTTTTTTTAAACTAACTAGCTGCCCTATGGACAGCCTGTCTGCAAGTGTAGCAGACAGGAATGTGATGTGTGCTGGCAGCCCGATTGAAGGATAGAGGTTGTGCCCCGATCAAGGGTCAAACTGAAGTAGCTGTGTTTTTTCAACCCCACTGACCCCACGCACTGAGGCCCATATCGGTCTGGACTGAACCAAGTTGGGGATAGGGGGGTAAGTCGGGGGCAGAGCGGTCCACTCACAGCGGTTTGAAGGGGGCACCTTTTTTGTCTTTGTTTGTCTCTGGCTTTGGGCGCCCTTCTCCTGTGACGGATGATTTGAGTGCTGGTGGTCACCCTTAGAAAACAATCCCCCACCCAAAGTTGCTATATAAGAGGAAGCCGATAGGAAAAGCAAAGGTGGACACAGACAGGTCAAAAATTTCCCCCATAATTTGGGAGGAAATTTCAAAGTTTTTAGCAAATCTGAGAGGATAGACATTCTATCTATGTCTGACAATAAAATGAAAAATTAAAACATATCTTTTGCTAACCAATGTCCAAAAAGCAGATTTATTGTACATGCCGCTAAATGCTCTTTCCATTGAACCAAAACCCCTACATTTCACAATAAGAAAAATAATAAATACATGTTTTTTTCTATCTGCACTGCGTAAGAGCTGTGTTTGGATCTATGTGAATCATTTTGTCCATGGCTCATACCGAACCTTAATAAGCATTATTTTATGTTTTACAAAAAAGAAAACAACTGATTGAATTCCCAAGTGGTTCAGAATGCCAAGGCCACCTCTGAGCATCATCCTCAAAACTTTGTTGAACCCTCATTTGTAAACGCACACTAATCCATATACTACGGAATAATGAGCAAAAATCATGGCAACGTCCCTCTAAACCTGAGCGGCCGTTCCTCGCTTGACATCAGGAGTGTTTATGCTGGACAGTGGACTGTGTTATGACCAGCCAAGAAAAGGCTTTTAAAATCTCTAAACTCGTAAAGACAGAGGGACTCCAGGCTGGAGGCTTATATCCAGCCGTTAACCCAGACGAAGAGGATGGGGGCGACGTTCGCCAATTTAGCCCTGGGACTGAGGTGAACAAGTTCTTCTGAAACATCTGCTAATCCAAATATTGACAATACTGTGTTTGTAAAGCCGAGCTGGAGGAAGTTTCCCAAAAGTGGTACTTCAGTAGTGTTACTTTAATAAAACATACAGGTTACTACAACCCCCAAAAATGCACGATAGGCGACATGCAAACGAGGGGCAACCTCCCACTCGCTTGTTACAGCTGCGTTTTTGGCTTATTTCTGTGAACTGCATTTGTGCTCCACATTGTTTTACTGGATACTTTTGTACGTCTTTCCCCTGTTTTTGTGGGGTTTAGTGTATATGTTTAACTGCCAAGAGTCCATAGTGGTCCTGAAGTAAGCAGATTTTTAAAAGTAAACAAATAGCTAGCTTATGAGCGAAAGACATTTTGCTTTGGAAACACTGAAGAGGCACCAATAGTTTGCAACCGCCACCACCCACTACTCCACTACAGAATAACTGCTACCACAATAGTATACCGCTACTACTGCTGCTGCTACTACTAGTATTTTGAACACACATGAGTTTCCCCTCTCCAAACTGAACACTGAATGCAACAATACGATTTAATAAGACCTCCAATCTTATCTTGGGTCATCAAATTGCGGCTTTATTCTGTCTAGAGATCATATAATGATTGCAATATAGTCCCTGCTCAATCAGCGCTTTATTGACAATCATATTAAATCAATTTATAATATCCGAAAATATAATTGAGACATCACACATATCAATTAACCACTCTCATAAACCAGTCTTCCCTGATTGCAATAAACCACCGCTCTGCCCTGAAGATGTGTCCTCTCTCCACGGTGCATTTTCCGTCAAGCTGCCTGTGGTAAACACGGCAATTAGCCCACTCCAGGCATGTTCATTCATATAGTGAGCTCTCGCCATTTCAACCCGTGACGGTGTTGAACAGAGAAACTGCCTCCGGACCAATGTGCAGCTGCGAACCCTGTAAATGTGTGTTTTGGAAAAGTAGAAAGTGGATTGCGGTTTAGGTAGAAAGCCATGATACTCGTTAGTACTTCAGGTAGGACACGCATACTCCCAACCCAGAAGTACCTCAATAGTTTCCTTGTAATGTTGTATGTGTATGGCGTGCATACCTTAGAACACGGTTGAAACATAGATGAGTTTATGCTATAGATTATGGCTCAAAATGAGTCCGCTAGAAGCCCCCTGCAGACGGAGAATTTCAATATGATGGTTTGATGTATTTTTTTTCTCCAGATCAGGTTATTGTTTACACTGACAGTAAAATACCATTTAAATCAATATTGCACATCAACAATAAATGTCTATAACTAACAATTAATGTATTTGATATAAAACCAAATCCTCTGTCTTAATAAATGTAAATCAATACAAGGTTTCAAAAGTAGTCACCAGGGCAAAGTTGTTTGGTCATGTTTACAATTTTTCCCGCCCTGGGACCGGCCTGACTCTTTTTATGCAGTGTTGCCCAGTTGGCGCACCTCTGACGGTGGCTGATCTAGCAATACCTCCATAAAAATAAGGAAAAGTCCGTTAATGCGTGTACATCACAAACAAGCGCTCAGAGACTTATAACTGTCTTCAATCACGTTTGTAAGAGCTTTCCTCACGCATTGATTCGCAGGAGCAACAAGGACACTGCAGCAGCTACACGCGTGTCCTTTGCCCTCTATTACCCACTGGTGCAATATACATCATAAATCTTATGGCAGGTAACCACTCTGTTTTTAAGACACGCGGAAGTAACAAGAACACATCACAGTAGAATATATCTGTTCATATTGGCATTTTTATTTCTGTTTAAATCATCTTTGTCCACTTAGTAGCTCTGTTATCCTTCCTCCACAGCTATAGCTTCTGGCCTTCTGAATCTCCTCCTACAGATCTCTCTGTAGATTTGAACATTCAAATTTATGGCGTTTGCTGCAAAATCCTTGACTCAGTTCAAACTCATGATGATCACACACATGTAAAAGGTAACAATTTAAAAGTTGCATTACCCTTTTGTGTTTCTTCGTTCTGATCTGACCAAAGAAAGGTCTAAGGTCAAGTATGGCCTGTTTGTTGCCCACTGTTATAATGGAGGAGTTGGATGTGTGCAGGCCTCGGTCAGCTTTTTGAAAGATTAATTGCTACAGACCAAGTTCTTATAATGTGGTACAGATACTGGGCTTTATTTCAGTCCCTTCATTAGTTGCTGCAGAGGAGAAGGGAGCAGAGGGTCTTTGAAAGAAGCTTAAGCTACAGCCTTCACTCAGAAGTTAAAATGAGGTACAATAACTCAGCGTAGTTCCCTTTAGCCGCAGTTGCCTGGTCACAACTAATGTCACTACCACCGTGTTTTATAGTTCACTTCAATCATTTACGATATTCATCACTTTTAAAGCTGGGGTACCTGGTTTTGCCATTTTCAAACAGTGAATGGAGGAGTTACTTGACAATAAACTGTTTGCTGCTGCCCCGACTTGTTTCTAGCTCTCACATCTTGGTTGTTCACATGAATTACTGCTTAACTACTTAATTCCACTTTAGCAACAGAAAATGGCTGCCTTTACAATATGGTGGGGAAACTAACGTGACTATAAGAATAAAAATCAGATACCTCAACTTAAATGCTGACATAGCACAACTGTTTCTAAACTAAAAGATTCTCCAGGTGTGAGATATGCATCATCAGATCTTTTGCTTATTATATACATCTAGCCTTCAACACCTTCAGGAGGACGAGCGTGTAGGTGTTCAGACAACACCATCTGGTTCAGCTCAGGGTGTGGAAAGGGGTTTAAGATCAGCATTTTCCCCCGAAGAACCTCCCGAGGAATAAACCAGACAAATCTGTTAAGTCTTTTGTAGGCCGAAGTATATAAAACTGCATCACGGCACCATGTGAGAAGAAGCCGATAAGGATTTATTTCAACATGATTGTGTAGAAGTGTAGATTGACAAACGCAGCAGCCTGTCATCTTTAGTGATATTAGTATAAATAATTGAATTAGCCTGGCTGTCTGTCCTCATGTAGAGCAAATCCGAAGCCCCAGAGCCATGGGTCAGTGGCTGGTGGGTCTGAATGAAGCAAAGATAATACAAATGTATAATGACATGCAGTGGACCTTTGGGACAGTGGTTGATCCTCACTGTGTGTTTTTGACCTGTGCTTGTCATAAAGGGCTGGCCTGGGAAGGGATGTGATCCAAGTATGACCCTCTACCAAACAATTAACAACATATCCACAATAAAGTAATATATATATATATATATATATTTACTTTTATTTGCATTGCTCCTCATTAAAAGCTAATTACATACTGGCATTGCTCTTGTGTACTCTTTTGAAGCCATTTGACCAGTGAGATTGTCGTCTGCATCTATTGTAACAAAAGTTCTGAAGCCAGTATCTTCTGTATTGATGAGAAATAAATAAACTAATCGTATTAATTATCTCCAGTGGTTCTCAAACTAAGTTCGACCTCATGAAATATTTGACCCTCCAAGTATCATCAAGCCTAGATCAAGATCAAATTAGGACTGAATCTCTAAAGTAAAAGTGAATAAAGGAATAGTAGATGACCTTGAGGCCACCTGAAGAAGCCCGAGTAGCCAGTGGTACACACAGCTTGAAAAACACTGCTCTATGCCGTTCATCCATAACTCCCCTGACACTTCCACTCGCAGGTACACGATCACGATAGATCATGCAGCTTCTCAAACAACACCAGGTTCATGGCGGGTGTTAATTTGAAGATCAGAATAAAGTCAAACAAATGATGTGTGAGGAAGAACACAGTCCTGAACGACCTAGATACCACCATCTCCTGGTGAAGTGCTAACGATTACTGCAACTCCACACAATGTACATACTGCAGTGTTTTCTGTCCTAGTTGAAAGACATCTGAAAAAGCGTTACTTGCCGTCCCCTCCTGATCAGGGAGTTGGGGTCAGGGGTTAGGATTATGATTAGGGTTAGGAGCGGCAAATGTGATGTAAGTTGTGATTTCACTCACACAGACTAACTGGAGGGTCTTAACTTTCAAATGCGTGCATATGCTTTGAGATTTGGATTTGCATAATTTCAAACCCTAACCCCAAAATGGCAGACAAAAGAACAAAAGAAGTACAAGATAAAAGGTAGAGCCTTGTAAACCAATATTTCCCCCCTCAGTGCAATAACTGCTGCTTCTTGTTCCATTAAAATGAAAAGAAAGTGAATAAGACGTCTTTCAGTTAACTGGCTCGACCTGCTGACAGCCTCTTAATCTATAGTTAAAAAGGCATAAAGGTGTTTCTGTGTGAGTGATAGCAATGGCCCAATACCATGGCAACATGTGGAATTCTACTACACAGAGCCGTGACGAATCAGGATCTTGATGTTCACAGTGGCTCAGTGGAGCAGGGGCGGGAGAGCAAGGACAGGGGCAACACACAGAGGAATGAAGCTTTAAGTATATAAGACCAACACTAAACAACAGCCGTCATATGGGTGTGATGTTTTTATATACGTATTCCTTAATTTGATGCCCGACGTCGGTGCAGCCGTTCCCCCCCTTATACAATCTATCCTTTCAAGTTATTTTAAATCAAGGGCTTTTGGACAGGTATAGACACAATGTTGAACAGATTAGCCATATTTAAAGGGCAGACAGACGACAGACTCCGCAACAGACAGTCCTCTGCGTAATCCTGCTGGGGCAGTCTCATATCCGCAACCTTTGAGTTCAAATGCTGGATTATGGAGGTGCCCCGGGTCCATGGAGAGCACCCACACCTCATTACAGAGAAAGCAGGGTATATGGGAAGTATGTCGGCTTCAGTCTGAACAGATTGGGATGGGACTTTATGGCTGTTGCATGCTGCCATCATCGGAAATCTGGTCCTCTGCTTTTGATCACTCAGGATTGTGGGACATCCGGGATCCTTCACCTAAACTGTCGGGATCTTAAACCGCGATATCTACCCGGTGGATTGTGGTTAGACGTGGAAGGCCAGAGAAACTTGTAAAACAATCCAGAAAACCTTAAACTGTAACTTTGCAAATTGCGTTAATTATTGTCATTTGTCATTTGGGATAAGACACATGGCAACTAAAAGTACCAGGCATCAGTGGAAAGAGCGCAAGGAGATCACAATCCTGACAACATGCCGCTAGAAATAATGAACAGATCGCTCCCACTGTTGAGGCAGTCTCCAGTTACGAGATGTTGAATCAACATGGACCTGATGCAAGGACCGTACATCTCTACTCTCTGGAGCAGTAGAATCAAAACCATGTCGCCATCAGTCAACGCTTCAAAAGCATCCTCCAAGTTGTGCACACAGCCTTTCATAAATGCGGATGAAGAAAATATGAACAATGTTTTATTCAAATGAGAACGAAGGGGTTTTGATTTAGTTAGTTTAGCAGCAGTAAAATAATGCGGCACAACATATCCTTAAATTGGTATCACAATTGATGTGGCCTCCATATAGCATGAGGCCACAAGATATTGCAAAATCATTTATGTTTGAGATATACTGACACATTCTTGCCAACATACAAAAATGCATGGAAACTTACAATGTGCAAAAGTTCAGTTTTAATTAATATCTTCCTATCCATCCATCCATTTTCTCCCACTTGTCCGTTGCCGGATCGTGGGGGCAGCCGCCGGAGCTGCCCAAATCACATTGCACCAGTCCCCTATGGCTCCTCCTGCAGGTGGTGGGTCCACGGAAAGACGGCCTCGTGGTTCCAAACGGGCCTGTTGGTCTCTCATAGGGGGTAATATCTTCCTAATTTAGTTCAATTTAACCTTATTTAGATCCTAAAGTAGATTTTGTTTAATCGTTTACATTTTGTGCTTAAATTAAATGGAACGTATTGGTTGAAAAATAGTTACTAAAATATTGCAATGATATTGTAATGGAAAAATGCAAAACACTTAGTCAAATATTGCCAACATTTCTAACATTTATAAAATGTACATCGCCCAAATTTGATATGAATATTTTATAGTTTTTAAAGATATTTCATTTTTCTAAAACACTTTTCAAAATGAAGTTTAGAATAAAAAATGTTTTAGAACTGTATCAACACGCTAATTTTTGTTGATATACATTTAAAGTAGCATTAGGTGCATTTCCTCAGGTTCATTTCACACCAGCTCAAAGCTCAGAACGTGCATTAGATACAGTGTGAGATATATCTTTGTCAGCACATGCGCCATCTTCAAATCTAGTGCCTTGGATTAATGACAGCCTGTACAATAGGATTAGGATTAGGGATTGACAATGTGCATGAAGATTAGGGGCGAGGAAGAAGGCAATTGTCCTAATGACCTATAAGGAAAAGGCATATCTCCAGATGACTCAATGGCCACTTAATAAGTAAAGTATTAGTTATTTTTTAGATTTGGAGCCTACTGTAGTGACTGGAAAAATAACCAGACTCAATTGTGACATACAACTTCTTCTCTTTACATTGTGCCAATAAGAGCAATAATATCTAACGGAAAGTCATACACTTGTACAATGACCCTTGTGCTCCGCATTTGACCCTTCTCCAGATATTGAGTCAGGCTAAACCTATTGTGCATGTTTTGGGTCAATGGAGGGAACCAGTGCACTCGGAAAAGAAATGGGGAGAACATGCAAACACCACCCATAACGATTGTTTTCCCTTTTTTTTTATTTACATGTACTCCAACCCGTTTTGTTATTGTATACAATCTCACCTCCTCCACCAAAGTGAATGCCGTGTGTGCTGTGCCGTTTGACACTCGGGGCATGCCAGGTGTTTGGATTGTCTTTCTGAGCCTACGAACAAAAGCCGCCACCATCAGAGATTTACCTGCAGGCTTGTGTGTAAAAATAAATAATAATGATTCAACAACTGTTAAGTGCAACCCAGCAATTACAGTACCTCTCCCCCCTCTCTCCATGGCAGTGATTGCAATGAGAGCTGCTGCTTCCTGATCCGAGCGTGCCAACGGGAAGATTCTTGCCTCACCTTCTTACACAGGCCCCAGGTAAACGCTGCATTAAATACGGGTTGTTTGTTAATAGAGGGGAGAGATTTATATGTTATTTGCGCCATAACCTTTGCAGCAGGCGAATGAACAAGTGGAGGCTTAAGAGAGGGATAAGAGTTTTATGTAATGCTTTGTTGTCCACACAGAAACCTAAATTAGACTTAAGAATCTTCGGTAGCTTGAAGGCCAGAGTGTCAACAGGCTGTATTCATACAGCCTGTTGTATTCATACAGTTGTATTCATGTTGTCTTATGTATGATAAGACAGTATATACTTATAGAATATACTGACCTTTTATGTATTGAATAAGTTAAAAAAGACAGTCAGAAGCAGATGTAGTGATATGTTTCTTGTGGTGGGCTGTGCACAAAGTGTACAAAGTGGGCTTTGTAACAGTAGTGGAGGAGCAACCTTGTTTTAGGATGTTTTGGGAGAATTTCTAGCGGGGCGCCTAAATATTGTCCTAGTGCAGCTAAATAAACCCCCCAAATATATATATATATATATTTTAAGTAACATTGTTTGAATATTTAATAAAACACTTGAGTAAAGATTTCAACTGCTGTTTTGAGGCATATTTCCCTTTATTCATGTGTCTCCCTGAAATGAAAGCTGCTTGCTTCCCTGTATAAGATGAAACGAGATATTTTGTTGTTTGCATGGGTCATGGCAACCACGAGCCCCAAACGACAGAAAAACAGCACAGAGCTAATTAGCTTGTTAGCTCAGTGATGCAACAACTCAAGCTGGTTGATCACACGGTGCTCCGCCCCTCCCTACAGGGGTCCCAGAGGCCAACACAAGAAATAGAAAGCCAGATTTAGTCCATTGGTCACTTTTAATTTGTATACAAATGACAAGTATGTATTTGAAATGTCACCTGCTTTTGTGTTTTGGTAATTCAGCAAACATAAAGGGAATAATCAGTGATTAGCTTGAGTTTATTTATTCACTTATTTGGTCGGGACAGTGCATGTTAATGAACATACATGGGGCTCATGCATTGTAGCCGTGGGCTAATTTGCATCCGTTGTCCCACACTCTCACTCGCAAGCTCTCATTCATCCTGGCCTATTGTACATGTTTTAGTGGTAGGGGAAACGCAGACATGGGGAGAACATGTGAACTCCACACAGAAAGACCCCGTCCAAGTGGGAATTGAACCCAGGACCTCCTAGCTGTGAAGCACAAGCGCTAACCACTGCGCCACCATGAGTCTGGCCTAGTTTTGTCAAAGCAACAACAATGAAAATGTGGACAATGGACAAAATTCAACCACATTGTTCCCTTTATTGCAACTTAATAATTCAAAGTAAATTAAACTGAACAATCTTTAAAAAATAAAAATAAAAAATAAAAAAGGGTGGATCTGAGACAGTGCTACAGGAAGTCGCTTGGCAGTCCCTGAAGTCCAGGGACTGCCAAGCAGTCCAAGAAATAGTCTTTTCATAAATGTGTGACTTTAAATAATTCTTCTTTAAAAGCAACTATGAATCGCAAAAGTAATATTCTGTACCACATCGTAAACAAGGCCGTTTTGATATTGTTTCCAATCTGATCCAAAACAAAGTTAGCTGCCAATACTGAGTATCAGTTCAATACCGTATATATATATATATGTGACAAAGAGAGTCCGTGCTCTAAGTCACTGCACTGTACGATTCTAGTTTTTCTTCCTCACTAACAATTATGTGACGGCATCAAAGAGATATTTGCAGAGCCGTCACAGGCAGTCATAGCTCCCCACAGTGAAAATCAGAGAAATATGTGTCTGGCACTGGGCCCTTAATAACCAGTTAACCAAAACAATGCATTAGGAATGAACCTTATCGTATTATGCCTGAAGTTTCCTCCGGGCACAACCATAAACTTGCAAGCATTAAAAGATCTTCATGTTTTATTGCGGCGTTCTGGAGAGGAAAGCGGTGCCATCACTCAGCCCTAATTGACACAATGAGGAGCTATTACTGTATTGATTCACCTGTGTAGTGGCTCTGGATCAGATGGGACCCGTATTGACCTGCCTAAGTGCTTACATAGACCTCGCAGGGTCACGCTCATGTTAAGGGGAAATTACCAGCTGCTTGCCTTGTTGGATCTTCTTTGCTTCCAGCACGACAGTCAAGCAACGTGATCAAGCAAATGAAGTTACAAGAAACAAAAGAGCATGCAACTTCTTAGCGATCCAAGAGGTAATCCAGAGGTTATTCTAGGGTATAAATCTTTCTTGGCTTGGTCATTTCTTACTCTCAAAAATAACCACATTTAAGGTCAATGCATATTTGATTGGGGATTTTGCATTCTGCCATTCGTCTTGTTTTCTAAGGTAACATATCGAAGCAATCATAGGCGTTAAGTGGAACAAACTCTAGGCAGTTTTGGAAATATTAACTGTTCTCCGATACATCCCTGACAACTAAGTAACAAATCAAGTAAATGTGCCATGCCGTCTTTAAAGATGCATACTCGAAAATCATAATAACTAACTCCTTGGACAACAACAAGCAAGCTGCCACTGGAATATGAATGAAAACAGCCAAAGATCAGCGTCACCCGTTGCTCAAATGTCATAAGACGAATAGTGGACAGACAGCAGAGTGACTTCACAATAAATTATCATAAAATAGATTTCTCAACTTTTTACATATTACCCAATACTGTACATTATAAAATCTCATTCATAAAAATAAGTATGACACATATATTTGTTTAGTCCCAGCCAAAGTTGTGGCCGGTCATCTCATAAAACTTCATATTGTACGGTTTGTAAAAGTCCCGCAGCTTCTGCACAACGCCGGGGTCAATGTTCGGATGAGTCCTGCCTTTGGTTTTGCCCAGACAGTGCGGTTTGCTGGTGCTGTCCGGTCTCTTGAGGCAAGGGAATCCCTTTGCCGGGTTGAAGTGGAAGTATTTTTCATCCACAGCCCTTTTAAGTCCGAGGAAGTCCTGCACCCGCCCCATTTCGCCCGCGGGGTCCGTGATGAGTCGCTCCCCGCTGACGAACAACAACTGCTCCAGGGGGAAATACTGTAGCCAACGCTCCAAGTGCTTAGCGTACATCCCGATCTGCACAGCGCTCCACGAGGCGTCTATCTGACAGGAGGACATGTTTTTAAAGGTGAGGCTCTCGAAAGATGGGATGTCCGGTTTCTTGGAGCGAGTCTGAGTGTAGTCCGAGATGACCCGAGTAACCGGGTCCCGGACCACGATGATGAGTTTAGTGTCTTGGGACATGTTATAGATCCGAGAGGGCACGTCCTTGGTCACGTAGTAACTGGGGGTCTTCTCCATAGTGAGCTGGCCGTCCAGTGACTTTGGCATCAAGTCCCTGAAAATACAGGATTTAAACAAGTTAAAGAGCAGGCAGAATCAAGAATGATTCAACAGCTTTACCCAATGACAGCAAAGTTGTTACATTTGAATCGCTTAGTACAATGTTGTGGGAGTGTACAATTAGATGCGCTGTAATCAAATCCCAATTGAAACTATGGTCAATTTCAATCTGCACGGTGCTTTTCAATCAGTCTACAAACGTTTCTGTGGCAGTGAAGCACATGAGTGTTGTTTAACATTAGATATAGTTCGAAACTCCCAGCTTGTGAACCATGTCAGTAAATAGAGTTTTGTAATAAAAAAAAATCGCATAAAAGGTTCTCGTGAGATTTGATAAAGAATCTTTTCAAACACACAGAGAATGGTAACGCTCTATTCCTTCCTCAAAAAAAAAAGAAAAGAAGAAAAGTTAGATGTTGACTTCTCAGACAAAAATGTTTTCATCCAGCCAAAAGCTAACATAGAGACCAATTATGCCTCCCTGATTATCACATTCCAAGCACTGGCACTCCCCTCTCTGTCCTATGTGACATTCGCTAGGGCTTCAACCGCACCTGACGTGAAAGGGAAGAGCAGGAGAGACCCATCAATCACAAACCTAAGCCCGCTCCAAATTCAAAGCCGCAAGGAGCACATTCATCTCG
Source organism: Proterorhinus semilunaris (assembly GCA_021464625.1). Classification (NCBI taxonomy): domain Eukaryota; kingdom Metazoa; phylum Chordata; class Actinopteri; order Gobiiformes; family Gobiidae; genus Proterorhinus; species Proterorhinus semilunaris. Next base: position 18,355,807 of record CM038352.1, on the reverse strand, counting down.
CAGACTGTTTATAATCTACAGAAAATCCACCCTCAATCCCGCACACCTTTTAATACAATATTCAAAGCCACGGGTTAGCAGTGAATGGGATTTTTACAAAGTATGAGACAATTTACACATCATCACGGACAAACTGGAGTATCTGGAGGGGCAGAGCCGCAGAAACAACTTGGTATTTGAGGGAGTGTTGGAGTCGCCTGGGGAGACCTGGGCCGACGCCGAGGAAAAGGTGAAAGAAATACTGAAGGAGAAGCTACAGCTACAGCACGCGGTGGAGGTGGAGAGGGCTCACCGCGTAGGGAAACACGACGGCGGGAGAGACTGGCCGAGACCCATCATCGCCAGACTACTGAGGTGGAAGGACCGTGAGGAAATCTTGCAGCGCGCCAAACGACTCAAAGGCACAAAAATCTTCATTAACGAGGACTACACCGAATCAATAAAAAGAAAACGTAAAGAACTGATGCCGGAGCTGAGAGCTGCACGAGAAAGGGGGGAGATCGCCTTCTTGAGATATGATAAACTCATTATACGTCCACGCAGCAGTACACCACATCCAGTATAAACACCGAGAAAAACGTATGGATTTTGGTATGTAAAAGCACATAATTTCACATGTCTAGTAATACATACAGTTCTATAGGAAGCACCGACTTGGACTTTTCAATAAGGAGAATTGCTGAAGCAAACTCCCAGGATTTTACATTCTCTCAATACGACCTACAGAACACTGAGATCGACATCGACCCGGAAAATAACTTCTTTTCTAGAGCTACCAATGACTGTCAATATTACACAGAGGATCTGTACAATAGTAAACTTAAGAACATTAAGGCATTCACTGTAATCCACTTCAATAGTCGAAGCCTCTATGCAAACTTTGACCACATCAAAAGCTTCTTAAAACAGTTTTCCACACCATTCAGTGTCATTTTAATCACAGAAACATGGATCAATAATGACAGAGAATTTGAGTTTTCTATTGAGGGTTATGAATTTATAAGTATGAACAGAAGGAACAAGCATGGAGGGGGCGTAGCTATGTTTATAGACTCCAACTATAGTTATAAAGTAATGGAAAATAAGACAATGGTGGTGGATGATACACTTGAATGCCTTACTGTAGAGATTACAAGACAAAAAAAGAAAAATATTATTGTGAGTTCTATTTATAGAACACCTGGCTCTGATATAGATGTTTTTTCTAAGTGGATGGAGGAGCACTTTTCAGGATTAAATCATAAAGTCATGTTTGTGGGGGGAGACCTCAACATCGATCTGTTAAACCCATATAAACATAAAAAGACGGACGAATTTATAAATACTTTATTCAGTATAGGTCTGTTTCCTCTAATAACCAAACCTAGTAGAATTACAACCCATAGTGCCACCTTGATTGATAACATTTTCTCAAATGAAATAGAAAGTGATACAGTCAGCGGGTTAATGATAAATGATATTAGTGATCACCTTCCAGTTTTCGTTTTGTATAAAAATGGATATGTAAAAGATGAAGAGGAAAACAAGTATTGGTATAGAAGGATAAAAACAGAGAAAACTATTGATGCATTTAAAAAGGAGCTTTTAGCTCAAGACTGGAGTATTGTGTACAGAGAGAATGACACGAATATGGCTTATGATGAGTTTACGCAAGTATTTCAAAAGGTATACGACAAAAACTGCCCAATAAAGAAATACAGTAAAAACAGAAAGTGTAAAGAAACACCATGGATGTCTAAGGGTTTACTAAATGCTTGCAAGAAAAAAAATAATCTTTACAAAAACTTTATAAATAACAAAACAAAAGAAGCTGAGGATAAATATAAGAAATATAAAAATAAACTGACAGGTATCATTAGAAAATGTAAACAGGATTATTATAATACATTGTTAGATAGCAATAAGAATAATATTAAAGGTTTATGGAACATCTTAAATAGTATAATTAGAAATAAACCAAGAACGATTAATTATCCAAAACATTTCAAAGATGAGGATAACACGTTAAATAATATGAATGAAGTCGTCGAAACATTTAATAAATTCTTTGTAGATGTTGGACCGAACCTTGCTGCAAAAATTGCAAACGTTGAGAATTATAATTGTGATCTGATAGAAGCAAATCCTATGTCCCTGTTCCTCAAACCTGTGGAGGAAAAGGAGATACTGGACATTGTTAAAGGGTGTAAAAATAAAACCTCGACAGACATGACATGGACATGAAAACTTTAAAAACTGTTATTGAAAGTATCTCTAAGCCGTTAACTTACATCTGTAACTTATCGTTACAAACTGGACAATTTCCTGATGGTATGAAAGTAGCAAAGGTGATTCCTCTGTTCAAAGCAGGAGATAAACATCTCTTTACAAACTATAGGCCTGTTTCCCTTTTACCGCAATTCTCTAAAATCTTAGAAAAAGTTTTTAACTCTAGACTTGACGGCTTTATCGAAAAGTGTAATTTACTCTCGGACAATCAGTTTGGTTTCAGGAACAATCACTCAACCTCACACGCGCTCTTTGATATAACTGAAGAAATAACTAATGCTGTAGATAACAAGAAATATGCAATAGGGTTATTTATTGACCTGAGTAAAGCGTTTGATACAATAAACTATGATATATTAATTAATAAACTAGAACATTATGGGATTAGGGGGGTAGCTCTACAGTGGGTTACCAGTTACTTAAAAAATAGAAAACAATGTGTGAAAATCGGTGATTATCAGTCGAGTTGTCGACAAATTGTCTGTGGTTTACCTCAAGGTTCTATTCTGGGCCCAAAATTGTTTAATATGTATATTAATGATATTTGTAACACATCTGAAGTACTTAAATTTATCTTGTTTGCTGACGATACAAATATGTTTGCATCAGGAGACGACTTACAGCAGCTGTGTCGGATTGTAAACTTGGAACTCAAAAGTGTCAATAAGTGGTTCAAACAAAATAAATTATCTCTAAATCCGAGTAAAAGCAAAATGATGATATTTGGCAACTGTAACTCCAATGCTCAGGAAGCAATTCAGATAGAGGGTGTTGTTATCGAGCAAGTGCATGAAATCAAATTCCTTGGTGTGATTATAGATGACAGAATTACTTGGAAATCTCACATTAAATATATATCTACGAAAATTTCTAGAAGCATTTCAGTAATAGCAAAAGCAAAGCACATTTTAAACATCAAAGCTCTACATACCTTATACTGTTCTCTGATTTTGCCCTACTTATATTATTGTACTGTGGTTTGGGGTAGTACTTATAAAAACACAGTTAAACCAATAATATTGTTGCAAAAAAGAGCTATCCGAGTAATTCATAAAGTTGGGTTTTTGGACCACACAAACTCATTATTTTTAAAATCAAAGATCATGAAGTTTTGTGACATTGTTGAGTTCCAAACTGTTCAAATGTTATTCAAAGCAAGGTATAAATTGTTACCAAACCAAATACAAAGAAGGTTCCAAGAACGTACTGGTTGTTATGAATTACGTGATGAATTAAACTTTAGGATTCAGAAACATAGCACAACTTTGAAAAGTTTTAGTCCAACAGTTAATGGTGTACAATTGTGGAATAAACTGGAGATGGAATTGAAACTATGTCCAAACATCAACCTGTTCAAATATAAATACAAACAAAAGACTTTTGAAATATACAGACAAGAAGAAATGCGTTGCCACTAGGGGGAGCAGTAGGATCAATTATGTGTATTGTTCCTCTATAATCTGGAAGAGTGTTGCTGCTTGGAACGGTTGTCATTCTATTGCTCAAATTCACAAACGGAGAATTAGGGTTGGCAGGTTATGGATCTGTTGAGAGGGACCCTCCCAACGGGCTCTAAACCTCGTCTTTTAATGCACCACTCAGCATAGGAACATCATCTACAAATCAGCTGTTAGGGGGTTTGTTGAAGGGGAGTTACTGCTCTCTTCAACTGGCTCACTCTCTGGCATTTTAATGCACCACACTATGCAGGGCTACAGCATACTTCACATATAACTCAATTAAATAAATATATAATAATGATGATGATAATTAAACCCAAATTAAAATTATACTGAGAATGGTAATGACAACTGGAAAGTATCAAGATCTCAAATTATAATATCTATTAATGTACCTTTATACCATAAAAGTAACTCTGTAATCACGGGTAAAAATATGCAAGCAATATATTAAGTAACACATTTTTTTGACTTACTTTGTTCTAGACATCGTATATGAAACTAGATTGTTGTTGTAGCTGTGCGTTGGTTTAATTAATTATATAAAGAGTTTATATATTTTTGTTGTTTGTTGTAAGTTGGTCTGTATGAATGTAGCTGCTTGAAATGTTTTGAAATGTTCTTTTTTTATGTATTGCACTTGGGGGTGGGGGCTCATAAGCTTTTTGCTTCAGCCCACTCCTTTTGAGCACAATGTGTATTGCTCAAATAAACAAATAAACTAAATGGGCAGCGTAATGCATCTAACTGTCACGCCAAAATATGTACGCCTGCTAACTGTGCCATTTTGTTGTCAGTCAAGATGCCAATATATGGAGAGCATTCCCTTGAAGGAAAAAAAAAACATAGAAACTAGTGCTTATCCTTTGTGACTACGGGTGGCTGCTGTTGTCGTTATAACTGCAGCGGTGACTGGATAATGGCTATAGTAAGTCAAGGGGGATTAGGAGTAAGCCACCGGAGTATTATAGGGGCTGGTCGCCTGGTTGGTTGGGAACTGCGGGCTGTGGATGAGGCGTCTCTGGAGACAGGAGAAAGTGCAGGAGTCAATGCTTCGACAAGGAGAGTCAATGTTAATGCAGGGAATAGAGAAGATGTATGGTTCTGTCAAATAACTGTTTCATACAATACAAACACGTGCAGCAAAAAATTCTGGAGTAATAGCAGTTTATATGGTGACAGGCCGAGAACGGTCTGCTGGACATTTCACACACAAAAATAAAATAAATACAAACATGTATTTGATTACAGTTGTTTTTACTGTGATTTTTTTCCTTTTCTCTAAAACTGTTGTCTTCACTGTCTTTACTCGCCTCTGCATTGGTCTCGATGGGTTTCCTCCGGTTTCCCCAAATAAACCAAAAACATGCACAATAGGTTGATTGTACAGCCAGGTGATTCTGTGCATCAGCCTGACTCAATATCTGGAGATAGGTCTCTGGAAGCTGCACTGCGGTTACCCACAGCTCCTTAGGATGGGCCAAAATCAGAGGGCAAGTACACCTTAACCGTGACTGGTAGCCAAAGTTTCTCAAATGCCTCATTTATTAATCCATTTCCAAATAGCATTGCCTCGGTCTGGTTGAACCCCATCCATCCATCCATCCATTTTCTTCCGCTTTATCCGGGGCCGGGTCGCGGGGGCAGCAGTCTCAGCAGAGATGCCCAGACTTCCCGATCCACGCACACCTCCTCCAGCTGTTCTGGGGGGACCCCGAGGCGACACCAGGCCAGCTCGGAGACATAGCCATAGGTCTGGTTGAACATTAGGAGTATATTTGTTTTGTATCAGTTTAGGTACTTATGGATCAACCCGTATCCTAATGACACTTGGTCATCCTTAGTCAGAAAACTATAATATACTATAATTGTTTACACCAGGGGTCCCCAACGTTTTTACTTGAGCTGTTTTTATATTACAAAAATGGCAAAGAGCGACTTATGGCCCCTTTAAAGAAAATGACTTGAGACTGTTTATGCCCAAAGTTTAGGCAGATTGTGTTCAACATGTTCACAACAATGTCTTACACATATATCAACCATGTATCAATCAAATGCAAACATGTGGGATACAACAAACTCTATCGCCTGTCCCGTATGTGTCTGAGAGTTGTAGATTCTAGTGTACTATAGTAACAAAATGTGTATGCTTATTTGACTAAAGTGGACATGACGCTGTGTTGCATGCCCAAAAGACTGAGATTTCTTCTTCTATTCTTCTTGTGTGTGTGTGTGTGTGTGTTGTGGCTGTTTGAGTTGGTGCACAAAAAGCTTTTAATGCCGATGTTGATGGATGAACTGTAAGCAAATGACATCACTTTTATGGCTTCCACCTCCAGCCTTCAACATCTGGGCTTGACTCAGTGACAATGTTAATCTCACCGCATGTTATTACAGAATGTTTTATTACAGGCGTGTTCAGATATTGACAAGGAGATCTAAATTTGACAAAAGCCGGGCAGTGTGTAATTGATTCTATTATATTAAGCCATCTGTTGTTACACGCACCAGGAGCAACTAGCTTGTCTCCCCGTAACGCGCAAAAGGAATAATGGGAAAAAAGCAAGAGTGGAGAAATGTGCAACATCTATTCTCATCGAGGTGCGAGTTTTCCTCATTTGTTCAGACATTCATCACCTGTTCTTGTGTGAGAACCACGTGAAAAGCGCACCGCGAAAGACAGAACTCTATCGAAAGTCTCCCCAATTATCTTGACTATCTCACACTTGCAGAGCTCTGAAAGGGTGTTGCCGGGCCGCAGGGACGCACAAGAAGAACTGTGAACCAATTCAACTTTGAACGTGGTCCCCAAGCCAAGATAATCCCGGTTTGTGAAGCAGATGTATAATTCATCTTAGCAGAGACACAGAACAGAATATTTAACAAGCGCGACAGAATGAGCCGGGAGAGCCGCGCCCGAGGGAAGCCCATGTAACAAGCTTCCCAAATTTGTCCTGCTTAATACAAAATGTTGCCTGGAACCAGCTGCACCGAGTCAATCAGACAAACAATGCAATCAGGAGATGGAAGAGGCAACCCAGCCCAACAAAAAACATGCGCGATCGGTTAATCCACCAACTGCTCTTGTCTGGACCATGAACTGATGGCTCAAGATTTGGAAATGGACCCAGGGAGCTGCACTTGCACCGCGGCTGAACCCTGCTCCTGACAGCGGCACTGAAAAGATCTGTCGAATGCAGAGAACAGAAATCTGATTTCTTAACGGGGACAGTAAAGTATAACCTCAACCTGAGTTTGTTATATGTGGCAATATGTTTCAGTAGGTTTGTATTATTGTATCTACCATGTGCAAATCTGGAGCTTTATACCTTTTCTACACAATTATTGGACTTTTATTCAGTGCTATCCAAACACAACATTTGGTCACAACTATGCTGGCATATATAAGTGAAAAAGCAGCGCGCTTTTCTTCCAGGAGCTCTGTGTTGTGTAATTGTTTTGTCTGTGTGCCAGTCAGGTGTGTCCATTAAGCTGGCTGCCGTGTTTACATTTGTTGCTATCAGGAAGCCGGTTCAAAGGCAGGAATGTGTGGCATTAAACCAAACATAAACCATAAACTTCCAACGTCAAGCGAGATTTTAGACCGCTGCCATATGTTTGACGGTCTCTAACTGGCGTCTATCTCTTCTCCGTAGCAAGAGCCTTGCCTTTGAAAAAGTCCCAGTGTTATCTTGTGTCATGATGACTTCAAAATCTTTGAGCAGTCAAAGAGCAGGTAATGCACTATGGGAATCGGGAATGAGAGGTGTTGGTATGCAGCCACTTAGAAAGATGAAAAAAATAATTAGAATTATAATAATAATATCAAAGTCGAAAGTGTTTGCTTTGTATAACCACTCATCTTATCCCCGAGTGTGAACACGACGTTGCTTTCCTCTCTTTCCAGATACATTGACAAACAGCATACCAGCGATAGAAGGGAGTTTTTCAGCAGACCATTATAACCGTCAGTGTGCTGAGTCCAAGGCCACCTGGCAGCACATGGCGTCCAATTTAAAGATGGCGGAGGAGGCTGAGCGAGGCATGACTTCCCTCACACAACTGTTAGCCCTATATTAACACATAACAGCGCTGACAGCAGCTGTTGTTTATGGAGGCAGTGAGATTTTTCTGTTACTCTCGCCCAGTGAGAAAATGTAAGCCTGTCACAAATATAGGGCGCTTTCATATACATAAAGATGAATCAAATTTTATCTGACTTTTTTCTCAGGTATTTGGTATAATTGGATTTTTATCTTCATCTTTTCTATAGTAGAAAATAGTGTATTAATCTAAAATAGCCTTTACAAAGTTTCCCTTTCATTACTTCTGCTTTTCTACTGTCTACTAAATAATCTTCTCCCCTCGCTCCAAACAAACACATTGGCGCTAGTACCCCGAGGTGCTGCAGCGAGTTGTTTTGCTGTAGCAAAGCTTGGGTGGATATTTTTGCTGCTCTGCGCAACACGGGACATTTCTTGGTTACATAGAGCCACGGGACGGGCCATAGACAATCTGGCTGAATGACTCAAAACAAACAGGCCCATTATACAGGGTTTATGATTACTTAAGCGTACAGCTGCTATGAGGCTGTTTTAGTATCAGCTAAACTATAAATCAAAAACCTCAGGGGTTATGCATCTGCTGTCAATATACTAGATGCCAGTCGTAGAGAATCGGTGACTTCAAAGACGCCAAAACAAAGATGGCGGAGGCAGATAGCTGAGCTCTGAGGGTGCTTTGACTGGCTCTGGGAAGTGTGCAGAAGAGAGAGGCCCGGAAGCAACAAGGTGTAAGATACTACAAAAGCTCAAACTAGAAAGTCAACTACTCTGGGGGATATACTGGTACAATCTTGGTATTTCTGTGTTTCGTTCTTGTGGAGAGCGCAGCAGTTCAACAAATTGCCTCATGCTGAAGCACCGGGGGGTTGATTGGGCAAATGATGTTTGGAAGAAAGAGGTACGGAATTAGCAACACAACATTAAATAGGGAGAAGTACCTATTTCAACAGTTTCCTTGAATTGATTTTATAACATTGATCTCTAACATCTCTTGTTGTTTTGAGTTTATAGATGTATTAACCTTTCATATTATTTGACCTCCTGAAGATGTTCCTTTTGATGTATCATCATCTTGTGCGCTTTGCTTACACTATGACGCTTCTACTAATACAGAAGAAGTTAAACAGCAAACTGAAATCTGACGTTATTTGTCAATTTTCTTCTTGAAACTGTAGCATAAGCGTTTTGCGTAAGCTGGTACAGACAGAGCCGTGGGAAGGCAATTTAGTTGGGGGGTACTGAGGAAAAAAATGTACCCCAAAAAACGCTTTTTCTGTGCATATTTCCTATTTATCAATATTGCCTGCAGTTCGCAAACTACCCACCAGGGGGTGCTGCAGCGCCCTCAGCACCCTGGGTTCCCACGGCCTTGGGTACAGATAGAAATGCACCATCTTCTCTCCCTTTCACCAATTCAAATGAGTAATGAGTGATCAAAACAGATGACAACACCTAACAAGCTGAGCTGTACCTACACGTAAGATGCGCTAACTCTAAGGAACCCTAGAAGTCGACTTTTGGGGGAAGCTAAAAGGAGGGCGAGTGTTTTGGGGGAGATTCCAATGAATGCCTTTTTCTGATGAGCTCCTGCTGAGTTTTGTCAAAGGGCACTTTCACCCTTCTGAGCACATTTGCATACAAAGTGGAAGCAGAAAAAACATGTTTCACACTAATTGTCTGCTCTTTTATTGTCGGGGTTAATGCAGTCCTCAGGGGTCCCCGAGCATCCCCTTTCATCCAGCTCTGTAATACTGTTGCACTTTCTAAAGAGCGTTTTTTAAATTTACTGCCCTCTATCTGCCAGTGAGCCACACTGACGTCCCACTATAGCCTTTAGGGGGATTACGTTGACATTTCGGACACACTCAGGAATATGGGGATAAAAGTGACTCTTAAAAATTTTGAAATATCTAATTGTAAAGAAATGAAAGATCTGCACAACTGTGTATATATACAAAACATTGATTGATTGATTGACTGATTGTATCTCCCAGGCTTTTTTAATGCTCACCAAGTAGCCTTAGCCCTTCTTCAGACAATAAAAAGGAATATCTAATTGTGCCATATTGTGTATTTTATATTTTTCAACTACTTGAAATAAACACTATGCTGTATATTGCCACATTCCTGTCGCCCTCAACATGCTGCAAACAACAACAACAACAACAACAAGAAAAAACAGATACCCAAGAAGATAAACATACAAGACTTTGACAAAAAAGATCATTCTAAAGCATAATAAAAGAAACTCTTCCCACGACTTTAGGACTTGGCTTTTGTGCCCCCATGTGTGCACAGTGGTCTGTCCTCCGTGTCTGGCCTATATGTGGCAAAAAAGTGTCTGTCTTGTATTGTGCCGGACGTCCCGCTGTGCTGGGGGGCCCTCCTCTCTCCTCGGCGCTCCATGAGGATGAACACAGAAGACCTCCAGCGGCACGGTCACACCAATCACAGCAGATAAATGTGTGTAGGGACGACTTAATGCCGCCACAGGAGTCCACGAGCCCACCCAGCTCCGGCTCCGTGTTATTTGTGCAAAGCCGCTGTGGCGAAACATGGGGAAAAGTTGACAAAACACAGATGTAGTGTGTCAGTCAGTCAGTCAGTCAGTGTATTTGAGCAACAGCATCGATATATTTGGGGTTGTATTGCATCTGTTTTGAGCTTATTCCGTTCTTTGGGCTTTAGGGGGGAAATGCAATCTCTACAGCGCAGAAAAGTAACCACTCTGCCACAATAACCCCCCTGGAATAGTACAATAAATATTGAGGATGACAATGGTGAGAGCAGGTTATTGAAAAGTGATCAATGAATCCACAAACGCCACATAAACGTAAATACTTGAGAACATCAAACACGACAACGATTGTGCGCTTCATGTTCACGTTGGGTCGTTTTGTCGCACTACATGGTCATTAGGAATTGGTTGAGTCCCGCTGCTCACTTCTGCCGGGTCAGTCTATGGCACTGCCCTCTCACTGGGACAACTCAAGCCAAGTTGTTTTAATTAGGTCCATTATCTATAAGTTGCATGATTGAAATCCTCTCAACATTACTCATTTATATTTATTTCCTGCACCATTGTTGGCCGCCTCTCAATATCAACCAATAAGAGTTTTTCGTTGTTCCACTAAAAGTGTCCCTCACCAGAGAAAGCTGCTCAAGTGAGAAGTCCTTTGAGAAATTCTCAGCTTCGGACCCGTGGTTGACTGGAGCAGCTTGGAAACACTAGAGATCCTTTTGACTTGCCTTCTTAATCTGTCTACTCCAACGATTCAACACTTTAAGTCAGTCCCAGTCCATCAGCTTTTACCTGCGGTTTTCAAAGACCACTTACAGGAACAAATGTTGCTGAACAAGTGGTATCACAAAAAGTTGCACAAAGAATTTTTGATGACGAGGACAGAGAGTCCTTTTGTCAAAGTGGGAACTCATTAACAATATAAACTTTGTGGAAGCTACTATTAGGCTGACAGCTTTGGCAAGCAAAATAAATGATGTAAATTACGGGAACAAGAGTCAGGGGGTGACTAACTATATTTGCAGGTACACAGGGTGAAGGTTGTGCAAACACAAAATCAATGTTTGCTCGAATTTGAACTTTTAACGAAAACGTAGGCGAGTGTGGACATGCCTGGGTTAAGTGCAATTACAGCAGGTCTGTAAGTACATTTGAAGCTATTAAGTATAGATGCTTTTCATTCACTGAATGTTCCCCTTGAACTGGGCTTAGTGCAATGTACAGCTGAAAGCATCGCATCTGTTTTGTCATTGATGAGTAACTGATAGCGATTATAGTATCTTAAAATAACAGGCCAAAACACTTAAAAATCTTGACGGTTCTTACGTCTTTATAATCTTGTAATTATATCAGTAAAATCATCTTCAAACACTCAAGCCTTGGTTTTCCACAGTACAAAACAGTAGCCTATAGCACACTAATATGTTCTTACCTTCTTAGCAATGGGCATATAGGTTATAGGCTTCTATGTTTTAACACGTCTTTCTTCTTCTTTTATAAAGCACTTTGGAATAGTGTCCGATGGGTGCTCATTAACTTGCCTTGCTTTGGGGACATGTTTTTTTTTTTTACAGGCTTACAAACACGAGTTGAATTAAATGAGTTCATCTTAAAGCGCGTGTGTTTACCTGTACCACTCGAGTCCCTTGTCGTAATTGCGGTCAAAGAAGTGTGGCTCTGCTCCTACGGCTCTCACGTCCGGATGCAGGCGCAGGAACTCGAGCAGCGCCCGGGTCCCCCCTTTCTTCACCCCGATGATGATAGCCTGAGGCAACTTCTTAGTTTCTGACTCATTGAGGAAACCTGACATGGCATTTTCATCCAGCGCCTTGATCTCGCCCCTCGCCTCTTCCCACTCTCTCCCTCTGCTGTCCAAATCGTTCTCGTTATTATTCAGCAAGTCCCTGGACGCGCCGAGAGACGACTCCGCAACATCCACCTCGTTCCCGTGCCTGTTTACGTACCTCAGACTGGGCACCGTGGAGCAGTAGCCAACACAACAGTAGATCATGTACACCCAAAGCGACAGCATGATGCAGAACACGAAAAGTTTGTTTTTCACGTGGGGTGATGATGGCACAACATGTAGGCTGGTTAATATCGAGCTATATTCCATAAGACAGCGGTGAAAAAGTTACATCCCAGACCCCAAGCATCTTTGCCATTGAGGCTCACTCTTCTGCCATGGCGTAAATCCTGGGGAAATTTCGATTGCTTTAACCAGTTCCTTTCCGGGGGCAACGGGGTAAATAGTGAAATAACTCTCCAGATTGTGAACTAATGTAGTTTGACTCCACAAAGCGACTGAAATACCGATCCTCATTTGGATAGTGCACCTGAGCGTAGCGCGCCGGAGTTTACGCTCCCATCACTCGCTATGAACTGTCTGGATGCGCACCAAACAGCGCACCCAATTATCTTCCCTGGACGCGCACCAGCGTCAAGAGCGCAAAGGAGACACAGTAAGTTCCGGCTTGCCGTTTTCACAATAAATAGTTACAGCCTCTTCAATTGTCATTTTACGCCAATTCAACTGACAAAATAAAATTGCACTAAGACTTCTCGGCTACTGAAGCATCGCATGACTAAACAAGATAAACCAATACAGCATTTTGTTTGTGGATATTACTGAACATTAAATCAGTGGGCCTTACTAACTTCCGGTCTGTTGGCTGCCCCTATCCAATTTAGTTAATTCTTCTTTTTAAAAAAAAATCTGTTTGGCATCCCAGTAATATTAAATCCCCTGAACTGTGCACATTTTCTCCAGTTTAGCTTTACCCAAATCTAAAAGCTTCTTGAGAAAAGTGTCAAAAAACGTGACAAAGGGCGACGAAAAAATGACAAAAATGTGTGACGAAAACGCAGCAAAAGAGCGAAAGAAAATGAGACAAAAACGAGGAGGTAAATACAACAAAAGAGTATCAAAAATATGATGAAAAAATTCTGAAAATGCAACAAAAAAGCAATGGTAAAAGAGTAAAAGAAGTGACGACAACGTGAGGAAAGTGAGCTGTTAAGTTGAATTTTTGTAGATTTGGGTAAAGCTAAACTGGAGAAAATGCACTTGGTTAAGGTGGGGGTTAAGAGGTTAAAACATAGCCTATCCAATAGCGCACTGTTATGTATGGGTACAAACAAAGCACATATGAGTCACAAGGACAGTGAGAATGCCATTTTCACATAGACCCATAAAAGCAGATAGAAATAGAAATATGTGTCCATCAATAAATAGAAAAACAATACTGTATCTTTAAATTGATCGGGTCGAAAAACTTCTCCCACAAAGCCATAGCTCAACCACTCGTATAACCCTTCCTAATTATTCATTCTGTGTAAACAATTTGCTTTGCGCCAACAAACATTTAAAGAATCCATAAAAGTAAATTATTTGCCAGCCGCTGGTGTGGTGCGAGCTGCCAAACTGAAGATTTCTGGAGTGCCAGCACAAGTCCGGGGCATGTGAAGATAGAGGAAGGACGTGAAGATGGGGCGAGTCGGGGTCAGAGGTGGCCGGGTCCCTCCACACCCCGAGCGAGAGAGGGATTAGCAGGATTACCCCAGAGCGCCCATGTCAGTCAGAGTAACACCCCCTCCCTCCCCCTAAGCCCCTTATCTCATCTCTCAGACACCACTATATATGATGGTATACTATGTGTGCTGTGCTTTCTAATCCTCATAGTTGCATTTGCACAGTTCATGAGCACAAGATAAACAGTGCACGTCTGGGGAGGTTTTATAGATACTGGGTCCTGGTTTGCCCTTTCTGCTCGGTGCTCGGCCCCTGTTTGACTTTGCAGCGTGTAACTGGTTCTGTCTGTTGGACTTTATTGGACAATGAAATTCTGCAGCATTGTTTGGAATATAATTTTTAACTATTATCTGAAACCATGGGACTGCAAAGGACCCGGGACCTTTCATTATGAAGCACGAGTTGCCTGCGCCCCCGTGCCGCCCAATATATCTATTTAGATATATTCTGTACTGTACATCTTAACCTCTCAACCTCTGCCTTAACCATGTGGATTTTCTCCAGTTCAGCTTTACTCAAATCGGAAAGGTTACAGCCTACTGTCACTTTTCTCTTTTCACTGATTTTTTGTTGCATTTTTGCCACGTTTTCATCGCTTTTTGTCACTTTTTTTGCATTTTTGTCACTTTTCTGTTTTTCTTTAGTCGCTTTTTTGTGGTTGTTTTTATCACACTTTTTTTTCATCCTCGTTTTCGACTCATTTTGTCGCTTTTTCCAAGACGCTTTTAGGTTTGGGTAAAGTGTGGTCCGGTTCAGGTGGGGGTTAAAGGACAACTAAGCACCAAATCAACTTTTTTTAGCTTATAAACTGCATAAATATATTTATTATAGTGCTCTCTATATGTCCTGGTAACTTTTTTGACATTTTAGTGCAAATTAGATAAAATCTCACTTTTGAGCCTAAAACGTCTGTGTAGCGCCCTCTCTACATGAATTTCGTGCCTGTCCTCCCCATTCGCTCTGCCAGCTGTGTGACGTCACTTTGTGCTGTGTGACGTCCGTCGCTCTGCTGCTCGGGTATAAAAGCCAAGTCTCGCACACTTCCCCGTAGCGAGTTGGAGTTGGAATAGCGAGCGAGTGTTTTAAATCGATTTTCAGGTTAGCAATTTATTAGCATAGTATTTAGTTAGTTCTTTAGCGCAGCGTTTCTAGTGTAGTTACTTTAGTCCGGTAGTTTAGTCGCTGTTTTGTGACATGAGCACAACATGCCGGTCACAGAGCAGCCAGGGAGCGGGAGGAAGAGGAGAGAAGACCCGAGACGGGGATTTGATCTACGAGCTCCGCTCTGTGTGTGAACCACAGCACTCACATCCCCGCCCTCTCCTACTAAATAAAGACAAATGTAACCCCAAAATACCCAGATTCACTTATTTAGTGACATGGCTGGATGTTTTCATGTTGAAACTACAGACACGATAACGCTGTATTGGGCAGACAGAGATAATTAGGGCCGTCAGTGTCAGTGGGGCTAAGGGCTTTTTACTGTAATCTCCCCAGGGAGAGCTCACAGACACTGAGGGCAGTGGTTATCCATCCCCTGCCTTGGAGGCTCAGAGCGGGGCAGTGTGTGACTGAGTGTCCGCTAAAGCCAGGAGGGGGAACGGGGAGATACGAGCGCCAAATGTCCGCCGCGTGTACTCGGCATGTAGCCGGTACGAGAGGCTGCAGTGTCCGGGAAAGTGGCGCCACATCGTCTAAATGCGGCATAACGGGAGTCAGTCAGTCCTGTTCACTCGGGCCCTTGGTCTGAGACTGTCAACAGAGCAGAGACCGCCCACACACTCCCCCTCCCCGCGTCTCCCCAAAGCCTCCCGCCACGCCTCTTTCTCTGAGTTTTTTGCATTTTGGGAGTGGGTGGAGTAAGCTCTGGAAGGGGTGTTTAGTAGCTCTTTAAGAGGTTAAAGGTAACAGGATTTATTGACAAAGATTTGATGTAAGATTCAAGTAAGGTAATGTAGAATATGAATTATATATTGTAACAACGAAAAGCAGTTTAGCTTACGCTTTATATAAATAGTTGCAACCATGTGCACTTGTTACTGTGCGTTTCGCCTCTCCATTAGCAAGCATATTTTAGCAGTATAAATATATTCAGTCTGGTGGTGGTTTGCCTTCAAAATATTGACACTTCCTGAAGTGAGAGGCAAAATGTCACCAACTCTAAAACAACCTACTACAATTTGACGGCCTGAGAACCTTTACTTACAATGGGAAACTCATGAGATCTTACTCAGAATCAGAATCAGAATCAGAATCAGAATAGATTTTATTCGCCATTGATTGAGAACAAGTTCACAAGCTAGGATTTTTTCTTGATGCGGACGTGCAACATAAAACATAATATAACACAGAATTTAGATCAAATTAAGCTATAAAACTTTAAACTATAAGGCTTTAGGGGGCATGCATAAGGAATATTAATAAATAAGATACAAAATAAAAAATAAAAAGTAAAATATGGTAAGATGACAACAATAGACTTCGAACAACAGTGGGATTATATTTACAGATGAGTATGAGTAAAAAGTAAAGTGATAAGTGACAGCAGCGGGTCTAAGTGTGGAAACACCACACAGTGCAAACGAGCAGATACATCCATGAGTCTGTGACTAAGTTATTGGGTCTTGTTATTGTTCATGAGTCTGATGGCGGAGGGGAAAAAACTGTTCAAGTGGCGGGAGGTATGGGTCTGGATGGACCGTAGCCTCCTGCCTGAGGGGAGAGGGGTGAATAGTCCGTGTCCAGGGTGAGAAGGGTCAGCTGTGATCCGACCCACACGCCTCCGGGTCCTGGAGGTGAACAGGTCCTGGAGAGATGGGAGCTCACAGCCAATCACCTTCTCTGCAGCAGCACAATGCGCTGCAGTCGGTGCTTGTCCCGTTCTGTAGCGCCGGGGAACACTCAAACACAAATCTCTATTGCCACTTGTCAAATCTGTTTATGAATTTTCCCATCCCACAAAAGGCCTTTCATGAACCCTTCAATAGTCAGTCATCGAATCCATCTGTGAGCGGTCTCGTGCGACACAGCCATACACAGTGGTTTGCGTAGGTCTTCATTAGGCTAGAGACACACAAACACTTTGGTGCACCGTGTCATTTCACAAGAAAGATGGACAACACAGACAATTACCCAGAGTGCATTTTGTTAAGACAGTCCCGTCCGCCACCTAAACAGAGGACATAGTCTGTTTACTGCAGCCCTCTGACAACGCTTTTTCATATGGTAGTGTGATATAGATGCTCGTTTTTTGAAACATGGTTACAAGTGACTTTACCGTGCACTTACTATTTGCTTTACTATACTAGTATTATTGAAAAGACAACAACTACAGTTTAAGTACTACCGCACAAAATGATCTTTCCTTCAAATCCAAAACCTAGTTAGCAATTTAGCAAGTTTAGAGGACAGCAAGATCAACATTTTTGGACAATTTTTCAAACCTAAGTTGGGTCAGAATAAAGCTTGGTTCCGTATTCTGGGTAAAGGGGTGCATTAATAATAAACCAACAGAGATTATCAAATCCAAAATCCTGGAGTTGTCGTTCAGACAAAAAAAACACTACAGTGTGTTGGATGTGTTTACCAGTAGATAAAGTGATGTATAGAGATGTTCCCGCGGCTCATTTTGCTACTCTTTTATGTGTTGCTTTAAGTCTGTGGGCAATGAAGTTCTCGAAATCACTTGAGGATCAAAGCTTGACGTTTAGAGCTGAGATGGGTGAGACTAAAGTGATAAAACATCTCTTGTAAAAGGCACAAGCCACATGAGAGGCAGATGGAGGGTAAAGTGTCCTGACAGACGATCTCACTGTTCTGACTGAAGAGCAAACAAAGCCAAACAGCAGGAGCGTCCCGGGCCGTGTGCACTTTAAAACCATCTAATGACAGGGTTATAAGGTGAGCCAAGAGGCAGATCAGAATTCAGCCCCCGTCCTTAAGGCACGAATCAGCGGCTTGTGCTAAGGCTATTTAAAATGTCTATAAATTCTCCGAAGCCATCCGAAAGAGCATCTTATCTGCTCTAAAGGAACAGCCTGAGTGGATTTCTGCACTTGATCCTGTAGAAAAGGTCTTATCCCTCTGTGCAGCTCCTGGACTGGGACCAGAGCCCTGTGGCAGGTTGGAGCTCACTCCGGCTTAGATTTTCTGGTCCCGCTAAGACCTGCAAGCAGCAAAACATTCAGCCCATAGATTAGCATCAATACAAGAGGTAAACAATGGTTTTGCAAATGCACTTTAACACAATTCTAAGCACATTTTATGAGGACCTTTCCTGCAGCTGTAGCTACCACGTTTGAGATTCATCCCATTTGGGTTTGTCCCAGGTTTGGAAACAGTAAATAAATAGATAAAAAAGTAAATGTTCATTGAATTTAGATGGCTTATTTTGTAGTACAAATAATCTAGTGATCCTTAAGATGAGTTTTTCTTTAAATTATTATTGTTTTTTAATATTACAGCAAACGTATTGCTAGTATCTTTGATCTAATGACTTTGCACTGTCCACATCATGTTTTTGAGGCGGGAAATGTCTGGACATGTATTCTCTTGGCATCCATTCCCAACAGTGGACACTACCCACGAGTGGAGGCTTGAAGGCCATGTGTCCCTCGGGGAGTTTGTCCTGAATCAAATTGTGGCTCATTGTTCCAGTGGAGAACAGGTGTTTTAAACAAAGATGACTGCATCAGCACAGCCCTATGGGAAATCAGAGAAAATATCAAGAAGACAGAATTTCCACTGTATTGAAGGGAAAGCAGACTGTATGTACTTCCAGGCTCACACTAAAGGAGACGCTGTCCATTAGAGTCTAATTTTAGCATCATACACCTGTTTGTAAGTTAGGACTTTATGTTTTAAAAGGAACAAAAGAGGAATATGTAGTGGTAAATAAAACAAAACGTGGCATTATCTAACTGAAATACAATTAAACTAATTGTATCCCACTAAACCACAATTAAACCAGAGAAATATTTAATATTTGATGAGAGAGTGACGTCTCTTTCTTGTCTAAGGCAAAATTAAAACTCTTAAAAGCTTTTTCTGAGGCTAATTTCTACATTGGCTTGTGTCAACTGGGTTGAATTCTTGGCCTGTCACCTGCAGAGTTTATATTACTAATCTGTATGTAATTACCTGTATAGGCTCAGCCTCTGGAGCAGCCTGCTTGCTGGATGGAGGCAGTGGCTCCTGTCAGAGAGGCTGATGTCTCTTTGATGGTGGCCCATATTACAAGGCTGTGTGGTCCCAGAGCCTCAGGACTCGTCTCTGCACAGCCCCACTGAGACAAGGTCACACAGGAGGACATACCATGTAATTCTCTGCTATGGGCTACCTGTATGAGTGGGCGTGCTGGATACAAGCTGGTGTAAAACTGATGACACAGTTTGACATTGACAAAAATGTAATTTCATTATACATCGTGCATTATACTGTAATGTATTGCCTTCCGAAAAGTGGCAGAGAAACTACAAATTAAATCTTTGCATTAATTAATATAAATTACTAATTACTTCTATTAATTGGGTTAAGCTGTATAATTTTATGCTGTGGCAACAGTCCTAAGTTTACATTGCTTGAGTCGTATAATGTCCAAGACTATCTCACATTCTGTAACTGTAACATTTTGAAAAATACAATGGTCCGAACTTGTAAAACTTGTTAAAAGGTTCCATTGAATTTACAGCTACAAATCATTACTGTTCCATAGTGCGCCTCCTAAATCCAGCTGAATGTAGTAAAAACTTGTGGGCACTGTGTCAACGGTGTAGGAAGACCCAGCACAAACATGGTTAAATTACAGACTGTGCACTGCACTAATGGAGTTCAGCTTTGGGACGAGGCAAGTGTAAGGTCAACCAGTCACTCATCCCGCCTCCCATCTCTGCTTCCTACATTCCTCAACACCAAGGAGGAAATAGCAGCATGATTATAGAGCCGGCATTCTCAGCACGCAACCTGATGTCCACGATCCACAATAAAGGAATGCCAACTGGTGATAAATACATGCAGGATGCTTTGAGAAAACATGCAAAGGCCAACACAAACATTACAGAATGGTTAACCTGAGCAGTGCACGTCGCTTTTCTTTTGGCATTGTATGATCGATTAAAATTTGAACCGTACACCATAAATTGTAAACTTAATGTGTCTTTCAGATCAATGAAATGCAAAGACCTCAAGGTGTGTTTTCTCTTCAACCAAAGCAGTAAAAGGGCTGTGCCTCTGCAGTCTTTATGAGCTCAGCAGTTACTGTATTGTAAAATGAATCAGATGCCTTCAAAATACAATTGCCAAAAACTGTTATATAGAAATACATACACCCTCAACATATTTGTTTTGATCTGGGTAATGCTAATAAACAATAGAAGTCCTCTTGCTGTGCTCAGAAAACGTCTTTTATTGTTCTAAATTGTTCCCGTGTGCTCATGTGGCTTATTACTTCTCCCAGAATCATCAGAGCTTAGCGTCCTTACATAACCAATCCTAAACACATGCAAACACGTCTTTTAGCTCTCTTTCAAGTAAACCCAGTGTTTAAAAGGTGCACGAGCGTGTGTGTGCATGTGCAGTGAACAAAACAGAGTAATGACAACACGAGCAGCTGCAGTAACCACACCTGGGCAAACAGTTTTTATGAAGAGGTGGCACTGAAGAGCACGACACAATCATGAATTATGGCAACACTGACAGCTAATGCTACAGAACATGTCGCTGTATTGTGCTCTGACTGTAAAAAATGACACGGATTCTTTTGATGCTGAGAACGATTGTAGTTGGTGTTGAAAGGTCAAGTAGGTATACATTTGCTGCATGGAACCTTCTTCTTAAAGACTGTAGTGATTTGTGTGGTGCATATACAGTATAGGACTTCAGTTATTGATCTATGCATTTTCATATCAATTTGATAATGTCATCATCTCAGACGGATGGGCACCTGGCACTGTTTCAAATAGAAATGCTCAAATACACGACTGTCAAATCTAATCATTGTTTGTTATCGGCGAGATCCACAAACCATATTCATTTTATAGCAACAATGGTCCCTGTGTGTTGTCTAATAATGTAAACTGTCAGAAGTTGTTAAACCTTTTTCACTGTTTTGGTTCATGTGGACTCTGGACAGGGCCAGGAATGAGAGATTTCCCACCAGATCAAAACATTGAGACAATTGTAGGGCAAATCCTCCAAAAAATGTGTCCTGCCCTCGCTTTTATTGTGAATGTTCTAAGTAAGTAAGTGCTTTACAAGCGTACAGCGAAATTGTATTCAGGTGTTAGTCCTGAGCTGTTTTTGGAGGAACCCAGAGGAAACCTGTCTGGCTGCCTTCAGTGCCCCTCTAAACCTCTGAAATGGCGCCTCCTGGGTTTGTCCCTGTTTCAGAGTCTGGTGTCCTGCACTGGTCAGCTCCACCCCCTCCTTCCTCTTACTCCTGCGCAGCTCCCTCCACTCCCGTCACTCCACAACAGTCTTTCACCATCCATCTGATGTCACATTAACATAATCTATTAATTGCTTCAATAAAATGTAGAAACGTTGTTGATACAGAGACTGACAGAGTCGTTTATTTCCTTAGCACCCAAACCAAATATCATGTGCAGAACTTGACCTATTATCCCAACCATAGTGTGATAACTGTTATTTTAGTAATGCAAGTTGAAGTGCCCTGTAGTTTGGTGGCTTTTTAGAAGACCCAGTGTTTTCATTAGGTCTGGCGCTGAACTGGCTCATTATGGCCTTAGATAACCCTTTAAAGATGCCCTGCACCGTCTGCTGTTATAAAGTGCTAAGCCTCACCTGAAAGAGCACACAGAGCTTGGAGTGTCCACGCCCACTCTTCAAAAGACCAGGCAATGACAAGTCTACCATCTGTTTGTTTTTGCTGGGTACATTGTTGTTAGTGAAGGCAGTGATTTATAAGCACACTATTCAGAAGTTGATCTTGATCATTATGACATGTTTCTATATAGACTCATCAAACGATAAGACCCGCCCCTCTCTTCATACTGACACTGACAGAGCTTCAAAAAGGCAAGCTCATAAGACTGAAATAACCGGAATACTGGAAAACATATACTATGCTTTTTCAGTAAATCAATAAATGCATCTGTAAACTTCAGCAAAAGTTTCAAATTGACATCGCTAAAATGCGTATTTCCTAGTCTCATGAAGCGTCACATCTTAAAAATTAAGGGCTGTACACAAAAGTAAAATATTGCAAAATGTCATCAGCTACAGTCATGAGCTACGGAAACAAACAGTATTAAAATCTAGTCCTTTTGTGGTGAACAAGGGGTCTTTCTTTGAGAGTGTGTGCCACATATCGGTGGCACTCCGGGTCATCAGGTGGAGAGGTTACGACCCGACCAAAGGCCTCATTATCAAAAGCAGGAGCCAATTAGTCCCCAGATGCTGAGGCAATAGAGTTAGTGACAGGAAACAGCGGGAGACTGGATGAAAAATTGTCACACATTTTTTTTTGGATGGACACCATTTCTTCTATGGCTTTCCCAGTTTGAAATGTAACCTTGCCTTAGAGCTTCCTGTTCTGTGCAATGAGGCGATGGCACAATTATTGGTGGGAGAAAGAGTGAGAATTTGGTCCGGATGTAAGAAATCATCCATGCCTGATTTAGGACTGTCCAGAGACAACGTGCAACCATACGTTTTTTGAGGGGGTAGGGTCTGAAACAAGGGAAGACCCCCGGAGATCCACAGCTTCAGCAGTCACGGCTGGGCCGAGTGGGGGACTAATGAAAACAAATGATCAAACAAGGTCAAAAGGTGGAGATCAAGGCTGAGGCATGGTCCACCCCGCTCAGTTTGCAGCGGGGTGGAGATTAATGAGGCCAGACAAGAGCCATTTCTCTATATCACTTACTGCCTTGAGCCCAGAGGAGCCCACGGCACATTGGTGTGGCCCACCTGTTAAAGCCTTCACACACTGAGGAGAGGGTCATCACAGATAAAAAGCAATGTCTTTCATCTTCCTTCATACAGCCATGGTCACAAAAGGCCTATCGATATGCACTGAGTCTGGGGTCTGCGACTAATGCAGCAACTGTCCCCTAATAGAATACTTCTGCGGTAGCAGCATTAACGTGCACTTTATTAGCATTATTTCCCCCCCCCCCCATTATAAAACCGTTCATATATCTGTAGATTCAAACAAACCATTAATGTTAAAAAGAAGCAAAACCGCACAAAAACAATCACATTCACGCCTACACCCTTATCAAAGGAATTGAACCTTAAATATATAAATAATAACCACTAACCGTTCGCCAGTCCTGGTGGCCCTCGGGCCTAATAATAACCCCCAATCAGTGGTGGAAGAAGTACTCAATATTCTTACTTAAGTAAAGGTGCAGATACAGGACCAACAATATACTTAAGTAAAAGTATTTGATCATAATTGTACTTAAGTCCCAGCCTCTGTTATGTGCAACTTCCACAGAGGGACTATAGAGAGCATCCTGACCAGCTCCATCACTCTGTGGCACGGCGCCAGCACTGCCTCCTGCCGAAGGAGCCTCCAGCACATCGTGAGAGCAGCGGTGAAGATCTGTGGAGCTCCTCTCCCCTCCATTAAGGACATGTACTCCACCCGTCTCACCCGCAAAGCCGTCAGAATCACCAGGGACCCTACGCACCCATCACACAGTCTCTTCAGGGTAATGCCTTCAGGGAGGAGACTGCACACTCTACAGGCAAGGTCGAGTCGACTTAAAAACAGTTTCATACACAGGGCCATCGGGAAGCTGAACTCCCTGCCCTCCCTCCCAATTGAGGATAAGAGAAATATAATTTCAAATCAGTCACATGGTTTGACAAATAAAACAATCTTGAATCTTAAGTAAAAGTATAAAAGTATGCACTGTAAAATGTACTTTATAAGTAAAAAGTAAATAATTTAAGAGTTTAATATGCAGGATTTTTTTAAATCATTTGAATCAAACCAGGTCTAAACGAGTAGACCAGATCAGGTCAAAAACAGCAACTAAACCAGGTCTAAACCCGGTCTAGATCTAAAGAAGGTCTAAAGGAGTAAACCACGAAACCAAGTCTAAACTGGGACTAAACCAGTTCATCACAGAAAGGTCACTTGAAAAAAGGTTTACTTTTAACCCAATTTAAAAATGTAGTGGAGTAGAAAGTACAGATACAGGCTCTGAAATGTAGTGAAGTAAAACTAGAGAGTATTCATGATAAAATGTACTTAAGTAAAGTAAAGGTACCTTGAATTTGTACTGTTTACTTGTACTTGTATTTTTTCTTTGTTACTTTCCACCACTGGTTCTGAAGACAACAAAAGGTGGGCTACATCAAAAACGTATAAACGCTGACACCTGGTGGTCATGCTTTGTCTTTACACTAAGAAAAAGTTATGTGCTAGAAAATGTAGAGCGCAATGTGCGAAGGGTAGTGGTTTAGGGGCCAAACATTCGATGGGATTGGCCACTTGAGGACGGAAATGGGGGGGAGGCCCATTAATTAGAAATAACAATGACTTTTTTTATGTTCACAGCAATTCTTTCGTCTAAATAACAATTTAAGTTAAAAATAAAATTAAAAAAATGACACAGTTGGGCCTATAGCTACAGGTAACGTAGATGTGTTTGCTGTTGAGCTTAGGTATAGGCCTCTTGCATAAGATATAAAATAAAGCTTTTGTTGATCGGTGATAAAAGCAGACAACGTCCATTTTCTCTGCGCCTACATTTCCCAGCGTTCCTTGCTGCGCAGCCGCCCCTAATCGCAGCCGCTGCTCTGTGCTGTCAGTCCTCACGGCGAACAGCATCCCTACGCAGAGCACGGCAATGGGGCTAATGTTGAGATGATAGAACAGGACTGATGTGTGAACATGTAACTGCAGAATAAAGCTTTACGCGTCGGCATTCTGAGATGAGGACAGAGGAAGCATGAAGCGCAGGATTTTGTGTTGCGCCGCTGTTGGGCACGGACCGTTATTTTGAGAGAAATGATGCAGAATATTCTTCCTTACAGTAGGTGCTAACGCAAGAAAATACAAAATGAAGAAACAATTCAATCGGATGCGACAGCTCGCTAACCAAACGGTGGGAAGGTAAGCCGACACTGCACGCGCGGTCTCACCGGTTAGTAAGGCCAATTAGAAAGTGTGTTTGTGTGCGTGCGTGTGCTTTTTTTTTGTGTGTGTCAGATGTTAATAAAGAGCGTGTCCTTTGTTCCACATTATGAGCCAATTAACGGTGACATGGAAGTGAAGTGAGGGAACAAAAGATGAGGCTGATCCAAAGCCATCAGTGGCTCTATGCGTAGTGTCCATTGGAGCAGGCTACCGCAGCAGCAGCGTGTGGGCGCATTGCCCTAGTACCTGCCCACGGACTTACATTAAATATAGCATGATCAGGCCGACACAGATGCTCTTTTCACACCCCTTGGTGTCCAGTAGACCGTGCCGCTGTGAGAGTATGGAGCTGATTAGGGACTAGATTGAGCCCCTGTCATCAAACCTGCCAATTGGACGTGATGCACAGAGATGCAATGTGGGCTGCGACGTGAGGGGAAAAAAAGGGGGGAAAGGCGCACTGTTTTTATTACGCAGTACAGTCAGCTGTTAGGAGGGAAGCACCTTAAGGCGTGGGTGATCGATTCAGTGGATTTCTGAAGGTCGTATTTGCATTTAAATCTCGTCTGTTTGGGATTATTTGGATTGTAAACCTTGTAACTCTAAACTTTTCATTTAGGGTTACAATGACTTGATTTTAGGATCAGTTTCGCTTTGCACCAGGGTGGATGCTATACCTTCCGCGTGCTTTTGGACCTTTGCCTATAGCCCACTCCCTCAGTCATCACCTCTGAGCTGCCAGTTCATGTGGATCAGAGCCCTCTCTTCTTGAGATGATCAGCGATCTGGCACATAAAGGCTGAGTGAGATGTGGACACACCTTGCAGGCTCATTTTGTCCTATCACAAACTTACCTCTCTTCTTTTTAAACCATGTGTGTGAGTCACTACCCGGTCAGTGTGGGTGTGAGGCTGGAGTGGGCAGGGGAAAGGCCTTATGTGAACAGAATAGGGTGGTCTCTGCATATCTGAGGGGCTGTTAAAGCTCACTGTCTAATAGTCTTAGATACAGCAGACAGTGCTTTTCATGAGGCTGTCAATGGCCAGCTGGGCTTCCTGCTGAGTCGGACTTTTGCTTTTAAGACCATAATGAAGAGCACCATATTTCTGTTAGCGAGTATTTGCATACTACCAATGTCTCGTACTTCCAAAGGAATTGACGAATTGTAATTTGTTATGACTTCACTTGTATAATAGAGAATTGCTGTGTATCCAGTCAGACATATATTGACCTTGAGCTGTGTTAACTTAAAACATTCTGTAACAACAGCACACTATGGATGGTCAAATCATTAGCGTGGTTTAAGCCTGTCGCGTCAATCCTTTGGCAATTGTCATCGAAACATAGGGATAAATCAGCTTTACAAAGGAATGACGAACGAAGAACTGTGCGGGCAATGTGCTCCATGCATTCTTGCATTAGTTTAGGACATCGGGAAGAAGTCTGTCCTTCTTTATAACAGCTTATCATTTTCCTTAATCATTTACCATGAATTAAAATAGCCTTGAAATGGTCATCTTTAATAAGTTAGTCAAATGGTCCTGTGACTAACTTAATGGAAGTGCATGCCCTGCCTTTTAAGGCCTGGCAATCCATAGGCAGGTTTTGGCAACATTATATTTTCCTGTTATTCATGAAGAGTTTTCCATTCAAAAGAAAGAATATTTTGAATATATTTGAATTCCCGTGTGCGTATGGGCGTCAAAATACATTTTAACTCATTAAATTTAATACCTCAACATTGAAACAATTTTGTAAAATATCTGCATTCCCTCTGTATAATCAGCAGATGTAAAATTAGTCATTTTTGCTCTACTCACATTGAAGTGCTACCTTCCTGTGTGTCCGTGCGTGTCTCGTCTCAGTTAGATATTGGAGATATAAAGTAGTGGGGGTTGATGATCAGGTGTGCTGTGTCAGCATCTCTTTGTCCAAGGTTGCAGCCGCCGCTCAGCTCCCGCCTGAGATGTGTGTCATGTGACCATCAGCTTGACCAATCCCATCTTCACAATAAGACTACACTGGAGTATGTGCATTCATGCATATTCTATGGCTCAAAGAAACATGGAGTGGAGACAACAGCATGTTCCCGCCGCATGACATGGGGATCATTTGTCCGGTGTAGCTGTGAGATGTGATGCTAGTTCTTTTGATGGCCTATTACGGTACAGTGTGTGTCATGTCCAAACATGCCAGTTTGAAGCAGCTCCAACAACCCTCCTTTTTTCTTGACCCATTTCTCGATTCCCAACTCACTGTCCTATTTAGGTCTAGGACAGATCGGTTCAAGATTTTTCCAGCATGACATGTAATAAACAAGTCTTTTGCTCTTAACAGATAATAAAGGAAACAGGCATGGCACCATTAAACCAACATCTATCGCTTTCTAACGCTTTCATTTCATATTCAGAAGATAGTTTGCCTTCAGGAAATGTTTCAGCATCAATTCTCCTAACAAAGCATTTTCCAGAAAACTGCATGCTTTCCCGAGTGTTTTCTTTTACTTTGTATCGTTGCATGTTGTGTCACTTTCATTTAGCCTATAGCCATACTTAAACTGTGTGTGTAGACCTCAGTACATGAACTGCAGACGCTATTCTGTCTATGCTCGCACATTTGCACCACGCAATTTGTAGTCCAGTCGCACACCCTCACTCCCAAAGCCACAGTATATATCATTAGCTGTGGACCAAATTGTATTAAAACAAATTAGTGCATGTAGAAATGATTATCCTCCCGGTTTTACATTCACTCCACAATTTGTACACGTGCACCTCCACGGCCTGACCTGTGAGCATATGTTCACCGACGAGTAACATGAGCTCGCGTTTGAATTTCAATGTGACTTCCCCATTTTATATTCTTTCTAATTGGCCTTGAACAGGTGGCACACTGCACTGACATATTCCGCTCGGTCTGCTAATTTGGAGCAACAGCATCAGTCAGTCATGTTGGTCGGTCGTATCTAATCCCAGTACAAAAGCTCTGTGTGACAGCTCTGAATTAACACCATTAGTGCCTCTGAAAGATGCCACCGTACCGGCCCGAGTTGGTAATAAAGAGGCATTGTCAGAGCCCTTTTGGCCATCAAAGGAGAGATGATGTAATTTCGCACACAAGCTCCTCTTCTCTTTTATCATCAAGCCACAGTAATGGACATACAGTATCGGCTTCTGGGCTTGAGTAGTGCCTCTTTTTAGCGGGGTCTTGTGGGTGAATTTGCTGTGCCCGAGAGTGGAAGTTGCTTAAAAAAAAAGTCCCTATCAACATGCCCACTTCCCTTCATTCTCCAATACCAGTGTGCTCAAAACATGAACAATAGGACTGCAGCACAATAACCCTGTGCTATTATTATGCCTTTCAACAACATTTCTGAGGAGTTTTTATGTTACTTTCCGCACGTGTTTGTCAAAAATTCTTCATACTGTAAGAAACACCTCGTGATTGTTGTGTTTGGGAGTTCAGAAATGCAGTAGGCCGCTAACTAGTCAAATCTGTACTCATGAATGCAATGACGCTTTCCAACGTTACCAATGTCGAAGTCAAACATAAGTGTAGTGTGACAACATGTAGATAAACTTACTACCCCACAACCTTTAACTTATTCTTGCTTACACGTGTTATTAGTTCTATTATTACTAGTTTTGCTTCTTTCAACATTGCAGATACTTGACGTGTGCCTGTTCATTATCTACACAAGCAGAGACAGATACGACGGGCTTCAAATTCAGTATCACGATGTTATTAACTTCATTTTCACTATGCTTTAAACAGTATGAGCTGGAGCAAAGCGATCTTGATTGGTCTCAATGTTCGTTTCAAAAAGAGAATCTGATGCTGGTTGTATCACATTGCTAAATTCCACTCCCCCTGACTGATTGGCCTCATAGGAAATCAAACCTCCATGAACCAGAAAGTGCTGACAAATAGAAGAATCCATTTTTCCCCCCCAAAATCCCAAACAGATTTTCTTCAGTTATAACTTCCCAGTGTCAGACCCTCCGAGTTCTTCTCCGGACAAGTGTTTTGGTGCAACCCTCCTCGCACAGTTATTCTTGCATACTTAACCGAACCGTGACCTAGTTTTCTGGACAACTACTGTAAGTGGGTTTTTCTGTTATAGTTCGCTTGCGTCCTATCACTGTTGCATCTTGTGTCTGGACGGAGATGGAAATGGGTTTCAGAATCCATCTGCACAGCACAGAGAGAAGAATTTATTGTAGAAATATTCATCTTTAACGCTTGTATGTGTGACTGTGTGTCTGATGCCAGGGTTTGAGGCAGTGAGTTGCCTGCTGTGTCCCTGGAACACCCTTCTGCTCCATTACACTGAGCTCGCAGCACTAAGACTGAAGATTATTGCTAAAATTGTGCTTTTGTACCTAAACCTGTGGACTGAAGTCACATGTTGGCTTATTACCCGCGCAATATGTCCAGAACTACAAGTGTTGTTTTATTCACGTTTTTATAATGCCGACATAGATTATTCATGCTGTCATAAGCCATGCACAGCGCTGCAGGGTGAGCACATGGCCATCTCACATTTACATATCGCAAGATTGAACATTTTATTATGCAAGACTGCTGTGCAGTTGGCATGTACGCATACAGTTTGCTAAGTGAAGGAAAATGTGCCTTAAGCAGCTAAATTAAGATTTGAAAAACTAAGTTCACAGTTAATATAGCCACTATAATGCAATCAAGATTCTCCTTGTGGGTAAATATTTTCTCAACTAATTCAACATGCCTGACTTTTCTGATGGTGTGTCAACAGTACCAACTGGATTGCATCAATGTCGGAGTGCAAAATGTGTTGTTTAATAATACATTTCATCAATTATGAAAGAAGAAAAAAATATCTATGTTTTAATTTACACAAGAAAATTATTATCTTCTTGTGGGTGACCAATTTACATAAACATTGTTGGTCACACAGAATTATTTAGATATTAAGATTGTAATATATGCAACAACGGCACTCTACAATAAAAACTGTGAATTTGTTAATATGTATTTATTGTGTTCAATATCCGCCTGTCTTTCCTTTTGAACTCCATGCTCAGTTGTTTGTCTATTGATTAGACATGTTTATTATAACAGAATTCCTTTTTTTAGAGATATGAACTGGTGAAAAGTGCTCTCCTATTTTAGTAATTATTGAATGACCGGCAGAGGTCTGTTTATGAGTCTGTGGTAGGGTTGTACAATTTAAAATAGTACATTTAATGTGCACAAGTATTACAAATACCGCAATTGTTCAGGTAAATGTTAAGCCCTCTGGAAAAAAAAAAAAACAGACACAAATCTGTCTGCATTAGGATTCATTATGTATAAAACCTGCTAACCCTGCAGGTTAGATCAGGGATCTTCAACCTTTTTCTACCTGGTGAGCAACTTTTATGCAACAATAACGTCAGGGAGCTACCTATGAGTCAAAGATACTTGTGTAACTATGCAACTTAGGAGTTCTCCCCGGAGAGATAATTAAGAGAACAAATAGAAGTTTGTCCTCAAACTTTACTTTATATACTCAAAGATTCGCAGATTTTTTCAACATGTTTTAAAACATCAGATAATGCCTCTAAAATGGGACTTAAGCGCATGCAGAAATGTAGAGATCCTTTGGCGATCTATCAAGAAAGGGCTGCAGAGCTGTGGCTCCTGAGATTCTGGATGGAGATCCCTGATTTAACCTTTACAAACGTGTTTTGAAATTCACGTGATCATTAGTTTGGAAGTGACTACTTATAAACAGAATCTTTATTCCAAAAGATAACTGCAATCACAATTACTCTAGAAAGGATTTTCCACAAAATCGGACTGCTTTGTAATTAATTTGATGTTCATCTTGTCCTGTAAATCTCTTTAGATATAACTTTTTTAGAAAGTGATCTACTACTTTATGATTAGTAGCTGTTGTAGCTTTTTTACATACTAATGACACTGCATTTAGGTGTAATGGAGTCCTGTATGTGTATCTATTAAGTCATCATCCGCTCCAGGTAAAGGAATGCCTCTCTGAAGGGACAGATGGTTGTCCTTCTAAACCTGCCCCCCTCCTCTCTCTCTCTCTCAGCGAACACACCACCCACACGACTGCCAGCTCTCCTGTGTTTACTCAGCTCTGCTCCTACTCTCTATTTACCCACACTCATAAAGTCTAGATTTCACATTTTCCGCTTATTATATTCCTGTTTATGCCAGTGACAGTACTTGGTCTTTGCTTTCTGTGTGTCGTGCTGTTGTTGGTACAGAGGAAATACCAAATCCTCCTTACAAACAAACAAGGGCACGACGGATCGAGATAAAATGCGCGCTTTGAAGTTTAGGTCGTGTCGTCGTTGATTGGTCATTCTTGGTCACATCAAAAGCTGTGATAAATGAAATAGGATATAGTTTGCATCGTTTTGAACACTCTGTCCAACAGTCAAAGCCACACTGCGAATTACAGGTTTCTACATTGCAACATCAACAAAACTGTGGTAAAAAAGCTGATTAACAAACATGGACACATACTGTTATATCTTTTGCAATCATTTGGAAGATGTAAGTGTATTTAAACTACATCTTTGACAACCTGAGCCGGGGATGTCCCACTCACAGTAAAGATTCATGTTATGTTTAGGTCATCTTCAAAAACCCATGTAATGATTTTCATTCTTGCATTTTATTTAATTTATTGGATGAAATGGTAGACTTTGTTAAAAGGTGCTATTCTCTTTCATGCAGCAAGAAGAAGAAGATAGTTTTAAAAACACTATATATGGACACAGTATAATTGTGATCTAAGCTCTAAAACAATAGTGATTAGCCATATAGCCCCCTCTAATAGCAACTCTCTTTCTACAGTTGTGTAAGTCATCTCATTTTTTAAACTGAGATGACTTACTTGCATCATCTTGCCTCGTCTCTGTAGGTTTTTTAGTTTGAGATGCATTTGGAACTAATTTCATGGCGTATTATAATCTAATTCTGAGATTGACAAACCATGGCATTGCGATTGTTGTCAGATACAGTATTAATAGAACACTGCTAATAAGTGGCACATAATTGTATCTATAAGGGGGATAGAAACAGACATTGTCACAGTGGAGAAAAATGAAGGAAAAAAAAATCCACTTTTTGTCAGAGAGAGACTGGCGTCAGAACAGTCTGACAGGTTGACTGCTAATTCATTCTGCCACTGTGACTGGTGTTTCACATTTCACGGCTGGGCCTCTGTTCTCCCTGCTATTCGGGTCCCTCAGCTCCACAGTCCCTCAGGAGTCTGAACCAGCTGACAATCACAGCCTCACAGTGGCAACACATACAGTACCTCTACCATATGTGATAGGTCTGACTTATGTGATTAAAAGTATTTATATTTACTCCCCAAACTCGGTGGTGATGAGCTTCACCTGTGACCACAGCTACCCCGGGATAGACTGACAGAAGTGTGGCTGCCAGTCTACCCCAACAGCCCCATCGACCAGCACAAAGCACTCACTTGCACACTTCATTCACATATCAGCAGGATTTTAACTGGATCTGAGGGCAAATGCTTTAACCACTGAGCCACTTTCACCCCAAGCCCTGTTTCCAAAAACGAGATTGGGGCCAGGATTCCCCTGAAAAATAAATAGTTAATCTCAGTGGGATTTTCCTGGTTAAATAAAGGTTATTAAAAAAAAGAAAAAAAGAAAGAATAGAGATAAATATGCAAAGTAAATATTGCTTAAAAACATTTGTCAATTAGTTATTAATGCAAAAAAAAAAAAAATCTATAGGTGTGGGATTCTGGCAGTAGCTCATTAGAAAGACTCGGTCCAGTGCCATGCTGTTGGACTGGACCTTTGTAAGGCGGGCAGAATGAGAAATGCACAAACATTTTAATACCTTTCCTTCTATAGGAAAAACTGTGAGATGTAACATTTTCTTGCCTTTGTGGAGCGAGCATGTATCAATTAAAGTGATAATCTGTAGGAGCGCAAAGTTAGGAGAGAGTGAGAGTGAAATTTGAAAGTAAATAGAGGTCCCTCCCCTCCTGGTTGGACAAGAAAGCCACTCCTAGTGTTCAAAATGAGGAGAGCGAGAACAAACTTTCATAAATAAATAAGCTCCCTCCCCTCATGACTGGACCTGACAGGCCCATTCACGGGAAGGCTGGTCTCATTGGTCAAAGTAATAGCCCGCTGAGATCAGGCAGGGACCTATGTTACGTCAAATTTCAGACCCAGTCCGTGAATTATACGGAACCTATTAAATTGCTAAAACATTTACATTTACAGACATTCACTTTAGCTCAATGATACACGCATGAGGGGTGAGTTTTCCAGGAGGCTGGCTGTGATTAGATCCTTCATGCTTTGACCCAGTTCCCATGTAGGTGCTCAGGTTGGTAACTGTCAAGTACAGCCAAATGCAATTGGATTAAATCATAGTTATTCGTGAAAATAAAATATTGCATAGAGCAGCAGAATCAGACCTGAAATGTAAGGTAATGAGTATGTGTCCTTGTTGTCAATAGAGGGGAGATTATTATTATAATTTTTTTTAAGATAATAGAAAATTACTATTATTTTCATTGGGCCGTGCCTGGGTCAAGGGCACAATGGGCGGAAGAGTTTGTTCAGACAGGAAGAGGAAGTAGAGAGAGTGCAGTGTGTGTGTGTGCGACGCTGCATGGGTAATAGCCACGGGGTCAGCAGGTCTGAACTGTTTGCATGTCAGCCAATCTGAGATAGAAGTGTAGTATAGGCTACAACTAAACTACTGACAAATAAGGTGAACACAGGTTATATGACACTGTTAGTAGGTAGGATCACTTTTTTTTTTTTCCCATCCGCCTTGACGTGCCAGAAAAGAAAGTGTGTCAAGGTTCAAATCGGGATGGCCAGACAACTGGATCAAAGCCTCTTTAAAACGGCTGCTTCTTTGTAGTATCTGCGGGGTTTACAGAAGCGGCCAAAGGAATCAAGGAACCAATAGAAACAAGTCATTTAAATGGGGAGTAAAGCCTAAAATTGCTTGTGAAAGGTGTCGGACTCACAGACTTTCAGATCTACTACCCACTTGGGCTTTTTTTAATTGGGTCTGCCTTGACTTTTTATAGATCATACTGTTACACAAATCCTACACAGGCTGGTGACCTAACAATGGCCAGCGAGCAACAAATTAATCTCCAGCCCTGGTCATGAAGTCAAAAAGCAATATTGCGACTGAAAATAACTTGAAATAGGCGTGACTTTGAACAGGCTGTCTCTTTCTTCTTCTTCTTCTTCTTTTTGCCCAATTGTACTTCGGAGGTACTTTGCTGAAGAAGTACTACGGTGAGCCCGAGCTGCTGATGGCATAAGTAAAACAGATGCCTCATTGGGTGTTCCAGACGAGTAGTTTTATCTGCCTTTAGCTGCAAGTCCTCCAGTATTTTGGCCCAGTCCCCAGTCTGTTCCCTCTCGCGGTGGGACATGGGCGCTCCCCCAACGGGACGGGGGTAAATTCGAGCAAGTGGCCTCGGCTCACTTCTGTCCCTCAGCCTTGGGTCCTGCTGCGCCGTGAGTGTTTTTGCATCGGTTACAAAACACTCTGCAAACATCAACAGCACAATACAATGGGTTATAACAGATTGGGATTGGAGGAGACCACCCACATATTCCAGAGGGAGAGATCGATGAGTTGAATCCACTCTTTCACTAAATGAGAGAAGCACACAGTGGAAATGAGAACGATAGAAGTGTGTTTTTGCCTGAGACTCTTTGGTTATATTGTGCATTTAATGTAAATCAAAATACTGTTTGAAGAATAATGCTATTAGTTGTTCAAGTTCCAAAGTAAACTTGTTTGTGTTGGTATCTGAAAATGGTTGATGGATTAGATTATGACTCTTTGTGTGTGTTGTAAAATGACCCTATAGGAAGAATAGCTGAGGCAGTTCCTGCTGATGCTAATGGGGATCAGCATAAACATAAACTAAAGGAAGATAAGGAGCCTGTGCATAGGAGTACATTTATTTTAGACATTCTGTATCCCATAATGCTAACTTCACTTCGCTCTGAAAGCTCAACGAAGGAGTGTATGTGAATTCATTAAAGTAAAGTTGCAAGAATATTTGCAATATTTAAAAAAAAAGTATGAGTTTGAGTAAAGGTTTGGTACTTTCTTTCTTTCTTTTTTTCCAAGTCTCATTAATATAAATAACACTTTTTACAATACCGTTACATCTATTTATTTGAGAAAAATCTGTTTTTTTTTTAATCAAAAGTGGACAAAATGGTAAATATAATACATAATATATATAATATAATAATATTATAATATAGCGCTATTCCACCTACATTAGGCACTCAAAGCGCTTTACATCAAGGAACCTCTCACCCATTCACACTCTCATTCATTCACCAATGTACGTAGACTCTGGAGGCAAGGTGGGTGAAGTGTCTTGCCCAAGGACACAAAGACAGTGTGCATCCGTATTCGAACCGCCGACCTACCATCTGTGCGACATTGTTTTTCTTTTCGTACTGTACAACCTTACAACCCCACCACCACCGCTATCACATTAGCGCCTTTTTGAACAGTACCTCACAAGTTGCTCCATCTTTTAAGAATTGGGACCTTTATTTAGCTAACATTTTGTCTTTCTGTTTTGCAGGGCAGAGAAAACAGAGGTTCTGAGCGAAGACCTCTTACAGGTGAGCTACTACAGAGCCGTGTGATGAGAGCAGGACAATCCTAACACCTCATACTGTACACAACGAGTCCGAAGATTAAATGACACCAATTATCACCATCACTTTTCTTACCAGATTCCAAACATGTGTGAATAATGTCATTAAGCAGGTGATAATTGTTGAATATGGTCTGTGTGCTGCTGCAGGTGGAGAAGCGCCTGGATCTGGTAAAACAAGTGAGTCACAGCACTCATAAGAAGCTGACGGCGTGTCTGCAGGGCCAGCAGGGGGCCGACCCGGAGAAGAGGTCCGTCAAGACGCCCTCTGTGAGTATCTCAGCATCCCATTCAATCATAGATCACTCAGATCGCAAATTAGTACTATTTTTACAATCGTGTGTGAAGTGTGTGTTACCAGTAGATCTATAGTGCACCTAAACCTTATAGGAGAAAATAAATTGTAATACTTACACCCAGATTATTTCTCTTTGTTTCACCATTAGAAAAAACTTCCGCTCACAGTTTTAGCACAATGTTTGGTAGAAGGAGCTGCTGTGTTGGGGGATGACTCTCTATTAGGGTAAGTGCTGGGGACGTGTTTTGCTGACTTATATTGGTGTTTGAGAACTTGAAAGTCCTTTATTTATATTGCTGGTATTTTTATGCCATAAATAAACAGAAAGATGCTGAAGATTTGTGGAGACACGGAGGAAAAATTGGCCCAGGAACTGATCCAGTTTGAGTTTCAGATAGAGAGAGATGTCGTAGAGCCTCTTTATGTGCTCGCTGAGGTGAGTCTATATCTTTGGCTTGAAATGTTTTCATGCAATCTATTTCTTAATGCTACATTAATATGAAATATTATTTGTTTTAATTTGTACCATATTCATGTAAAGGTGGATATTCCCAACATCCAGAAACAGAGAAAACACTTAGCAAAACTTGTCTTGGACATGGACTCTGCACGGACAAGGTGAAGGGCATTATTATGTGACGGCTGACATAGGATATTATCTATTATTATAATATCTTTGTGTATAATAACAATTAGCATTAGTCACACCATTGTCCATTCATGCAGATATCATCAGTCATCCAAGTCGTCGAGTCACCCGAGCACACTTCAGCCTGGAGCCAAGTCTGAGTCTCTGAGAGAAGAGATGGAGGAGGCCGCCAACCGCATGGAGATCTGCAGGGTAAGTCACCCGCTGTTACACCTGTAATACAGACACCATGTGATCTAATGTAACACTTTCTCCCAAAGGTAAACGCACATAGCATATTATAATCATTATAACTAGGCCTGCACAATTTCAGAAACAAATATAGAGTTGTGTTTAGATGTAGTGCACTGTGTACAACTTGTCCAAAAGCCTAAACGAGAAGATTGAAATATGACAATCTAATTCATTTCAGAACATATGTGCAAAGATGTAAAACAAATGAGTATCTTTATATTAGAGGTTAGATTGGGCCCAAAAAATCAACCCCGCCCCGCCCCGAGCCCGCGGGCCTAAAGCCCGACCCGGCCCGAGCTGGAGCAATTAACTTGAATTGTCGGCCCAAGCCCAAAACAAACCCGATGTAAATTATGTATTTAAGGCTCGGATAGGAGCAGTGCTTTCAGCAGCAGCACCGTGTGTGAGAGGTACGCGGCTACGTGCACGCAGCAGTAGCGCACATACCTGGGCAGGCCAAGAGATGTGCGCGGCGTGGGGGCAGGTTACGTGCCCAAGCTCAATGTCTCTGTCTCCTCTTTGCCGTCCCCTCTTTTCCGTTTCTCTCTCCTCCTCCTCCGCCTCGTTGTTCATAAACAAGGCGCTGCATTTACAAAAGCTACTTTTTACGCAGTAACAGGAACCAAACTGCTTATTTATCCTCTGTAAATGACACGCTGTCCTGAGAGATAGAGTGAGTAGCGATGTTCACTGTGGCGCCGGTATCAAAGCCTGACCAAGCTGCTTAAACGTGACAACACAACCGCACATGCACCCCCCACACCTGCACCACCTCCCTAGCGAGTATAACCACATTGTGTATCCAAAAGACTAAGCCCATGGCATAGATTTTTATTAGATATCATAATGACATTAATAAAAAAAAAAATAATAATTTTTTTTTTTAAACTCGAAGCCCGACCCGACCCAAACCCGACTGTCATGGGTGAAATCTCGGCCCGGGCTCGGGCCTAAAATCTAACCTCTACTTTATATACATAAAAGACTTCATTGAGATGTGATGTTGTCGTATGACTTAAATTATTGCAATTAATGTTTAAATACTACAGCTAATGTTTTGGCATATAAAAGAAACTACAAAAATAAATTCTGGGTAAACTCATATTACCTACTTATATTGCACAATAAAAACGTTTTGATTTACATAATTTGCTGTTCTGCTTTCTTTCAGGATCAGTTGTCAGCAGACATGTACAATTTTGTGGCCAAAGAAATAGACTATGCAAACTACTTTCAGACGGTGAGTGAACAAACAAAATCAATGCATTGTCAATGTATTCTGTGAGCCCCAATTTGAAACAGAGTCCCGTTCGTCTGCAGTTGATAGAAACCCAGGCCGAATACCATCGGAAATCATTAGAGATTCTTCACAGTATCCTGCCCCAGATTAAAGCGCAGCAAGGTGAGTCACACACAAGCACAACACAACTGTGAGGTGCCAGATCCAACTATAATTGCTTTTTTCATTTATGCAGAAACATGGCCTTGGCAACACTTTCCAAGACTAATAACAACAATTTTTTAACCAAGCATGCTAGAGCAAGGGCCGTAGCAGTTGGCTTTTGTGTGACACTATATGGCTGTGTCGTGATTTACAGAGGCGTGGGTGGAGAAGCCGTCGTTTGGCAAGTCCCTAGAAGAGCACCTGAACATTAGCGGGAGAGAGATCGCTTTTCCTATCGAGGCCTGCGTCACTATGCTGCTGGAGTGTGGCATGCAAGAGGAGGTACGTTACACACTCCAAGATCTGTGAGATGACACAGCAAAAATTTCAATGGAAGTTGGTTGGGTTTATTGTCTCAAAAAGAAATTCCAAATGTATTATTTAGCAAAGCATTTCCCCCTTTGCAAGAGTAACATCAATTGTCTTTGTTTCCATTGCAAGATATCGCTAAAACATTTATAACTAGAACAAAAAGTGCACATAAGATCTGTAAATAAACAAATGAGTTACCAACTAATAATTGCTTTATGGATTACGTAACGGGGTATCTGGGATCTGTGTTTCGGTTTATATACTTAAGTATAATACGATTGTACTAACGGAGTGTATTTGTGTAAACCTATGCAGGGCCTCTTCAGAGTGGCACCATCGGCGTCCAAGTTGAAGAAGCTGAAGGCCTCTTTGGACTGTGGAGTTATGGATGTGCAGGAGTACTCCTCAGATCCTCACGCCATCGCAGGTGAACTATACGCCCACAGAAGAGCCTATCGCCATAACAACGAGCCTCTGCACATGATCACTGAACACCAGAACAAAGATAGAGCGACGCGCTCATGCAAAGTAGGGTTATTTAAGGGATACCGTGCAACACTGTGTAGTTTGCCAGAACATTACACATAGAATTTAACATTGCTGGTTCGTACGCCACTGACAATTGGCTGCAATGTTAAACGTGTGTGAATATATCGGTTCTTGCTGACCTACGACACGACAGTCAGCACCATTCATTCATTCATGGACTTACAAGGGGTATGAACTGTAAATATTTATCTCTATAAGTTCAACATAACTAACTTAAGTCAAATAATCTTATTGATCGGCACCACTTCCATTCGCACAGAAATAATCGCAGTTGGTAATCACATATTAGCATTATTTGTTCAGGAAAAGTTTTATGCTTTAAGATGTCACATATTTTGTGCAGCACACGCCGGGGTTGTAATAATCCCTGTTGTCCCCCTTGACGGCATTACTGTTGAATTACAGAGCAATCTGTAGCGACCCCTGTGAGTTGCTGTTTGTTAACATTGTGACTGATAAAAAACATATAGTCCATATTGCAGCA
The DNA here is from genome assembly GCA_021464625.1 of Proterorhinus semilunaris. NCBI lineage: Eukaryota > Metazoa > Chordata > Actinopteri > Gobiiformes > Gobiidae > Proterorhinus > Proterorhinus semilunaris. The sequence goes on along the minus strand of CM038352.1, from coordinate 18,316,174 downwards.
GAGGGGTTATAATTTGACATCCCATAGTTATCTTACAAGTAGCGAGTTAAAATCTTGAAGCTTTCCCGTTTGGGTATTTTTAACTGTGAAAATAGTGTTGAGAAATTTCAGTATGGCAGCGTCTGGGTTTTGGCACAAGTACACACCATCTTTCCCAAGAACACAGTGCAGTCCTGTTTTTGAAGACTGTCGCCTGTTCTCTCTTCCAATGTTTTTTTCCCCTGCTTTGCCTAAATCTACAGGGGCTTTAAAATCATACCTTCGTGAACTCCCTGAGCCACTGATGACCCTTGAACTTTATGACGAATGGATCCAGGCCTCCAAGTGAGTTGTACTTCACACATCTTAATTTGTTGTAAATTGAGCTCACTGATTGTGCATACTAATAATATAAAATAGAATAGAAATTAGAGTACAAATAAGAAAATATGTGTGTTTTTCAGCGTTCAAGATATGGACAAGAGGCTACAAGCACTCATGGCGACGTGTGAGAAACTTCCCACAGACAACTTGAATAATTTTAGGTCAGTAACTTGTTGTAGCTATTAATATCCACTTATTCAGATCTAATTGTTCAATTAACCAATGGCCTAGATAGTTAACTTTCCATTATTTCATTCTCTGCAGATATCTAATTAAATTCTTGTCAAAGCTGAGCGAATATCAGGAATCAAACAAGATGACGGCCGGTAACATGGCCATTGTCCTTGGCCCCAATTTGCTGTGGACGCACACTGAACCGTATGTTTTCACCTGGGCATTTGGCAACAATGTATTAATTACTTTAAACTACACACCGTTAGGCATTAATTAAACATTTACAACATATGACTTATCATTTGTTGGTAATTTCACGAGCCAAATATAGGAGTTAATTCTCAGACCATATAGACCTTATAATGGGGACTACCCAAACCCTTTACCTAACCTTAACCATTCTAGACTTGTGACTAAGCAGACACAGAGATGCACTGTTACTATGGCAGCACACACATTATGTAAATGTTTTATTAATTATGTGTGAAGTATTTACCGGATGCTCAAAGATAAAAAAAATAATAATAAATCATACTAATTGCTATTTCTTGCCTAATAGCTGTATTTTGTTGTCCAGGAATATAACAGAGATGATGACGACAGTTTCCCTGCAGATAGTTGGCATCATTGAGCCTATTATTCAGCACGCTGACTGGTTCTTTCCTGGAGGTCAGCATCAAACACACTTTAGGCTGCATGGGCAATATGTTATTATTTTATTATTGTACCTTTGAAAACTTGTTTTCCTTTGCCATGCAAATCATCAAATCAAAATCACATTTAAATAATAATGTTCTATCTACAGTGGGAGGAAAAAGTGACTACACTGCCTAAATTGCTCATAAAATGTGGTCTGATCTTTATTGAAATCACAAGAATGAGGAAACAGTGTCTGCTTGAAGTAATACCACCCAAACATTTAAATTTTTTCATATTTTTACTGGCCATAATATGTAAACATTCACAGGACAGCGTGAAATAAGTGAGTACACCACACAGGATGCTCCAAGAGATGATTAGACAAGTTTATGCAAACATATAGAGTCAGGCGTGAGCCAACCTGAAGTTCAATCACTGAGGTGTGGCTTAAAGCTGCCCTTGCCACAGAAAAACACACACTAGTTAAGAACTGTCTCTTGTTGAGAAACATGTCTGATGTGCACCATGCCTCGCTCAAAAGAGCTGTTTGAAGCCCTACAATCAATAATTGTTGATTTGTATAAAGCTGGAAAAGGTTACAGAACCATCTCTAAAACTCTCGATGTTCATAAATCCATGGTTAGAAAAAGTGGACGCCCTGTATAGATCAATCAATCAATCAAACTTTATTTATAAAGCACTTTTCATACCGATAGGTATCACAAAGTGATTTACAGATTACAACATTTAAAACAATACGCCCCGCATCATACAGCCTTATATATATATATATATATATTTATATATATATATATATATATATATATACACATACATACACACACACACACATATATATATATACACATATATACAGTGCCTCTCGAAAGTACTAATACACCTTGAACTTTTGCACATTTCGTCATGTTTACAACCATAAACATAAAGATTTTATTTTGAAAGTTCACACACAAGTAACAGACAACTGTGAAGTGAAAGTAAAATTATACATGATTCTGTTATTTTTCAAAAAATAGAAAAGTGAAAAGTGGGGCGTGCATAAGTATTCATACAGCATGACTTAATACTTTGTGGAACCCCCTTTTGCTGCAATAACAGCAGCAAGTCTTCTGGGGTATGACTACAAGGTTTGCACATCTAGAGACTGACATTTTAGCCCATTCCTCTTTACAAAACAACTCAAGCTCTGTCAAATTAGAAGGAGAGCGTTTGTGAACAGCAGTTTTCAGGTCTTTCCACAGATTTTCAAAAGGATTTAGGTCAGGACTTTGACTGGGCTAGATGTCAGTTCAAAGCTAAGCTAAAAAGGTGGGTCTTGAGCCTGCTCTTAAATACATGAACGTTCTCTGCGGTCCTGACTCCACGTGCACAGTGCAGAATACTCAATGAGGTAAAAAAGAACCTAGAGTGTCAGCTAAAGACTTACAGAAATCACTGGCACATGCCAACATCTCTGTTGACACATCTATAATAATACATAAAACATTGAACAAGAATGGGGTTCATGGGAGAACGCCACGGAGGAAGCCATTGCTGTTTGAAAACACTGCTGAACGTTTGAAGTTTGGGAAAGAGTATTTGGATGCTCCACAGCACTATTGGCAAAATTAACTGTGGACTGATGAACCCAAAGTTGAATTGTTTTTGGGCGGAACACGCAACGTCATGTATAGAGGAAACATTTATCAGCACACCAACGTGAATATCCTATCCCCAGAGTAAAGTGTGGTGCAGGGAGAATCATGATGTGGGGGTGCTTTGCTGCCTCAGGTCCTGGACAACATGCTATCATCAATGGAAAAATTCATTCACAAGTTTATCAAGATATTTTGCAGAAAAACCTGAGGCCGTCTGTCCAACAGCTGAAGCTCAAACGAGGGTGGGTGCTGCAGCGTTGGGTAATTTTGCTTTGGACAATGACCCAAAGCACAAAAGCAAGTCAACTTCAGAATGGTTTCAGAAGAATAAAATGCCTGTTCTGGAATGACCCAGTCAAAGTCCTGACCTAAACCCGATTGAGATGCTGTGGCATGACCTCAAGAAAGCCATTCACACCAGACACCCCATGAATCTTGCTTAACTACAACAGTTTTGTAAAGAGGAATGGTCCAAGACTCATTCTGATCGTTGTGCATGTAATCTGTGACAATGGCCATACCGCCTTTGCTCTGCCCAATCCCGTCAGACCTTGGAAGGTACTTGGATGGAAGATCGTTTAGGAACACCAGGAAGCCTAGCGAATGTAGTGAGTGAGTGAATGGTTGGTGGTGGTTGGAGGGGCCGATGGCGCAGACTGGTTGCCTCGCTTCCGTCAGTCTACCCCAGGGCAGCTGTGGCTACAATAGTAGCTTACTACCACCAGGTATGAAGTGAATGAATAGTTCAATGTGAAGCGTCTTTGAGTGTCCAGCAAAGCGCTATATAAAACCGATGCTGTATTATTATTATTATTATTATTATTATTATTATTATTATTACAGGAAACATCTAGATGAATTTATCGCTGCCAAAGAAGGGTCAACCAGCTATTGAATGCAAGGGTGTCCTCACTTATTCCTTGCTGTCCTGTGAATGTTTGCATGTTGTGGCTAATAAATGTAAATGTTTGAGTGGTATTAGTTCAAGCAGACACTGATTACTCATTCTTGTGATTCCTCCCACTGTATATTTACTTTAATACAAATGATTACACTATTTACATTCCAAAAATCTATAAAAAAAATCTTTTTTTTTAGTGTTAACAATCTCTCTGCCCCATGTCAGAGATCGAGTTTAACCTCACCGGCAGCTATGGCAGTCCAGTCCACTCCAACCACAACTCCAACTACAGCTCCATGCCCTCGCCAGACATGGACCAATCCGAGCGCAAGCAGCCGCACGACCAAAGCCGCCGCCCACTGAGCGTTGCCACGGACAACATGATGCTCGAGTTTTACAAGAAGGATGGGTATGGTGCCAAGTGTTGGGGGAAAAAAAAATCCTTCCCACTTAATGCACAATCTGTGTTCCTGTATTTTCTCGCATTACACTCCCACACACAGATTTTTAATTTGAGAAGCCCATTACATTTGTGAAGTCATCTCAGGTGAAGGGAGCTTGATCATTGCCAACTTAAATATTAAATAACTTTCAACGGACAAAAACAGAACATTTGAGGTTGCAGTAAGTTTTGTGGTAAGGCTAGTACTAGTATCAGGCTAGTATTATTATCACAAATAATTTATGAGTGCAACAAAACAAATAACTTTGATTGGCACTGTTTCTATAGCAACAGAGTAAGGCTGGTTTCTTCATTTTCTTCAGCGTTATATTTCTTCCTCCCACACTCGCTCCTCCCTTTCAGTCTCAGTCGTGTTGTCACCTGGCCTGAGTCATACACGACACGGGTTTTCTCAGAAAACGCTGCAAATAATCATCTTGAATTAATAATTAATTCAAGACAATTATATAGAACTTCTCACTCAGGAGAATACGTCTTGTTGACATAACATTTAAAAAAATTAACACATGTATGAATATATACCAAATATATAGATTTAACAATAATAAGAATCAACCTCATCATCTAAACAATATATTTTGTAATATTTTCGGATTAACTTAAAATTTGACAATAAACAGTATTGAAACTTTATGCAGTGCTTTGGCTGGTTTTGTATTCGCTTGGCTGATTGCTACACAATTTGTAAATCACTTATCGCCTCTCTCCTCTTATTCATGCAGCATTAGGAAAATACAAAGGTAATGTACCATGTGTTCTGTTCTTCTTTCCCCCCTTTGCTTTGCTTGGTTGTTTTTATCATAAAAAAGAATATGTAATGTTGTCTTGTTCTTAGCAGCATGGGCGTGCGGGTCATGGACACCACCTGGGTTTCTCGTAAAGGCTCGTCCACACTGTCGAGGAAAAGTTCGTCTACACCCCCCGGCACTGTGGACACACTTATCCCTGAACAACCCGGGGACCTTGTGACGTCACCCTCTGCAACACCTCCGCTCAGTGACCGGGCCTGGTAAGTGACCATAGCTCATATCTAGTATCCATCGCTAAGGCTTGTGCAAATTGCCATTACCATCACCATCACCTACTTTTCCGCTTCTATGACAACCTTCCAAGGCTGTGTTAGTCATATTTTATTAATTTGCTAAATATACACTTTCATTTCTCAGTTTACTTTGCTCCTTGTCTTTGGTTTTCTTATGTCACGTTGGCTAATTGTAGCCAAGTTTCAGTCGGCATATGGACACCGCATTCATAGGAGTGTGCTTTAGTATGCAGCTTTTTGCAAGCATGCACGCCTATTTAACATCTTTTCGATGTTTATTGGCATTACCTGCTTCTTTATACCTTGCTATGATTTTATTTGCTATAGTATGTATATTTTGGCTAAACATAGGACAAGTCTCACAGATATAAGATACTACTAGAGCTTCTGGTTTGGCTGACTCCCCACGTCTTCTGTTGCTCTTTCAGCCAATGAAAGGGTTTTGCGTCTGTTTCACACTGCTCTGGGCTGATGGCAGGAACTGCAATACAAACAAGTCCTATGGGATGAGTGCATATAGGGTTTCCATGTGCAGCCTAGGGAGATATTTAGTCATCAGTTCAGCCTGATAGCACTGTCAGCTGAGCTGCTGGGCTGCTCACTGCTGGCTAACAGATCCTCACAGCTCCATGCAGTGTGCAGACACAAGGTGACCACAAAGAGACCCCCGCACACTTCTTTTCTGTGGCTCTACACATTTATTTTGCTATTTCTTTGTGCTTGTATGTATTTACACAAAGCTGACCATGGGCCAACTAACAGTGACATCCTTTGCCTTAACCAGTATATGGCACCATGTGGTCTCCCTGTTCAGTCACCGGAGCTGTTTTTTTCTGCTGTGTATTCTTTTAATATCTACAGCTCAGAGCACATCTTACCCAATCGGCCGGAGACCTCTCATGCCCACCTGCCCCTGGGGGAGGATCGGCCACCCCCACCTTATCCCATGTCTTCATGCCACAGTGCGACACATCACTTCTATCCTAAACCCCCTCCATGTGCCCGCCCTGTGGCACCAGGTCCGGAGTCTCAGCCCCCTGGCTCACCCCCAGCCCCCCTACGCTGGTCTGGCTTTACCCCACCAGCCCCGCCCCCCTCCTCTTCATCTTCTTCCTCTTCCTCCTCACTTGATATAAATTCAAACCCCAAACCCAGCTGTCTGCACTTTTCTAAGCACAGTCCTCCTGGCGACATGGCACATGCCCCCCCACATATAGACACAAGCGCGTCACCACTGTACATCAAAACGCCCCTGGTACTCACCCGTCATGATCAGGCCTTTGGCAATCCCCCTAGCCTTCCTTCATCTGCGCCCCCACCTCCTCCATGGGCCGCTTGTCCAAGTGCCAGAGAGAGGGGACCCCCCAGGCTGACTAGGTAAATACTACACACCATAGGCTTCAGCGGAGCAGCCTGACACTGCTGCCTGTCCTCCCTCCCCTTGCAGATGACACACAGTATCTCACATCTGTAACATTCACGTTGTCCAGGCAGGCCGGCTTCTCGTGTGGGTTGCCTAGCAACTGAAGATGGCCTATAGCTTTATACAGGGACTTTCTATCAGTATAAAATGAAACATAGGATTTCTTTTTTTTTTTTATGACCCATATGCAGTGGTTCCCAGAAAAGAAATATGATGCCATTTGAGCAACTCTCTTGTTATAGAGGTGACAGCACTTTGTCATTGTACTACAATCTACTGGACAGCGTGAATCACACCAGAACAAACTCTTTTTATGGCATACTTATAAATCCAAAATCAATTAAAAGTTAAAATTAGAGTATGAATAACTCAGATCTATCATTCAAGCATGTAGCATATGCTTATGGAGGACCGTGGCTGCCAAAACAATAAATAATATATATAATATATAAATAAATATATAAATAATTACATAAATAAATAAATGCACTTATTATAATAAATGCATTAATTTCTTTGCAAATGTTATCTTTATTTTATTTATTTATTTATTCATATATTTATTTATATATATATTTATTGTTTTGGCAGCCATGGTCCTCCATATAGGCTACATGCTTGAATGATACAAGCAAATCTCCAAAAAACAAAAACAGTGTTAAACTGAGTAATAGTCACATGGGATGCAGTCTGTGGTGCATGATGTTGATGGTAATGGTTGGTTTATTTAAAGGCATCAATATATTATTAGTTTTATTGCAGGAACTGTTGATTTTAACTTGAAGCTGTTGTTTCAGTTCATTGAAGAGTAAGGAGCTCTCCCCTGTCATTGGGCATAAAGCCATCCAGGTGGCAACTCCAACAGTTCCTCCCAACTGCAGTCCGCAGAGCAGCAGCCAGTGCCCCCACTCCACAGAGCACAGCCCGCACACTCTGCGCAAAGGTCAGGACTGGTTGGATTGTTTAACTGTAACCAATAACTTTTACAGTGGTATAACTGAAGTGTTTTTGTTTGTGCTCAGGGTCTAAGAAACTGGCCCCTGTCCCTCCCAAAGTCCCATACGCTCAGTCTGGAGGAATGCCTGACCAGCCTGCGGGACAGCCATCTCCAGTCAGCTTGTCCCCGACACCTCCCAGTACCCCCTCTCCCTATGGACTGAGCTGTCCTCTAGGGCCACTTCCCCCCTCCTCTCCTGGACAGACCCCACTCGGAGGACTACATTGTCTATCGTCCCCTCCCTCTCTGACAGGGACACTCACCAAGTCTCGCCCTGCTCCTAAGCCCAGACAGAGACCCAGCCTTCCGCCCCCTCAGCCCCCCACTGTGCCCCTCGGACTCACTGGACCCAGCTCTGCTCCTGTGCCACAACCCCTGGAGCAGGGCCTGATGGACAGCCTGTCGCCCGGAGAGAGCATGTCCACAGGTAATCTTCACCTTATGGCAACAACATCCCCGCCTCCCCCACCTCAGGGGGGGCTGCAGCGGCCCACTCTCAGACTCGCTGTGGCTCTGCCCAATGGAGACGGGGGACGGGTGTAGGACTGACGGTAGATTTAAACACATCTGTCCATCTCTCAAAGGAATATCTGAATGAATTCCAGTTGCCTTTAGACACAGATGCCTGAATTCTACCTGTACAACTCTAGACCTTTGTGCACATGTAGCGGTTTGGACCTATGTTTCCATTGCTTGTGTTCTGTGATTGATGTTTCTGGGTAATGGGGAAACATCAGAGAAGCATAGCTTGTCCTGCTTGTACTGGAGTTGCCATTCGACTCATCATGTGCTCTCTGTTTATCTGTGTTACCCAGACCCTCACTTGGCAGAGGTAGGTCAGCAGCTTACAGCGCTCACACACAGTCCGGCCTGGTCAGTGCAGTAGCAGTAGTGGAAGCCTAAACCCCAAATACTACTTCCATAATGTTGTGATAACGAGGTGCTCTGACAATGCCAACCTATTGCACTGTTACATCATTATTTTCTTGTCGCCCCCCCTCCCCCCCTGCTACGATTGTGTACCTTGCAGCCGTATGAGGCCAGGGATTCAATGTGGGCTAAATGTGAGGGGGACTTTAGGGTAAGCCAGACCGCCCCCGCCCCATATGCTCCATTTCACTGCCTGGCCTCTAGTGTGGCTGCCTCTGGGTCTCCTGTAGCCTGCCACAAACATTTCCAATTGAAACTATATCTATATTATACATCGGCGTTTATTTCGAACATAGTGCACGGCTCATGGATTACCTAGAGTGCACCACACAGCGCTCATATCGTCTGGTACAGTCTAAAGTTCACTCTTAAGATGCTTTTTCAAGCCATTGCCGTTCTCTAACAGGCAACACCCCCCTAACACGCCCTGCCTCCAGTCTAGGGAGACCAGGTAAACCCCCCTACACTTCTTACGGCAGGTTCATTGCTTTAATAACCTCCTTATTACTACGCTGTCTCACTCATCTCATTCCTACACAGGAGCTAGTCTGCCTGAGCCTGCTGCTTCAACTACAAAAAGCAGTGGTTAATGAAATTATCTAAAATGGTATTCATGATATGTTGGTTCTAGCTTTTAGCCTTACTTGGTGTCTCTTTGGTGCCATCAAACATCTTGTTGCCTCTATGTTGGTTTACTTGGCCATTGTTGTAAAAAGTGATGTGTCCTTGTGTAGTGAATTGGATGTGTGTTATGTGTTTTTGAAAAGCTGCTGTCTCACAAGACACAACAATCTCGCATATCACACTTTACTTTTAGTAACTTGAATAGACTGGTTGAACCCTGTGTAGAATATGAAGCACATGTAATCTACTAATTCCTCCAACCAGGACAGATATCATATACCACTTGTCATGAATCCAAGCCCAAAAAAATTAATATTATTTCTGCTTTCTTCCGTTTTTACACTTCATTGTCATTCTCATCTGCCCTCCTCATGCCATCTTCATTCTCACCATTCTGCTCATCATCCTCCCCCACATGCTCACCATTAGATATCTTCAATTATGAAATCCCCTCCATCAATGTCAATCTGGACAGCCTCATCGATGAATTCAGCGGCGCCCCCTGCAGGCGGTCCATGGCAGTGACAGAGTCTCCAGAAGGGGATGCTGTGGCTGAGGAGGAGCCCCAGAGCACCACTCTATGACACATGGGCACTACAGTGGCCAGCGCCTCTAACCCTGTACACACTGCTAACTATCGCGACCAAGGTCTGATGGAAAACATTCGGCCTCCCCCATGCCCACCTGAGCCCGAACCTGTTGCACATCTGCTCGACTGCAAAGATACAGACCTATAGTTAATGTCCACATGCATGACAACAGAACACACACACACACACACCAAATGCCATAGATGAGGAACAGTTGCCTTTCGTGGGAAGGACTGGATTACAGGCCAGTAATGAATCAATTAACCATTTCTTAAAACTTTGATTTTGTGTATTTTCATTTTTTATTTTTTTATTTCTGTGTTTGTTTGCCTTATTTGAGCGTAATATGACAAAGAGGAACCATTGAAATTGGTAAAAGGTGAAAGCAATGGACAATGGTCTGCATTTGCTCACAGGGTAAACATGCTTTGTGCACAATTAACAATGACCCAAAGACTGGAGTGTAAGGGGGTTACATTTAGCAATTTAGTGATATGTTTCGACTTCACTTCAATCACATCATTAAGCATCATGTACCAGCACATAATGAAAGAATGTTATTATGAACTCTGAACTGTTACTCTCAAAAAAGACTGCAGATACATTGCACGTAAAGCCTAAAACTCTTGGTGCCAAGGGGCTCTCAATGGCAGTGTCAGACACTGTTGTCTGTGCAGATGTGCCCATATAATGTTTGAGACTGATGATAAAGGACACCACTGCCTTTTGGTTTGTATAAATCTGTTGTTTTAAGTGCTTCAGGTTGAGTGACATTTGACTCTGAGTGTAAATATACAAACGTGTACATAAATGCTGTATATAATTCTGAGATGAAGAGTCTATGAATATCTGGAATATATATATTATGTGCTGATATTTATCACGTGTGGAAAATATATTGATGAAATAATCACATTATTGTTTGTCCCTGCACAAACTCAGTATTCGTGATGTTTAACTTAACCAGGTTACAACAATGCTGCAGCAATCTCAGAGACACGTCATCTGAGTTTTGAGATAAAATTTTTTTTACATTATGTTTTGCTCTGTTTGATTTCCGTCCTTATCACTCATTTACAAAAACAAAAAGCAGTTAAAGTTCATCACTTTATCATGTTAGTTCATTCAAAGAACACTAAGTATCTGATCTAGAAGAAACAAACTGTGCTGCAGACACTTCAATCAATGATATATATAAGTGCAATTACAAAGTTACTGATTGACTGCAGGCCTCAGCCATCAGGATTTTTTATTACCTCTGGATAAACAGAAATACATAAATTTAATTGGACAAATTCTCATCTTCTTATATCATTAAGGAGATGTTTTCAAAATTATTGACTTAATTACAATTATAGTGGTGACGGTTATCGAATTGTATGTCATTTGCAAGTGTCTTCTCACTGGTCATTTACAGGCTTAAGTAACCTATCTAATGTATACTGGAAAAATCCTCTGTGTTGGAGCCATACATTTAATTTTGGGGAGGTGTCTTTTAGTGTTTACCGAATGTGACTTACATAAGGTTTAATATGGCCTGCCGGCATGTTCTGCTTCTTTTCCATCTACCAGAAAGCATGTGTTATAGGTGCTGCTGAGACATAGTACCCTGGTATATTCCATAAGTTTCAATTTCCTCCTTTGATTATTGTTTAACTTGTTTAGTACAGGATAAGAATATTGACTGTATGGTACATCAGTAGGGCATACACTCTTCACATTATAGAGTAAAACTGCATTTGTTTACATTTTGGGGTAAATAGAAATTACAAGGATGTGTAATGCATGCATTTAGTCTTTTTGTATTCCACATATGTGTCAAACACTGTCTTTGTAGGGTTTGTACAAGGGTCAGCAATGTATTACCAATGGACTGTGGGGATTGGGTCCTGTTTGGGTTTCATAGCAATACGGACAGGAGTGGATGCTGAGTGTGGATGTGCTGCCTCCTTCTGCTTTCACTAGTGTACTGAATATGAAGTTGCTGCTTGTCGAGCCCACCATGCCATACATCCATCCGCCTCAGCTTAGCCTATCAAGTGAAATCACAGTTTGCGTGAGGCCTATACCTGCAAATCTGATCAGAATGTCAAGAATAAATATATATTAAAGTCTACATTTGTAATAAGATTTCCTAGTTCGGTCTTTTCATTGTCCCTGTGTTAATAGTGTCACAACAACACTCACACTACAGCTACGTATATATTAAATAAATCACAATCCTCCTCCCAGAGAAACCACATGACAATGGCCCGTGTGTAACCTGTATGACAGGACCAGCCAGATGACTAAGGTTTTAGCACACAAGGAAACTAGGAGTGGACATATTTGTGAGGAAGATGGATGGTAGATACAGACGGTTGTTTTAGGAAAGAGTGTTCTGTTCATGAATCAGTGCCTTATGTTATGCAGTGTACGGCCAGAGCATGTTGAAAGCCTCACGGAAATCCATTTGTGTTTACCACTCACAAACAAGCCAAAGGGTAGATAGATGCAGAGGTGGTAATTCAATGCTGTAGTCTTGTCTCTCCTTACAGGTGCATCTACTTGCTATAGAGTGTCACCTTTAGGCTGTTGCATAAATTATTTCTGATTCAAACAAATACGCATGGCTCTCATACTACATGTCTGCGCATTTTAGCATTTCAAATGTGCAACTTTGGAATTAACTTACAATTTGGCTGAGTTACTTAACACCCTCAGTGTCCCAAAAGGAGTTACAACAACGTTTTTTTGTTTGTTTTTTTTGTCACACATGCTTTTGTGCGTTACTTGGAAACATGGTATCCAACAACACAATAAACCCAGCTTTACAACAGCCACGGTTTTAATAAAGTGCTAATAAGGTTGTACAACTAATTTTATTTACATTCCTGCAGCAGTGTCAGGCAAACTTAAAATAAATACAACTTTTAAGACTTAGAAGTTGTTGTTGTTGTAGGCTAGAAGTACTACTTCTGACTTCTGACACAAAAGGGAGAACACAACAAATCATTAGAAAGACATACAATCAACACTCATCGGATGAAAATAGGATAAATTAACAGATAATAGAACAAGATTTGGAAAAATGTTTAAAAATATCAGTGCATTATGTTCAAATGTTAAGTCCATGATAAAAAAAAATGTTCCATGTTGGCACTGTTCAGTTCTTGCTGAATGGAGCGTAGCTATGCCAACAATATCCAGGGTAATGTTGCTGCCACAAGTGCAAGAGCAGTAAATACTGAGAGTAAAAAAAGCAGGCACCGAGCAGTTGTGCACACCATGCGCCTTCGCCTGTTTGGCTGCACCACAGTCATGACCACACTCAGCGAATCTTCTTCCATCATAGGACGACCCTCGGCGCTGATGATGAAAATCTGCGATGCATTATGAGTAGGGCAAACCAGTCTCTGTCTCCGCAGGCGTTCAGACATCCATCTTATAATGTGAGAGATCCAGTTTAATCCCCGAGGTAAAGTGTCTCCTGGAACACCCGCGCTCTGGTGCTGCCCCGTCACAAGGATGGGCACAGGTACTTCCAATATCTGCGCCGCTTCCGCTTCTTTGTCTCCGTTGAGGGACACCAGCGCTTCCTTTTGTTTCCGAATGAATGTGAGATGTCTGCAGATAGGACAAACTATAGTGTCTCTGATGTGTCCACTGGTGTTGACGCTCACCAGGGTTTTAACAAGGCAGTCGTGACAGAAAACATGTCCACAGCTCAGCGTCCTCTCTGTTCCCGATAAACTCTCGTAGCACACTGGACATTCTTGGCCATCCTCATGATTACCTTTCAGGTATGCCATCAAATAAAAACGCCAGAAGCCTAAGGTGAGTGACGCTCCTGCTGTTTTCTCAGCAGAGGTTCCCTTCACTGTAGCCTGTGGGTGGAGGCAGGAGGCGTGCCTCGTGAAAACTGGGTCTACTACCTGCAGCTGATTGGGCTGGTCTTGACCAAGTCGTGAATCAACTCTCTCTCTCTCTCTCTCTGTCTCTCTCTCTCTCTCTCTCTCTCTCTCTCTCTCTCTCTCTCTCTGTCTCTCTCTCTCTCTCTCTCTCTCTCTCTCTCTCTCTCTCTCTCTCTCTCTCTCTCTGAACAGGTTTTATTGCCATTGTTTCAGAACAGGTTCACAAACTAGGATTTTTTTCTCGGTGCAAACGTGCGACATAAAACATATAACGCAGAGTTAAGATTAAAAATAAGCTAAAGAACTTTAAACTATAAGGCTATAGGGAAATGCATAAAAAATATTAAATAAGTAAGATAAAATAAAAGTGACGTGTGGTAAGACAACAACAATTGGACATTGAACAACAGCGGGATTGTATTTACAGATGTGTAGGCATATAAAGTGATATTAAGTGTTATAAAGTGATAAGTGATAGCAGCGGGTCTAAGTGTGGACACGTGCAAGTGCAGATACATCCACGAGTCTGTAACGAGTCTCCAATTGAAGGTAAGTAGCCTGTATAATTTCCCATGGCAGTTTCACGCCACCATGTGGTTTCTTCAGGCCATTGCCACTTTTCTGAGCTAAGCGCTTAACCTCTTAACCCTCACCTGAACCAAGCACAGTTTCTCCAGTTCAGCTTTACCCAAATCTAAAAGCTTATCTACTGGAGCTTACAGCCTATAGGTATAACACCTAATTTGAAAGCTAAGGCCTACATTACACACACGCACACACACACGCACACACACACACAGCGTACCCCTCCGTGACCCAACTTTACCTGTTATAATTACATTATCATTATCAATCCTACGTTAAGCAAAATCATACATTGATTTTTGAATTTGCCTCACCGGCAAAAGAGAACCTACAAAACGGACCATACCCACAAAGCACCTCTAGAAATCAACAGAATTTAACCGAACGGAAAGGGAAAAAAAACACAAACGAAAGGAAACACAACTACAACAACAGTCTCATTTCATGTACGATGTCCAATACAAAGTAAGTGACAATTTTATTTTATTTTTTTTCTTCACAGATGGCTACCACTACCAAACATAGTTAACAATTTCGATAAGGCACTAATTCTGTGTTCAAAAGGCACATTAATATACATATTATCCGTGATCTTGCAACTTCCCAGTTGTCATTTCCATCATTCCATTTTCTTTATTTCCTTTTTTTTATTTTTTTTATTTTATCATTATTTTGTTTTAATTTTTTTAATTTTTTTTTTTATGTATTTATTTATTTTTTGTTCAAAGGATTATGTAAAATGTAAATATGTAAGCCCTGCATACTGTAGTGCGTTAAGAAGCCAGGTTGTAGAGCAGGTCCATTGAAGAGGGCAGTAGCTCCCCATCAACAAACCCCCACCCAGCTGCCCTAACTGGCTGAATTTGTAGATGATGTTCCTATGCTTAGTGGTGCGTTAAAAGACAAGGTTTATGAGCCCGTTGGGAGGGTCCTCTCAACAGATCCATAACTCGCTTATCCCAATGCTCAATTTATAATTTAGAGCAATAGAATGACAACCGTTCAGAGCAACAACACTCCGTCTTAGTTTAGAATACAACTGTAATTTGATCCTACTACTCCCCCTTGTGGCAATGCGTTTCTTCTTCTCCATACTTTTCAAAAATCTTTTTTTTGTATATATATTTCAACAGGTTGATGTTTAGACATCGTTTCAACTCCAACTCCATTTTGTTCCACAATTATACACCATTAACTGTCGGGCTAAAACTTTTCAAGGTTGTGCTATGTTTCTGAATCCTAAAGTTTAATTCATCACGTAATTCATAACAACCAGCACGTTCTTGGAACCTTCTTTGTATTTGGTTTGGTAACAATTTACCTTGCTTTGTATAACATCTGTACAGTTTGGAACTCAACAATGTAACAAAACTTCATGATCTTTGATTTTAAAAATAATGAGTTTGTGTGATCCAAAAACCCAACCCATAGCTCTTTTTTGCAACAATACTATTGGTTTTAATGTGCTTTTATAAGTACTACCCCAAACCACAGTGCAGTAATTTAGATAGGGCAAAATCAGAGAACAGTATAATTTATGTAGAGCTTTGATGTTTAAAATTTGCTTTGCTTTTGCTATTACTGAAATGCTTCTAGAATTTTTTGTAGTTATATATTTAATGTGAGATTTCCAAGTCATTTTATCGTCTATAATAACTCCAAGGAATTTGATTTCATGCACTCGCTCGATAACAACACCGTCCATCTGAAGCAATAGACCCATGATACCAGTCCCTCTGATTGTTTATTATTTGTTTATTCTACCACTTTCTATGAACCCATGGCCCTGCCCAATATGTACGTAATCCCCGTTGACGTCAGCGCGCACGTCTGTCGGCGTTACGTGAGTTCCGGGAGTCGCGTTGGCATTTCCTAAACACATCTAAACACCGCGGTGCTCTCTCCGCGGCTTCTGCCTTTGCTCAGTGCGGTGTCGTGTCAGGCCGGTTTTGGACTGTCATCGACGGGTGGACGGCGACCTACTTCACCACGGATCAGCTGGACTTCAATTCGACATGAATAGGTGCGATTCTGCGATTTTAAAGTTGTATTTGCTGTTGTCTTCCAGTTGTAGTGTAGCAGTATGGGCTACGTGTGCGGTTAAAGCCGGCAGATCTGTGTCGCGTTTGAATGTCTGGCTAAAGACTATTTTACTCGTCATACTTCACAGTTTAATTCGCATTTCAGTGTTTTTATTTATGTTTTTGACCGTGGAAGATGTTTGTTAACTCAAACCCCCACGCAGATAACCTGTCTCCTCACTGGCAGGGTGTGAATTAACAGCTAGCTTAGGAACAGTTATACAGATCTATTGACTGTGTATACGGCTCTAAATGTGTATCAACAACATACTATTTGATCATCTGCTTTTGATTATAATTGTTTTATTTAATTTATGTTAGTTGTGAGCAGATGGAATTGCACTCCTTTTTAGGTCACCAGTTTCTTGCTAAATGACTAAGACTCTCAGTAAGAGTGACAACATTCCTACTAGTCATCTCAGCAAAAGAGGATGTCTCGTCTGCACAAAGCATTGGCAAGGAAATTCTCTCTGCCCTCATGATATGTCGACAATTGCCGGATTCCTCTTAGATATCACTCTTATCTGGTCAGCTGGCCACTGTCCCAACTTGTAGCAACAAAAAGATGGCATTTGAAATCTCTGTCTTTGGTTTATATGTTGCTTTGTCTGTAGTAAAGTATGTAGAGCAGCTAAACTGTCCTACAACATTGATGCACAAAGAAAGATAGATGCCAAGCGTGCTCGAAAAGAGGCCGACTGGACATCTCTAGTCAAAGCAAAGCAGCAGTATCTCCATGGAGACGAGCTGTCAATGTCCCGCCTCGGGTCCCAGAAGAGGAGAGCCCGCTCACTGTAAAGATGTAATTTTTTTTCACAATAGGCTTTTGAGGAATTCCGTACACTCGCCATGGAAACCGTATCTGCTCCAGCTCATTAATAATCAATCAATAGAAAGTCTTTTTTTTTTGTATTTAGCATCAACTACCTCAACAAAAAAAATTGCTCTTTCTTTGTTGAATTTCCTGTTAATGATCCTAATTAAACATTGGGCTTGTTTCGGTGACCGCTGACTTTAAACCTGTTAAGTCATTTCTTCCAGTACTTTTGTTTTCCCTTATCCCTCCCTTTCTGAGGCCCAGTTAGGTCTGTGGTTGCCTCTGTGATTTCCAGACAGAGTGTGTGGACACGTGAGGGGCCCGTAGTGGAGGAACTGTTTATTACACATGTGAAAGGAATGTAGGGGGAAGAGGCTGGCTGTGCCTTAGACTCAACACACTCCTCTCCCAGGGATGTATTTTGGGAGAGGTAGTGCGGGTAATGTGTTTGTCATAGCGTCAATTAGTTTCTGGTTGCATCACAGTTTCAGATGGAGATCAAGGGCATGATAATGATGATGCCAAATGATTATTTATTGTATTTATTTATTTGAGCTATTATTTACAGTGCTTTATTATATACAATATTTACATTTCATTTACATTATCACAAAAAAAAAACACAACAAAAAATAACTCAAAAGGAATAGGCAGAAGCAAGAAAGTGCCTACCCCAATTTCAAAATACAATATAATACAATACAATACAAATAGAAAAGTTTGTGATTTCTGAGTGTATTTACTTAGTTTTATAATTTTCTCTTGGGGCGACGGTAGAGCAGATGGTAGAGCGGGTCGTCTCATGATCGGAAGGTCGGGGGTTCGAATCCCGCCTCCTGAAGGCGCATGCTGTCGTTGTGTCCTTGGGCAAGACACTTCACCCACCTTGCCTCCAGTGTCTGCGTACACTGGTGTATGAATGAGAGAGTGAATGGGCCCCCTATGAGAGACTAACAGGCCCGTTTGGAACTATGAGGCCGTCCTTCCGTGGACCCACCACCTGCAGGAGGAGCCATAGGGGACCGGTGCTATGTGATTTGGGCAGCTTGAACGGCTGCCCCCATGACCCGGAAACGGACAAGTGGGAGAAAATGGATGGATGGATAATTTTCTCTTATTTTATTTATTTTATCTTTGCTTATATCCTGGCCACCATTCTATTGATTTACTTATTGTTTAAATAGTCATAGTGTTTTAGATATACACACACATATATATATATATATATACATACATACATTACTAGCGCACATATTTATTATACATATATTATCATCACCATAATGACAATAATGGCATTCTCAAAAATATCATCTTCAAATTTATCATGTTTCTCATTTCTATCATACCTGCTTCAACTGTAATAATGTTGGTTAAGATTTTTCTGTCAGTGGTTTTTGATTGTTTTCCCTATTTATGAGGTGCGTTAAAAAGCCAGGGTATTATGTGGCAAGCTGGTAGAGGGCGGTAGCCCCCCACCAGCAACCCCCACCCTGCTGCCCTAACTAGTTAATGTTGTGAACCACTTTATAATCCTATACCGAGTGGTGCTTTAAAAAGACAAGATTTATGAGCCCGTTGAGAGGGGGGCCCTACAACAGGTCCACATCTCGCCTGCCCCAATTCTATTTTATTTGTAATGACCAGCGGAAGCAGGCCATAACAGCATTTTTAATGCTTGTAATTTATCTCAAGTTCCTTTAATACAGTTCAAATAGACTTGATAGAATAGGTGACAATTGATTATATCAGCAATGATGTGGTATTTCACAAGTTCATAGTAATACACATTACTTAAGGAGAGTGACTGAGAGACAAGGTCACATGTCTTCAGCATACTTCTTAAACACAGTTCTCTTATACTATCTTTTAAATTGCTGTAGACTAGCTGCACCTTTTTAAGTCTTCATCTAAATTATTCCACAGATTTACTCCTCTCCGTGTAATACAATGACTTTTTAGGGTGGAATGGATACATTGTACTTTCAGATTATATCTTCCCTCTCTTTTACCAAACATTAATTGTATATTACTAGGGAGCTGGTTATTTACAGCTCTATTTATCTGTAGCAGGGAATTATAGTTTCCTTGTAGTTCATCTGTGCTGGCAGAGACAATATATATATTTTTCATGTGTATGCCCATTAATCACAAAGATATCCTGTACTCCACCTGTTGGCTTAGTCTTTTGTAGTTTGGGTACATTGATTATTTGTCGTGGCTATACTTTGGTTGTTTGTCTTGACATTGGTAGGAAGCAGAGTTGTCCGTTGTATCCTTATGATGAGCAGTGACAGAGCGGTGAACGTCCTGGCAGCAGAAGTTATATTTCCTTCCACACACTGCCTCTTTCCTGATGTGTTAAAGCTTCTTTTTTTTTTCTTTTAAACCTCCCCCGTTTGTCGACACAGATCAGAGATGTGTACTCTGTGGGATGCGAAAAGAGGAACAGCTGGACAGTGAAATACGTCTTCCTGAGTCAACACTTCAAAGTTCTGCTTATGTGTTGTTTTATGTGGAGTGTCACAGTGGGCCGCTTTCTTTTGACCTGATATTTTAGATGACAAAAAGTTGATGTGCTCAGCTTCTAAAGTATTTCAAGGCTCTGATGTTATTTGTTTATATTAATGTTTGAATTTTTTTTTTTTTTTTTGTAGGTTGCCCTGACATGGACACAGAGATGATTCCTAAATTTTCGTCAAAGGATGAAGAAGTAGATTACTGGAAAAGTCAAGCTCTCAAGTATAAAAAATGGTAAGCCATGCACCGTTTCTTCCAAAAATGCTACATGTGGATCTTTCTTTGTGGAATAAGATAAGATAAACTTTATTGTCCCATAGGGAAATTTGTCTTGGACTTTCCATGCTGTGGTACATACAATAGCAATATATAAAAGAATAAAGTGTTTTCTAAATATCCTATTCACATTTACTGTGCAGATGCATCTTAAATCGGCACATTGTGCTTTTAGACATGCAAACATTGACTTTTAAGGTTGTATTCCTAGCCAACAAATGCCTGCCCACAAACTATTCATTATGGTTTATTTAAGAAGAAATAACTACATCTTTCACCCTAAAGCTGACCACAGCTGACTTGAAACCATTTTTCAAACTTAGATGCAATAGAAATGTCTTCTTTTTTTTTTTTTTGTACAAACCAGTTATTGGGCTACATGAGGAGAATACATTAGTCAGACTTTCCTCTTTATTTTTGTGAGTCATGCCTCGTTTTCTTTGACCGTAAAGTCAATCCTGGTTCATGCCGCCTTTAAACGGAGGACTTCTAAGACCCACTATGCTTCAGTCGAGTGCCGCTGTTGCTGCCAGTGCAATGTGTGGAACGACCCCACCACAACAACTGATTCATGGATTCCTGCGCTCAGTAGAGACATTGTGAGCCCAAGTCAGCTGATCTCACGGTGTCATCAGCTGTTCACACAAGTATTTCAGCCGTGTAAAAACGGGCTGGTTTGGGTTCACATTCTGCAACAGGAATAATGTCTGGCCCAGATTTGTCTCCCAGATAATTTGGAGACATTGATTGATTGATTGATTGAACACGCATACAAAAACAGTTGAAGTACACACACACAAAAAAACTTTAAAACATGCCAGTGATGGGATGCTCAGACCCAATGCAATATTAGGATCAAGAAAACGTGCCTACCCCTGCTCTTTGAACAAAACAAAAAAGGGGGAAATCCACAAATGTTCTTGTTGGTTGTTCGTGATTTTGTCCACAAACCTGCTTTATTCACTTTATGGCCTGCTGTCCTTGGACAATGACTTTATAATGCAATCGTGAGATTAATATTTCACTTTGGTTTACCTGTGTTGGCACTTGGCAGTGACGTTGAACTTTGTGCAAGTTTTAGTTTGATACGGATCAGGCCCAATAATCACAGAGATTGATTATAACCCTATCAAATGTCTGCAATATGACTAGTTCAAATTATGTTTACCCACCCTTACGACATACTCCTGGTCAGACTACCACAGACACAGACCAGCTGCTCCATCAAGAGCCACTGTATGCCCCTCTCCAGTTTCTTTTTTAGTATTGACCAAATTGAAGGTGAAAAGGATAGAAATAATTGGCCTTTATTTCGGACACTAGCACAAATAGCAGCTACTAGAACAAGCACTGTTATTTTAGCACTGAGGCGTATTATACTATAGGACAACAGCACAAACAATAGTCCGCTGTGTGATGATAAATGGTGGGCAGAAACCTTTGACATAACATTTTCTCTGTTCAGCTGTCAGGAAGCCCAGGAGGAGCTGCAGGAGTTCCAGGAGGGCAGCCGCGAGTTGGAGGCGGAGCTCGAGACACAGCTGGGCCAGGCCGAGCACAGACTACGAGACCTATTGTCCGAAAACGAAAGACTGAAGAATGAGGTGTCCAACCTCAAGGTAAATGACCTGAAGCGGCTTCACATGGCTTATTCTGGGCAGCAATTGATTACTGTGCTGTTACACAAGACGTTATCTGATCCCTGCTGGCCTCTGAGAGTGTGGTCCAAAGTCTAGTTTGTGTGTCAGGTAAGCCTCCTGCACCTTTTAATTGGATGTAAGGCTACTGTAGAAGGGCAAGGGTCAAATCTTAAAGGTAGCATATGTACGTTTTTCTTCTGCCCTAAACATTACCTTTCTATGTTTTCCCAAGTCAAATTCAGATTGTGCTAACAACTATTATGTTGATTTATTTCCAATTAATTCACTATGAGTCCCATGCTTTCGGTTGCTGGATCCAATGGCCAAAATACAACATCCAACACAGCCTCCCTTTATTCTTGTAGTCTAAATCATTTGCTATTTTAATTTGCATCATGCTGAACTGGACCTCAGAGGCCATAGTGCAGGCATAGAGTCCACAACATACTGTACTGTAGGTTCTGTCGTAACTTAGGAACATTAATGTTTTCTCTTGCTTTCAGATAATGTGTCTTTACCTTGAAATGCCCCTACCATTAAAGGTCATCTCTCTGTCTTTGCAGGAGAAGCTGGAGCAGCAGTATGCACAGAGCTACAAACAGATATCGATGCTGGAGGATGATTTGGGTCAGACGCGGAGCATCAAAGAGCAGCTTCACAAATACGTCCGAGAGCTAGAACAGGCCAACGATGACCTGGAGAGAGCCAAGAGGTCACACTTCTCATATACAGCTGCCTCAGTCTGGTTTACTTTGGTATTAACTGCTTTATCCTCTACACAGGGCTACAATAGTCTCTCTTGAGGACTTTGAGAGTCGCCTCAATCAGGCCATTGAGAGAAATGCCTTTTTGGAGAGTGAGCTGGATGAGAAGGAGTCTCTTCTTGTGTCTGTTCAACGTTTGAAGGATGAAGCTCGAGGTTGGCAACATTACAACAATATAAAAGTAAACACTGGTCTACATTGTACTTCTGATGTTTAAACTGTCCTTTTGTTTTCAGATCTACGGCAGGAGTTAGCTGTGCGCGAGAGGACATCGGACAGGATGTCTGCACCAAGCTCACCTACTTTAGACATGGACAAGACAGACTCTGCTGTTCAGGCATCTTTATCACTACCAGCCACGCCCGTAGGCAAGAGCATAGAGCACGCTTTCAATGTTCCGAAAGGTCAGGGAGTCACACCTACCCTTATATTTAATATGTGCCTATAAAGTAATATTGATGTTAACACTGTTCTTATTGTTACAGCATTGTCCAATGGTACCTCATCCCTTACTCCCTCTGCGCGGATTTCAGCTCTGAATATTGTCGGTGATCTCCTCAGGAAGGTTGGGGTAAGCATGTGTTGCCTTTTTTATATATATTTTTGCCTTATTTTTATATCATAAATAAATTATATTTACATAATAATTTATGTATTGATGACATTTTGAATATTTTCCTTTATGTCACTAGGCACTGGAGTCTAAGCTCGCTGCCTGCAGAAACTTCGCTAAAGACCAGGCTGCTAGAAAAAACTATGAGAACGGCACACTCATCAACAGCAATGCAACCAAGTTCTCACACTCTCTGCACACCACTTACTTTGACAAAACGTGAGTTCACAAGTTCTTCTTATTTTTTTATTCTTTTCCTGTTCGGCACTTTTGTGACATTTGAATCATCTGCCTCTTGCAGGACTGTCAATGGATTGGACCCGAGCCCCCTGACCTCCTTAAAAACATCCCGCACTGTGTCCCCTCCGGGCATGCTCCCCCTAAGTGTGTGAGGTGTCATTCCTCCACAAAAAAAACATAATATCAAACAGAGCGGACAATTTAAAAGACCGTTACAGTGTGTGTGCGGAAGGACTGTTTGTATGGCTATTAGTGAGAGTGGGTTTTAGACTTGAGCTCTGAATGCTTAAAACAGCACGGTTGTGGTCTTGTCTACGGACATTTCTACCACTTTCCTGCATGTGCCTCAAGCTGCAAGGCTCTATGGATGTCACTGCAAATACAATTCTCTCAAACAAATATTCCCCCAACTTCTATCGCTACTAATACAGCTTCTATTCCCCTTTCAGTTGCACAGTTAGTTCCACATAAGGGACTGTTCGTATGTATGGATTTTGCACATCTGGTAGCGATGCTCTAAGATAAGATTTGTTTTCTTGCATGTGTTATTTATGAAGGAGGTATGGCTGGGCCTCATCTGTTGAAATGAATGACTGAAGTGAATGTTGACCGTTCAAAGCAATGTAGCCATAGTGTTTTTTTTTTTTTATATATACACATATTTAAGTTTATTTTGTTATTGGCTGCTTGATACGTTTTTTTCCTCCCACTTTTTTTTAAACTGATCCGTCATTCAGCACTTAAACAAATGCACATTTACTGTATTTGTAATGTTTCAGTGACAAGATTTGTTATTATTTTTTTTCCTATGTAACAGGCTCATGCTGTGGGTCTCAAAGCTAGTAGTAGTGGTAGCAGTTTTAACATCCGTTTATGTATCCTACCTCCAAAACCAATATGAACAGAAGTGTTTAGCTTTCATTTTGACTGATTGAAAAGGTCTGTTGTTGCATATGCCTTAGTGGGGATGATTTTTTTTTTTTTATCATTTCTTCTTGCACATCTCATGGGCCTGTTACATTATTATTGTAAATAGCTTTTCATGAATGGTAAGTTTTGCCTTCCGTGTTTGTAAATACTGACTTTTGCATTGAAGTCTTATTTATTGTATTACAGACTGGTTGTGGCATGAGTTTAGACATGGATATTCATACCGTTATTGAATTCTACAAGTTTGTCAAAGTTGTTTAAGTAAAGACTAAGATGGCAATATTTTGAGTTTTGTGTGATTTTTCTGTCAAAGTACAAGACAACGAAACAATTGCGCAACTGCGTTCATTTAACCTTTAATCCAGTGTGCGACTTCAGCGGCAAAGGGAGAGGAAACCTGTGCTTCAATGACACTTGAGTAACTATGGTCCTTAATCCATGGTAGGAAGGATGATAATTCAACACAAGTATAGACAATTTCCACTTTATACCCACCTATATACACCTAAAAGATGCTAAATTGTAACTCATCAAGGGCATGGAGAAAATGTTAAAACAATGGAAAAAAAGTAGTAGTCCAGTTGATGGACTGTTTTAACATGTGCATTCCCTGCTGTAGACATGAACCTACATAAACATATGTGAGGGTCACTGGTTTGAGATGCATGATAAACACGAACCAGGTTTATTTTCCCCCGTTTGACAGAATGTTCCATTTGTTGCTGCCTAAATGTTTCACTTAGTAAGTTAGTTATTTATTTGAGCAGTTTATCTGCTCAAAAGGAGTGGGTCGAAGCCTTGACCTGTTAAGAGTCACAAAGTCATTCTTACGTCGAGTGTAAATGTGGTTTGTGGCGTGAAAGTATCTGCTCTCTTGTCCTTGGTCATGAAATAGAAGTAGCTATGTTTTATGTTACAGCCTTTGTCACTGAAGGCCCAATTCTTTCTCCATATTTTCTTTCAACGTCAACTTCCTAATCTGAAAGTAGAACCAAGAACATCAGAACTGAATATAGAAAATGATATCAGGCATTTACTGTATATAGATAAAGTTCCCCACCTTTCCAGATGCCGTCAGTGGAAAACGGTCTACGAACATTACATAATGTGGGATCTTAAAGTAGGAAATCTATAGAACATAGGGGTAGGCTATTAATGATAGAGCATGTCATTAAGTTGTGGACATTTTTTTTTTTTTTAGTTTTTCTCACCTGGCCTTTGCAGAAGGTTTTGATCTCATCTGGAGTGCAGCGTTCTCCATCTCTCAGTGTGATACAGGCACACACCTGTTCACCGAGCCTCTCGTCTCTCACTCCCACCACCTACAACAGAATGTCTCTTTCAATATTGAAGCAAGTTTATAAAGATTTATGCAAGATCAAGCTAATGTGCTGTCATCTAGTGGTGTGTTTACCCACCTGCACCTCCTTGACTTTTGGATGAGTGAATAAAAATTGCTCTATCTCAGCTGGGTAGATGTTTTCACCTCCTCTGATGATTAAGTCCTTTATGCGCCCTGCAATGGCACAGTATCCTCTGCTGTTTAAGCTGGCGATGTCCCTAAGAATGGGGAAAAACCATTGCATGGGAGAAGGGGTCAGATGAGATTTGCAAGATGTTTCTGTCTCTGGGAGTGAAGGGATTAGAATTTTCAAGACGGTGTTAACACTAAAGGTGCTTACCCTGTCCGGTACCAGCGGTCCTTACCGATAGCCTCTCTTGTTTTAGCCTCATCATCCCAGTATCCGAGCATCACACAGCTGCCTCTGATCAGAAGCTCTCCTGCAGCTCCCAGAGGGACTGTGACCCCAGTGACAGGGTCCACCACATTAGCCTAAAACACACCATATACACAACAGAAGTTCAGTCACTTACATTAAACGTAATATGACTGATATGTATACCTCTGTGTGGGGCATTATGCAGCCAACTGTGTTTAACTTGAGCTCGTCTATGTCCATCGGGAATCCCATGAAGGTCGCAGGACTGTTCTCTGTCGTTCCATAAATTACCTAAATTTACCATTATATTACAATACTGTTGCCGTGTAGCTGGTTAAATAAAATAGTAAAAGGTTATCTTACAGCAATTTCTTTCATGTTCATCTTCGTTTTGAGTCGTCTCATAACCTCAGGAACACATGGGGCTCCTCCCATTACACCTGGCCACAAAACATGGGAACAATTCAAGTTAGAATTGGAGAGGCCAGCATCACAAGAGGAGTCGCATCACAGGCTTCCCAGAATTTACTGTGTTGATTACACAGAAAAAGGTTGAAATTCAATTTAGGGAGCCACGACCTTTGATTTTGGTAACCCGTTATAATGCATTAAAATTTCTGCCCATCTATAAGCCTTAAATGAGCATTCTGTTTATTTGACATATTGCCGCCTATACCCAGGTCCTTACCTCCCTCAATTGAAGACAGGTCAAATGTGTGGAAGTCTCTTTGGTTGAGCATGTCCGTGTGCATTGTAGGAGTTCCATAAACAAAGTTACACCTTTAATAAAAAAAAATAAAAAATAATGTAGTAATAATAAATATGATGACCGAATGTTACTTGGAATGACTTTCCCTTACTTTTCATTTTGCATTGCCTTGAGATTGGCCCGACTGTCGTAGCCTTTGGAGGGAAACACCAGCGTGATGCCATGTACGGCCATGCACATCCCCCCGATCACAGAGCCAAAAGAGTGGCACAGGGGAACGGCCATACACACTCGCACTTGAGGCTGGGGCAGTAAAAATGTTCTAATCTAACTTTTTGATACGTTTTGTTTGTGTGTGTGTAAAACATAAGAAAAAGATCAACTTACCCTCCACTGATAGCCCAGTCTAAGACCCACAAAATATGCGTTATTAACGATGTTATGGTGCGACAGGCAGGCTCCCTTTGGGTTGCCAGTCGTTCCCTATAAAACATGGACAATGGACACAAACATAAACTAATAACAAATAAAATGCCACAACTTTGATCTAAGACAGTGGTCCTCAAACTGTGGTACTGGTGGTACTTGCGCCTCTTGCGTCATCTGCAAATGTAGACTTTATTCACATATAATGGTAATTCATTAATTCAAGCTTCATTGAGGACACAGAATCCTGGTCCATAGTATTAAAAGAAAAATAATGGTAATAAAAGTAAAAAGTACATTAATTACACATATAGGTAGGAACGCCAATGCCTCCAAATTCTTGAAGTAAACCTGACTGAGCTTTTCCTAGGACAGACCACGGCTTGTATAATACAGTTAGTCTAATTCAGGACTCTACACAAAACGCCTTGTACCAGCTGCACAAGATCTTATTCCACACTCAATAAACATCTCACTTGCACTGCAGTGCCTCGGTAATTTCAGTGGCATTCTCAAAGACTCACACCAACAATCAGAGCGGGACTTTAGTCCGCCGACGAAGCCTTTTGGATGAGAGGCGAAACGTTCGAAGACTTCAACGACTGAGTACAGAAGATGACTCAAGTACCTTCATTGAAGATGGACAACTCCTGTACGACTGAGAGCTTACACAGACGTATTCTAGTAAAATATTCTTTAGTAATGCATGTAAGTAAGGCGTTTTTCATTTTTAGATACACTTTGCCCTTTTTAGGTCCGTTTTAGACCTAGTTCGGTCCAGATTTAATCTTAATGATACCGTGTGATAGGCTACTGAATGTCAAACAGTTAAACCGCATTTCGTACACAAGGCAACTCACAAAAGTGAGGCGCCTTACAAAAGAAGATATGCGAAATTACAATCAGGTTAAGTTAAGGCAAAGCACATACAGTGCCTTGCGAAAGTATTCGGCCCCCTTGAACTTTTCGACCTTTTGCCACATTTCAGGCTTCAAACATAAAGATATAAAAGTTTTTGTGAAGAACCAACAACACGTGGGATACAATCATGAAGTGAACCACTCTATTGTAGATTTTGTTTAATGTTTTGGATCACTGTCTTGTTGGAAGACAAATCTCCGTTCCGGTCTCAGGTCTTTTGCAGACTCTATGAGGTTTTCTTTCAGAATGGTCCTGTATTTGGCTCCATCCATCTTCCCATCAATTTGAACCATCTTCCCTGTCCCTGCTGAAGAAAAGCAGGCCCAAACCATGATGCTGCCACCACCATGTTTGACAGTGGGGATGGTGTGTTCAGGGTGATGAGCTGTGTTGCTTTTACGCCAAACAACGTTTTGCATTGTTGCCAAAAAGTTCGATTTTGGTTTCATCTGACCAGAGCACCTTCTTCCACATGTTTGGTGTGTCTCCCAGGTGGCTTTTGGCAAACTTTAAACAACACTTTTTATGGATATCTTTAAGAAATGGCTTTCTTCTTGCCACTCTTCCATAAAGGCCAGAGTTGTGCAGTATACGACTGATTGTTGTCCTATGGACAGAGTCTCCCACCTCAGCTGTACATTTCTGCAGTTCATCCAGAGTGATCATGGGCCTCTTGGCAGCATCTCTGATCAGTTTTCTCCTTGTATGAGCTGAAAGTTTAGAGGGACAGCCGGGTCTTTGTAGATTTGCAGTGATTTGATACTCCTTCCATTTCAATATTATCGCTTGCACAGTGCTCCTTGGGATGTTTAAAGCTTGGGAAATCTGTTTGTATCCAAATCCGGCTTTAAACTTCTCCACAACAATATCTCGGACCTGCCTGGTGTGTTCCTTGTTCTTCATGATGCTCTCTGCGCTTTAAACTGACCTCTGAGACTATCACAGAGCAGGTGCATTTATACGGAGACTTATTTACACACATGTGGATTCTATTTATCATCATTAGTCATTTAGGTCAACATTGGATCATTCAGAGATCCTCACTGAAAGTAAAGGGGCTGAATAATTTTGCACGCCCAATTTTTCAGTTGTTTATTTGTTAAAAATGTTTGAAATATCCAATAAATTTCGTTTCACTTCATGATTGTGTCCCACTTGTTGTTGGTTCTTCACAAAAAATTACAGTTTTATATCTTTATGTTTGAAGCCTGAAATGTGGCAAAAAGTCGAAAAGTTCAAGGGGGCCGAATACTTTCGCAAGGCACTGTATATAGACACATCAAGACATGGGAAATACACAGCACACGAGGTCACGTGCGGAATTTTTTCTTGGAGAGGGGAAGGATGACCGGGGGCGTGGTTAGGGAGGGGGTATGTGTGTGCGGTTGTTTACAGTCTGGAAGTCAGTGTTATGCAAAATATGACCCAGAGAGCTCAGTCCTCATCAGGTTTAGCTCTGTGGCTTGTCCTTGAATTAAAGTGTTGACGGCGTAGGAGAGATAAGCGGTCTAGCTGCTTCAAACCTCCTCTCAGGAGGACGAGAATTATTCCAGTAACAGTTCATACATTTATAATGAATTTGCTTTTTTCTTGGTCTCAGCTTTAGTTCAGTTCTTCAGAGCAGGTAGTTCCCTTCGCAGTTTATCCCTTTTCCTCCCAGAACACACACGCATACACATTTTCTTCCAAAATGAGGACCTGTGACAGAAATGTGATAAATGGGGACGTGCCTTTCTGAAGGTCCCACAGACCCGAGGGTCACAGGTTTGAGCCTTAATACTCATAAAGTTCAAAAAGTTTAAAACTCAGAATGATGACTTTTACACATTGAATACATACAAACATCTAAAGAAAAGTAAATGGAAAGCAGTAGAGTAGATACACAACAAAACCCTTTAACAAACTCCACACACCCATACACAAACGCATGCACGTCATTGTCTAAGGTGAGTGAACCGGTTTGCCCGAGGACACAATAGCAGCACGCACTGGCCAAAGCTGCTATGGAAATGCCAACCTTTATATAAGAGGTCTTACACAACGATACCAAACTGTGGTCCATATGAGTGAACTAAATAATAATAAAACTAAAATAAGTTACCGAAGTAAACTGGATGTTAATGGGGTCATCAAAGGTCAACTTCTTCTGGAGATCCATCAGCTGTTTCTGGTGTCGACCCTCGCCTGCTTCCATCGCGTCCCTGAAGTGTAACATTCCTGGCTCCTCACTGTCCATCACGATCACCATGCGCAGGTCTGGAAGTCTGTAGTACAAGACGAGATGCTGCAATGATGAGAAATACTTTTTTATAAAGGTTTATTGTACCTGGAGCTTTGGATGTGGCCTTTTGGTGATGTGTCGATTTCCGGGCAGAGTTTTCTCAGGATTTCACAGAACCTTTGGGTTTTGAAACTAGATGGGCAAATAACTGCTCGACACTGGACCTGCAAAATGAATACAGACTTTTCTCAAGGACTAGTTAAATTACCAGTTTTAGATGGATTCAGGTTAACGGTTCATTTAGGCTGCCATGATTTAATGCAATACCTTCTTCAGAGTAAATTCCACCTCCTTCATTTGATAGCCTGGGTTTAGTGAAATCTGTATCAATCAAATAAATGTGTCACACTTATAAATTCAGACATTTTTATTTACTTTCGACAAGAAGGCTATGGGTATTGTAAACTGAATGAAGTCAAACAGACCAGTATCATTCCAGCTTTGGCCGTGGCAAACTGGGACAGGATCCACTCATATGAGTTGGGGCCCCACACTCCGACACGGTCTCCGGGTTTAAGGCCCAGGGCAAGCAGTCCTGCAGCCAACTTGTCCACCTGCGGCCAAGAAATATATGGACATTTACGCAAATACACTACCCGACCAAAAAAAAAAAAGTTCACGCACTCTAAGATTTTGTTGGACCACCTTTAACGTTGTACAAGCTTCTGCCAAGTCAAAAAGTTTACTTCTGTCCAGGGTGGCATTCATTTTCTTCCAAGATCTTGTATTGAAGATTGGAGAGTGTGATCACTGTGCAAAGCCTTCTCCAGCACATCCCAAAGATTCCGAGGGGTTAAGATCTAGACTTTGTGGCCAATCCATGTGTGAAAATGTCATTTTATGCTCCCTGACCCACTCTTTCACAATGCGTTAGATGTTTGTCTGGTTTTGGTTTTAGTCTAGCCTGGCCTTTGCCAATTATCTTTTCCTTATACGTCTGGGTCTGATCTCAGTGGCTGCGTTTCATCGGCTGAATTCTAACCTACCTTTCAGCGAGCAGGGGTGTTGTAGGTGACGTTATGCATTTGCACCGGATTTTGCTGGTTGTAGTTTGGAAACAGATCCAATCGTTTCAAAAGGAGTTCATCCCTCCCACCTGAACACGGAGCTCAGTTGTGAAGACCCTCGGTACAAAATGAGTACGAGGGTATGGTAAGACCAGGCTAGTTTAAGTCAGTTTCACAATTTTTGTTATGTCATTGTGTAAGACACCCAGGGAGTTTGTGTTTGATGGTATCAACCATAACTCGTCATCCAAGCATAATATCTACGACCATATTCAGCACGTAAGAGATACTTCATGTATTTATGTGGACATCATGTAAAGCTCTTGTCAAAGGTCCTGATAAGTATAAACTCACATCTTGATAAAACTGTTCAAAGGTTTTGCGAATCCCATCCTCCACACACACCACAGCTTCTCGGTCGGGCCAGCGCTGTGTGACCGAGTCCAGGGCTTGGCTCACAGTGAGAGAGAGCAGAGGGACAGAAGAGGTGCCGTGGACATAGCTGCTGCTGAGTGTGGGCTGTTGAGGAGGACTGTCCACGTGCAGGCCTCTGCCATTCACAAAACACTTTTAACATGACACTGTGCATTCCAAAAAGCAAAATACACATATATACATACCGTCGCGAGCTGAGATTGCTCGTTCTGCAATATTTCCATTTGTTGTGGGTTTTGAATATGACCCGCAGCATAATGTTAAAGACTAATGCTTATCCAGTGTCTTCAGCTATTTGCCCTGAATTACCTGTTGCGTATCTGACAGTGGGCAGTTAAGAGTAATGTTTAACCACTGCTCTTTCATTGGCCGGGAGGAAATTGTTTTCAAGGTAACAAGCAGCATAATGAAACGTTTTTGCTTTTATTAATGATTACGGTTTATGTAATGCATGTATTGTTACTAACTATTTTGCCTATTATCTTGACTTTTATCATTTAAAATAAACTTTCACTTTGTGGATGTCCTGTTTTGGATTAATAGAAGCTAGTCATGCAAAAGTTTTTTTCAGATTAAACTTGATTCCTCGTTAGTCTTTTTAAAATCTTTCTCAGTTTAGATGTTTGTTTTTATTATAATAAAATAGAATTGTATGTTTGGTGCTTGGTTAAGTTTATGCTTAACCTGTCCGGTACCAGCGGTCCTTCCCGATAGCCTCTCTTGTTTTACCCTCATCATCCCAGTATTCGAACATCACACAGCTGCCTCTGATCAGGAGCTCTCCTGAAGCTCCCAGAGGAACTGTTTATACCTCTGTGTGGGGCATTATGTAGCCAACTGTGTTTAACTTGAGCTCGTCTATGTCCATCGGGAATCCCAAGAACGTCGCAGGACTGTTCTCTGTTGATCTATATCCTGGCTAAACAGAAAGGAGTTTAAAAATGTTCGAGGGAACAAAAGAAAAAACACTGTTGAATTAAAAAAAAAATCTTCTGATTCTTACAGTGATTTCTTTTATGTTCATTTCTCTTTTGAGTCTTATCAAAACCTCAGGAGGGCATGGGGACCCCCCTGTCAAACCTGTCCACAAAAAGGTTCACAAACATGCCATGCACATCCCTCCCAGAACAGAGCCGAAACAGTGGTGCAATGGAGTGGGCATACAGACTCGCACTTGTGGCTGAGGGAGTGGAAACCAGGCAAACATAATCAGTGAAGAATTTCTCTCTTCTCAACAAAATCATGTATTACCTTAAATATGTATTTTCATACTCATAAAGACTGTAGCACAGAACACACCTTCCATCCATAGCCCATTCGGAGGCCAGGTGGTAATCAAACCCCAGACCGTCTAGCTGTGAAGCACAAGTGCTAACCGCTGCGCTACCGTGCCGCCCAACTCAAGTTACCGAAGTAAACTGGATGTTAATCGGTTCATCAAAGGTCAACTTCTTCTGGAGATCCATCAGCTGTTTCTGGTGCCGACTCTCGCCTGCTTCCATCGCGTCCCGAACGTGTAACATTTCTGGCTCCTCACTGTCCATCACGGTCACCATGCGCAGGTCTGGAAGTATACAGTAAAAGATGATGATGAAAAACACCTTTATAAATGTTTAAAAATATCCTTTATTTATGTGTCCTGGTGTGTCGTGGTCCTGGTGATGACCAGGACACACCCTGGACCTGGTCATCACGTATGGCCTGTCCACTGGTGTGTCCTCTATCGTTGACTTGGCGGTCTCTGATCACTACTGCGTGTTTTTTAAAATCACCACTTGAAAACTGATGCGCCTGTGATGGACCATTGGATGATTCCATTCCAGAAAGCACGGGGCACGGGCTGCGCAGAAAATAATCAAATCTAACGCACCGGCCCATTTTGGAACCGGCCCACCGGTCTAATGCCCGGTAAAACATATGGCCAGTCCGGGCCTGCCTGAGGCAAGGCAAGTTTATTTGTAGAGCACAATTCATACACAAGGCAATTCAAAGTGCTTTCACAGTTGCATAAAGTTACAAGAAAACAGATCAAATCAATCAAATCAAACTTTATTTATAGAGCGCTTTTCATACAAAATGTAACACAAAGTGCTTTACAGTGCTTAAAAATCATTAAAAATAATAAAAATCGTCCCCACCAGTAAATATACATAAATAACTACAACCCCACCACCCACCACCCGCGCACACAGACACACAGACACATATACACAGACATGCCCAGCAGTTAAAAGTCTTAAATAAAAATGGACATAGAGTTGAGTATAAGGCTGGGTACAGATCGACCGAAAGAGGAAACATCATCCAAGGAGCCGTCTGCACCAGGAGCAGCCCATCGCCCACAGCCACAGAGCGCCAACCCAGGGGGCCCGGAGTAGGTGTAGGAGAGACGTCCTACCTCCATCCAGGCACCCCCAGGAGAGCGCCCGCACGGCCACAGCCAACCAGCACTCCCGGGGCAGAGGGCTCCCTCAGAGGAACCACTAGGAGAACATAAAAAATAAATGAATAAAAATAAATAAATAAATATTTAATAAGAGATACATTAAAAACAGCTAAAACTGTGCGTGAAATAGCACAGGATAAAAGAGGGAAAATAAAGAAGTAATAGAACTAAAACCGGTAAATAAGGTTAATATAAGTAAATATTAATTAAAAGCTAAACTAAAAAGGTGGGTCTTGAGCCTGCTCTTAAAAACATGAACGTTCTCTGCGGTCCTGAGCTCCTCTGGCAGGTCGTTCCAGAGGCGAGGGCCATAGTATTGGAAAGACGCCTCGCCGTGAGTCTTTCTGTTGACTTTAGGAATAACTAGGAGACCCCTGCCAGAGGAGCGAAGGGACCGCGAAGGCTCATATGGTAAAATCAATTCTGAAAGATAAGAAGGACCAAGACCATTAAGACATTTAAAAACCATTAAAAGAACTTTAAAATCGATCCTGAAACACACGGGGAGCCAATGCAGCGACTCTAAAACCGGTGTAATGTGGTCCCGCCTCCTGGTCTTCGTCAGGACACGAGCTGCTGAATTTTGTAAAAGTTGTAAACCTGAGATACTCTTTTTGGGAAGACCAGAAAGCAGGGCATTACAGTAGTCGATACGACTGGTGATAAAAGCATGCATTAGCGTCTCCGTGTTGGCCCGAGAGAGAATGGGGCGGACTCTGGCTATGTTCTTTAGATGGTAAAAACCTATCTTTGTGATATTCTTAATGTGTGGAATTAAAGTCAGCTCAGAGTCAAAAATCACACCCAGGTTCTTCACCTGTGAGGAAGGATTAAAAGACAATGACTGTAGTTTGGGTAAAAGTTTCTCTCTCTGGGCCTGAGGACCGATGACTAAAACTTCAGTTTTGTCCTGGTTAAGCTGGAGAAAGTTTTCTGCCATCCAGGATTTGATATCTAAAATGCAGTTAAAAAGTGCATCCATTGGCCTGGTGTCCTCAGGAGACATGGAGATGTACAACTGTGTATCGTCAGCGTAACTATGAAAGTTGACTCCATGTCTCCTGATGACATCACCAAGAGGGAGCATATACAGGTTAAAAAGCACTGGGCCTAAAATCGAACCTTGAGGCACACCACATGTAATATTATGGACCTTGGAGGAGCAGGTATCCACACTTACCATGAATGTCCTGTCTGTGAGGTAGGATGTAAACCATTTGTGGACAGCACCAGAGAGGCCGATGTGTTTTAAACGAGTTAAAAGAATAGTCTGGTCGACTGTATCAAAGGCAGCGCTCAGATCCAGTAGAACCAACACTGTCAACCTTTTGGAATCATAATTTAATCTAAAATCGTTTAAAATCTTTAAAAGGGCTGTCTCGGTGCTGTGGTTTACCCTAAAGCCAGACTGAAATTTCTCAAGGACGTCATGTGCATTTATAAAGTCGCTAAGTTGGGTAAAAACAACTTTTTCTAAGATTTTGCTTAAAAATGGTAAGTTGGATACCGGTCTAAAGTTGTTAAAATCATTACGGTCCAAATTGCTCTTCTTCAGCAGAGGCCTCACCACCGCCCCCTTAAAGGCAGCAGGGAAGACCCCCGTCTGAAGGGAGCAATTCATCATGTGTAAAAGCTCGTCTCTAAGAGATCCATAGAAAGTTTTAAAAAACGGGGTTGGGACCGGGTCTAAAGGACATGTGGTGGGCCTCACTGAGGAGAAAACTTTATCAAGCATCTCAGCATTAACCTGGACAAAACTGTGCAGTGTTTCCTCTGGAACAAGTAGACAACCAGATGTATTTAAAACCGTGTTACTTTGAGTAGATAAAATATTACATCTGATAGTGTCTATCTTTCCCCTGAAGTGGTCCGCAAACGCCTCGCAAAGGGAGTCACTTGGAGTAAAATTGGTCTTGTTAAAATCAGGATTGATTAGATGTTCTATTGTAGAGAAGAGTACCTTGGGATTGTTTTTATTATTGTTGATAATTTTTGAGAAGTAGTTGTTTCTTGTGTTTCTTACTGTGTTATTGTAGGTTGATTGTTGTTCACGGAAGATTTGGTAGTTTATGGTAATTTTGTTTTTTCTCCATTTTCTCTCTGCCACCCTGCATTGTCTTTTGAGTTGTTTAATTTCCTCATTCCTCCATGGAGTAATTGGTTTTGTAGGGAGTTTCTTGGATTTTAAAGGAGCGATAGAATCAAGCGCTGACTTGAGTTTGCTATTAAAATTTTCAAAAATAAAATCACAGGGGGCAGGTAGAACAATAGGAGAATATTTCTCTAAAACATCAATAAAATTTGCAGCCACTTCAGGGGTGAGATGACGTTTCCTCACAGCTCTTACCGAGGTCTCCCGCTGGGTAAAACTGGTGATATTAAAAAACACACAGTAATGGTCAGAAACAGCCAAGTCAATGACAGAAGACACAGCTGTGGACAGGCCATACGTGATGACCAGGTCCAGACTGTGTCCTCTGTCGTGAGTTGGCTGTGTGACGTGTTGGGTAAAATCCATATAATTAAGAACATTTAAAAAATCCCTAGCAACAGGGTCTAAAAGATTATCTATGTGTAGATTAAAATCACCAGTTAAAAGAATCATATTAAAAGAGCTATGTAAAAGTGATAAAAACTCAGAAAATTCCTTAACAAAAAGAGGGCATTTTTTGGGGGGTCTGTAAATAGTGACACATAAAATGGGGGGATTACTAAAAACAACTGCATGGTGCTCAAAAGTGGGGAATGGATCAAATAAAATAGGTTTGGTGGCAATAGTGTTTGTACATATGGAAGCAGTGCCACCTCCCCTTTTCCCATTCCTTATTGAAAAGGTGCTGCTAAAATTAGGTGGGGAGGCCTCAGCAAGAACCGCGGTCGCATCTGTACCCAGCCAGGTTTCAGTTAAAAACAAACAATCAAGATTATTATCTAAAATCAGGTCATTCACAATAAAAGACTTGTTCTGCAGAGAGCGGACATTTAAAAGAGCCATGTTTATTGTGGTTTGAGATGGATTAGCTGTGGACTGTGGGGGGGCTTTGGGGAGGGGTTTTAAAACGTTAATATGGACAGGATAATTCCTGTCCATATTAACGGGATAATTGCATGGAGGGTTGTGTTGTGTCCGCTCTCTGCTAGTGATGACAGGGATGGTTTGTGAGGGGGGCGTGGAAACGATAGGAGGGGGAGTGTTGGCGGAGGCTGCACCTGCGCGTGATTGACTGGAGGCAAACCGTCAATCACGCGCAGGTGCGGAGTGGACTGCCAGGGACATGTTCTTTGTGAGCAGACGGCTGCCCCTCAAGTTCAGATGTAAGCCGTCGACTCGGAAATGAGAGGGTCGGTCCATAAAAAGGCTAAAATTGTCAATAAAAGAGGTTAGAGGTCTACATACGGATTTAAGCCAGCAGTTCAGATGGAAGGTCCTGCTAAAATGTTCATCGCCACGATTCAGCGTGGGGAGGGGGCCCGAGATGAACACAGACACACCCCATGGTCTCAGAACGCTGAGGAGTTCTTTAAAATCCAGTTTTGTACGCTCCGATTGTCTTTTCGATACGTCATTTGTACCCACGTGGACGATCACTCTATGGACGGATGGGGGCATGGACTGGAGAATGCCTGGGAGTTTTTGTGTTATCCTGGAAACTGTAGCACCTGGGAAGCAGTGGGTTGCGGCGTTATAAAAACGGACGTTTCTGATAATGGAGTCTCCTATTATGAGTGTTGTGGTGGGGAATAGTGGCTTTGGCTGGTGGGCGGACTCGGAAACATCACCATGTGGAGAGGACGGAGGAGAGACCAGGGCCGCGGGCTGACCGATGGGTTCAAGTCCCGCCCCGACAGGAGTGGATCCTGGCTGCTGTTGTTGCGCGCCCTCGTCCGGGATCACCGGCTGCACCGCGGGTTGTTGTGTCCGTGGCTCCGCCGGAGAGGACCGCGGGGATACCTCTCGCGACGCGGAATGTTGTGGCCGTGACGCGAGAGCTGACCGCGGGGGGGCCACCGGCGGTGTCGCGGCTTGATGAGACCGCGACACCGTCAGCAGCTGCGAGGGCGCGTGCAGCGTCGGGGACAGCGACAAGACCGGAGCCATACCCGAGGATCCACTGGATCGTCTCCGGACCACCTCTTTTAGGATATTACGCCTGGCCGATGTTTTTTCCCCCTGTTTGTGAGGCTGGGCCGAGCGGGGATCCGCGCCACCCCCTTGGAGAGCCGGGAAATCCATCGCCGGGTCCAGATTGGAGAACGCCGTTGCCGGAACAGCTGGAGTAGGTGAGTCCTCCGCCAATACAGAGAAGCGGTTCGTGAGGCTCAAGCAGGTGGATCCAAGTGTTTTTGTTCTGTGCACGGTTTGCGGGTGGGGAGTTGAGCTAGAGGGTGAGGGACAGGTAACCGGGTCTCCGAGCACTGTCTCTTGGAGGGCAGCAGTCAGAGAGGAAATATGGAGTGATTGTCTATGGGATATTTCCATAAGGTCGGAAACAAGCGCTTCTTTCTTTTTAATATCCTCCGTCAATCGCTTTATGTCCAGTCTTAGACGGTGAAGCTCTTGCTCGGTGCGGCTAGCCATAATGATTGATTTCACCAACTCTTAAAATGTTACTGAAATTCCAAGAGACTTCCAGCGAAACAAACACGAGTCTCGCAAAGGTGACGTGGCAACAGGAAACAAGGTGACGTGGCAACAGGAAACAGGAACGTGGTCATTAAATCAACATAAAACATCAACATAAAAAATAATCAATTACAGTAAAAGGCAAGAGTGCAGATAAAATACTTTGTTTTCATATGCTCGGGTAAAAAGAGCTGTTTTCCGCCTGGATTTGAACATTGTCAGAGTTGAGGCCTGTCTCACATCCTCATGAAGACTGTTCCAGATTTTAGCTGCATGAAACTGAAACGCAGCCTCACCGTGTTTAGTCCTGACTCTGGGAACCACCAGGAGACCCCTCCCTGAAGTTCTCAGGGCCCGAGATGGTTCATACGGCTCTAACATGTCAGAGATGTACTTTGGTGCTAAACCATGAAAAGACTTGTACACAAGCAGAGCTGTTTTAAATTCTATTCTCTGAGTGACAGGAAGCCAGTGCAGGGACCGGAGCACTGGACTAATATGGTCGTATTTCCTGGTTCTTGTCAGGACTCGAGCAGCAGCGTTCTGGATGTACTGCAGCTCTAACAGCTCGTTTAGAAAGGCCAGTGAGCAGCCGTTACAGTAGTCTAACCTGCTGGAGACAAATGCATGGAGGAGTCTCTCTAAGTCTGGTTTTGACACTATTCCTCTGATCTTAGCAATGTTTTTCAGATGGTAAAAAGCTGATGATGTTATTGCTTTAATGTGGCTGTTTAAGTTCAGGTCTGAGTCCATGATTACTCCTAGATTTCTAACCCGACATGAGCAGACTCTCTTAATTCTCATATACTTAGTTTAGTTTAATCAATTGACGGTTAACTGTGAAGAATAGTCTAATTTGCATGTCATTGACCTGCAGAAATGTGGGTTTAATCTACTTCAAAAGACTCTTGTATATAAAAGCATCTTTGTATATCACTGTATATGTCTGAAAGCCATACAATTTAAAAATGTTAAAGTATTTTTTTTTAATCTTATATTTTTGTTGTAAGTTTGTAAGTTGGTCTGTACGAATGTAGCTGCTTGTAATGTTTTGAAATGTTCTTTTTTATTTTATTGCACTTGGGGGTGGGGGCTCATAAGCTTTTTGCTTCAGCCCACTCCTTTTGAGCACAATGTGTATTGCTCAAATAAACAAATAAACAAATCTTAATATATGACTACAGCCATTTCATTCAAAGCCACCAACTATAATATTTGACCTTCCCAGTGGTACCACGTCTAGAGAAGGACTGAATTGGGTCAAAAATGGTCAAAGATTCCTGATTGTCTATCTGTTCCAGAGGAAACTCTGCACAGTTTTGTCCTGGTTAATGCTGAGATGCTTGATAAAGTTTTCTCCTCAGTGAGGCCCACCACATGTCTTTTAGACCCGGTTCCAATCCCGTTTAAGTCATTTTATGGATCTTTTAGTGACGAGCTTCTAAACAAACAAACACAACTTTATTGTCCCCGTAGGGAAATGTGTCCTCTGCATTTAACCCATCCTTCGATGCCACTGAGGCAACCCGTAAGGAGCAGCGGTCGACAGCAGTGCCGCGCCCGGGGACCCATCTCCATGATGTGGAGCCAGGCTAATGGTCAGAATCACCTGACTGGAGGATTCACCTATTGCACATGTTTTTAGTGGTAGGGAAAACCGGAGTACCCGGAGAAAACCTACGCAGACACGGGGAGAACATGCAAACTCCACACAGAAAGGCCCCGTCGAGGTGGGAATCGAACCCGGACCTTCTAGCTGTGAAGCCTCTCTAGTGCTGTCCACAAATGGTTTACATCCTACCTCACAGACAGGACATTCATGGCAAGTGTGGACCCTAACCTGCTCCTCTAACGTCTAGAAAAAAAATGACATTTGGAGTGCCCCAGGGTTCGATTTTAGGCCCAGTGCTTTTTAACCTGTATATGCTCCCTCTTGGTGATGTCATCAGGAGACATGGAGTCAACTTTCATAGTTACGCTGATGATACACAATTGTAAATCTCAATGTCTCCTGATGACACCAGGCCAATGGATGCACTTTTTAACTGCATTTTATCCTGGATAATAAAAAACTTTCTCCAACTTAACCGGGACAAAACTGAAGTTTTAGTCATCAGTCCTGAGGCCCAGAGAGAGAAACTTTTACCCAAACTACAGTCACTGTCTTTTAATCCTTCCTCACAGGTGAAGAACCTGGGCGTGATTTTTGACTCTGAGCTGACTTTTATTCCACACATTAAGTATCACAAAGATAGGTTTTTACCATCTAAAGAACATAGCCAGAGTCCATCCCATTCTCTCTCGGGCCAACACGGAGAAGCTAATGCTTTGTCACTCCAATTACAGAATGATACTACTGCAGCCACAGCTCTAAACGTCACAAAGGTGGGTCAATCAGGTAGTACCTCCATGATAATTCCTGTGTGGAACAATCATGTTTCCACTGCCCAGAGTCTGTCTAAAGAGCAGTTAGTGTACGCTTTATTAGACACACAAAGTGACAACACATGTCAGTAAAGAAGTACCTAACCACTTACAAGCAGACTCCCAGCCAGTGAAGCTAAAACTAACCACAATGCTTGGAGTTCACATGACTGTCAAAAGTCAGAGAGCATCAGGGCTACGTGTGAGAGGTTATAACTCCGATGTTTAAATTGACCTACCGCCCTCTTACGCAAAGGACTATATCCCATTTAACTATGACAACATACCCACAAACGAATCTTTCAGAGATAGTTGACAAGTCACCTCCTCTCCTGAGTTGTGATGTTGGACTACTCATTGGATTTAATTGTCCCCAGGACTCTAGCTCCAAAGCAGGTGCTACTCGGAAAGGACAATAAGCCATTTGCAATACGGACAGATCTAGTGTGGAGTATTGTTGGTGGTGCCACAACGGAGCCAAATGCAACTGAAACAAGTCTCTGCCACAGAGTTACGGGAACTACCTCCCATAACACCTATGGATGTGATCAATGTTCTTGAGTTAGAGTTTAAAGGATGCAAAGGCAAGCGACAAAACCGTCTCACAAGAGGATCTAATTTTTCTGGGCAAACTTAAGGAAGGAATAAAGAAAAATGAAAAAGAACACTGTGAGATGCCTCTTCCATTCAAACAAAGACCACACTTACCAGACAACAGAAGGCTTGCAGAAATCAGACTCGAACACTTAAAGCGAAAGTTCAACAAAGACGAGAAATACAAAAAGGACTATGTTGCATACATGAATGACATAATTGAAAGAGGGGACGTCAAAGAAGTACACAATGAAGGAACACAAGGTGAGCAGTGGTACGTCCCCCACCATGGGATTTATCACCCCAAAAAGCCCACAAAACTGTGTGTCGTATTCGACTGTTCAGCCAAACACAAGGGAACAAGTCTTAA
The DNA here is from genome assembly GCA_021464625.1 of Proterorhinus semilunaris. Taxonomy (NCBI): domain Eukaryota; kingdom Metazoa; phylum Chordata; class Actinopteri; order Gobiiformes; family Gobiidae; genus Proterorhinus; species Proterorhinus semilunaris. The sequence goes on along the minus strand of CM038352.1, from coordinate 18,274,053 downwards.
TGATCATCTCCAAGGGCCGGACTTGATAAACAATTTGACAGGTGTTCTCCTAAGATTCAGGCAACATCCTATTGCTTTAATGTGCGATATATATGGCAATGCGAGGGTTAACTAAGCCGTTTAAACATAAAATTATTGCCAAACAACGCCAGCTGGAGATGGCCAGCACCAAATAATAAAGCACGTAGGTTTGTTGTTGAATAACAACATTCTTTAGTTAAGACCAGGTTTGTCCGAAGTCCATTTCACCGTTCTTTAGTTGAGTCACTTGTTTTAGTCCGTACTTTCAGTTACATGTTACCACAGGTTACCCATAAGGACATTGCGCTCCACGAATCCAGTGACAGGAGAATATTAACAGAAAAGGCGAACCAAAAGGTGGTAAAAAGGCAGGCGGCAGTGACGACCACTGCTCGGCCAGAGGCTACAAATGGAAAAGGCACGCGTCACTACCAAGAGTACAAACTACTAGGATGTTACTAGATTGACCAAGCCACAAACCTGAGCGGAGGCATTAGCGCGGCTCGGGATTTGACAGTGGGGTCCGAGTCAACACAACCGATCCACTCAACGATCATGGCCAGGAGAACGCAGGCCCGCCGCGACAACTAGATAATAGGGACTGTAGTTACTACCAACTTGAAATATTTAAATTTAGTGACAAATATGAGACTACCTGGACTGGAGAGTGATGAGGAGCAACAACCACAACAGACGAGACTGACGCCCAGTCTCTCAGGAAGTCAGAGGTCAAATAATAAACGGAAGTGCTATTTATCAGGTGACAGCCAATCACCATCAAAACGACAAGTGGCACTGCCACACCTGCATGTGGAAAAGAGCCGTTACAAACACCCTAGGGCGCCGTAAAGGGGTGGAAGGTTAGGACGATTCTAAGGGCCCAGGCTGATGAAGGGCCCAGAAGAGCAGACCCTCTTTTTCTTTTCTTATTTCTTTTCTCTTTTTTATACATACGTGTAATGTGCTAGGGCCCCTCATACACTTAATGTGTATTTTGTCCGTTTTGACCATAGATTTAATATTTAACAAACAAATAATGTATTTACTGTTTAAGTCACACCCCTCCCCCTCACAATGGTTCATTCCAACTGCGCTGTCCGAGCTACGCTCGTTAGCGTAGCGTCTCTTGCTTATTGCGTTTGTTATGATGCAGTGCAGATAGTGACACACGCAGGCATGTCACATCAAAAGTCAGGGCATCAAAACGGAAAGAAAAGAAGGAAAGAGAAGACTGAGAACGCCAAAGTCGACAGTATGTCACACAGTTTTTCAAAAAGAAAGGTAGCTTGCACTATTCCTGTATTCCAAAACTTTCACTTACTTATTTTTGTTGCTACATGACCTGCTTTTATCTAGCTAGCTTAGTCAAATAATTACTGAATTATGATTTACATCCAACAATAACAACATCTCTGCTGTCTCCGGGTTATCATGTCTCGTAGACACAGATTCAGCGGCCGCTGCACACCCACGTCTCCCTTCCCCCGCGCCCCCGTTCCCGTCTCAGCCAAACAAGGTGAGCCTGAGCGCAAAACTTCACGAAGATTGAAAGCTCTAAGCACGTCTTATCTACTGTGTTCTCCACTTGATGATAACTTTACTAAACAAAAAGTAATCTACACGCTTCAAAAATTACAAAAAACAGTTTGCCGTGTGTTCTGTGAAGTGAGGGCCAGTTACGTGATGATCAAATCCATTCTGTATGCCAGCCATTGATTTCAAAATACAACACTGATCTGACTTGTGAATTTGAAGATGAAGTCAGACACCTCAACTCTGTATATAGGGCCACTTTCCCAGGGTGTCTGTCACCAATTGATCTGCTCAACAGCATTTACAAGATGCAGCTGCAGAGTATTTTTGGGCAGGTCTGCATAGTTTTGCGAATATTTTGCACATTGCCTGTGACCGTTGCTGGTGGCGAGAGAGCATTCAGTAAGCTGAAACTGATTAAAAATTATCTTAGGTCTGCTATGTTGCAGGACAGACTTTGTCACCTTGCCATACTATCCATTGAAAGCAAACTGGCAAGAAAGCTGAACTTTGATGATTTGATACATGATTTTGCCAGCAGAAAGGCACGCCGCTGGGCCATTATAAAGTGATGTTGAACATAACTTTGTTATACCTGGATAACAAACAGTTTATGTCTGGTTCAGTACTTGTTTAGTCCTGGACTGGTTTAGGCCTGGCATTACTCCTGGTGTGTCTTGATTTTGAGCCCTTGGCCTAGTTTTAGTCTTGGACTGATTTAATTATGGGTTAGTTGTAGCTGATGTTTCCTGATTGAGCAGTTGGACCCAGTTAAAGCTTGTTCACGTAAAGTATATGTCAATGTGTACATTATGTTCTGTTGTGTTTGCAATTGAGATAATAAATATTCTCCTTTTATGTAAACAAGTACATATTTCCATAGCTTTTTCTTGTTTTTGTAGGCTTTTACTCATCAGACATTTTAACTATGCAATGTGCTAAGTATCTTTTTTGAAGTATACAGGGCATGTTTATTGGGTTACATTTTATCTGTAAAAAATGTAGGGGGCCCAGAAATGTTTGTTTCCATAGGGCCCAGAATTTCTGGCGGCACCCCTGCAAACACCCAATAGTAATCCCAAAGGATCATAATGCACCCAATCTCATAATAGCAGCCAATCTCTGTCTCAACAAGGTAAACATCAAGGTAAAGGATTCACCATAAATGAAATCAGATCCAAGGGCTACTGGATTCCCGGAATGAGTAAAACAGTTGCTTCATTCATCCGCCAGTGTGTGACCTGCCGCAGACTCCGCAAAGCTTCAGAGTAGGGCTGAAAGATATATCGTTATCGTATCGATATCGAGATATGAACATTCAAGATATCAATATCGCAAAAGAAAAATATATCGTTATCGTATCGATATTGAGATTTGAATATTTAGAGCTACCCATTTTATGGTTTACTTACTACAGAGTTCGGTACAATCCACAGTTACCATGGAGATCCGCCATCTTTGCAGCTGTTGCATACATTTCCCATAGACTAACATTAGCTGAAAACAGTATAAAAAGTGGAGAAATAAGCCGTGGAACAACTCCATTAGCAGTTGAACTACTACTGGTCAATACATCTACCTCACTGTGGTGTCCAAGTGTTTTAATTCATCCATCCATCCATTTTCTTCCACTTGTCCGTTGCCGGGTCGTGGGGGCTGTTGGCGCTGCCCAAATCCCATTGCACCAGCCCCTATGGCTCCTCCTGCAGGTGGTGGGTCCACAGAAGGACGGCCTCATGGTTCTAACCGGGCCTGTTGGTCTCTCATAAGGGGCTTCCGAATGTGTTTTAATGTGAACAATAACTCCAGTATTTTACCTTTTAACATCTCCATTCGTTTATTATTGGTGCTAATCCCATGATGCTTAGCGGTATGACATCACATTCCCGAACTCTATAGCAAATAATCAAACAGATTTCTAAACTAGAGGCGGGTGAAGCCTGCGCTGTCAGCCTTTTCTATGATGTAGGGGAGACCGGGTATGGTTGAAACACTTTTTGCTTCGGCACCTGTATCTCACTGAATTTTTGAGCTAGAGTTCTCAAACTTTTATACAAGGTACCCACATTTTGTTAACTACATTGGCACCAATTCAAACCTCTGCAAGAAAATCATAGACGTCGTGAGTTGATGTCAAATACATGGTGGTCCTTTGTTACAATCTACCCCACTACCGGGGTAGGTTGTAACATATGCTGGGGTAAGTTGTAACAGTTAAACAAAAGAAGCAAAAACGGAGGCCACGTCATGTGATATGTTCAAATAGATTATTTCAATAAAAGAACAATCCAGAACAATCTCTCTCTCTCTCTCTCTCTCTCTCTCTCTCTCTCTCTCTCTCTCTCTCTCTCTCTCTCTCTCTCTCTCTCTCTCTCTCTCTCTCTCTCTCTCTCTCTCTCTCTTAACCTCATGTGGAGTCAGTCCATAATAAAGGTCGGCTGCCTGAGTCAAAGAATCAGTCAACATTTCCTCCTGCACCTCAGAGAAAACTCTTTTGATGCTTCAGTAATCTACACTGGGATGATCACTGGACTCCAGTCTCTCAGCTTCTGCTGGGTTTTGCAGTATCTGTTCAGTTTTACATGGAAGATCACATGTGCCTTTGCAACTGATCTGACCTACCCTTCTTTCTGACCACATCAGATGCTTTAAAAAAAAGCATTAGCTGGCACAAATCTGTCAGTCTTTCCTTTCCACTGTTTAGGCATTCTGTAAAATTATTAAAATCAAGTAAGTGTTATTAACTGTATATAGGGGATGATTTTGTTACAAAGGAAGGGAATCTTATTTGTATAGCGCTTTTCATATGACACAAGTCACACCCAAAGCGCTTCACACATGAAAGGGAGGGGGGTTCATTCACTCCATGCTGATACATTTGTAGCCACAGTTTCCCCTGGGGTAGTCTGACAGAAGCGAGGCTACACACATCTGCGCCAACGGTCCCTCCGACCACCACCAACCACTCACACATAGGCATTGGGTGAAGTGTCTTGCCCAAGGACACAACGACAGTCTGCACCTGCAGTAGCCGGGGTTTGAACCCCTGACCTTCCGATCATGACGACCCGCTCTACCATCTACTCCACCGTCGCAACCATCCCCACCCCTGTCAGCCATTGTTTAGCGAACTGTATCAGCATAATGGTTTGAAATTAGCAGGGGAATTGTGCTTCATATTTTGCCTGAGATGCTATAATTTAATCTAATGTAAGTCATATGGTTTCATGTGCAATAGTATACCTGTGGTCAAACTATAAACGTTCGAGCATACGGAAACTTAACGTGGCATATAATGACTGTCTAAGAATTTTGTTGAAAAAACCTCGATGGGAAAGTGCCAACCACTTATTTGTTTCTGCTGGCATTAGAACCTTTCATGCTGTTTTAAGAAACTTAATGTACAGATTTATTTGTCGGGTCAACATCTGTAACAATACAATTATTATGAGCTTGACCAACTGCAAATTCAGTGCCACACGCTACCAGTCTGAACTGTGGCGACACTGGTACAGTTGTCTGCTCTACACTGTTTTTTTTTGGTTTGTTTGTTTGACTGGACCTCGTGTCTGCAATAAAGATTTAATGATGATGATGATATAAGCACTAAACAAAATATTGCCACTTTGCCATGTCCTGAAAGGAAAGAATCTTTCGAAGCATTATCTATTTTTTGCCTTATGAGAAGCCATTTCTGCACCTCTTGGATCTTGAAGCATTTCATCTTGCAGATGCTCCTATCAGAAATACCCCAAGGATGTGGATATTGGATCCCTTTGCCAATCACTTGCCTATAGCGCTTGCAGATTTGGACTGGCTTAGGCGTGGCTAGCCTTTCAGGACATTTCAGGACATTCAGGAAATATCTTTTGAATCCCTCATCAAAAAAATTATTGTTTTACATTTTTCTAATCCTCAGAGACTCTACTTTAAGATGGCACTAATCTTTTCTTTTGCACTTTTTTATTACCCCAACAGCACTTCGCAAGACCTGTGATCTATAAAATGGCTATAGGTGTTCACAGGCCTATCAAATCTCATGTTATTGTTTTACTCCATTTCTTCCCCATCGTGAACTCAGTATGAGCTTGTTTTCTTTCTAAATCTGGACTGAAACATCTCCCACTGCTCTGCAAAATCTGAACCTTGTGGACTGATGAGATTTTAACTATATGCTCAGGAGTTTTCAGTTTCTGCTCCAGCCATCATGGCTGTTGGTTTGGCAAACCCTCAATACTTCCAGTTATTCACATGACTTTGAGGGAGTTGGACCATTTTCTTTGAACATAGTCAAATCCTTATTGAGGAGACTTTTTGCATTTGTACAATGCTCCTCTTTGATTTGGCTTTGGAATTTAAAACATCAATATTTTGACACATTGGGGTAACAGGGGTCGTGTTGAACGGTCATTTTAAACAGAAAGTAGTGCTACACTGTTATTTTGGTTTGGTAATTGCTTAAATTAATATATATTGTACTGTCCTGTGGGATTTTTTTGTGTAGGCTTTCATTACAATCCAGAGGGGGGCAGCATTTACCCAACAAAGAGAAAGATTCAACCCGTATCCTAACCATGGTCCTATCCAGCTAAACATGTTCGCCAACATTTAAAACATTGAATAGAATACAAATTAAACAACAATAATATTGAAAAATAAACCTACTTTTAAAAGATCTTGTGTTTGGTGTTCGGCTGGTCAATTCCACCGTCGTCACTCTTTGCTTTATTGTCCCTAAACTAAAAACATGACTGGACTAAATGGTTCTGGAAGAAGCTTTGTAGAGCGCCACCTTGTGTTTTTACAGTTTGACAGCAATCATCAATGTAAATGTAAAATGAACGGTGAAATGAACGGTGGCTTCTCATAGCACATCACAACTGGAAGTATTTAATCTACATCATTTGCTTTTTTTTTTTTTTTATAAGGGGGCGACAGTGGCGCAGATGGTAGAGCGGGTCGTCTCATGATCGGAAGGTCAGGGGTTCGAATCCCGCCTCCTGAAGGTGCACATTGTCGTTGTGTCCTTGGGCAAGACACTTCACCCTCCTTGCCTCCAGTGTCTGCGTACACTGGTGTATGAATGAGAGTGTGAATGGGCCCCCTATGAGAGACCAACAGGCCCGTTTGGAACCGTTTGGAACCATGAGGCCGTCCTTCCGTGGACCCACCACCTGCAGGAGGAGCCATAGGGGACTGGTGCAATGTGACTTGGGCAGCTCCAACAGCTGCCCCCACGACCCGGCAACGGACAAGTGGGAGAAAATGGATGGATGGATGGATGGCATTTGCTTTTATTTCAATTCGATATAGATTTTGTAATTATATTTGTTCTATTCTATTTAATGATGACTATTACTAAGTGTATGAATCATGAACTACATAAACGTGCCTTAGTAAGAAATAAGTGTCTGCTTCCATTCAAAAACCGATACATTGTTATATGTTGAGTTTGTTAAATATGATGTATTTACAACAAATTACAATTATTTCATCATTGTCCATTGAAGGGTGCATGTGCTGTCCCCATGGGAGATATGCATTCCTCCGAAGGGCAGTTGTAATCCCTCTGCTCCTCACGTTATGTCATACCAATTAGTTTTGCAGTAAACTTACCATGAGCGTAGAGCCCGTGAGCAAATGAGTAATTCATTCATTCATTTTTAGTTAAACATTTTTCTCAGCCAAACGGAGCAGTTTAACATTTTCCCTAATTAACTTGCCTGACCTCTGCCTGCGGGTCACTGCTCATCACCTGTGAGGAGTATGTTGCCCTCAGCTCCACTTTCCTCTGCCTCAGCCATTCTTGTCCCAGCTGACCATGCAGCTGTTGCCAACACTTGTCCATTTAATAACTGTAGCCCCCGCTCACGTCTCACTGCATGCCACTCTAATGATTTTAATGAAATCCCCTGGCTTCTGTTGAACATGCTTTTTCTAATCCAAGATCCCACTGGAGAGGGCTATTTTTGACCAAAGTGAAAGAATGAATGGCTATAGTTTCCACTTTTAGCTGCCAAAAAATAGCAATCGCCTACAGTAACCATGGACATTGGCATTGAATGTTTTTCTTCCATTCTGATATTTATGCAAAGTAAGTTGTAGAGACGCTGCAGTATTACAATAGTTTGCTGGCCTAACAATGCTGTGTATACCAAGCACCACTGTCTGAATGTCTATGTCATGGCAATTATAACACAGGCCATTGGTTCTTAAACTGTGGCTTCTTCAGGTGTGTTTTAGACTTTATTAGAGACACCTAATTGAATCAATGCTTGCTTGTTTCATGGCATTGTGTTGTCTAACATCGGTAATAGACAATCTTTAGACCCAGTTTAGTCTAATCCAGTCCTGATGGTACACTAATAAAAGGTTTCTGGGTGAACCAACTTAAAAAAAAGGTTTTACTTCAATTGGTAATACACAATTACATTTAAGTATATTCAACTTATCTTTTAATGTTGCACAGATTGATATTTTAAAGTCAAATTAAATTAAATTAAGATAATAGTTTGATTTAATCCATTTATCTGATTTACTCTAATTTAAAAAGGAACAAAAAAACAACTTAATATTTAGATACTGGCTTCTTTACTCGAACTTTAAAAGGACTAGAAAGCCAACTTAATATTTAGATACTGGCTTCTTTACTTGAACTTTAAAAGGACTAGAAAGCCAATTTAATATTTAGATACTGGCTTCTTTACTCGAACTTTAAAAGGACTAGAAAGCCAATTTAATATTTAGACACTGGCTTCTTTACTCGAACTTTAAAAGGACTAGAAAGCCAATTTAATATTTAGATACTGGCTTCTTTACTCGAACTTTAAAAGGACTAGAAAGCCAACTTAATATTTAGACACTGGCTTCTTTACTCGAACTTTAAAAGGACTAGAAAGCCAATTTAATATTTAGATACTGGCTTCTTTACTCGAACTTTAAAAGGACTAGAAAGCCAACTTAATATTTAGACACTGGCTTCTTTACTCGAACTTTAAAAGGACTAGAAAGCCAACTTGATATTTAGATACTGGCTTCTTTACTCGAACTTTAAAAGGACTAGAAAGCCAATTTAATATTTAGACACTGGCTTCTTTACTCGAACTTTAAAAGGACTAGAAAGCCAATTTAATATTTAGATACTGGCTTCTTTACTCAAACTTAAAAAGGAGCAAAAATAAACAACTTAATATTTAGATACTGGCTTCTTTACTCTGACTTAAAAAGGAACAGAAACCCAACTTAATATTTAGCTCTTTTTCCATTCAAAATATTGCTAGAATCGACTGCAACACTTAGGTAAACATCTAATACATGTTATTGTGTGTTGTGTGTTTTTAAAGGTAGTTCAACTAAAAACATTTTTCAGTTGGGCCCATTTACACCTAAATTGTGAGGTTTTTGCCCTGCCCCCCGTCAATGTTGGCAGGTACTTGGAAGGTCAAATACTTAATGCTAATAGTGTCTAAGAAACACAAACTACTACTTTATATAGTATGTGGTGAACCTGCAGGTAGATGTTTTCTAGATTGATATACTATTACAAATATAAGTTGTACCTGTGTGAGAAATGAATTGCTTTAAACCAAAAGCAAATTTCAGGTCATTTACACACATTTAAGCAACCTCATTCAAAGTCTTACACAGATGATGCTTCTGGTCACTTGTGAAATCTTTACACTTCTCTCCTTGCTTGACCTCTTTCATCCAAAACCAATCCATCATTCTCAGTCAAAAAAAGTAAACAAACTCACATCCGCTGCAGTGTTTTGAATCTAAGTGTTTGCTTCCTACCTCCCCATCACACAGCCTATTATAGTGGCCATTAGACATCCATCAGAAGTCATGGGTTCTGCTTTATGCCATCCATCACGTTCTTGCACTTGCCCCGCCATTGCCCCCTAGCTCTCTGCCCATGTCACCACTCCTTTTTACGGCGCATAATGGCCGACTTTGGACAGGAACTATTTTTTTAATCCTCAAATCCAAAGGTCACGCTGCAGGTTAAAGCTCAAAGGTCGAGGTTGGGGGTTGGTCGGGTTGCCAAGGAGACGCTGGTGCTCATTGGGGCAGTGCAAAAGAGCAGATTCGGGATGACAGGTCTGAGGGGAGAGGAGAGCATGCAGATCACATTATTAGGGCCAGACAAGGAGGAAGTGTTGTTGAATGACAGCATGTATTGAACGAGCAACAGCGCACCCATTTACTACAGAGATTAACTAAACTGTGGAGACAAGACAGGCTTTTGTTACACCGGGTTGCCCTGCTCAAACAAGGAGCGAGCGGCATTTAAAATTATGTGTCCAAAGCATCAAAACAGTGTGTCCGAAGGTTTCAACATCTCAAAAATGTGTGAATGAAATTGAAAATGATGCAGACCTTTCATGCATAGCTTAGCTTTACCAGAAACATCCGCTTGTGATTAGCATATTGATTTATGCCTGTGGTTCTCAAACCGTTCACACAAAGTACCAGTTCATAATATATTTGACCTTCAAGTATCACCACCAGGTCTCGACCAAGATCAAATCAGGACTAAACCTAATCTTAAAAGCATTAAAGCAGCTACACCTTCATTAAGCATAAAAGTTGAAATCCACAGTATGAGAACTGGTTTTACAGTGCAGTTCAAGCCACGGTGATTAGTATAAAAAAAGTGCCTGGCTAAAGTTTCATTGTTGAGCTATTACTGCTATTGTGAATCCAGCATCTCTTCAGCCCACTCCATCATGGCCCGGTGACATCATGAGAAACTTGTCCCGCTGTTGACAGGCCCTCCTGTTGCCATGGCACTAATGAAAATGGCCGACCAGATCCCGGTTTAAATGAAGGCTATGGGAGGGGGAAGGGGACACGTAGGCGGCGAGTAAATAAAAGTACCATTTGCAGTGTGTTTGCCTCACGTAGGAGCCAAGATCTTTCTGTTATGAGGGGGCACCCGGTTCCCCCTTCAATGCTTGTATGAACAGGACGTCCCATGTGAGTCGACAGCAGATTGAACATTCATGGATTAGAAAAGCGCACAATGTTGGACAATAAGGAGACAGGGACAGTCTTGTGTGGCAAACAGAGCCAACAACTTGAGCTTCGCATTAAAAAAATTTCAAATTGTCAATTATAATATCTTATAAAATTACTAGTATTTTATTTTGTATTGCCATAATACAAAGCAATATTTGCACATTAATAAAAAAATAAAAGTCAAGTCTTACTTAAGAATAGACCAGATCTACAGGACTGAATCAGTAAATGATGGCATGTGTTTGATTTTGTTGCATATGTTGTTGGGGCGACGGTGGCGCAGGTGGTAGAGCGGTTCGTCTTATGATCAGACGGTTGGGGGTTTGAATCCCAGCTCCTCAAGATCCACACTGTCATTGTGTCCTTGAGCAAGACACTTCACCCACTTTGCCTCCAGTGTCTGCGTACATTGGTGGGTGGTCCAAGAGTGTGAATGGGTGACTGGTTCCTTGCTGTAAAGCACTTTGGGCCTAATGAAGGTTAAAAAATAAAAGTGCTATATAAGTTGAGACCATTTACCATTTACTAAATAGAATCTAAAATAATAGGAAAGTGAGCCCAAGGTTTTGTCCTTCAGTAGACTGTGCATTTATAATTATAAATTCAATCGATTGTAAACTATTCATCCCTGCAAACAACTAGCATGTTAGAAATGCGTCAAGTTGAGGAAGTTAGGAATCAGTTTGGACCTATACTAGCTTTCTTTAAATGTGTGCATTCCCTCTTTTATTCATAGTAAGAATACTTTCTGCTTGAGATACCCAACACCACTGCTCTTAATCCAGCCATGGCACTTCACACAGGGACAGACAGAAGGGGGCGGGGCAAGATGAGGGGGCTGTAGGGCATTTCAATACTGGGAACCTCACGACCCACTGGGGAGTAATGAGCATTCAGAGGAGCAGCGATATTGGCTTGTTGACCCTGGCTTTTTGCATGTGCTCATCCATGAATAGTGAGGCAAAAGTCCTATAAATGTCCCTGTCAAAGTAATTTACGGTTCTGCGTTATAGGAGCAGCTATGTCTTCATTTAAACCGCGCAATAGAGAAACTTGGTAAATATTTTCATATGATTTTAAAGAAAATGCTTTGTTTTGTGCTGTTGTAGCTGTTCAAAATGTTCAAGCTCGTGAAATGAAATGGTTTGAAAGAAACAAAATACTTTCACATGATTCCTTTGGTGATTATTTATATTTCTTAGATTGACCCTTTACTACTATATTTTTGAAGATTAAATATTTAGCCCCATTCATCATAGACTCTCAAACTAAAGTATAGGGATAGGAAAACTACCAGAAACAGTAGTCGCAGTTAGGATTCTCTAGCAAACAACAGCTATTTTTCTCTTTCTGGGATATTCTGGGCCACTGGAAAAGGTAGATCTTGCAGTAATAGTAGATCTTGTAGGAGCACTCGCACCAGTAGTAGTATTGAAGTAATAGTTGTACAGTTGAAATGGTAGTATAGGGAATGCTATAGGTGATTTGAAAGGCATTTCACTACTCTTTTTTTTACAAAATTTGTTTTGCATGTCCAGTATATTAAGTACGTAGTGGTTTGTGAAAACATAAACAATTTTTTAATGATTGTAAACTTGCAGGTTAGTTTTTGCTTGCATTACTGTGACAGTGACCCTGAAATGTGCCTATAAACTCATCCCTGGGACGGATTTGGATGTTCGAAATGCATTGGGAATGTGTTTGGATCACAGCAACCAGTTTAAACTTTCCTCGTTGTAAACCAAAATAATCCAGCAGGCCTTTTAATGCTGGATTCATTTTGAATTAAAGCTATTTCTATGTTTGTACAATATATTTTCACTTTGCCCTACCCCTAGACAAAAGACCTTCTTAAAGCTAGTCAATATTTTTCAGTAGAATCCATTAATCCCTCCCTGGCCCAGCCCGCCCATAAGTGCAACAGTGTGGACTTGTGAGGCCGCTCTGTTGATCCTGCGAGGGCCGTTTTCCTGAAGTGTGGTCAGTAAGTGTGAGCTGCAGCTGCACCCGCTGGGCTGAGGCTGGGCTCTGCCTCGCACTGCGTGGGTGGCACTGTCTGCAGGCGATGGGCGGTGTGTTTATGTGCGCTCGGGTTAGGAGCTCAGCCACACACACGCACACACACACACACACACACACACCCACACACACCCACAGAGGCGCTATTGATTCAGGCTAATCAAGGCAGCAGCGCGGGGGGAAGCGGCGCACGTGTGTATATGAAGACAACACATTCCACACATTCCATCGCTTCCAAAAGACGCATAAAACAGCGGCGGCAACGGACAAAACGCAGACTTTTTTTCTATAGGTTTACTGATGAGGTCAACATTTCAGATTGAGGGCAAAGTCCACAACAATGAGACAACGGCCCAATCCCATTTCTCTCACTTGCACTCGTTTTAGACCCTAGCACTCGGTATGCGCGTTCACGTTTAAGGGTAGGGTGTCCCAATACTTTAGGGAGCAAGAGGAAGTGGCCATCTCCCCTTGAAAAGGCCCCTCCGCAGCGAGTCAGGTCAGGAGCTGACTTGCGGCCGAGGGAGTATAAACATGGCGGCTACCGGTGGAAGCGACAACTACAAATGTAAGAATATATACGCAAATAAGGCTGTCAAAATTCTGAAATGTGTTGGAATATCTTAGTTAGATGTTTATGCAATGGACCTCTAAGTTATAGTTTGAAAGTCGCTATTTGACGACGTTCGTAAAAATGCCAAGTGCTTCGCCAGAGTCTGCCCGTCAATAGACACTCCCCGGTGTACATGTGGATGTTTCGCGCTTATTCAGGTTCTCAATCTACTGACTCTGATTCAAGCTTTCAGTAAACAAAATGGTCTCAAACTGAACCCTTTCTCCTGTGAGGACTGTTGCTTGTTTACGTTCTACTTATGTGAAATAGATGATTATTGATTGAAAACAGTAATGCATCATGTTTAATTGTTTAATAGACTGGATGCAAACTATACGGTCTGAATGTGTAGGTCGTCTTGTTTTTAGACACAATGGTAGTTGGCAGCTAAGTTGACCCAAGTGCCAAAATTAAACAAACAACATACCAGAAACATCCCGACCGTCACAAACATACGGCGAACGCGGCTACTGTTTATTTCCCCTCCGTTGATTTATCAAACGTAGATAAATCAACATGGCACACAGAAGAGGCAGGTGCTACGTATTTCTTGTTATTGTAGTTTATGTGTATAAACTGTGTATTACCGCTATCTACTAGACGGGGGTGAAATCAGACACGTCGATGTTGCGCGTGACGTAAAGAACACGTTCTCCGCCCCAATTTGCAAACTAGTGTTGTCCCATTCCTTAGGGGAGAATCTTCACTTGCACTTCCCTCACTGAGGGGACTCTAATGTGGAGGGAACTCATAGCGAGTGTTTCTGAGACCAAGTGAGAGAAATGGGATTGGGCCTATGTTTTTGAAAGAAATCCCTTGGAAAAGTTTTTCGTGATAACCTTTTGTCAGAGGGTGGATGGTTGCACAAACTTTGCCACAGTAAAACAATTCTGCTTTTAATATGATGGAAAACTCTTGGATGAATAAGAGCTAAGTTAAACTTTAAATGTTAAGGTTTATAGCTCTTTTGAGGGGTAAAAAACAGGCACATGTGAGATGATGGATAGGACCATTAATTACAGAGGTATTAATCTAAAACCCGGTCAAAACCCCTGCAGTATAATGATTGAATGTCAAGTTCAACCATACAATTCTTGGCTGATCTCCATCTGAATACAGCACACAGGATTTTGTTGTCAAAACTGCAAAGTATTCTAGCACATGCCATAGTATTAAACCAATGGAGATTTGTATAAGTAAAGTTCTCGTTCACATAAAGGAATTTGAACAATAGTGAGTAAGATGGATTGCCAGTCCTGTCTACTTTCATTTGACACCTTTATGGCTACTGTAAATATATAGACATTGCAGGCTGCTGCACGATAAACTTGGTGGATTTTGTCCATAACATTTAATGTATAGACGTCTATTTTAATCTAAAGGATCTTAGGAACGTCACACAAACGCCCCCTTCAGAAGTCGTTTTGCTTGTCCCAGCAGAGTGACTGTGCAGTTTGTCATTTGTAACAGACCGTTGATTCAGTGGCTCACTTTTAATAATTCCTCCCACGAGAGGATGACCATTCAGTGATTTCAGGCTGAATCACACGGGACAAAGAGCCACATAGTCATGTCTGGTTTGGACTGGCCCTTCCTAATAACATTACAGCAATTATATACCTCACCCCTCAGCTGCAGCAGGTGCAAATAACACCGAGATGAATCCATGCAGGTGCGCCCAAAACACCAATGCAATTACTGAACCGTATTGTGTAGAGCAGTGGTTCCCGACCTTTTTTCCGTGAAGCCCCCCCCCCCCCCTGTGCGTGCTGTAGTCGGGCGCGTCCCCCCAGTCCAAAACGGTGGCCCCCACAAATGTATCAAAACATGAAAATAATTGCTAATAAGTATTTATTTCAAACAGATAAACTGAAATTGGAGTGTTTAATGCACCTGTAGTCCTTATTCAGTCATATGTTATGACTTTAGACCATATGATTTGCTCAAATAATATCATTTATGACCTAACCCTCTGGGCCTCCCTGCAATCCCAGGCCCGCTCCCCAGGTTGGGAGCCACCAGTGTAGAGAGTATTATTGTTTATATAATGTCGCAGTAAAAAAACAACAACAAAAAACCCTGCATTTTTGCCTTTTTCTGCGAACTGCATTTGTGGCGTCTGCGTTCTACATTGTTTTACTGGATACTTTTGCACATCTTTGTTTTGTTTTTGTGGGGATTTATTTTGACTGCAGAGAGTCCATAATGGTCCTGAAGAAAGCAGCTTTTTTTTTTTTAAAGTAAACAAACAGCTAGCTTATCAGCTAAACCCATTTGAGACTTGCAAAGAGCCCTCCACACCTGCAGCACAGTGGAGGCGTCACAAGAGGAGCTACAGGAAACAAAGAAGGGTCAAGCGAGGAGGTATCCGGGCAAGACTCACAGCTAAGCCACACGTGGTCGGCCCATTAATCCGACAACCCATTATTCCGACGTCTCATTATTCCGAAAATGTATAAGTAAAACTGAAATTGTCCTTCCAAAAATTAGGTTCAGGCAAGAGTCCACTGACCTGAAGGTTTGGGCCAATGGTTGTATATGGCTCTAATCCACAACACAGGTTAAACATTTCGGACGAATGGCACCTCTGGTCAATGGTAATTTTCAGAATAATGAGCCATCGGACAAACGGGCTGTCGGACCTATGGCATGGCATCAAGCCACACATGCCTTCTAGTGTTCAGGCTAATGGACATTCACTGGAGAGTAAAACAGATTAACTGCTAAGCTCTTCCCAGAAGATGGTGAAAGACTGTTGTGGAGCGGAGGGAACTGCGCAGGAGGAAGGAGGAGGTGGAGGAGCTGACCAGTGCAAGACACCACGCTCTGAAACAGGTGCGCTGCACTGTTTCAGAGGATCAGAGGAGACTGAAGGCAGTACTCCGGTTTCCCCTACCTTCAAAGCACTTACTTACTTAAAAGATACAGGTTAGGCCATAAAAAAATATATATACAGTATGTTAACGCTTCAATACATGTTAACTTTAATTAGTTACATTATATCTTTTTCCATCTAAAATGTTAGTATTTTCAGTAATTTATCATTAGAATATTACTTAAAAATGTCCTTCAATCAACCTACAATATTTAGGTGGAAAATGCTGATATACAGCTTTTTGTACATTTATTGCAACTCAATTTATACTAATTAATATGATTAAGTACACTTAGAACAATAGATATTGCAATGTTTTACTGCCTTGCTGTATATATTTCAGTTTTGACATAATCACTGTCTCCAAACAATCCAAACTGAGTGCATTGACGCTATATAACTTATAACGTTAAACGTTATGTCTTTGTAATAAACTTCAGACAGGTTTGTCTGAAGTTGCAGAGACAGTTACCTTCAGCTGCTCTTGGTCACAGGTTTCTATGTCTGAGCTGACAAACTGGACAGCTGTAGCCACCCCCCCACATGCCCCCTCGTGAAGGGCCCTCAAAGCCAGAGCGAAAAGGTTCACAGTAAAGCAGTGTTACCATAGAGACTGTGTTTGCATTTCTCAACGAGTATTTCTGAGACCAGCGGCTTTTCAGCTGAAATTTAAACTATCTATTCAGCGCACCGAGCTGTCTGGAAAAGTCATTGTCTATAGGGGGCAACTTATTCACTGACTGACTCTTGGAGGTGCATTTCCTTATGACTGAAAAGGCAGGACAAAAAAGAGCCTTGGCCGTGAACTCACAAGTGTCATCTTAAAAGGCCCTCATTGGGCTAAATTAACTTTTTAACTTGTCGTATGTTGTTCCCACGTGAAAAACCAAAAGGGGTTGAATGTGTGGGGGTTTCTTTTTTCAGGTTTGAAAAATCATAATCATTCTTTCTCTTAAAAATGCTTGCACTCCCACGGCTGGTGTCATGAGCTACTCCTCCTCTGTGTTTTTGAACGTCCAGACAGCTTTACTAGACCTGTTCTGGTCATTTCGGGGCTCAAATTGCCCCCACTACAGATAATTTCAGCTTTATTGAAACTGCAACAGTGTCATATTTGCCAGCAGAAGTTGAGTCCAGCTACGTTGTTTTATTTTTTGCACATGAAAAAGTGTGTACAGCTGAATTACTTTACCCATTCTGCTTTCCTTATGACCTTAAAGCCGCACTTTGTAACATTTTACAGGAAAATTACAGGATTTATATTGTTTTTTAATAGTGAGAATACCTTTGAAAAAGCAGGTGTCCCTACTCTGGGTAATTCATACATGAGAATAGGACATCACCGACTGATCTCCATGGAAACTACAGGTACATGAACATCATAGGTTTAAATATTGTAGGTAATTTGACCCATCTTTAAAATAGCGTTATTGGTGTCTTGGAGTATAAGAATAACAGATGATATGTGACCTTTTGTTTAAGTTTTGCCGTTGTTGTATTGCTTTTGTGAGGCATTATCGAAATCTAAAAGCTTATTGACTGACCAAAATTGTAATGCCTCATTTTAAA
This sequence comes from Proterorhinus semilunaris, assembly GCA_021464625.1. Taxonomy (NCBI): domain Eukaryota; kingdom Metazoa; phylum Chordata; class Actinopteri; order Gobiiformes; family Gobiidae; genus Proterorhinus; species Proterorhinus semilunaris. The sequence goes on along the minus strand of CM038352.1, from coordinate 18,256,402 downwards.
GCAAAGACCTACAAAAATGATCGTAACTTTGTCACATTGTCGCCGCGTTTCTGTCTCATTTTTTGTTGTGATTTCGTCTCTTTTTTTGTCATGTTTTTTGCTACTTTTTCATAGCTTTTTATGTTGTGTTTTTGCCACGTTTTGTCACATTCTAGTTGCTTTTCCAGCAAGTTTTTTTGTTGCTCTTTTGTCCCTTTTTCTCCACCTCTTTTTCATCGCTATTTTGATGCATTTTTTTTTTTTTTTACTTTTAGATTTGGGTCTGAGCTCGGTTCAGGTTGGGGTTATAAAATGTGACGTAAACGGGGTCCAAAAGTATATGTGAAAAGGCCGAATATAAAGGACTTTAACAGCACTGGCTCACACATAGAGTCAGAACCTGCTGCATTCCTTCTGCTTTATCTGAGCCTCTGGAAAATTAAAGACTTTATTTGAACAGGGAGCTCGGGAGAAGTGAGCATGCCAATCAAAATGCGGAGTGCGGTCGGAGGCTTTCTGCTGCGTGCCCGGCCACAGAGCAGCATTCAGGGCCCGGTGCGCTCTCATACCAGGCTGCTGCGCTGGAACAAAGGGGCCTTTCACATTGACCTTGACACCCGGCCACCCCAATCACCACAGGAACCAGTGCAAGAGGAATCCACGGCTCCCCGATATGAATCTCCCAGGCTTTAGTCCGAGGTGAACCTCCCCGACGCTGGGATAATGCTAATCATATGGTGCTGCTTGTTTGTCAAGGTGAAAAACGCTGAGAAATGCGCTGGGAGATGTTCGTTTGAGCCCTTTCAATAAAGCATTAGCATAAAACAGCCACGGACACAATAAGTTACTGGATCAATAGGTTTTATTCACAGCGCAAAAAAAAAAAAGATAGTTGCATTTTTGGTTTGTCCTTTTTTTTTCCTCGCGCAATTTTACAGCCTGAAAAAAAAATGGCATTTACTTTTTTAACAAAATAAAAATAAGAGGCTTTCACTTTGTACACAAATTCACAACTGTACATCGGGATTTTTACAAAGCACGTAGATCTTCAAAATATACAACACCTATTCACATTTACAGACTTAAACACAACTTGGCTCTGCTACATTTAACACCTGGGGGAACGTCGCCGCTGAAAAAAAAACACACAGTCCAGACGCATTCCTCACAGCATCATCTTTTCGAGTCCCATCGAATGATGCTTGGCAACACTTAAGGCGCTCGTCTTTTGTGCCTATAGAGCCGCCAGACAACGGGAGGGACCACTTGGCCCGTCTGCCTCCGTCTGGGAGCATTTGGTTGTCCACCCATCAAGGACTTGTCCCACTTCTTGGTCAGCGCGTCGAGTCACTCAGTTTGTGTCCACGTGACAAGGGTTAGTGCCTTTCCTTTCAGCTTCATTGTACACCCGAAGGAAGTCTTTGTAGCGAGGCGCGCAGCCCATCCAGGCCTCGCCGAATCGGACGGCCCCGGTGAAAAGAAAGTCCCCCTCTCCGGCCTTGGCCCCGCACTGAAGAGGCATCTTGATTTGCCCCGTCCAGCTGCGCGCCCTCACACCTCCAGACAAGAAGATCTGGGTTTTCTGTCTGTACAACCGGCTGACCTCCGCGGTGACAGACCAGCGCTCCTCCTCCTCCTTCACCTGCCTGATTGTGCCCCGCGCCACTGCACGTGAAAACAAACAACATTTACCAAGTGCTACGCTGATCCGACAAAGAAGCATGAAACTTGGTCACAAAATAACAAAACACAGCCAGGTGGAGGCTAACTCACCAAAGTCATTTGTGCAGACGGCGAGCAGCATGTCCGCATCGCTGCAGGGCCGGCAGGGAGCTAGAAACAACAAAAGAAAGTAATTTAGGTTCGGTGCCAACATTTTTTCATTCCTTCAGCACTTCCTGTATTTTGTAGTGTAGTGGAAACGACCGCTGACAATTACACAACTATTCCCCTCTGCAGCACATGGGACAAAGACACTAAACAGCGCTTCCGTAATAACCGGGGACCACGTGGCGCACGTCTCGAGATCGTATTTATTCACAAAGACGGCAGTGGGCCGGTCAGCCGTCACAAACCCAGCTGGACATGTTGCTACTGAGTGGGGCGAGCGCTCTGCAGTTTCAAAGAATGTCGATTCGAAGGCCTTAGCTTGTTTTTCTTTCTTGTGTGTTTCTCACACTGTGGCCTGTAGCTTCAGGGAGCTCATCCGCAGCTCTCGTTTTTGCTTATAGACAATGGTATCAATGTTTTCGTCCTCCTTATGGGTTAGTGCTTATTTATTAACTATTTTACAAATGGGGTTTGAGTCCTAGTTTAGACCTGGTTTAGATCTGGTGATGCACACAAGAAACAAAAGCTATTAATGATTAAAGATTACGTTTTATGGAAAGTATGGCTGAAACAACTAATCGATTAATCGACAACTAATCGATTTTCTGGTTCACACAGACTCAAATATAGCAAAAATGACATGAAAATTGTGTATTTTTGATGAAAACCTACTTTGTTTTTATAGTTAGGGTCTGTAGTGTTTTGTACATTGTAAATTTCATGAATATCTGTCAGTGTCTCATCCAATCAGAAGCAGAATTAGCGCCAAGAGCCTCAAACAAATATTTACTTTAAGTTTACTCCATCAACACGTCCTCAAGCGGCGCCACTTTAGCTGTATATGAAAAAAAAAAAAAGTTCCTACACCATTCACAGCCAATCAATTAATCGTAAAAATAATCGATAGATTAATCGATTACTAAATAATCGTTGCAGCCCTGGTGTTGAGTTTAGAGCGATCCAAGCAGCTTTGCTTTGGGGGTTTGTTTCACTTTTGAGGATGGGCTGTCAGCGCGGCCCAGTTGTCCAGTGTTTTACGGCTGGGGAAAGGGCTCCAAATGAGTGCAGCTGAGTCCGTGATTAGTTGACTCAGGTGGCCTTAAGGGCGCAGTAACTAGGACGGCTTTATTATGGCTTTCTGAACCTGCCGCAGTTTTCTTTAGCAGCCGTGTGGCACAAGGGCAAACCGAGTCAGCAAGAGAAAAGCACAGGTGGATGTTTAGACATTTCCCGCAATGTGAAACGCAAGCAAGGTTTTAAGAAAACTTGTGAGTAAAGAAATTGTAGAGAAATACAGTAGTAGTTGTGAACATTGTCAACTATAAGTAGTCAAGTGACAAAATAAAGATTAGAAGCCCTTACAAAAGTCGGGTAAAATGGGAAAAAATCCGAGGCACTCAGTCCTTATTACAGAGTTACAGATCTTTGTAAGGGCTTCTAATCTTTATTTTATCACTGTCCTTATTCTTGAAAAGCACCCGTTGTCATTTTTTTTTACTACGCATCATGACCCAGTGCAGTGCTCCCTTAAGCTATTTTTAACCATAAGTAGTCAAGTGTTTACTCTTGTGAGCACAGTTTAATTGTACTTATGCATAAATCAGCTTAGAACATTACTTTGGGTACCTCCGCCATAGTATTTTACGTTTTTAAATGTGAAATAAAGTCTATGTAAAGAAAAGACAGCAAGGAGTTGGAGAGGAGGAGCCTGAAAGCGCCCTCTGCAGTCTGCAGGCACAGTAACAGTTAATACAAGCTTTCACTTTTAGCTAACTGCACACAGGCAAGTGCAGAACTGCTCATAACAGGTCCAATAATGTATCGTGGGCCTTATAAATGTGGAGGACAGTTTTGTGTTATATCTATTGTACAACTAAAGGAAACACAGATCGCAGCGCTTCACCAGGAGAAAAAAAACAATTAAAGTGACTAGTATAAGGGACATGGGAATTGTTTTGATGTGCAAACATTAATGTTAAAAGCTCAAGAAAGGAAATTTCGCATGATATTTCACAAAATTTTACATATTTTTTGATGGATCTAAAGATGGATCCGAGACCTGTAATCCCACCATTGTTTTTATTACGAATAAAAGAGCCTGTGGTTAACAGCATTTCTTGCACCTTGCCAGGAATTCTTGTCAAATCCAAAGATTACAGTCCATAGATTTCTTAGCCGCTTAAGAAGTATCGAAGTCAAAAGAAAAGGGCAGTAGTGTCATGGGATATTTTCTGAAGTAATGATTTTCATGCTAAAGAAGATATGATGGGGGCTTATTTTTAGCTGCCCCGTTTTTAAAGTCCGAGCTTAGGGTGAGGGAGTGAGCGTGTCCGCAGGTCGGCCCGTGCAGCAACACTACGCGCCGCTGCCTTTACTCCGGGGATCAGGGGTCAAACAGCCATAAGCCGGCGGAGCTTAAGAACAGCTGGAGAAACGAGAGACTTCAGAGGGACCAGCCTCACCCTGTTCCCCCCTTTGAAGTGCGCCTGCATGCTGTCCTATCCCGAGCAAACCAGGGCCTAAAAAGTCGACTTTTTTTTTTTCCATCCCTCCTTCTTCTTGGTTCATATGACAGACATGAAACAGAACCACAGGAATGGGCCGAGCGTGGAGTCAGCATCTCGGCTTTGGCCCCGGCACACGCTGCACCCGCTGCACCCACTCTGATCCGACCACATCACAGAGGCGCACCGAGGGGAGGAGCAGCGACTGAGAGAGTGTCCCTGCCTGCAACATCTGGACCAGGGCGCATTCCCCTGTAATGGAGCGGCAACTCGCTAATACCACTCAGCGAAGAGCAAAGCCACTTCAAACAGCTGCGAAGAGCGGGGAAAGATAAATGGCGGACAAGAGAGGGATGATAAATAGGTGAGAGACATTAAGAAATAGGAAATGTTGCGACAGAGGGGAAGAATAGGGCGGGTTGTTCAAGCTAAAGCAGTGACAGCTCAATGAGGAGGAGCCAGTGCTTCCCAATAAGGATTCTCCCAACATCTGGATTGACATACATTCCAGCGCAATGGAATGAAACTCTATCCAAGCACTGTGCGTCGGAAAAAAAGATGGACGAAAGAGGAAAAAGATTAGAAGAAGCAATGTATCTTCACATCCAAGTTTGTGAATCATCCCACTGTTATCTCGGAGCGCATCGCGGGGCTGTGTTCTAGTCGAGAGAGGCGCACTTATGTGGTGCTCCAAGTATATGGCAAATCTATAATTAATCTTCCCTCTGGTCTGGCACGTAATGATACAGGATATGAATATACGCAGCCAGTGAGTTGTAAAAACACATGTGGGCCCGATGATGGCGGTGGAAACAAAAACACAGTTGCTTGCGCAGCCGCACAGCTTGAAACGGCGCAGGTTTGGCAGGTACGCAGCGTGAAAACAGACAGCGGACACACACACACACACACACACACACACACACACGCACACACACCATCAAAGAGGGGGGAAGATGTACAGGAGGGCGGCTCATTCTTTCTGGATAGTTTTACACATTTTTTCCATGAGATAAACTGTATGCTTTCAGGCTTTGTTTTTCTGGACCAATTCACAGTCAAACTAAAATGTAGCCTAATTCTTGGCCAACTATACAGAGAGAGCCCCATTCAGATCTAGGCAGGGACAGTTACTGTACATTAACTCAATTACGTTTTCTTGAGTGACTTTTTGAAGAAATTGTACCTCTAGGAGTAGTTTTTTTCCACATAATACTTTTGCTTCTACGCTTACTTGAGTAAAACCTGCGGGTAAATCTACAAATGATAATACCACGACCCGGCCCCGGATAAAGCGGAAGAAAATGGATGGATGGATAATAAATTTATTTTTATTTTTTTACTTTTTCTCACTTTCTATTTGATGATTTGTCTGTTGGAATATGCTACTTGAAGCCACACTGCAGAACATCTGTGATTATGTATTGCTACGTTACTAGGGCAAATAAAGTGTGACAAAACGCTGGCAAACAAAACATGCCAGCGAGACCAGATGTGATCATAATAATGCCAACTGTACCATTTATGTAATGGGGTATTTAAAAAGCCTTTTGAGGAGTGCTGAAAAGTAGATCTAATGTTTGGTTATTTGTAGTCAAAGCTGCATTTCCGGTGACATCCCGCCTCCAGCAAAGTCACAAGTCAGGTCTGAGAAGAGGAGATATTTTTCACCAATAACATCAGTAGTACCATTAACGCGTTTACTCGATTATTATTTGCTTCTTTTTTCTTTCTATTTGACACAAATCACTTTAAAAGAACCCTCCACTTATCTACATCAATGTTTTGGCCTCTCTGCCCTCCTCCGGACATTGGCGGTGTTTGATCGACTCGGACTGAGGGAGGGATGAACGACTTTGACTTGCGTATCCAATTTGCCAGTGCAAGTTGAGTGCCCTAAAATTAGAGGCCCCCCACTTGCGAAAAGCACTGGACAAAAGCCACTTAAAAACACAAAGTTCACAGAATTCTGATAATACACGATTCTTACCATTGAGTGAATGTGCACCTGCTCCCGGTCGGTCATGGACCAGCTCATACTGAAACGCCGTAGTCCTGCGGCTGATATCCATGTGCGGGATGGCCTCGATGAACAGCGCCCCCTCGAGGATGCGGAAGCAGTGCACTTTGCTTTGTGCTTGGTCCTGTTCTCGCAGTAGCAGGCGCAGCTTCCCGGCCCGGTCCAGGTAGATGTTGGTGCCGCTGGATTCGCTGGAAGGTTTGATGCACATGGAGAGATTGGCGGCGGCGGGCGAGTCGGTGTTGGGGCGGAAGTTGACGATGATGGCCCCGGTGGGATAGAGCCACTCTAGTGAACCCTGCGAGCAGCGCAAGTACACCTGCTCCACATCCCGCGTGTGCCCTTCATGAGTCAGGCCACTGGAGGGAAACATACACAGATTAACGATGGGTTAAGATGCACATTGAAGAACAACAACAAAAAACAACATAATCCATCCATATCACAAGACCTCACTAAACTACACATTCTTTAGTGAACATAGCCAAAAACAAACTTTAGATTTAATTACATTTTAGACTTGTTTTTGTTCCTATTTCGAATTGTTTTTAAGTGTTGTTTTGGTTGAAAAACTAATTATTATCAGTGGCATAATAATATAGACTCAAATACAGTCCATAACGGTTTTTAACAGGTCAACTAAGATGAGCTTCACAACTCAGTCATGATAGATGTTCATGCATTTCAAAACTGTACAGTTAATCCTCCCATTTTTCCTTTAGCATGAAACCACAATGCATGTCTTCCAAAAATAACACTCAGAGCCAAGTTTAGCTCATGTGCGATACATGTGTGTACCTGAACTGTACATAAAGGATTTGACTAGTGTCTAAGAGTTTTCCAGCACAGATTATCTTGCTCAAGGTGCAAACTGAAAGGACACATTCCTGTTGAGCATTAAGCGCTGCCTGTGTCCGACAGCATGACCAGTCACGAGCCAGAGTGACCTCAGCTCCAGCTCTGCTCCCCCTCAGAGCAGTGCTCCTGCTTGGGCCAAACGACCACTGGCACGCTGCCTTTGGGAAGACTTTGGAGGCAGCGGCGGATGAATAGGAGGGTATTGGGGCTCCCAGGCAGACAACAGCAGCAACAGTAGCCGGGGCGGCTGCATGCAAGTGCAAATGCAGGTCACGCACCGAACCTCCCCTTGCTTTCAAGCCACCAAAAAGACTGGAAGAGACTTGTCCGGGCAGCACTCCGGACTGTGGCGCCAGCAAGACCAACTGACTCCCTCCACAAGTTAATGCCTGGTCAGGGTTTGAAAAACTCAAGGCTGTCACTCACTTTGTGGCAAAACCGGTGGCAGGAGGCCATCAGGAGTCTACCATCTACCAGCGTGCACAGGCCAAGCCAGTGGTTGGGCTCAGAGTGGGGTGGGGACACTGAGATGCTGAAATTCAAATGAGCTCAAGATCTAAAGTAACCCACTGCACATGTGGAGCATATGCATCTGAAGCCTCATAACCAGGCTCTCTAATTAGTTCCTCCCCATCCTCATCATCTCTGCATGCAATTAAAGAAGATTAGCCAAGAGCCATCCTAATCAGCAACAGATTATCGGTAGAAGCTCAAAAGTAACACAATGCTGCCCTTCCTGACTGAAGCGATGCACAATAAACCACACTGCCCTTCAAGAGCAAAACACACTGCGGCAGATGTTTGAGAAGAGCGGACTGTCCAGGGGGCGCTTATAGTCTCTGGATGCATGTGCCCCTAGTTTATTAGTAATACACAATGAACCATTCAAATGTATCAGGATTAAAACAGCTGCATTGACAAATGCATGAAAAAAAAGTAAGTGCTAAATAAAAATGAAAAGCCAATGGCCCTAATTTGGTAATGGGTTAAGAATTAAATAAATATATTACATGAGGGAAAGGATTTTAAAACGACAGTGTCAGGATGGATTAACAACCATAATTGCGTCTAATGTTCACAAACACGACCACAAAAATAAATAACTTGCGAAGTAATGCCTTGTTTCCCAATCTAGTGAAAAGTATAAATCTCCTGTTGAAATGCTGACGCTCCGAGGCGCCAGATCGGACAGACAAACGCTCCAAAGTTTCAGTTTCTCCCGAAGTTGTCACGACGCACACATTGCGCCCACATTACACCAAAGATTTATCAGAATTGAACAGCTTTGATAAAGTTGGGACAGCTTACCTTCCTTTCCAACTGCACTGGTCGCTTGAATATTGGCCAAACGAATTCCGACAGAGCAAGAGCAGTGGCAGAAGAGCGGAGAGCAGGAGCGCGGTGAGCATGTTGATCGAGCCGCTCACTTCGCCTCTGCGCGATTCAAAACTATGAACAAGTCCGTGACCGCCGTTTTCCCCCGCCTCATATCGTTCCTATTAAATCCAGGTATAGTCCACCACGAGTAAATTCTCCTTGTTTTTCCAGCCGCGAAGAGTCGGTAAAGTGCGCTCCCTGACTCTCCGCTGACAAATACCGAGTAGAGAGACTCGAGCTCAGTCGCGCAGCTCGCTGTGCTCACGTCACTCCCCGTCCTTGAAGTGAACGCTGCTGCGTTCAGGGGCCAGCCCAGAGCTCCGACAAATCAGACTCGCGAGGTCGAGGGAAAACTCCACTTGACAAACACTGGCCAGTGCCCCAGTGACAGCTGCTGAGGAAAGTGTTGTTTCTGCTGGTATTTGCACAGGCTACTACTGTCAAGCCTGGTTCTGAGTACTTAACAGAGTACATCAATGTCACAAGGTGTGTTTACACATTTGACGTCTTATAATGAGAACATTAGCACATTACTGGTCCTGAGAAGTTGTCAAATTGAATTAACTTGCCTATGCATTTTCAGTCTATAAGTCTATTACTTACTTTTTCCGTCTAGAAGAAGGTTTTGTTGACAAGTACCTCTAACAATTCTTTGATATAGTCTCAAAGTCTCAAAGAAATAAGACAAATGATAAATACACATGTTATTTATTCATTTAATCATTCAAGATTAGAAATGTATTTAAGATTAGAAATTAGGTCAATGTGCAGGCCTACATTTGAAGAAGAAAGCTTACACCTCTCAGTTTGTAGATAAGAATGTATAGATACTAAATAAAATAATCAGCATAGGCTACTCAAAACTCAAAACAGATCAAATGGAATTCTAATCATAAAGTCTATTTTACTTTATGACGGCTATTAACCTCCTAACCCCCCACTTGAACCGAGCACATCTTCTCCCGTTTGGCTTTACCCAAATCTAAAAGCTACTTGAAAAAAACTAGCGACATAATAGCGAAAAAAAAGAATAACAGAAAAGTGGCAACAAAGTGACAAAAAAGCTGTGAAAATAAATGTCAAAAAAGTGAAAAAGATACATTTAAGTTGTATAGGTCTTAGCTTTCAAATGAGGCGTTACACTGCCCTATAGGCTGTACGCTCTTAGATTTGGGTAAAGCTGAACTAGCGCAAATGCACTTGGTTAAGGCGGGGGTAAAGAGGTTAAAAATACTTTGGATGAACTTGCTATAACGTGTTATAACTTGTAATAATATTGGCCTATTTTTGTTGAACACAAGGAAAAGCAATTCAGCCCCACGATCTGAGCATTATAGACGCTGTTGAAAAAGAAATAAGTAATCTGAAAATGATCCGTGCTAACTGATGACAAGACATGATTTGCAGTGGAAGCACATTGGACGCTGAAGTGGTCAGGAGGAGTCAGTAAGAGAGAAAAAAACATCAGCAGGTGAAAAACAGCATTTTGGGGAAGGAGAAACCCTGTTTTGTGCTGTGTTACTCAAACATTCAACAACCCCAGACAAGATTCGTTCATGAGGGAACAACATGATTGCATGGCCAAAGTCAGTTCAGGTTAAAAGGTGCTAACGCAATGCTACTTTAATTATTAGTTTATTTGTTTATTTGAGCAATACACATTGTGCTCAAAAGGAGTGGGCTGAAGCAAAAAGCTTATGAGCCCCCACCCCCAAGTGCAATACATAAAAAAAGAACATTTCAAAACATTTCAAGCAGCTACATTCATACAGACCAACTTACAACAAACAACAAAAATATATAAACTCTTTATATAATTAATTAAACCAACGCACAGCTACAACAACAATCTAGTTTCATATACGATGTCTAGAACAAAGTAAGTCAAAAAAATGTGTTACTTAATATATTGCTTGCATATTTTTACCCGTGATTACAGAGTTACTTTTATGGTATAAAGGTACATTAATAGATATTATAATTTGAGATCTTGATACTTTCCAGTTGTCATTACCATTCTCAGTATAATTTTAATTTGGGTTTAATTATCATCATCATTATTATATATTTATTTAATTGAGTTATATGTGAAGTATGCTGTAGCCCTGCACAGTGTGGTGCATTAAAATGCCAGAGAGTGAGCAAGTTGAAGAGAGCAGTAACTCCCCTTCAACAAACCCCCTAACAGCTGATTTGTAGATGATGTTCCTATGCTGAGTGGTGCATTAAAAGACAAGACAATTATAAGATAAGGTGTAGGTGGCACGCTGGGAAACCCAATATTGTTTGTCTCCCATGCTTTAAATGTCATTGTGCAATCAAATGTCACAGCAACGTTCCTTGACAGGTTGACCTGACACGTGTTTTGTTGAGTGAAAGCTGCAGGGACTTGTTCGGCGCGGGGTCCGTTAGTGCACGGCGCTTCTATCAACAACACGCTGCAGATCCTGGGAAGAAGCGTTATTATGAAACGCCACGTCCCAAGTGCGGATCGTGCTCGGCTTTGGATCGCAAACTCGTCTGACAAGGAAAACCTGAGCTGTGTGTAACTGCTGCTTTTCCTCCCAACTTTCTGAGGATATGGATTTGGCGAGGCAGTTTTTTTTCTCTCCCTCTCTCTTTTGGAAATGTGACCTGACAATGAGTAGTTCTACTAAAGTGGGCTGTGAGCCACGCACCCCGCAAAGTCTTGGTGGGAAATGTTTTAAAAATCCATTTTCTAAACCTCCAAATCTGGTTTAGCCATTGAGCAATCGTAGTATCGTTTGTGTAATCTGTAGTGGATTAGAGTAATGGCGCGTGACACTGTTCCTTACAGTTTCTCTTTAGTGCCTGTTGTAGTAATGCACGAATCAGTCCAAATACAAAATAAAGAGCCGCAAAACGTGTCTAGGCACGATGCTGTCATGATCCGTCAGTGACACTCACACCTGTGGCACCGTTTCAACCACGTTTCGACTAAAATGTCAGAAAAAGGCCTAAAGAGAGCAAAAAAATATCAAATTATAATGTTATTGCAGTTCAAACTAAATGCAAATGTCAGCAATGAATATCCCTGTATTTAACAACAAGCAATTGTAATCAGTGAGCAGAAGTTGAAAGATAAATGCTGGCCGTATAGAAGCATATAAGCTTTTGAGCCTAATCCTTGTGCAATTTGTTTACTGTATATAATGAGGTTATGGCAATATCCATTTCTTTTTCCGCTTTATCCGGGGCCGGTTCGCGGAGCAGAGATGCCCGGACTTCCCGATCCACGCAGACCTCCTCCAGAGTGTCCTGGGCCTTCCATGAGGCGTCCTCCCAATAAGACATGCCTGGAGCACCTCCCGAGGGAGGCGACCAGGAGGCATCCGGAACAGATGCTCGAGCCACCTCAGCTGGCTCATTGTGACGTGAAGGAGCAGCGACTCTACTCCGAGCTCCTCTATCTCAAAGAGGGTGCTAATTTTGGTCTGTAAATCGAGAGCTTTTCCCCCGACTCTACTCCCTCTTCACCACAACAGTCCGATATTGCAATAATAAAGTATAAAATGCCTTATAAGAGGTAAATCAAAGGAAACTAAGGGTAACTGAATGTGAGTGTTACAGTATAAGAAAAGTAGAGTTCTGCATATATGATACATTTTTGGTTGAACTAGCAGACATCGATTATAAACCTAAATTAGCTAGAATATTATCAAAAAGTAGGGAAAAGAGCAATGAAACAACCCGGGTCACAATAGACTAATATTAATATCATATACACTGTCATAACGATTAAACATAACGCCAATATTTGACCATATAAAATCTCCATTGCGGTTTAGACGACACAATCCTGAGACACCGTTTCTTTAAATAAGTGAAACATGGGTGCAACTACTCATTTCCCTACATGCAAAGTATCTATGTCTTGTTCCTTCTGTTGTTCTAGCACAATAGTAGCCCTTTTCATTAATTTGTTAGAACGCCACAGCTCCCAGGCCCAGATTCAGCTGCCTTAAGGTGATTAGTGTAAGTTGGTAATGAGGACCTGGAACGCAGTGAGAGCTTTTCATTTCCAGAGAGACAAATCTCCTGAGCTTGTTGTTCCAGTTGCCTGATTACTGGCAGCCATGTGTTTCTTTTTTCCCCCAGTGTTACTAAAATCCTCGAGTGAGCACTTTCTCCACCATTTTCCCTCCAAACCTTCACCTGTTTCAACCCAGCAGGAGTAAGACACAAGAAAATCAGTGACAGGTGGCAGGGAAAGGTTAATCTTTTATCTTGAGCTGTCCATTTTCTGGCGGCAGGATAACCCGGACGCTGAACATGTCCGTGCGGTAGTGGGGGGATAAATTGCAGGATTAGTTGAGTTTGGTAAACACGTGTTATCCCTGCTATAAAAAGGGAGAAACAAATGGAGTTTCAAGAAGTGGGGGAAAAAAGACTTGTTGAAGAGTTTTATGGAGGGGAGGGAGCTATAACTTTTATTGCGAGGGTTCTTGCTGTCACCTACACAGCACGACTTGCTTTAAAGAGTCTGCCTACGATCCAGGTGTGAAAGCAAGTGATGACAGGATGCGATTTTTGTGATTGTTTGCCCGTTTCTGTGCACATGTGAATCTACTACAACCCACAACATGTTGGGGCATCCTAGGCCAAGAGCGTGAGAGAAAAAGCGTACAATTAGGTTGATGTTTGTCAGAGAATCCCGTCTTGCTCACCTGTGCTGTGGAACTGACTAAAATATATTTTAAAAAGAAGTCATCATCATTTACAAAGCGACCCTAGACACCATCCACACACTCATGCACGGAGTAACCACACCTCCATGGCTGAGCAGAATGGCTCCCAGTGCTCCCAGAAATTGGTTTCTACAACTACTACGACTCCATTGTACCAGTAACTTTACAGTAAATCCGTTTAAACATACCATTGTGTCACGACTTTGAAGAGTTCACACCACTATGTGGACAACACAGGGATGGTTCAAATGAAATAAGGAAGTGAGCCTATGTCAACACTTGTAAACTTGCCTGGGTAAGTTTTTATACTTGTACATAAACCAATAACACTAAAGGAACCAAAGTCCCATTTCTTCTTCACAATTCATGTTTACTCAAGGCTCCGGTGCCTCGGGTTAATTTTCAACAGCACCTCGCTCGCGCCGTGTTGTGAAAACCAGTTTGATGAATGCCTCCAGTTACCTCCTCCAGCGGCACATGCTAGTCCCAACCTGTTTCGTTTACGCTGCTATCTCGGACAGATAAACTGCAAACTGCTCCAACACAAGCATGTCCGATATGTTGTGGTATGCACAGCAGGGAGATTGAAAGGTGCTGATAGCATTAAGAGGCCGTCTGCCTGTCATCATCCCTCCCTGGCACCTCTCCAGACCTTCAGAAATGCAACTGAGATCACATTCCTCCCAGTAAACAAGAACAACAAAATAGTACACAGGATTTGCAATGTTTTTATTTTCAATTATATAATTAACTTAACATTTACCCAGCTACATTTACTTAAGGCTTTAATCAATTGGAGAACAACTATTATAATGTTTATACTGCGTAAATAAAAGTATATATATATTTAATGTTGGATTTCAAGATGTTATTTCAGAATGAAATAACATCATGTTTTGGGGGTCACTACTCTTTAGTTTTACTTACATACAGTATTATTTTTGAAGTAATGGTACAGAATATTCTTTCTTGAATCTAATTTTACAATACAATGCATTTTATATCTCTTTTGACTCATCCGTCCATGTGGACTGTGCTGTTTGTATTACCCTCACAGGCAGTCAGGCAGAAAATATGTGGGGAAAACATGTCAGATTTGAAGTATGTAGCAACTGGTTCATCTCACTCAAAATTCCCTGAAGTTTTTGCAAGTCACACAAGACAAAGCCAGCCTTTTGTTTCACGCTCATGTGCTACACAGAACGCACTTCATAATGCACAGACCCCGATGCCCTTTGCTTCTGTATATATTACAAGAGGCCTGTCAGAGGAGATACCAGGGCAGGGATCCAGACTCAGTGAAGACCACGCTAAATTAGGCCCTGATTCCTTCGAGCGGCGTTCACCACGAAGCTGTCAGCTCCTTAATATCCTTCTGTCAGCAACGCTCAAGAACGTGATAAACTGCAGAAACTTCACTGAGTGTTCATCCGCGTGGGCGTGACCTCAGCAGGTGGTAGTTTGTTTGAGAGCAGTGGAATAATGTTCTGTTGGACCATTTTAAAATCTGCCATGTACAGCGCGAACAAAAAAGGTGAAAGAAACTGTTGTGTACTGTATAACCCAGTTATTAGAAGATGGGATTGTAGGCCATAATGACAACATCTTGGTTTGTTTGTGTAAGCTCTCAGTCATACAGGGGTGATGGAAAAATCACAGTAAAAGATTTTCAATTATTGTTTTTTAACAATAATTGACATTTCGCCTCTCATCCAAGAAGCGTCTTCAAACTGGGCTTATGTACCCATCTATCGAGGTGCCAATAGCAAGTCTGTCCTCTCTTAATAGAGGAGTATAAAAGTTTGCAACCATAAGAATTATTGAGTCTTCAGTTCAGAAACCAACATTTACGCAGTTCTCTGAAATCCTCCTGAATCCTGCTCTCTGAGCAGCTGCTCTGGCCTCTCCTGGAAAACGACTGACTTGTTCCGTTGTGTCGTCAGAGCGTAACGGAAGTGCTCGACGTCTGTAATGTAATGTCTTACGACTTGATTTCAATTTGTAAAACAGCTTTTTTCATTATTTCTGTCGTAAGAAAGAAAAGAGAAAAAAAGGAAGTGCCTGACGCGTCTGCGCTGCCCCTGTGGTGTAAACGAACGCACCCCCTGAGCGTCTGAACAGATGTCATGTTTGCGCCAAAAGTTGTGAAGAAGGAGCTCTTTCTAACCTCCTCTGGACGCCTGTTCTTTTTTCTTACCTAACGATAATGTCACGGAGAAAAGCGCGTTTGGCTGCGAGAGGTGCAGGACTTTATTCAACCTTCCTAAAGAAGAGGCCACTCGCCAGAAGTTGTAATTTCTCTCCAGGATTCAGCAACTATCAGCCAAAATAGTGTTTGTCTGTGACTGTCTCTGATGGATGTTTGGTGAACCTTGGCCAGAATCAAAGTGGATTAACTTTTATAACCAACGCGAGTCCCATAATGGAAACACCTGATGGACCAGAGCGGTGAGTCAATCAAAAGTTGTGTTGCACATGTCAACTCCTTATAACTCCTTCGTGACGTAACTTTTTGCTGTGGTATTTATATTTCTACTGTTAAAGTTGTATGAGCGGAGAGAGGGGGCGGAGTTAACAGAATCGAAGCGTTTTGTCTTACGGGTTTGAAAAATACCTCCAGAAAATACTTATCACAAAGATTAGTGCTCCATAGTGGTAGTGGTACAATATATCATATAAATGCCTATACTTTACTTTGGAATGGCTAAAATAGCATGACACAGATCCTTTAAATGAGCTTGGTCTCCATCTTAATTCTTCTGCCTAGCAAACTGATTTATGCCTTATTAGGCAAGTCAAGGCAACGCAACTTTATTTATACCGCACATTTCATACACAAGGCAACTCAATCCGCCTATTAGCGCATTATTAGCTCTAGTGTATCTCTCCCTTAATGGAATGTCATAAAATTGTTTTGATACTTGGGTCATTTTTAAGCACATAGTAAATTTCCAAAATAACACCCAAGTCATCAATGCTCTGTCTTCAATTATGAACGCCCCATACGGCGCTTGACGGTGAAGGAGGCAGAGGTTTAAATCACACAGGCCCATATCCTCTCTGCTACAGATGACTTCCACCCTCCAGATTAGTCTGGAGTGCCTATTCTCAAGGCGTCTTGCTGAGAAACTGCTTTTGGCTCACACCCTCCGCTTTTTCCATGCCATGAAAGTCTTTTTCATAGTTGCGCTCATTCTTTGACAGGCTGGAGCTGCCCCTGATGCTGTACACAGAACACCTCAACGATTAAGCCCATTGATTTCAGATGGCAGGCATGATAGACTTGAAAACAAAGGGGGAGGGAAGAGCAGAGGGGGCTTTGTCAATTCCCAAGTTCTCAGGATGGTTGGGAAAATGAGGACAATTCCAGTTTTTGAAGAATCTTGCAGTATCACAGCGACATTCCTTTGCGTTTAAAACATTGCTGCACAATTTGTCGCTATCAGATCTAAATTGCAATTTGAATAAGCAAATCGCAAAGGTTGCAATTATTACATATATGAATGGGTCCTTGTTTTAAGTGGCCAACCCTGTAGTTTCCGAAAGAAATGGTTCTAGCAGTTGAATTCCCCTTTGAACCACACAGTGTTGGTCTCAAAGTTAGTGTTTTGAAATTTCTCAGCTAAAACAATTTTTTTCATACAATGAGGGGGTGGTCATCTGTGTTGAATCAGAGAAGCACTGAGCCACCAATGCCGAGGAGGTGCAGTCAGTCTTGGATCATTGAGAATCGGTGACGAAGGTTGTTTTGCTTCAGGATTTTGAATCTTGAGGGAACAGATCTTGGGAGAGATAGCACACCACTTGGCTTTTCAGTTTCTACGTAAAGACAGAAAAGAACTAGGCCCCTATAGTTTCTACCGAGCGGGCATTTGGTCACGCTAAACCGCACACTTTAACAGGCTTGGCGTTTACTCACGAAAGGATAAGAAAAAGCAAACAAGGAGGAGCGAAAGAGCGAACACGAAACGGAAACGTCGCCCAAAAGAACAGTTGGCTCATTGTGTGCGTCTACTCAAAGTTTTATTGCAGCACATGCTTTGCCTGAAGAAACACGTTATTTACAACAAAACAGTCCGATCCTGTCTATTTGGAAATTCTGATCTGGTGGTCTGGTTTTAGGGACAATAATGGAGCTCACTGGATATTTCCTTGTAATTACTAAGAGATTGAAAGGCCATTCAGGACTCAAGAAGAGAAAGAGTTCTTGTCTGATGCTGAAAGGGTGATCATGTGATGTAAGCTGGCTTCAGGGAACAGTAAAAAAAAGTAAATGAAATCTATAAATGTCTAATGCAACGTTTTGTGTATTCTTCTGTGACACGCATGTTAACGCTGAGATAATTCATTACAAGTGAGTATCGTTGTCAACAAGTTAAAGTAGAATTTAAATATTTTTTGTAAAGTTCACAAAGACAGAATACAAAGAGAGACAACAAAGTTACAAGGCAGTTTCTGGGGAGAGGCACGCCATGTTCACACTTAGTGAAGCTTATTTGTCACAGATAAAAACATCATTGGGTATAATAATAAAGGTTCTATGGCCCAGTTTGAGAATCGCTCCTCATCTCTTCAGATTCCACAAAAAACTCAAATGGTACGAGAGTGTATAAAAGAAACTATATCATATCATGTATCTATATAACAGATTGTGTTGAGGATTAAAAAGTACTATAAAGATTGCATAACCATTTACTATGACCTCCCTAAAAAGTGTTTTGGCAAGTTCTATCAAATCCCTGAAGGTTGTAATCCTAATTACGGACAATTATCGTCAATTGGAATAAATCTGCACCACACGCCCCCTAACCTGCTGGATCTGCTGCTTCCTGGAAACATCTTCATGTAATGAGGGGCGCTGTGCCAGAACAGCCTGTGCGAAAATAATGAGCTTGAATTGACATGTCGCTTTTACTAGAGACGAGATACACCTGCAGCATAGTGTTTGTTCTGTTATTATCCTTTTGCAGCATGTACAGGCAGTGATGATAGGAGTACGACCAACTTGTACTATAAAAATCCATTTCAAACCAATTACAGTGAATGTCATGTAACAAATAATGTACTTTCTCCATATCAGGTTCAGGTGTATATGCTTTTTCACATACAGTAAGTCAGGTCCAACTGACTGATGAACAGGTCCAGCCTGATTACATATCAATATATCAATATAATTTGGATTTTGCTCTCTCGCTTTAACATTTTGCACCAAGGGTTTCAGAGTTACACAATTTAGATTCTCTATTTGGGCTTTACATGTGAATGGAACTTAACAAAGAATAAATAAACTAACCTGAAGTGAGGACAGTCACCTGCAGATTATAAGATGATAAATCAAATTTAATTGTACTGTACTCATCTGTAGCTATAACAGTCCTAACATAGGCTGTTGTTGTGTTTTATATGTACTCGTTTCTGTTTATTAATAGTGCTTTGTAAGTATGGTCTAATTGTAATTCTTTTGCTGTTGCTAGTATTGTTCTTTATTATTGTTCTTTTTTATTTTTGTTGTTACTTTGCCCTGTGTTCCCTTGTTTATGATTGTTTATGATTAGTTACCTTGCACTACGTTCCTTGCTTTGATTGATAAATGGAAATGTTAATTTTATTTTGGGGGTGGGCGCTTATAAGCCTTTTGCAATAACAATTCCATCTGGATATTAGTTAGTAAATTGTTATAGTGGTGGGGCAGATTTGGCTGAGGTTGCCCGATCAGCTATGAGATCAGCTGAGGGATCATAAGAGCTGAGCGGGGAAGCTGTGCTCTGTGACCTTATTAATGTGCTTTGTGCCTGCACTTTACTCGACATACTGCTTATTAAACCTTACTGAGTAGCAGAGTGTGACCGAACCTGAAGTTGAATCACCAGTCGTCGGACCAGTTTATATGTCAAGCTGTAACGAACCTACAACAGCACAGGATCTCAATGTTAGGCGTTTGGTTTGAGGCTGGCACACTCCAGACACACGTCATGCGCAGGTCAGATGTCTTCTGGGAAATTATCTGATGTGCTTAGGGCAAAAGAGATGAAGAACACAAGACAACTAAAAGTCTGTAAAAAATGAATTAGGACAAAATTAAACTATAAAATTGTAATTAAATTGACAACATGTTTTGAAGCACAAATTTAGACTTAATATAAAAAAAAACAGTCTGTTCCAATCTCTTTTTCTCCCATAAAGTTATGTAGTGCACCCACTTCAACAGTTACATTTCAACACAAAGAAAAGTTTGTGTGTTGAGTTGTAATACCAAGCAGATTTTCACATTTGTCTCATATTGTGTAGAAAGCCTTTGGAGGAGCGTCTTGGAAAAGGGCTGGAGAGCTACTGGCCCTTCCCGAGCAATATAGGAGCTAGATATAACTATTTACATGGGCTGCTCTATTATTGTAAGCCCTTGAATGTGCCCTGATGTTAAGAGTTCATCGCATTGTTCTGGCTGACACCTGTTGAAACACTAACTGTCATGACGGGACAGGCATCGATGCAGGTGAATCACAGCCAGGTGAAAGAGCCACAACAGGTGACACAACCGTAAACACGAAGCACACACAACTCAACAAAAGAGACACGAGCACGGAGCTTATACCCAAAGGATTATGTTAAACGCTGGAAAGGGCTGGGTACATGCTCTAGAAATTGATCATGCAAAAAAACCTTAGCTGAAGGTGCTAATAGAACTCAAACAGAGTCACATGGTTTTTGAAGGAAGACTCCAAACTGAATATTTAGGCCTCCCATTATTACTGTTTATTTGGGATTTGGTTCACAAACTTGCAATATTCATATTATTGCTTTGAGTCCAATCAACTAAGAACCATGCTTGTGTAGTGTGATTAAACAAATTTTGATTTATTTGTGCTGACAGAGAAGACAAATGCAATGTACATGACTTTTCCCATTCAATCCATGACAGAGGGACCTGGTTAAGCTAAAACTGTAAAGCAAGCTCCTAACTTTCGCAACAAGAAACAAGGTTTTTCCCTGTCCTGTTGCCGTTCAGGATAAATTTAGGCATGTAGGAAGGTAAGTTGCCGGCAGTAAGTCAGACCTGTTCCCGGTGTGTGTTGGGCTCCGCCAGGGCCGCCCTTTGTCACTGGTTCTGTTCATCAAAATAGCAGAGATGAGATTCTGAGGTTCCCAAACCGGACACCCTCCGGCCCCTGGCTGCGCCAAGAACTTCTGTCCATATAGGTAATGAACAGAACCGGTGACAAAGGGCAGCCCTGGCGGAGACCAACACGCCCCGGGAACAGGTCTGACTTACTGCCGGCAATGCGAACCAAGCTCCTGCTGCGGTCATACAGGGAACGGACAGCCCCTAGTAGAGGTCCCCGGACCCCATACTCCCGGAGCACCCCCCACAGGGCACCACGAGGGACACGGTCGAACGCTTTCTCCAGATCCACAGAACACATGTGGACTGGTTGGGCGAACTCCCACGAACCCTCGAGCACCCGATGAAGGGTATAGAGCTGGTCCAGTGTGCAGCGACCAGGACGAAAACCGCATTGTTCCTCCTGGATCCAAGGTTCGACTATGTTATAGCAAAACTACTAATTTGCAACACTTGTCCATACGAGGCTACACATTTCACAAAACACAATGCAATACCGTACACATTACAATATTTAAAAAGGTAAACAATACACATCATAAATATACATTTTATACAGCGTTACCATGTGAGCAGCTTTGACTTGACTTCAGCCATTGTTTCAGACCTTTGTAAAAACTGTTCATGTCAGTCTGCAGTTTTAAATCAGTGGGCAAAGAGTTCCACAGTCTGAATCCATTAAAAGAGAAACTGGACTGTCCAAAAGATTATGTACATTTTGGGAGAACACAGTCCCCACTGACTGAGCTTCTGGTGGAGGGTATGTGGGAGTCCTGACGCCTGACAATGAGAGTGGAAAACAGCGGCGACACATGACTGTTCAAACATTTAAAGACCAATTTCAGAGTACTAAAATGTATAAAGTTTTTGAAAGTAAAAAGATTATGTCTATGAATGATGTCACAGTGATGCCATCTCATAGGTTCTTGTTCACGTGTTTGTGTTTACATGGTGCGGGGGCATGTGGGGGTGAGGGGTGTGCTGTGAGGCGAGCGAGGTGCAGCGCCGGTCTCCATCTGCAGTACAAAGTTCGCTGCTGTTTGCGAGTGTGGCGAGTGTGGCTCATCCAGCGATGCAATATGGGAATGAAACAATGCCAGTCTGGCAAAACAGGGTTGCTTAGAGTAGCTTTATGTAAAAATTTGACAGAGCAACTTCTGCTTTTATCTGAGTAATATTTGCTCAGTAGTAGTTGTGCTCAAACCCAGACTTTTATGGCCCCAGAGATATCCAAGAACCCGCGAGGACATGTGTCTAGCCCAAAAACTACAAGCAAATCTAATCTAAGCTTTGAGCACTTGCAATTTCAAGAGCAGATCAAATCCAAGGGTATGTCCTCAAACAAAGCCGCGATTCAGAGGTGGGCTCGCCGCTCACCTCAGCCTGGCCTCGCTCACTTCTGACTGGGCCTCAGATCCACCACCGGCCCTGGGAGTTGTCTGGCACACAAAGGGGCCATTGTGCACCCTGAGGTAACACCATAATTGCTTCGGTCTTTCCATTCAGGTGAAGAGCACACGCAGTTTTGACACACAGTGACATCTGGAGGGGTCTGCGGCTTTCGGCTGATGTGATAAAGAGGGGGCGTGTGCGGCGTGAGCACCTGACACCTGACTATGACGGGGGTATTATCAAACCAGAGTGACAGGCCTCATAACATCACTATATACCCACACTTTCATAAGATCAGTCTGTAATGAGAATTCCTGAAACTTAATAAACGTAAACTTTTTTTTAACAAGATTTGACAAAAATGGGCTTTGACATTGGTTATTTTCTCAGTATAGATTGCCTCAGAATTTTTTGTCAAATCATGCCTTTTCATGCAAACACCAGATACCAGCGCAAGTACAGTCAGCATTACGTCTTTGGTAGAGATAATAAACAAACTGCAAAAGCAATTCTCCATGATTTGTGTCCACGTTGTCTTATCTTCTGGGATTTGCATTTGACCTGACAGGCCTCTCTGTTCCTCCCCACGTGTCAGACGCATCCTGGAAGGTTTTATCGCAGTTAAGGCTATAGAGGAAACAGCACTGAAGTCAGGGTGGGTCTGGCTGGTCCCTTTCCAAGCTTTTAGTCGAGTCCAACACGAGCCTGCGACGACCTTTGATCCGCTTGGGAAACATCTGGAATGGGCCGCGTGTGCCCTTTGAGGAGGGGCGCACCAGGAATGTTATCATTGTGTGCGCGGAGATTAACGCAGCTCTCTAGAAAATAAATTAAGGAAATGCACCGCTGATTTGCCAAGAGATGTTTGGGCTTTGACATCACCTCCAATGTAGAACTTCTTACAGAAAGAAAGTGCTTTATGATCAGTCCCTCCCTAACACTCATTAGGGGGATTACTGCACCATACATCATGCACTACAAGCCAACCTGACCGCCTTTGTGTTCCTCTTTATTCTCCACAGCTACAGTTGCAAAGAAAATCTGTCCACAAGAGTGAAATAGTGGAATATTTGAATTGGAAAGCGCAAAGTGGTTATTGTATCCTCACGCGCAGGTGAGGAGACAAAGCGGGTGCATGCGCGGCGTGTCTCTCCTTGCCCAAACACGAGCACAGGGCCTCCATGTGTTGACAGAGCCATACATAGGAAAGGTCAGAAGTCGCACCTGCCGATCAAACACTTCCTTCTTCAGCACGTGCAGGCCGTAACAAATCACACACATTTCAAGATACAGGGAAATGCAAATGTGGAGTTTTGTAAGGCCTTAGAGTAAATTCCTTTCGCCCTCCACAGAGTAAAAGGAGACTGCTGCGTATTAGGAACCATTTTCAAGGGGCCAGTATACACTGATGGGATTTGCTTGGTTGGTCGTAAAGGTAAACTCCGCTTCACAGCTTAGAGATTTGTAAAATGTTCATCCAAATGAACACACATAATTTATATGGATGAGCTGAGCAAGAAACGAATTGTAACCACTGCTAAAAGTTTTTCCCTTTGTCGCATTTTTTTTTCACTGGAAAATAGTGAGTACAAGGGCTTTAATGTTCTTGATAAATCTCAATATGTATCTATCTGGTTATTTACATATATGAGTGCATATGGCTTCTGCCAACTTGTGTATCCCTAGACATTTGGGCCACTCCAATCACAATATGTATGATTGCAGAACTCATATGACGTAAAAGATGACAAAAAACAAAAAACAAACAACTTTCTCTCTTATGCTGCTTTAAAAAACAGAGAAAAACTGAAATGTACGTTTAGCTATATACATTTACTTTATATGTTAGGCTCCATCTGCTGTAGACTAGCATATTACACTGCCTGACTATCTGACTTAACACCCATTTCATGCTCCATTGGAGAACTAAAAAGCCAGCAAAGCCAGGGAGCAATAGTTTAGAAAAACACAATCGGCAGGGTTCAATCACAATGCAGAAACAAAAACATGATGAATGCACGCGGCTGCCTGTGTTCTGGGGACCAAACAAGTTCATTATACAAAGCCACTTGTAGACAGGTCTATATTTTATTTTTATTTTT
Organism: Proterorhinus semilunaris; assembly: GCA_021464625.1. Lineage (NCBI taxonomy): Eukaryota > Metazoa > Chordata > Actinopteri > Gobiiformes > Gobiidae > Proterorhinus > Proterorhinus semilunaris. Next base: position 18,232,511 of record CM038352.1, on the reverse strand, counting down.
TTATATAACACATGCTTATCTTGGTGATTTGCCCATATTTAGTTTTTTGCTTTTTTGTCTAGAGTACAATGCAAACATTATTTCAGCTGAGTACCGTGTTGTTGCTCGTGGACTAGGTGTGTAGGGAAGAGCACTTTTTGGACCGGAGAAAGGATGTACAGGTCTGGCTGCTGCGGTGCAAAGGGATGTGGTTTGGGGAGAGATCAGGAGGATGTTTTGCCTCCTGTGTGGTGACTCCTGACCCACACCATCCTCTCCCCACAACCTCTGTCTGACTGTACTGCTTATCAAATACAGCATGTAGAACAAGAACTCGGAGCAGAGGTCCTGTGCACGAGAAAACATTGGCACAGCTGATGGTCAGGCCTTGCACTACTTTCTGAACAGGGCCAAAAATGTTGACAGCACTGATTTACTATTTAAAGTCCTGTGTAAAAAGCATTAGTTCTGCTTTTTAAACTATTTTGAACATTTAAAGGAAAGTGTACCCAATTGTTACCCTTTTTAGTCAAAATTTGACTAATGTTTGACGTCACGGCCGTCCTTCAAAGTCAAAATGAGACGAAACAGTGAACCCCTTTTCGTCACATATTGAGTACTTGGGTTGAGACCATACACAACATCAATGAATCATAATATAATGCAAACTTCACACATCAGGCTTATTTTCTCACAAATCACAGCTTGTACCATACTTTTATGGGGCAAAATAATGTCAACCAACAAAAAGAAGAAAAAAGTCAGGTATACTGTAAGCCTATGTATCGCTTGCAGTATTATTAAAAATAATGTATTTGTCCAGAAGATTGACATGACACGTGTGTATCTAATTTTACACTATATGGGCATTAAACTTTAAAATATAAAAATCTAATATTGTCAATTATAAGCTATGTAAGCTTTTAAAGCTTATAATCTTAAAATCAATAAAATCTTAAATTACAATAAGCTTTTATTCATTCACTGCCCACTCTTAACTCATAACAGCCGTGAGGTTGACGGAAAGAAACACTGCTGCCAATCTGGCCAACTCTCCGACATAAACCACTCACTCATCACATTCAATCTAGAAAGCCATTTAGTGTCTTGCCCAATGAAACATCAAGCAGTACTTAAACCACAGCTCAGATCAAACCTAGAAAAAATCTTTAATGTTTTACATTATGATAACATTGTTGTTGTTGTATTGTTTTATTTTATTATGATATTTTGAACATGACTTTGAAACAGTCACACTATGTCACAGTAACATGAAACATAATTGCCAAACCATTAAGGTGTAAGGCAAAAATTCTGGCTAAATTAAGTCACAATTCATTTCATTATTAGGGTCCTGTAAGCACAAAACTGGATAGAACTAGCATTTAAACTGTATGTGTAACTGATTAGTTAACATCGCAATATCAATAATGTTTCAAAATACTGTATTATATATAATTTTTTATTGTACCAAACTGAAACACATAAAAACTCTAGACCCGCTTTTAGAGCCCCATAACCTGACCTCAGACACCTTTTGTATTCTTGCACTGCCATTCTTCGCTGTGTAAGGCTTCAATTGTTACTGCATGACTTCTCTCGTCCACTAAGACAACACGGTGTCTTGCAGTGGGTGCTCCGGGGCCCCCACAGATCACTCTCTGGTGAATTGTGCGAGCGTCGACTCTCATCTTTGCTAACAGAGTTTGACGTGACCCTTTGAAGTCACGATGCGCAGTGTGGACCTGGGACAATCCCAACAAAAGCACATCTGATCCTGGGGTTGATGTGTCCGAACATGCCCGCAGACCACTGACAATGGGCTGGGACAGCGGGGGCCCCCTTTGCAACTTGTCTGTGTACCTCGAGTGGACAAGCATGTAGAAGAGGACACCAGGAAAAGGACAATGTTCTGCTGCGCATCACAGGATGTTCACGCAGAAACTCCACACAATAAGAAATCAATCAAATGTGCAATTACTCCTTATAAAAATGACGTTGCTAAACTTAAGGTTAATTATGTTAGAACTGTCTGTACGTAGAGCAAAGAGGAATCCGCACATATCTTTCATACTTCGCGTGGTGTGGCTGTGATGCAGTGCATTCTTATCGGCTGACAGCATGCATTTTTGTCCATTTGTTTGTTGTGTCACTCAACTCTAAAGAGCCCTTGAATAAAATAGTAACCAACTTCTCATCTGTCATTTAACCGACATAATGCTCTTGGAAATACACGTAATAAGAGAAGAAGCTGTAGAGTAGAATTCCAGACATTACCTTGATGTTGAACGAGCACTGTTAATGTCATGCGGAATCTTTTTCTGAACTCAAGGTCTACGACTGGAAGTTTTGAAAGTGACAAAAACCTTGTTTATTCAAGGAAAGTAAAGGTCACACTGTAATAATTTATATTTAGGTAAATGGAAGATACCATTTACTAAATATGTCATTTGTTACCATGAAGAAACTGGCAACATTTGTGAATCTAAACAGAGGAAAAACTCGGTTCTAGACTAATGCCAAAAGAAACCAGCAGTCAGTAGTAATTATATAATCATGTTGCACTAGTTTCGGTAGAAACTTATACTTAGCAATTACTACTCTATTCATAATGTGGCACACACCGGTGCCATGTGGTAGTATATGTTTATACTATGTCAAGGCTATGGCACAGTATTACATTTACACTTAATTATATAAGGATATTTTGTCTAAACTGTATGGTGATGCCATGGCTCCATGGTTTACCGTATATTTTAAATCTTATAACATAATCTTTGTAATCCTCTCATGAGAGCTGTCAGTAAACCAAGGAAATGTCATTTTACACCTGTGCTGAATACTTCCTTGTTTGTTCTCAAAGTTGACGCCAATAGAACGTGCAAATGATATAGGATCAGGCCAAGGAGAGGCCAAAAGATGACCTCAGCGCAGAGCAACGCTGCAGCTCCCCTTCACTACATCTGCTTCACTTTAGCTTCAGCCTCAACAAGAGCTTCCTTCACCTCCTGAGTGCTGCTGCCCACTCTTATGTTCAAATACTTAATGACACAAATGAATCTCAGGGGACGGTGCTCAGCACAGCTCACAAAGGATATGTATATTTCATGAGGTATTAAAGTACTGTATTATTCACAATGACTTTTTTGGTTCAAGTGTCAAAGAAATGAACAATAGATGGACGGCAGCAAGGGAGAGGATATGAATATGTAAAGTCCAAAAAGCCCCCATGCAGCTGACGTTCCCCAGAGGGGTCCATTCACAAATGTATTAAGAGTTTTCTGCAAAGGAATTTATGGTAATCAATGTTATGGAGAAGGGATTTGGAAAGAGACCGCACTGCAATACAAGATTACAACACAACGTTCAAGAAAGTCAAATTTCTTCTCGAGGATGTGATCTTTGAGATAACCATCTCTCAACTCAAAAAAACTGCTGGGGATTTCTGTTCACTTGGGCGATTTGCGTAACCAAAAATAAAAACACATTGGCTGAAGAGTATTAACACTGATCCCCCTCTCCCTCTCCTGTAAACCTGGGTGCTGCAAACAGTGCGTGTGCAACGAAACAACAGTGCCTTTGTTTCAAGTGTGAAGCGTGGAAAATGAAAGAGGGGGACGGGACGTGTGCTGTAAATCATTTGAAACAGATGGAGATGCAGGTTTTGGGGCTGTGGGTTTGGTCAAACTCCTCTTACTGGGAATCGGGCAGGCGTTTGGCGGGAGGCGGCGGGCCCTCACTCCTGTGACATGTCCGAAGTATTTATGGGCTCACACAAAGTAGCAGCGCTCTGCGGAGGACGTGCAACAACACAACTATACGCCGGAGACATTCCACTCAATGACAAATTGTGCTTACGAGACATATTATTTAGAGCTGTCAGCACCCCCAGCTCCTAACCGGCCTTTAACTTTTGTTTAGATATAATTTGTCACATTGTCCAGGTCGTTTAGCTTCAGTCAGTGCACTTTTAACAACCTCCAATTGTTTAAAATCAATTGTGCATGCACAGTTAAACAGACAGTAATACTGATAGAAAGAGATTAGGTATTAGCCCTGTCTCGCAAAGCAACAACTCTAGTGTTTTATTTGGGGGTAACTTCTCAAATGAGTTTTTATCTCCTGCAAAAACATGTGCATAATTGTGGCTTTTAAACCCGCTTTTGGGCTCCACAATTGCAACTTTCCTGCTTCCGGGTCGGAGGCGCAATCCACACTAATAGAATCACGAAGAAGAAGCTAACAGGTGAACGGGCAAAGCCAACTGCTCTCGTATGTTGCTTGGAGAGCTCTCCTCTGGCAATGGTGGAAATGACCTATGTTAAAAGCAAGGAACAAGCCACTGTGTTTAGCTAACAGCAAGCCAACATATCAATGGTGTCATGATAGATGCAGTTTGAAAGCAGAGCGGCTCAGGAGGGGCCTTTAAAAAATCCTTAGGGCACTTTCTATTACACTACAAGCCAAGACGAAACACTGGCAGGCCTACGACTTTGTATTTTGAACACATGGAAGGTGTTTGTGTCTTAAATGTAACTCCCGGTGGTTAAGGATTCATAGACAGACAGATGGAAACTCAAGCAGTTGAAAAGAGCCAAAGACAAGAGCTCAGAATCCCATAATAAAAAGAAACAGGAGAGATCCAGCCTCGCTACATGTGATCCCATCTCCACAGCAACTCTTTGTGTGGACACTGGACAGTGTGCAGTTTGTGAGCTTTTTGGCACAGGCTTGCTTCACTCTCCCGCTATATAAGCCCCTCTTTTGCTCTGTCATCGATGAAATAGACCTGCAAACCGATAACTGATATCAAATGTGCAAGGTTGCGATTACTTAAAGATCTTTTTTTAATCCTTGGAGAATGTAACAGCATTAAACATACTTCTCATCTTCTTGTGAACAATTATTCTAACAGTCCTCACTAAACTAACTAAGAGACACATTTGCCTCGTCTTCCCATGTATATGTTGCCATTATTAACCCTTTACAATAATGACACACTACTCCTCATAATTTGTTAATCATTTACAAGCACAAAAACAATGAATATTTGCTTTTGATCCTTTACATGTTAAGGAGATGCAATACGTCAACTAGCCCAACCCGAGGAAAGTGCAGGGTGCAACACATACCCCCATTTAGGTGCCCATCAATGATTCATTCAATTAGGATGACAGCTTCATAAAAAAATCATAAATGATTAATTAAGTATTTACCCATGTGTTATGAATGCTCAAAAGTAAAAGCTATTTTAAAGTTGAATTTGCTATAATAAAGTAAATTTATAAATGCACCTAACTTTACTTCATCGCTTCAAGTGTCCCGTTTTGGCCGGGAAATCACTCTAATTTACCCCTTCTTGGAGCGTGGATGTGGTGATGGGACAGCTCGCATGCGGGTACCGGAAAATGTCCCATATTTTCACATCCAAAACTTGTGCTATGCTTTACTCAGCTTTACATATTAAGCTTTGGGACACACTTTGAAGGTGTATTTCTGCGTCGATAACCTCTCTGACATCCAGCAAGAACTCAAATGCTTACACCTACCTATTCCAGAACAAACTGGCCAGGGGTGCAATAGAATTACAAAGGGGTGCAAAGGAAGAGATGCTCATCATTAAAGCAACATTGTAATTGACTAAAACAGGGAAAACACTTTAAAATTAGGTTGTGTTGCCCCTTTGGCAGCACTCATTAAGTAAACCTAAAGTATTAAGTCAGTATTGAACCACCACTGTCCGTTTATTCTTTATATAATTCATGATGAAATAGTATTGGCTCATCATTATATTTTCATTTCTGCTGAAGACTAAAATCAGATGTTAGTTTCTTCAGACATTTTCCCTTACTGTCAGTACTTATTATAAAGAAGAGCACTTCTTCCTTCCACTTGATTAATAATATTTAGACATTATACAATTGTGGCTACTCTATTCACCTCCGGAGTGAACGCGTGGAGAAAGGGGAACATTAAATAGCAGGGGATTGAGAGGTGATGAAGTGAATAGGAGAGGGGAGTCATTGGACATTCCTGAGCCAGCTGTGGGTTGGAGGGGGAATTCTCGCTGAATGCCTCAAAAAATAAAACAAGATACTGACTATTGGCAGCCGTAAAATACTGGCACGATGTTAATGCAATGAGGGGAAAGGGATGATTTCGGGGGGGGAAATGTCCCGGTTGATGAGAGTAGCAGGAGAGTCGGGTAACGTTGAGACTTGTGGTTAGCCTCTCTCCTGTCATACTTTTAAAAATGGACACAGCAGTAGAAATGGTTCTTGAGCCAATGGCTGAAACGCACACATTCCTCTTGGACAGACAGGTGGTAGGGCGGTTTAATAAATACAGAATTGGATGATGAGTGCGGAGAGACAGAGGGTGCAGTCAAAGGCGATCAGAGACTGTAAACAGCAGACTAGCGCTGCCAGAATATACAGCTACTGCCCCTCAGGGAATACACGGGGCGGACTCCGCTCGTAAGTCGCCGTTAATGACTCACCCTTTCACTCAGGCTCTGCGGGACACTCTCTCCCCCACGCGGCAACCGACAACTCAGGCCTGGGGAGACAAATAAGGCTGTGCAATGTTTAATCTGACCGAGTAATGGTAGTTAGGTTGTTATCATAATTTGCATTCACCTGGCAGCAATTTGAACACTGGAAAAAAAAGAACAAATGAGGGAAGTCTGCGCAACAATTACGACAAAGAACTTAGGATGTAGGTCTAGCCATTCATAACAAAGTGGATTTGCAACGTGGACTTTCGAGGAGTTGTACTTCCAGCAAACTAATTTTCGACAATTATTATACAGTGGAGAAATACCACAACGGATAGGGCTTCTGGTGCTGATGTGTGCAAAATACAGTTATTAGTAATTAAATACTTACTGTGCTACAAATTTCAAACTGCTAAATGCCACCTACCAAAAAATAAATAAATAAGTGATAAATAGACAACTGGCCTAAATGTGAACTTGCTGTACGAATATTACAGACAAAACCAAGCCGTGATTGCAGTGACAGCGTCATACCAGACACTGTCACATTGTGTTTACATTTGTGGATGTTTATGGCACTATGACACAGTGAGACACACTCACCATTGTTCTGAGTGCGTGTAGAAACTTGTCTGTTGGCCGATGGCCACAGTGAGCAGTGCCCTAGTGTTTACCCGTGTAAGAAGAGGAGGAGCAGAGGTGACAGCCAGTAATTACACACGAAAAGCACAACATGCCTTTGCCTCATTGCACCTGTGTCACAACAGAGATGAACAAGAGCCGGAAATATGCCATAAATACACACACAGACACACACACAGTGAAGACATTTAAATACCCTACTTATGATTTGTTTATAAGATATAAATGTAATCATATTAATGTTGTTTAAAAAGGAAAAAGCATGCCAGATCTTATTATCCGTCTCTTCCTTTCATGCACAGTCATCTTCAGAAAACTTTGAATCCCTGTTGTTAAAATATCAAGATTGTGTTTTTTCTGTTTTTTTGGTGGAGAAAAGATAAGGTACATCTTGTATCACCCTGCATGACCACGATTTTCCAGTGAGTGGCCGCTTCCATCAGAGCAGAGACACAGACGATGGCGGTCATGTGCGGCACGACTCCACCACATCAGAGTCAACCTCCTGTCCAAAGCCTTTGTGATCTTCGCCGACAGCACTGGCACAGGCACGCTTCCCTTTTCCTAACCTAGCATCCCCAAACCACACAGATGAGAGGACAAGAGGAAGAGAGGCATAATCTTTTCATTTGGGAAATCCCACATCCTGCCATTTCATCCGACAAAGAGGGGACTCAGAAATACAATACTTGATAGCATTATTGGGACTCTGCTTGGTTCAACTGGGCCTTTGACAAGAGTAGAAAGGATGTCCATCAAAGCAGTTTAGGAAAATGGGCATACTTCCTTCACAAAGTGCAGTAGGACTACAAAGGTGGGACTACAAACTGCTTATTGTATGAACGTTTGTATCTTTTTGGTCTGTATCTGTAAAAACTGGATGAACTTTCTTTTTTACAGTCTAGGCACCTACCCCCAACTTGTTTTTATCCTATCCATGGTCAAACTCACCTTTACATACCTGCTCCGATCATGGAAGCACACAGTAGAGGGAGAAGCACGCCCTCTGCCGGTGTGTTGTGTAACTGCCTTTCATGAAATCTTTAAACTGAGGGATGTTTTCTACAGACACATTTTACACATCGACGCACGAAGCAGTGACGCACATCGCCGCCCATTTCAAAGTCATCTTCACAAAAAGCGGCAGTGTGTGTGCGTGTGTGTGCGTGTGTGTGTGTGTGTGTGTGTGCGCACGCGTGTGTGTGTGTGGTGTACAGTTAAATCTTTGCAGACATTGAACGCGCATGAAGAACGTGCCTTGTGGAAACAGCCCTGGAGCTGGAGGAGAGGAGGTCTCCGAGCCGATATCCCACATGGCGGATGGGAATGATTAAGGATATTAGAGTGTAATCCCACCCCCGTGACCCCCCCCCCCCCCCCTCTTCTTTGTCCGGATCCTAAAATAGAGAAATGAAGCTGGTGTGGGCGGATGTCTGAATTCCTCTGATTGGAACACATTTATAAGGCCCGTGTCAGCCTGTGGCCACACCTGCGGTTTGCCTACAGCAAAGATGCAACATATACATCTGCGAAATACTATACCTTTCCTAGAATAGAATATTTACATATGGATAAATACTGCTCTGAGAACAGGAGTGAGACATGGTATTCAAGCATCGCATTTAATGTAGTTTTCAAAAAATGTTGTGACAGGTTGAACCAGTTGATATTACTATTCTGTAGTTGTTTGCTCTGAATTGTAGAAAAGAGTTAACCTCTTAACCCCCACCTGAACCAAGTGCATTTTCTCCAGTTTGGCTTTACCCAAATCTAAAACTTCTTGAAAAAACATAGCGACATAATAGCGACAAAAATGAGACGAAAACAAGGATGAAAACGCAAAGAATTAGACTAAAAAGTGACCAAAAACGTCAGGAAAAAGTTTTTAAGGTTTTAGCTTTCCAATGAGGCATTACACTGGCCTACAGGCTGCAAGCGTTTAGATTTGGGCAAAGCTGAACTGGAGAAAATGCACTTGGTTAAGGCGGGGGTTAAGAGGTTCAAAAGACAGATGTTGTGCTGATATCGTTTTGTCTCCAGAAACATAAAAAATGGACACCCCGGAATTTCGAAACTCGCAACGCCTCCAGAGTGAGAGATCAAACTACTAAACAATCTCATATAGGGCTGGGTCTGTGATAGGAAGTGCAATTTTTGTGCAATTTTCTACAAATCTAAATTAAGTCAAGGAGAATGAACATTGGAGAAACAAACACATCCATTTCAGAACATGTTTGTAGACGTTCGCAAGTTTTATACATAATAAATCCCAATGGAGAGATGTAGTTGTTTTCAGAGGCCATACAATTACTACAATAATTACAGCCTTTGAGGTTTGTCAATTGCAACCATTAAAACCTGTGTCACTGATTACGCCTGAGAGCCTGCGCAGACATTCCACCACGAACAACAAAAATACAAATGAACAACATATCAACTTGGGGATTATAAATCATCTTGACCATATAACGAGGGGAGCCGTACAATAACGTGTTTCGGGGGCCCAATTTATTCGAAGCACTTCCAAATGACCAGTTCACAGAGATGGTTTACGCAGAACACATGCTCAACAAGGCGCTGGCACCGCTCGAACCGCGGCGATATTTATCATGTTAATAACCCGCACACGTCTGACACGCCGAAACTGCTGCGGCCGTTCACTGGAGGCCAGGGAGTAATGAGGCATGAGCTACTCAGGCTAAACAAGGGGCACAGGCTACAGACAGCGGGGTCAGCAGGAACTCAAGACCCTTTTTTTATGTGTCTATTTTGTTATGTAGCGGTCTGCACATGAAAATAGTTTCATTTAATGTGTGGTGGAAGAAGACCAAATAACCCCCGCCTTAACCAAGTGCATTTTCTCCAGTTAAGCTTACAGCCTATAGTAACGCCTCATTTGAAAGCTAAGACCTACAGCACTCATTTAAACTCACTTTATTGCCACTTTTCTGTTGCTCTTTTGTGGGGTTTCGTCCCTTTTTTTGTCCCTTTTTCGCCACATTTTTGTCACTTTTTTCACATTTTTGTCACATTTTTGTTGCGTCTTTCATCCTGGTTTTCGTTGCATTTTTGTTGCTAGTATGTCGCTAGTTTTTTTCCAAAAAGCTTTGAGAATTGGGTAAAGCCAAACTGGAGAAAATGTGCTCGGTTCAGGGGGTTAAAAAACTGTGTTCGATATAATAAAAAAAAGTGAGTACTGTCTTCATCAGAATGTTGCACAATGAAATGGGAATGAACGGAGGAGGGGTATGAATCCTTTTGAATACAGCTTACTTATGTTAATGTAATGATTAATACTTACCAGACAATCTGCTTATCTTTCTTAGAGAATTAGTAATCATAATGACTAATTCTTTCATAGTTATGAAAGTAACCAGGCTGCGAATACTCTTTATACCATATTTGTGAACGTTTTTTTGTTGTTGTTGGGTTTTTTGGGGTTTTCAAATTTATTTTCAGTCCTGTTACTAAAGGGCCACATAATTAAAAGCACAAGTAGTCATCAAAATAACTACCATTACACAATAGGTAAGATAGGGTAAGGCTTTGTCCCCGTGGCCGTAGTGAAATGTGTCCTCTGTATTTGACCCATCCGTTAATGCTGCTGTGGCACACCCATGAGGAGCAGTGGGCGACCGCAGTGCAGCGCCCGGGGGATCCATCTCCAGGCAGTCTGTATCCCCTGGCTGGAGCGAGGTGATACTGACCTATTGTACATGTTTTTAGTTGTATAGGCGAAACTGGAGCACTAGGAGGAAACCTACGCAGATACGGGGAGAACATGAAACTCCACATAGAAAGGCCCCGTCCAGGGATCGAGCTTCTTGCTGTGGACCACGAGCGTAAACCGCTGCGCCACCGTGACAAAACTTATGTTGAATGAATTCTCGTTGCCCAGTGTTTGACCTGTAACCGCAGGATCACTCATATTTTATGGGTTGCAATGATTAATGTCAAAATAGAGAATGCATTGAAAACACAGCTGCTGCATGACGAAGGATATCTGTAAATTAGCTTTAATTATATGGCAAGACAAACGATCTAAACAAGGCATAATCTGATATGAGAGTCCTGTGATGAGCCCTGCAGTGGCTCAAGTCTCTCTGTCACAAGTTGAAAAGTGTCCTTGGCTAATTCTGCACCCCCGAGAAGCAGGCTTGATCTTCCTTTCTTTGTTATCACATGTTCAAACCACAAAAACACTTTTGGTCCTACTGACTGAAGTTTATCGAAGAAAAATATGGTTTGGTCTATCCACAAATGACTCCAAGGGCAAACTTATCTCAAACTGATCTGGTGTTTGTAATTGTGCAAACACTTCCGCTCAACCACCAGACTGTTCATGCCTGCAGGAGGAAGTGGTCACGAGGCTGCAGCTCCAAGCCTGGATAAAGGCTGTGACACACTTGGCACGCTATCAATGCTAAAATAATATGTAGTAGGAGCAGACGTTTTAGATTTTGTGGATATGTGTCCACCATCTGACACATGTAAGCGAGGCGGGATTCTCCCGTGAATAACATCCTGCAGGAGTAGTATTATGCTGTAGCTTATTTATAGAATTCCTGTTATTTTTGTCTTCATAAAGTGTTGATTCTGAACCGATTTGGTGGTGGTACCAATTTAAAGGTCCTATATTGTGCAATCGACTTTTTTAAACTTTTAGCCATGTTGTTGTTATGCTATTTCCTTATGAAAAACGCCTCCTGAATCCTGCTCTCTGAGCAGCTGCTCCGCCCTCTCCAAGAAAACGACTGACTTGTTCCGTTGTGTCGTCAGAGCGTAACGGAAGTGCTCGACGTCTGTAATGTAATGTCTTACGGCCTGATTTTAATTTGTAAAACAGCTTTTTCATTATTTCTGTCATAAGAAAAAAAAAAAGAAAAAAAAAGGAAGTGCCTGACACGTCTGCGCTGCCCCTGTGGTGTAAACAAACGCACCCCCTGAGCGTCTGAACAGATGTCATGTTTACGCCAAAAGGTGTGAAGAAGGAGCTCTTTCTAACCTCCTCTGGACGCCTGTTCTTTTTTCTTACCTAACGATAATGTCACGGAGAAAAGCGCGTTTGGCTGCGAGGACAGGACTTTATTCTCCCTTCCTAAAGAAGAGGCCACTCGCCAGAAGTTGGAATTTCCCTCCGGGATTCAGCGACCATCAGCCAAAATAGTGTTTGTCTTTGACTGTCTCTGATGGATGTTTGGTGAACCTTGGCCAGAATCAAAGTGGATTAACTTTTATAACCAACGCGAGTCCCATAATCATAACGCGTGTTAGCCATTTATGAAGCTGTGTTGCACATGTCAACTCCTTATAACTGCATCATGAAGTAAGAATTAACTTTTTGCTGTGGTATTTATATTTCTACTACTACTAAAGTTGTATGAGCGGAGAGAGGGGGCGGAGTTAACTGAATCCAGGCGTTTTGCCTTCCGGGTTTGAAAAATACCTCCAGAAAATAATTATATTTATCACAAAAATTTGTGCTCCATAGTGGTAGTGGTACAATATATCATATAAATGCCTATATTTTACTTTGGAAAGGCTAAAATAGCATGACACAGATCCTTTAAGCCACCACAATAAAAGCTAAAACTGTCAAATACAATTGCAATGAACGATGATGAACTCAGTGTGACCATGTTCTGTTGGAATGGTTTTCTGATACCGTAGCAATGATTTTTTACCTCTGTGTTAAGCTGCCAAACTCTGTAATTAGATCCAACTGGGCACAGTGTTGACCCACAGCCCAAAATAAGGCCGATACTATGTGACAGATGTTTTTCAAAACTATTTTAGGATAAACTACAGAAAGGCAGGCTTCAAGTTTGCCAGCCTCAAAGAGTCTGATATAATAAACAGGTTAAAACACGGGTTTAACCTGTTTAAAACCGTATTTTAACACAAGTGAAGTGTTGCCGTTTTCTGATTATTGAGCATTTGCAGTAACTGGTCAAATAGTGGTCATTATAGTAAACATTATTGTGGCACTCTGCTTCCTGAAAGTGGTGAAACATGAATATGTTTTTGTGACTTTTTTGTCACTTTTTGTGGCTTTTTAAGTCATTTTTTGTCTGTTTTGTGTTGTATTTGTCGTGTTTTTGTCTCTTTTTTGTCACTTTTTTGTGGCTTTTTAGTCGTGCTTTTGTAACTTTTTGTCACTTTTTTGTGGCTTTTTAGTCGTGTTTTTGTTTCTTTTTTTGTTTTTTTGTAGTGTTTTTGTGATTTTTTTGTGGCTTTTTAGTTGTATTTGTCTCTTTTTTGTGGCTTTTTAGTCATGTTTTTGTCTCTTTTTTGTGACTTTTTAGTTGTATTTGTCTCTTTTTTGTTGTTTTTGTCGTGTTTTTGTAACTTTTTGTCACTTTTTTGTGGCTTTTTAGTCGTGTTTTTGTTTCTTTTTTTGTTTTTTGTAGTGTTTTTGTGATTTTTTTTGTGGCTTTTTAGTCATGTTTTTGTCTCTTTTTTGTGGCTTTTTAGTCATGTTTTTGTCTCTTTTTTGTGGCTTTTTAGTTGTATTTGTCTCTTTTGTTGTGTTTGTCGTGTTTTTGTAACTTTTTTTGTTTTTTTGTAGTGTTTTAGTGATTTTTTGTGTGGCTCTTTAGTCATGTTTTTGTCCCTTTTTTGTTGTATTTGTCTCTTTTTTGTGGCTTTTTTGTCACTTTTTGTCTCTTTTTTGTGGCTTTTTTGTGGCTTTATTGTCCTGTTTTGGTTAAATTGATTACAGAGATTACTAGTTAAAAAAAATCTATACAAACATATCTGTCTGTCTGCAGTCTGGCCTTTGCAAAGCTTTGCTTTGAATACAAGTAACCGAACAGTGGGCCTCGCTGATCATTAGGAACATGTACATATTACACTGCAACACCAATTCTGTTGCTCATGTGACATAGAAACATATAACCTATAATGTCCAATGAGGCTTTAACTTAACTTTTTTTTTTTTTTTTGCTGCATAGTTTGCAAAAAAATTGCTTTCCTTACCCTTTGCCTGGCCCATCTAAAAGAACAGCCGTCAATCTGCAGGCAAAACACAACGAGCAAACAACCTTGTAATCATCAGTAAACTCTTTCAGGGGTTTGGATAATGAATACCAAATGCTGAGCAAAGCCAAGAGTGGGTACTGGGTTGGAGGAAGTAGCCACAAACTCAGCCCAGGACCATGCAGCTGCAGGAGAGGGAGGAGCTCAGACTCCTTCAAGATTTTGACCTGCGCCTGGCCTCGCGCTTGTGCCGCAGATTGAGACCAGATTGAGAGCGCGAGGCCCCGGAGACGATTGAGTGGCTGAATAATCTGAATAACACAGTCTCGGCCAGCAGAGCGGCGCTATCACACTCCCCAGGGGCGACTGTTACCTTAGACACTGCAGAGATCTTTAACTCAGGCTGATGATGCTGATAGTGCGGCACCTCGCCACTCACAATGGCAATGAAGCATATGAACTCTTGAGCAAAAGTTTATCTTAAAATGACACTGGGACTGACTACAATGAGAACGCACACATGTAGTGATGCAGTATGCAGCGTGTTGTTGATTGTTTTCCCAAACCTATATATTTTTATATAGCTAGGATCGTCACTTTATATGGGACATATCTTTAAAACGGTGTAGTTCCATTGGGTTCTTACTTAATATTTCCAGATTGTACAACAGTAGTGTAATGGTCATTGGTCTGTAAATCAAAATACAATCCAAGTTATTGTGTCCCTCGGTAAAACCCCTTTGCACTCAGTCACTGATGTGGCTGGTTGCGAATGGTTGCTGCACAATGTGTAATCGAAATGGCATTGAATCCAAATTATTAAATTGCTAAAACTTCAATTACATACGGCACAATCTCTCTTTGCAAACAACAAAATATCTTGCTTTCATGGAATCGTATATCATAAAACCTGCCAAACTTCAAACAAGTTCTTAAATATATAATACATGTGATTCTCAAATGGAAATGTTAAAATCGACACAGAGAACTGAATCTTGATTTTAAAAACATGGAAACTCTGTGAATCTAATCCCAATTGCAATACTGGAAACATAGCAAATGGGCATTTTTCATAATCCAGCAGCCTTGGAATCTGGAGGATTTCACCATAAAGTTGGCTCACTGTTGGCAACACTGATACAAAATAAATTAAAAAGAAAGAAAGAAAGAAAAGGTGCAGTTTACTAATATTTGACTGACTCAAATTCTCATTCCCAGGACACTGCACGAGAAGAAAGTAAGATCTGATTTGCCAGAGGCTTAGCACTAAATCAAAAATAATAGAATCCTGCAAAAACAAAACACAAGCATAACATCACAGCTCAGAACACATCCCACTCTTTACAGCGAGACCACCCCAGAGAGCTGACCCGGCTGTGCCCCCCGCCCCCCCACCCACCGCCCCACAGCACTGGCGCCTGTCCACAACAAACTCAGCCCGCTCCATGGGGAACAGTGAAGGCCTGAGTCCGCACTTCTGAGGAGGCTGCCAGTGGTCACTCCCGCTCCAAGTCACACTTCCTGCAAACCCTCTCACCGAGAGCAGCTCCCGGGGCAGAGGTCAAAAACAACAGCAGCGGCGCTAAGACGGAGCAGCTGGACCGTCCCGGGTCGGGCATGAGCTCATTCTGGCCCCCGTCCAAACGAGAGGCGCGAGCGAGGCCTCCGGCAACTGAGCGAGGCCTCCGGCAACTGAGCGGTCTGTGTGAACTGACTGAGAGCGCACAAGCACAGCCATGGTGAGGGTCAGTCAGGCCTGGACTGAAGTGAATAAAATGTTAATGCAGCTTTGACTGAGAGAGGATGTAATGCAGTGTGTGTCCCCTAGGTCGGGTCAGATGTGGGGTCACAGTTAAGGATGCATTGTTTAGAAGAAAATACATTAAAAAACAAATAATGTATGACTAGCAGAATAGCATACACCAGTCAACAGATGACACAACAATATTTACTTACAGTGCCTTGCGAAAGTACTAATACACCTTGAACTTCTGCACATGTTTACAACCCTAAACATAAAGCTTTTATTAGGATTTTTTACTGAATGTTTACACACAAGTAACAGACAACTGTGAAGTGAAAGAAAAATGATACATGATTCTGTTATTTTTCAAAAAATAGAAAACCGAAAAGTGGGGCGTGCATAAGTATTCATACAGCATGACTTAATACTTTGTGGAACCCCCTTTTTCTGCAATAGCAGCATCAAATCTTTTGGGGTATGACTCTACAAGATTTGCACATGTAGAGACTGACATTTTAGCCCATTCCTCTTTACAAAACAACTCAAGCTCTGTCAAATTAGAAGGAGAGCGTTTGTGAACAGCAGTTTTCAGGTCTTTCCACAGATTTTCAATAGGATTTAGGTCAGGACTTTGACTGGGCCATTCTAACACATTAATATGTTTGTTTTTAAACCATTCCATTGTAGATTTAGCTTTGTGTTTAGGGTCATTGTCCTGCTGGAAGGTGAATCTCCGCCCCAGCCTCAATTCTCTTGCTGACTCCAGCAGGTTTTCCTCCAAAATGTCTCTGTATTTGGCTCCATCCATCTTCCCAACTATTCTTACAATCTTCCCAGTCCCCGCTGAGGAAAAGCAGCCCATAGCATGATGCTCCCCAACATATTTGACACTGGGGATGGTGCACTCAGGACGATGAGCAGTGTTAGGTTTGCTCCATACATAACGTTTTGCATTTGGGCCAAAAAGTTCAATTTTAGTCTCATCTGACCAAAGCACCTTCTTCCACATGGTAGCTGTGTCCTCCATATGACTTCTAGCAAACTTCAAATGGGATTTCCTATGGCCTCCTTTCAATAATGGCTTTCTTCTTGCCACTCGTCAATGAAGGCCAGATTTGTGTAGAGTACGACTTATAGTTGTCCCATGTACAGATTCCCCCAGCTCAGCGGCAGTACGTCGCAGCTCCTCCAGAGTTATCTTGGGGCACTTGGTTGCATTTCTGATCAGTGCTCTCCTTGTTCGGTCTGTTAGTTTAGGTGGACGGCCGTGTCTTGGTAAGTTTGCAGTGGTGCTATACTCTTTCTATTTCCAAATAATGGATTGAACAGTGCTCCGTGAGATGTTCAGATCTTGGGAAATCTTTGTATAACTTAACGCTGCTTTAAACTTCTCCACAGCTTTATCCCTGACCTCTCTGGTGAGCTCCTTGGCCTTCATGATGTTGCTTAGTGACCAATACACTCTGACCATAGCTCTGAGGCCCTCACAGAACAGCTGTAATTATACTGAGAGTAGATTACGCACAGTGGCCTCTATTTAATGGTTAGGGCAAAGTGTGAACATTAGGAATGTTATAAAGGCAATTTACTGCACTCAGAAAATGCTGTATGAATACTTATGCACGCCCCACTTTTCGGTTTTCTATTTTTTGAAAAATAACAGAATCATGTATCATTTTGCTTTCACTTCACAGTTGTCTGTTACTTGTGTGTGAACCTTCAGTAAAAAAGTCTAAGTAAAATCTTTATGTTTAGGGTTGTAAATATGACATAATGTGGAAATGTTCAAGGTGTATTGGTACTTTCGGAAGGCTCTGTATATAAATATATTGGAGCATCGGGGGGGGGCCAAATTCGAACCCTTCCAGGAATTTGACTTGGACCGCGAAGGAGGGGGTGTTGAGTGTTTCAAATGTTGTGGAATATATTTCATTTATAACTACTCTGTCAAATGTTGGTAGAGACCAAACAGCAAGAGGAAACCCCACCCAGAAAGCTTAAAACGTAATGTGTATTTGTAATAAGTAGCACAAGAGCACAATGTAAACACAAATACTTCTCGGTCCCACTTTGTTCGGTGCAACTTCATAAATCAAATTTTGCTATTAAAATTATTTCTTGTTGGGCTTTGCCAAACATTAGGGAAAACATTTGATTAAAGAAAAATGTGGCAAAAGGAAAAGGAAAAAACAGTTTATTCACCAGGCTAATTTTAGTCTCAACAGAGCAAGGCTGTCAAAACATGCCGTAATCTTATCTAATTAAAACGACCTTGACAACTTTAAGTGATGATAGTTGAGCCGCCTTCCTTCGTCAGAAACTCAAGACATTTTCCAGATGTCCACTGGTGACATTGAGCAGGCTTCTCGCATATCATTTTTAACCCAAACAAACCAGCTGGCTAGCAGCCCCGTCCCTGTGCCCCCTGCTCTCCTACGTCGAGATAACAGAGCCGTATATCAGTGCTACAGTCTTTACAGGTCACTTAGACAAAGCCACAATTAGGCCCACAAGACTTACAGGAACTAAGCAATAATGGCTAATGAGAGGCGGCCAACTCTTTACTCTTTACTCACTAATGAGAGCCACAAGAAACAGCTAATGGACCGTGACCAGGTTTAAATCACGACAATGAGGAGGTGTCGTTACACACAAGGTTGCCATTATCAAATGCAGAAAGCTAAACAGCAACGTTTAAAATTAACCTTTGCTCACATGACTTAAAGTCACAGAGTGGAATATTCCAAGGCATATGTTGCAACGCCATACGAGTAATTAAACAGCCATAAAACTCAAAACATGAACACAGACAGCATCAGTGCAGACACGAGTGCAGACAGAAACTATTTTTCACTCTTTTTACACATTTGCTCAGTTCTTCTTCGACTGCTGAAGAGCTCAATCTGGATTTCCTGGATTTTATTACATCATAGAGGTAACAGGAAGCCCTAAATTTGTCGCTAGACCCATTCTGAGCTGTTTTGCACTCAAAGTCATGGCGCCAATGATTAGCTAGCATGTCACAAGCTTTTCCACTGCTTCATAATGTGTCATCCCCACTACTGCCAGCAGAGGGTGCCCAGGCCAATCCAAATTCGTGCCCCGACAATGTCTCTCACGTTTTATTGTCTTTTCTTTACAAAGATATTTAGAATTTATATTAGCCTCTTAATCCTCACCTGCACCAAGCCCTTTTTTTTTTACAGTTTGTCATTACCCAAATCTAAAATCTTCTTAAAAAACAAATAATGTATGACTATAATGTATGACTAGCAGAATAGCATACACCAGTCAACAGATGACACAACAATATTTACTTACAGTGCCTTGCGAAAGTACTAATACACCTTGAACTTCTGCACATGTTTACAACCCTAAACATAAAGCTTTTATTAGGATTTTTTACTGAATGTTTACACACAAGTAACAGACAACTGTGAAGTGAAAGAAAAATGATACATGATTCTGTTATTTTTCAAAAAATAGAAAACCGAAAAGTGGGGCGTGCATAAGTATTCATACAGCATGACTTAATACTTTGTGGAACCCCCTTTTTCTGCAATAGCAGCATCAAATCTTTTGGGGTATGACTCTACAAGATTTGCACATGTAGAGACTGACATTTTAGCCCATTCCTCTTTACAAAACAACTCAAGCTCTGTCAAATTAGAAGGAGAGCGTTTGTGAACAGCAGTTTTCAGGTCTTTCCACAGATTTTCAATAGGATTTAGGTCAGGACTTTGACTGGGCCATTCTAACACATTAATATGTTTGTTTTTAAACCATTCCATTGTAGATTTAGCTTTGTGTTTAGGGTCATTGTCCTGCTGGAAGGTGAATCTCCGCCCCAGCCTCAATTCTCTTGCTGACTCCAGCAGGTTTTCCTCCAAAATGTCTCTGTATTTGGCTCCATCCATCTTCCCAACTATTCTTACAATCTTCCCAGTCCCCGCTGAGGAAAAGCAGCCCATAGCATGATGCTCCCCAACATATTTGACACTGGGGATGGTGCACTCAGGACGATGAGCAGTGTTAGGTTTGCTCCATACATAACGTTTTGCATTTGGGCCAAAAAGTTCAATTTTAGTCTCATCTGACCAAAGCACCTTCTTCCACATGGTAGCTGTGTCCTCCATATGACTTCTAGCAAACTTCAAATGGGATTTCCTATGGCCTCCTTTCAATAATGGCTTTCTTCTTGCCACTCGTCAATGAAGGCCAGATTTGTGTAGAGTACGACTTATAGTTGTCCCATGTACAGATTCCCCCAGCTCAGCGGCAGTACGTCGCAGCTCCTCCAGAGTTATCTTGGGGCACTTGGTTGCATTTCTGATCAGTGCTCTCCTTGTTCGGTCTGTTAGTTTAGGTGGACGGCCGTGTCTTGGTAAGTTTGCAGTGGTGCTATACTCTTTCTATTTCCAAATAATGGATTGAACAGTGCTCCGTGAGATGTTCAGATCTTGGGAAATCTTTGTATAACTTAACGCTGCTTTAAACTTCTCCACAGCTTTATCCCTGACCTCTCTGGTGAGCTCCTTGGCCTTCATGATGTTGCTTAGTGACCAATACACTCTGACCATAGCTCTGAGGCCCTCACAGAACAGCTGTAATTATACTGAGAGTAGATTACGCACAGTGGCCTCTATTTAATGGTTAGGGCAAAGTGTGAACATTAGGAATGTTATAAAGGCAATTTACTGCACTCAGAAAATGCTGTATGAATACTTATGCACGCCCCACTTTTCGGTTTTCTATTTTTTGAAAAATAACAGAATCATGTATCATTTTGCTTTCACTTCACAGTTGTCTGTTACTTGTGTGTGAACCTTCAGTAAAAAAGTCTAAGTAAAATCTTTATGTTTAGGGTTGTAAATATGACATAATGTGGAAATGTTCAAGGTGTATTGGTACTTTCGGAAGGCTCTGTATATAAATATATTGGAGCATCGGGGGGGGGCCAAATTCGAACCCTTCCAGGAATTTGACTTGGACCGCGAAGGAGGGGGTGTTGAGTGTTTCAAATGTTGTGGAATATATTTCATTTATAACTACTCTGTCAAATGTTGGTAGAGACCAAACAGCAAGAGGAAACCCCACCCAGAAAGCTTAAAACGTAATGTGTATTTGTAATAAGTAGCACAAGAGCACAATGTAAACACAAATACTTCTCGGTCCCACTTTGTTCGGTGCAACTTCATAAATCAAATTTTGCTATTAAAATTATTTCTTGTTGGGCTTTGCCAAACATTAGGGAAAACATTTGATTAAAGAAAAATGTGGCAAAAGGAAAAGGAAAAAACAGTTTATTCACCAGGCTAATTTTAGTCTCAACAGAGCAAGGCTGTCAAAACATGCCGTAATCTTATCTAATTAAAACGACCTTGACAACTTTAAGTGATGATAGTTGAGCCGCCTTCCTTCGTCAGAAACTCAAGACATTTTCCAGATGTCCACTGGTGACATTGAGCAGGCTTCTCGCATATCATTTTTAACCCAAACAAACCAGCTGGCTAGCAGCCCCGTCCCTGTGCCCCCTGCTCTCCTACGTCGAGATAACAGAGCCGTATATCAGTGCTACAGTCTTTACAGGTCACTTAGACAAAGCCACAATTAGGCCCACAAGACTTACAGGAACTAAGCAATAATGGCTAATGAGAGGCGGCCAACTCTTTACTCTTTACTCACTAATGAGAGCCACAAGAAACAGCTAATGGACCGTGACCAGGTTTAAATCACGACAATGAGGAGGTGTCGTTACACACAAGGTTGCCATTATCAAATGCAGAAAGCTAAACAGCAACGTTTAAAATTAACCTTTGCTCACATGACTTAAAGTCACAGAGTGGAATATTCCAAGGCATATGTTGCAACGCCATACGAGTAATTAAACAGCCATAAAACTCAAAACATGAACACAGACAGCATCAGTGCAGACACGAGTGCAGACAGAAACTATTTTTCACTCTTTTTACACATTTGCTCAGTTCTTCTTCGACTGCTGAAGAGCTCAATCTGGATTTCCTGGATTTTATTACATCATAGAGGTAACAGGAAGCCCTAAATTTGTCGCTAGACCCATTCTGAGCTGTTTTGCACTCAAAGTCATGGCGCCAATGATTAGCTAGCATGTCACAAGCTTTTCCACTGCTTCATAATGTGTCATCCCCACTACTGCCAGCAGAGGGTGCCCAGGCCAATCCAAATTCGTGCCCCGACAATGTCTCTCACGTTTTATTGTCTTTTCTTTACAAAGATATTTAGAATTTATATTAGCCTCTTAATCCTCACCTGCACCAAGCCCTTTTTTTTTTACAGTTTGTCATTACCCAAATCTAAAATCTTCTTGAAAAATATAGACACAAAAAGAGACGAAAACAAGGATGAAAGTGCAACAAAAAAACATTAACATTAAAAAAATGACCAAAATAAATTTAAAAAAAATGCCAAAAAAGCAACACAAAATAAAACAAAAAAACAAGAAAAATTACAAAAAAAAACAAAAACAAAAATTAATTATTACAAAAAGCAACAGAAAAACAATCACAAAAATTTACACATTTGACAAAGTGACAACAATTTTACAAAAAACTATGGGAAAAAGTGGCAAAAAAGTGTGAAAAGAAAGTGACAACACAGCAACAACATAGGGATCTGTTCAGATCAGTTTTGTTGGTCTTAGCTTTCAAATGAGCTGTTAAACTTGCCTATAGCACTCTAGTCTTTTAGATTTGGATGAGGCCGGCCGAACTGGAGTAAGGGGGGGTTCAGGTGGGGGTTAATAGGTCAATGCAGCGGTGCCCAAAAGAATAATTAAAAGTTTGAATTAAGCGTAACTTGTCTACTTTTTACTTATTGACATCTCCATGGAGACGAGCTAATGATGTAATTCTCCCGGCAAAGTTAGGTCTGAGAAGAAACGTAATAGAGAGAAGCGTGTATCCTGTACTATTTATTGGGAGAAAAACTGCACAGTATGGCTTTAATGCATCTCCCAACATCTGTGTGTGTGTGCTTGAATATAAATACCCCTGCGCCATTAACCTGCGGTCTATAAAAGGGACACATGCGCACCAATTAACCCACATTCCCATCTTATCCAGCGGAGAACGTTTCCAAATGACTATAATTCCAGACAAGGTTGTAATTTCCTTGGCCGACAGCGCATGCCTGGTGTGCTGCAGATTATGGCTCTTTGGAAACTTTTAAAGGACGCGGTTTCCTGAAAGCAGACCGCATCAGCTGTCATATTCATAATGACAGTGTTTCTTCTATTTCAATCAATCTTATAATTATCCTATGCTACTTATATCAGCAGGGTAGTTCGATACACTTTTTTAGAGTCTAAACTCACATTTTGAGTTGAGATGTTCGGTGATACATTTTCTGTCTTGCCTGTGACATTATGGGTGTGTAGAATACTGTATGCACGTACTATATTGATATGGCACAACAACATTAAAGGTGAGTGAGTCATACATTTGTAAGTGCAACATTACCCAAATCTTAAAGCTTCTGGACTGGAGTCTTCAGGCCAGTGCAACGTCTCATTTGAAAGCTAAGACCTGCAAAACTGATCTAAACGGCTCTTTGCACTCACACAGTTACCGTGTTGTTGTAACTTGTTGTCGCTTTTTTTGTGGATTTTTCAGTACAGTGAATGTGAGAGTCAATTCTCTGACTATTTTTTCTGTCAACTCCAGGACTCACCATAATGTTTTTATATACTCAGTCAGACCCATAATAGTTTTGGACAGGCTCCTCCCGTTTGCAGACCTATGTGAACAAAAAAAGGTGGATAATTAAAAGATTCAATGAAACTTAGAGCGCATAAAATGAAACAAAAAAGGTCACTAACAAAAGAAAGCCTCTTGAAATAGCTACTCCATACATTTAGTAATAATTGCTGAGCTGACTAATACTAATAAACCTATATTACCATCAGTGGAAAGACAGTTACCAGGTGTCATGCAGCCAGCAGCAGGAACACACCTGGCACTAACAAAGCCTCTGCACAGACAATAGCTCTGTATCAAAACATCAGGGTGGAGAAAATGTTAATAAAACACAGATATAGAATTACTTTGTTTGAACGTAATCTCTGGTGACGTTTTGCTATATCAAGGCATGCAGAACTTTTAAAAAACCCTCACTTCTGCGGGCCCAGCTCAGGTTCATGAACAACAAACTGACAAGAGGGTTGACGGAGTTTCAAAGGGGTACAAAGAAAAGATGTCCGTCATTAAAGTGACCCTTCGGTTTTAGATGTGATGCAACGAAACTGAGCAAATGATCTAAAATAAAGTTGCAGTGCACTCTTTTGCACCCCTGTAGAGCCTGGCCTGCTTCAGCCTTTTCCTTAGTCACCACAGCATCAAACATTCTGCCTCCGGTTGTTCAATAATTGCTATATAAATTGATCACAGATTATAATCCAATTGATTATAAATGGTTTCCAGCCTTGACCTTTTCAAGCCATGGACAAGGTGACACTGGTACATCTAAATGGATGGAAAACATGATGATACAGTGACTCTTGACTCAAAACCGTGATGTATAAATGCATACCAAAAGATAATGTATAATTTACAGGCAGCAGCTCTGTCCCTTGTCCATTGTCTTGATTCTGCACAATTTAAGTAAGAACAAAAGTTCTTCTGAGGACAGTTTGTTCCACCCATGACATTCGGCTAATTCATTTCAAAAAGGGATGTGATTTTCATTACATGTTCTTATGTGATCTAAATAAGCATGATCATCGTGAGGAGAATTAGAAACACACATTGTCCCAAAGCAAAAGTTTCCCTGCACAAAAAGTGCACAAATGGTCCCATATGACTGAGACAAGAATGTCCAGTCATGAAAATAACAAATTATGGTTTCAGTTACACTGCAGTGATTTAAAGATCAACTGCAGCCAACTACATGGACCACGGAAAGGGACGTGGTGAGGATAAGTTGGACAACAGTTGGTGGAAAAGCGATGCGACAGTGACTCACATGGTAGAGCGGTTCGATTCCGCACCTGCAGGTGCACCGGGTCCACTGGCAATGAGTTGGGCAAAACACTTCACACACCTCTCCTCCGGGGTCTGCGTAACCTGGTGCGAATGAGAGTAAATGGGTTAGTGGTTCCTTAATGTAAAGCGCGCCAGTGGTGGAAGAAGTACTCGATACAAGACCAAAAATAAACAAAAGTAAAAGTATCTGATACATTTTTTACTTAAGTAAAAGTACAAACGTATGCAGTTCATCGTAGAGAGGTCATTTTGAAAATAAAATTATTTGACTTTTAACCCAATTTAAAAATATAGTGGAGTAGAAAGTACAGATACAAGCTTTAAAATGTAGTGAGTAAAAGTAAAAAGTATTCATCATAAAATGTATTTAAGTAAAGTACGTTTTTGAGCCCCTCATGCAAGTGGAAAAGCGTTGTACAAACTGAAAACATTTACCATGGACTTGAGAACCATCCTCATAACAATATGCAACTTTCAAAGTACTGACCAGACTGTCCTCGCGGGTGTGAGAACGCTTAGGCCACTGCATCCAAGATCACTTTTACTTTGGAGACTTTTTTACTTTTTCTCCTGTGTAACAGTAGATTACCAAATGATTGTTATCACCTAATAATAATAATAATGTATGATTTTGTAATGGCATCTTGTGATGAATCCATTACAAATACTTACAGTTCTTCCATTTTGATTTTATTTTTTTTAAACGAATTTTTTTTATAAAATTAAATAAATAAATAACATTATCAAGACAGTTGTCAGGTAAGTGTAATTGTGCAGCCCTACAAGAATTAAAGGAACTGTTGTACTAGTACTACTACTATGTACTGTATTTAGAGTTACCTGGGGCGACGGTGGCGCAGATGGTAGAGCGGGTCATCTCATGATCGGGTTCGAATCCTACATCCTGAAGGTGCACGCTGTCGTTGTGTCCTTGGGCAAGACACTTCACCCACCTTGCCTCCAGTGTCCGTGTACATTGGTGTATGAATGGGTGAGAGGTTCCTTGCTGTAAAGCGCTTTGAGTGCCTAATGTAGGTGGAAAAGCGCTATATAAGTTGAGACCATTTACCTAGGCTACTTAGTATTCAGAATATTAGTGGTAAAGTCGCAATATAAATATTACAACACTTTCACCTCTTTACAACATTTTTAGTAATGACACTATGTAGACCGGGCTGTCCAAACCTTTTTCACCCAGGGCCATATATTGACATGTGGACAGCAGAGAGGGCCACAGATCAGGGCAGTGCATTCAAACATTCAACTGGGAGTATTTAAGACCGGCTTAAACCTTTATTTATGCTTGCAACAATAATACCAGCGCTGTCTCACACTACATGTTAGTCTTTGAGGTTTTAATTGTGTGGAATTACTCAAATTGTAGTGAAGTACCATCTATGGCGACGTGTGCCTGATGGCCATCAAAAATCGGTCTGAGGGCTTTTGGGCACCCCTGATAAAGACCTTCTAAAACGCAGGACAAAATCAATGAAATATTTACTAATTCAATGTAATAAACTGTTGTTGCCCATTACACCTAACATCATAATCACTCAAACAGGGCAAAGAGTCTTTCCTAATATCACACCAAAATGAATCACTGAGCTTAAGCCCCTCCTGCCTCCCCCAGCTTTAAAAGGGCACCATTGTATCTGAAGAATCACTATGGTTACTGCTGACCGACTGTAAGCCTTTTCAAATTATTAGCATTCCTATCTACCCCGAGCACTGCAGCAAAACACTGCAATCAATCCACCTGGAGAGAAACACACCACTCTCACATAAGGAATTTCCAACTCGATGGGAATTAATTAAAGTTGAATTATGGACAAGAGCAACATAGGAAGCCCTGGGTTTCAACAACTCCCACAGAGGGCAACTTAAAGTGGCCTTAATAATAAGATGCACCGGCCTGTTTCAAAAACAAATGACTTCTTTATTGAAATGAACAATAATGCAATCTGAGAATAGATATAGAAATCTACACTAGTTTAGCACCAGTTACCGTAAAATTATCTGCACATGCTCTCATTGTGAATTTGTTAAGCCATAAAAGGGTAATAAGGAGCCAACAAACAAGATGTTTCTGGATTTGATAAGGGGTTTTCCCCATTAGATTTGATGTGCCATGAAGCAGCCAGGATAATCTAATTAATTTGAATCATGTCAAAAATATATAGCGGAAGCAGAATAAAAAAAAGTTGGTCACTAGATGTATGAACAACTAAACAGGAATTGAGAAATGTGATTAAAGCAATGAGTAACTAAGTGTTAAGGAATTTTCCCGTCATACCATTACACCAGTCCTTTCCTTGTTGACATTTCAATGGACATTGAATAAACCCTAAAATAGAAGCACAGCTAGACTTGAATGGTCAACACTATCTCAATATGTTGTGTTCATGTCTCCAGGGCCGTAATGATGGCAAATAAACAACTCGGACTCCAATAAAACCACCCATTAAGGATATATATGAAAAATAAAATGCACAAAAAGCCTGAACCTGAGGGGAAAGAAGCAGCCGACGTGCTAGGATTGTCCTGCTTCTCAGTGGCATTAAGTCCACATCTGAACTTACACACAAAACATTTGTACTCCATAAGGATTATTCTGATATTGACAGAATTGTTATGCTTTTGTTTGAGATTTAAAGTTTAAAACACTTAAGGGCAAAAACACCATTCATTTAGAACAAATCACCAATATAAACTACAGTATTACCTTTTGCACGATTGAATTAACTCGCAGTATGTGGCTGCTAAGGAAAAAACATTGACCATAGTGACTACAAACCCTCCAGCAGGTGACCGGAGAGGCCTGGGACAGCTCCAGCCTGTGGCACCTCCACTGGTGCGGGGAAAGTAGGTCTGCCTGTGACCCAGGGGGGAAGCCAGGCCCGGTAACAATCTGCGTCCGCTGCCAATAGCCCAATAGAGGCCCTTTCCGAGAGTTTACACACACACTTCAGTCTCAGTTTCACCCTTCTCTGCTGTCCCGAGTACAGGCAGCAGGTAAACAGCCCAACAGAAACCTAAAAAGTAACAAGATATGACAAGGAAGGCTTTGTACTGATCTCTATTGACATCATAATAACATTTTCAAAGTTGTCCGTTTGTCTACACTGCGACAAGTGTAGACAAAGGTGTACCCTCATTCAAGGCCTATAGTTGCTGGTGGATAGGCCTAACTACATACAACTCTTAACAGGAGTAATATGCAGAAGAGGAACAAATAAACAAACAAACAGAAAACTCTTCTTGATCAAATATTTATTGTCATGAAGGAATTAAAGTCACTTGTAAATGTATTGTTACAGTTGTTCAGTAGTAGAGTTAATTTCGATTTCACAGCGTTTTGCAGCATTCAGGCAACAGAACTCTACAGAAGAAAAAATACAATTCAATGTACTGCACTGGGTATCTCTCCAAACATACTGTAGTAGCAGAACATTTAAAAGTTACCTTGGCTACCACTGGCCTCGGAAGTCCCAGCCAATCACAAATCTGATTCCTGTGGGTTCGTACAGTTGCAAGGTCACTCTCCCTGAAGTCAGAACCAAAACAGTACAATCATTCATTCTGTTTGCCTCAAATTATCACACACTAAAAACACTTGAACAAATTCCTCAAAGATACGACTCTTTGGCAAAACCTTGAACCGAATTGATTTTTTTGCATAATAGCCTCCTTTTAATCACTCATAGCAAACAAAGAGCTGTTACGGCTACAGTATTGGCTGTAAACCTGTTGAAAAAACACTGTGCCGAAGGTAGCAATCGGACAAAGATTTAATCATGATTCGATTAAAATTTGATAAAGAATTGTAATGTAAACAGTAAATACTGACCAGTTCGTGTCACTCAGGGAGGTCATAACATCATCCAATGTTTCTGGCTGGATGACATCATCGTAGGTCAGGAGCATCTCGTACATTTGGCTGGCTGTGGTCTTTCTGATCTGCAGTTTCAGAAAGCGAACCCTTACATTTATGGACGGCAACGGAGCATTCATTTAAAGGCTATTTGTTGCACACTGGAGTCTGTCCGGACCTTATAAACTCACCACAGGAAAAGAATGACAGAGTAGCATCAGCAGCTGGGTCAGGACTTTGTTCCTGACGTCACCTTGGAACTGGATCAAGCCACAAAACCTGGAAAACGCCAGTATTTAAAGTGGGAATATAAACTCTACAAGTACTCCTAAGTGTTGTACTACTAAAGGTACTCACACTGTAATGCATGCACGCAGCTTTGGAATATGTTTAGATTTCTTGATCTCTTTGCAAAGGGTCAAAAGCTCCACACAGAACGAGTGACTGTTAAAATGGAGGATGTAAAAAAATAATAATTAAGTTTTCACATTTACAAATGGTGTAAGATCACAATGCGGCAACACATACTTCTCTTGTGTGGTGAATATTTCAAAGCAGTTGTTTGCAAGCATCTGGTTAAGCATCTTCAGAAGTGGAATGGACACTCTAGAAAGGTCATAATAATAACAACAACAACAATAAAGCAGAAAGCCATTTGAATCATTTAATTATAACTAATCTAATTGTACCTGTCATTACGAAGATTGTCTCTGAAAATACTCAAGAGAGTGTCTACAAACTGTGTAAGTGCAGCAAAGTCGTTCTGGATTTCTCTTAGGTGTTCAAACAATGACTGGGAGGAATATTGTACCTAGAGGAAGACAATTTAAGATTGCATAGTATGGGTGACGAAGAGTACTGTTGTTAGTGTACAGTAAAAATATATATTTGTCTAAACTAACTGGTTTTGTATCATCTAACACTTTACAACTTTTCCAAGATACAGAACTTCCTTCAATAAAAATCAGTGAAGGAAACTTGATGTTTGAATTGAATTGATGTTTTAATAAAGGTCAAAGCCAGGCCCAAACAAGGACCGACTCCAGACTAAACTGGGACTAAACCTGAACTTTACCAGCTCAGAGGGTTCCCTAGAGCCAAAGAGCTGCAAGAGCAGTGCTAAAGAGGAGCAAGTGGCTCTAAAACCATGGCTCTGCAGACGCCTGACGTAGCATTTTATTAAGTCACAAAGCATTTTTCAATAACTTTTGCAAACGAGCCATATATCTGGATAAAGCTTTTTTAAGACAGTATCCTCAATGACCATGAATCACGTTTAATTACTACATCAATATAGCTGTTCTGCAGAGACTGTTTTCCTCATAAATTCAATGTTGAGTCTTTCCAAAAAGTACTAAAAGCGGAGACATTTACCATGTGGTACTGTGTCATTAAGGTAAAAGTTGAAGTGTAAGTTAATGCTCTGGCTCTCGATGCGGTGTGAAGAAACCCATGTGGAGTGAGAATGGTGAGCTTTGGCTCAGAGTTCGGCCTAAAGTCCTGTGCAAACATATCACTTTCTGTTGTCCAAAACCAAGCACTAGCACAGCACCAACAGACTAAATGGAAAAATAGGGCACTGATTTACTGCATTATTAGTTTCAACTTTATATCAACCTTATTATGACTTTATACTTGATTAAAGTTATAAAATCCTTGTGGTTTTGTTTGTTTGGGCGCTCTTCCATTTCAGCTACGTCGTGCTGGTACTTCATCAGCAGCAGTTCAGAGCCTTTTTAATATAAAAAGGAATGATATTAAGCATAAGATTAAAAGTGAGTTTGTGATTTATAAAGCTCTATACTTTAAAATGGAGTGATGGCAAAATCCAATAAAAAGGGAAACATCTTTAGTAACACTGAATAACATCAAAAGTGTAAATAACTACCAATGTTGATTGCGTGTATTTTTTTTGTTTTGTTATGCCTTTTGCTCCGTTGAACACAGGTGATTATTATTTAGACTGATGGCGCCCTCTGCTGGTCATATGGTTACTTGAAATCTAATTTCAGACTGTTGTGTGCCGCCATTAACAGACAAACACGTTAAGGCAGCTGAGGAATAACTTTTTTGCAGATTATAGTACGTTTTAAAATAGGCATATTGTATGTGAAATTAAATCAAAATTGTCCAGTAAAAATATTCAGAAGGTGATATGTCAAGTGTAAGTTTGTATTTGTTGTTTTTGTTGCTTGAGCAGATTAATCCCGTTTCTATGACTACAGCGTGACTTGTCCTGTTGGAGATGACCTACTGTGGACTCTGTAATTCCTCCCACAGACACTGTAAGCCCCAGCAGGGTGTGGTACTGATAATGACTCAGTCCCAGCAGCCGGGTGATGTACTGGAAGGCCTGGGACGGGGCTTTCCAGTTCAGAGTGGTTCTGGTCTCCCTGAAAAATACAATATATCAAACTAATATTGAAAGCTACGTAGCTGCCATATCTGTAAAAGACATTAGTTTCAATGCAATCATTTACAGATTGACTCACAAAGGAAAAATGGTCAACAGCTCCTCCTGGTGGGGAATGTGAGGCACTACAGGGTCTGTGCAGTGGAGTAGACGAAGGAAGATGTTTCCCGCATGGGCTCTGTAGCGGTCGATCTTCTCAGATGCCTGTTGTGCCAAACAGCACATCATCAGCCTGACCCTGAAAGCACAATGAAATAGTGTTTGAATAAACATCTAAGTAATGCAATTTCCCAATTACATGTTGATGAACGTTTGTGTACATATTGAAAATGTCAAAACATGTTTCAATTATACTTCAAAAGATTCTTTTTCCAACTCACAATTCTGGTGAAAGGATTTCTGGCGCACCGCTTGACACTAAAACAGTCACATCCATCAAACTTGTCATTGCTGCCTCTCTCACCCTGAGCAGAACAGGAAACATGTATTATGAACTTTTAAGTGGAATTTTGTAAGTTCTTTCTATCTATCAGAAAAAAATAAAATAACATTAATAAAGTGCCACACACACAAAGTGTAACACACTACAAAGCGTATAAACAGTTTGCATTTCTAAAGCTAAAACTTTATAGTCAAATGAGCACCATGGCTTTAGGACACAATCAGTTTTTGTGGAGACATGATCTGAGGCATTCTTACAAAAGTCACACCCTCAAACAGGTGTGTTGTAAAACAAAACAAAAACGATGATTTAATGATTTTTAAAGTTCTAAATAAATCTGGGGTAATTTCTGTGGCGTTTGATGAAAATGTATATTAAGAAGTTTAACTCGTACAAAACAGAATATTGAAAATACACATTTAAACCTATTGAGCCCCTCCCATGTGTTTGGAACGAGTGACAAGCCCGGTGACATTCCTGGAGGGTAGGTAAGCTTGGCTTTAGGCTACAGTTGAGACAATCATGAGAGGCTGAGATGTCTTGGTGTCCTCAGGTGCGAACAGAGCCGTGATTAAATTTGAGACGAGAAAACAAACTCACCAGGCCCCGACGTCCCCGCGACTGTCAGTGGTGTAGTCGTTCATACTATTGAGCAACACTTCGTACACCTCGGATAAGTTTGCGGAACAAAGAGTCGAATCTGGGCAACCATCTGAAGAAACTCCCGCTTTCACACACACCCTGTAAAAAGAAAAGTAACAAATTACTAAAGACGGGGTATGTTTTTACGAGAGATTTTATCAACACAACCCTCACATTTTCAAATCAAATACTGACTTTATTAATAACAACTGTACTGTTGATTGCTAATCGTCCAATCAGAAAACTAATATTAGGTTGCCAGATCTAATGGCTAAAGTGCACATGCTTTAAACTCTGTGTGCTTTAGTCAGGAAACGGTTATATTTCTCAGGAGGAGTGGACACAGGTAGAGACAAAGGCTGGTCATGCAGGTATTGCAAGTAGGGTGTTAAGGTTGGATTATAGTGAACAAGCATACATTGAATCAACAGGAAGCCCACACAGAGAAGGAAAAAGTACAGCCAATACGTTAGGGGAAAAACAGAGGAAATGCGTTAAAGGTACTCCCAGGAATATTGGGAGTAAAATCATTGAGTTACAGACATAAGAATCAAATGTCAAATTGTAAATGTACGGTAACTTGCTACAGCACATTTTCGTTTGTACGAGTAAGCGCTACATTCCTTTAAAAGGTATTGCACACATAAAAAGTATATGACAAAGCTAAAACGAAAAACATGTGGCAATTTGATAATGATAAGCCCCATAACAGGCAATGATCTCAATGTTTTTTGTTTTTTATATATATATACATTGGTGATTATCGGTACTTACTGCGCAATTGCTCTGACCGCATCTCTCCTCGCTTCTGTAAAGTTGCCTTCTTCCTGGCTCACTGCACACACCTGTCGCAGGCCTTCAAGGATCTGATTAAAAACAGGCCAGATTTGTCGTCATAAAAATGCCGGCAGATACAGTGATTTAACGCTTGAGAGGTTAAAAACACACCTGCTTCATTTTGCTACGGATAAAAGATGTCGGCAAAGCACCAAGAGCCAGGGCAGATCCGCAGCGTGTGAACATCTGTGGGCTCTGGAGACCGGCGGTGTACTGAGATATCAAAACATCTGGACACAGTGGGACACACCCGTATGTACATCATATTCACTGTTAGAATAGCCTTATAAAGAGCATGTTAAGATCACTTTGCACTTCGGCATCAGCTTGGCCTGGCTCTGTCTGGTAGTACTCCTCACATAAGGCCGTCAAGGCTGAGACGACAGCAGCCTGCGTGAAGAAACACCTGGTAATTAGCTTGGAACACAATTCTAAGAACATTCTTAAAGGTGCATTATGTAAATGTTTAAGTGGGGGGAAAAAGTTGCTATTTGTGCATATTTGACCTTGACTCAGTGGCTGTATGCGTGGTCAACATGGCGCCTTTACTTGCGATCATGGCGGTCTCTACAACACTCCAGGATCAATTGCTTTGTTGGTTTTCTGGTGAGAGGGTCAGTCAGCAGCGAGAACCTTCCAAACAAATCATCCTGGAGCGTCCTAGAGACCACTGTGATGGACGTAAAAGGCGCCTTGCTGACCACTCATACAGCCGCTGGGTCAAAAACACACAAATCAAAACTTTTTTTTCCACATAAAAAGTTACATAATGCAGCTTTAAGTATGGTGATTTTTTTTTTAATGAGTCAATACTGTCACGATATGTATTTTGAATATGTTTGTTTTCATATGTATAGTGTACGACAGCCATTCCTAATGTCCAAGGTGTCTGACAGAACCAACATCCCTCCAATCAAACCATTCAATATGTAATG
The DNA here is from genome assembly GCA_021464625.1 of Proterorhinus semilunaris. Classification (NCBI taxonomy): domain Eukaryota; kingdom Metazoa; phylum Chordata; class Actinopteri; order Gobiiformes; family Gobiidae; genus Proterorhinus; species Proterorhinus semilunaris. Next base: position 18,198,515 of record CM038352.1, on the reverse strand, counting down.
TTTTTACTCGTGATTTTAAACATAAAACCTACAAATGCCAATTGGTAAAGACTGATCCATGTAATTCATGTAGTGTGTGCAGTATGTATAATGTCAAACTCTATTTCTACACTTGCTTGATGTGTAGACAACGTTTGGGGGAACCCGGGGACGCACTTTGCTAACCACTGGCGAACATTAAGAGTTATAATATTGCAAATAATGATGCAATGAGAAAAATGTATCTGTATCTGTAGAGGTTTGTCTATGTGGAACCATATGTAAAATGTGACATTATGCCACTATAAAATATAATAACTAAATAATATTATTAATACTTTATGTTCTTACAAACTAACCATAATGTTGTCTAGTGCTCCACTGGACACAAGATGAAGATGTTTTATGGTATCATCAATAAGCCACTGCCAGCCACCTGAAAGCCAATAATTAGTTTCTTACAGCCTGTTTGTTTACTTTACAGCAGTAAAAGGAAGAATCAGGGACTTACCAATAACAGGGTTGCCCTTAAAAGGCATTTTTGAAAGGGAAAGCTTTTCAATGAGACAGCACACTGCACAAGAACAAAAAAAACATGAGCATAAATTTGACCATTTTAAACAAAAATGCTCCACTTGATAATCTATTAATATACCTGCAGGCCTCATCAGCTCTCCACCATAACCCCTGATTAAAAAAAACATAAAAACAAGGGCAATAATCAGCAAACATAGAAGTTGCACATATTCTATAAAGATTACAAAGACTACGACATGCTAGTACCTGTACTGCTTTCGGTCGTGTATCTGAGAATGTGAAAAACAACATTATAGCATTGTAAGTGCAGATAAACTTGTTTTCAAGTAGACTCACTGTTTGATGAATATTTTTCAGTCCTTCCACACACTCTGAAGATATGATGTCTACCACCCCTCTGTCGTAACAATCATTAAAATCCATTCAATTAAAAATAAAAGTAGTCACAACAAATACCCAAGTAAATAATACATTACTTGGGGCTAAAAAAGGACTGTTCATTTACTGCATATGTGTTCAATGCGTACCTGTTTGTAGGGAGGCCGATCTTATATAAAGCATGTGTGATTTCAGCACAGGCCAAGATGGCTCCATGGCGGCTGTGGAGGTCGATCCCCATCGCCATTGGCAACAACTGTGGAAGCACTAAAACCAAAGAAGAGTTTGTGGGCTTTTATAATTTCATGTCATAATCACGAATGGTAACTCTAACTCTACAGGCAACTGGCTGAAAGAAATCTCCAAACACGAAATCATCCTATTGAACCTGAGCATTTTGTGTGTTGTGACTGGGTTGACAAATTTGACATATCAAAGCTTACAATTGTGTCTTTAAAAACCTCTAAGATTTCTGAGATTCTTGGCATATTCCATATTAAGCCAATGGATATTTTAGAATCTAAAACTTTTTGTTCTCACACGAGCACTTGGACACTATAGTGCAGCGGTGCTCAAAGTGTGTTCCAGAGGCCAAAAGCTTATAGCCGAGTTGCCAAAGCTGGTTCTTTTTACTGCAAGTTTATTATTCTGCACATTTATAACCTTAATACAGTAACTACCAGTGCGAGTGTGAGACAAAGCTGCATTGACGTTCTAAAACGAAATAAAAGTGTAGATGCACACTTAAAACCTCTACTAGCCAGTTGAATGTTACACCATACACACTTTATTACGAGTCCCACAAGGTAAAGGAATTGTTCTACAGCTCTTGTATCAATAAATTTAAGACATTTGATCTCAACTTCTATAACGCCACCACTTTTTATATTATTGTAAAAAAAAAAAAAAAAAAAAAAAAGGTTCTGAATTACTGACAGAAGAAATTGAACATCAACACTTTTTACCTGTACTTGCAATATATTCAGGGGCTTGTGGCGTCAAGTTGTGAAGGGCTTTAGTGGAGAGTTCTCTAATCACACTGGAAAAGAACATGCATCCTTGGTGTTATCTAATTACAGTAACATTTTTCAAAAGTACATTTTGTTACAGGACCCAGAGCTTACCTGTCCCAATGATTAATCTTCATTTCTACCAGATGGTCAATTAATGTCTTTGTATACTCTGGGAAACTTGCTATGTAAACACTGTAAAAAATAAAATAACCAAAAAGCATGATTATTATGAAACTATTGCGATCTTATTTGGTAGTGTTTTTCGCCACAAGCAAAGTAGAATTAACATCCCGTTTCCTACCTTATGTTCAGATAGCAGTTGCTGAGATTTCCAACAGCGTAGTAATCTGCTGCTGTTACTATTTCAATACCATAAGGGAAGGTCCCCTGTTAAATCAAGAAAGATTTAGTTCTAACACTGTTCTACTATCACCGACAAGGCAAGTTTGAGCAAGACTTGAATAGATTAGGAGCAAATAAACTTCAAATTTATAAACCACTGTTATTCTATTAGTCATATTATACAAGAAGTCAATACTGCCGTCACAAACCTGTCTGCCGACATTCTCCTGGAAGGCTGCCTGAAACAAAGTGGGACATAAAAGTTGGTTTTGGCCATGTAACTGTATATGACATGAAAGCAATCAATGGATGTGGAGCAGACTTACAGACGCAGCTCGGCGACAGTTGACATCTCGATCAAAAACAGCTGTGATCAGCAGAGCACTAAGGAGTACACAATATTTTATAAGAAAATACTGTATAATTTCAGTATAATCTAGTATCCTACATACCCTTTACATTATGTGTAAACGTATACCAGTCAAACTCTGGCCCCAAACAACAGAAACCAGGCCTACAGCTAGACTGTTTAGACTTTAGACTGACTGACTGGGGCTGCCATGAGGCCTTGGAAACAGAACAAGTTCTGTTATCACTTCATTACCCTCAAGAATAGTCTGTGATTTACATCTGCAGCTGCCACAATTAAAGTGTATGACTGTGCAACTCTGGGCATAACTCTGTGCCCGCGAGTCACTTAGTCCCAGATTTGCAAAAGTGAATTTTCTCCGAATGTCATCAAGCTGTGACGAATTGAGCAGGAACCAGCATGTCTATAGACTGCTGCCAAACGGCGACCGAAACCTACAGCAACAGGCGAAACCTGGCAGTCCTGTAGACTCCGGAGGGAGGGTGTTGTCGCGACTCCCTGGATAACGCTACTACAGGGGTTCAAACTGACACTGCAGAGCTGGTCTGCACAGTTAGGACCACAGGTCCATACATGCACACAGGAGCGAGGATCAGGACGCAAGTGCAAGACGCACAGCCGAGCACGACTGGCTCTGACAATAGATGAGCTTTAGTGTATACGCAAAGTTATAATAAAACACATTTAATACTTAAAGAATTTACATGTTGAACTCTGATAACCATAAGAATTAAATTGAGTTCATATTTTACATCAATTACCCTACAGTTTCAATAGGACTATACAAACCTTCACATGCTTATAAGCATATATTCTTAACCCGACACACCAACGCCACAAATGTTATTCAGAACCATTATGATCTTGACCATAGGTTTTTGCAATTCCACCGAGTGGTCATGATTGGAAAGGTACATGTCTCTATTTAGTTTGCATATTCATTTAAAATAAGATCAATGCACAGCCCACAAGGCAATTTAGCTCTACATTTACATCTACAGGAATGGATCTCACAGCAACTTCTTATCATTCTTAATTTACATTAGCAGTAATAGTTGAGTCAACCCCATTTTGAGTTGTCACAGAAGTTATTTATATGGGAATTGAATAGGACATCACCTATGGATGCTTTTCTTAAACCAATCTACATTTATCTGGACTTGGGACCAGAAGCAGTAGTAGTAGCAGTAGTAGTGATTTAATACATTACCTTGAAATTTGTGTAACAAAAGGTAGGAGTTCCTTCGGTTCATAGGCTCTGGCAAAAGACCAGCACACATAGCAGGCAGCATCTCGAACATTGGAGCCCACACTGCAGGCTCCGCGCTTCTCCTCATAGGTCAGAGACTTGATGATCAGTGGCACAACTACAAACATGGACAAGGACCACAATTAAATAGGAATTAAAAGGAAACAATGTGATATTGTCATTTGTTTTGTGTGGTGGGGCAAAATGTCTAAACTGTATCCATTTTAGTGGCATCTGGATCCAAACTTGTCACATGCCAAAGCACGCTCATGCTAGTGCCTGCCTATCATGTCCTCCTTTTCCACTGTGGGAAAGAAGTCATGTAAACTTCTATTGTTATGCAGTACCAGCCCAAAAAATATTTGCTTCTGTTTAAAAGAAATACAGTTTGAAAATTGTGAGATTTAGTTTAATTATTGCATTATTATCCCAGATAAAGAGCGAGACAAAAGCTTACAACAGTACTACTCTTTGACAACACTATGGTCAGAACCAAATCAGATGAGATGGTAAATACCACAAAATAACAAAGAGGAAATGTAAATCATAAATAATATTGAAGGCCATGTAAATCATTGCTCCAGGCCTGACTAATATCAGGTACATCACTGTTGCCTCAGGGCCCTGCTGTTTTGGTTAAAGCCCCACCCACTGTGCGTGAACACCTCAGAAAAGAGAAGTCACCACTCAACTAACATCACTAATCTCAGCGCACACATGCACGATTACACGGCAGACAAATGCGGACAGTCCTTTGCGAGAAAAACAGAAAACAACCTAAACAAAACTATTATTACTGAATCCTGAACCTACAGAGGGTCTACTCGCCAAAAAACCAACAACCAACATCGAAGCTTCAACTAGAGGTAAGGCTGCAATCAATATGAAGGCAATTTGATTGGTAACTTGCGATAACATGTGGCGCTTCTATTAGTAAATCAGATACGTTTGTGGTGTGGATATGTGGTGTTAATCATTTTACTTGTAATTTTGGGTGGAATGCACCTGTTACAACTTAATTGGTTTTCTATGGTACAGGATACATAATGTTAGCCATCACATGGCACAAAACAAAGCAATGAAGTAAAAAGGGAAAAAAGTCAATGCATTGTACTGTAATGCTTGCACTTTGAAACAATCCAACTTTTTTCCACTTTGATATTATCATTTTCATATCTTAGTGTGATCGATTAAAGACATTTTTGATGTTAATGATGCAAAAATCTCATACTTTCAAGCTATAGAAGAACATTCCCATTTCTAGATATCTGGAAACGATACACTTGAATTTTAAATAGACTTTAGACTGAATTTCAGTGTCCTTTGGGGAGTGGCTGTTCATGCTAGTGCAGATGAACAGAAACTTGAGTGACAACTTCTTGCGACAGCGCACGACGAGCCGGTTCCTCCAAGCGGCAGCCAGCCTCACTTAACTCACTGCTTCAGGTGATGTTTCATCTCAAAGGAAGGACCTCAAGAGTATGTGCCTGGCAGTTAATAGTGGAGTTCCGAGTATCCTCCGGAGTAAAGTGAGGTGCAACAAAACATTTACTTTGAACAGTTAATATAGCTTTTATTACTGTTGCATCTTGGTATTGGGTGAGATTGCCAGGAGATGAATGAAGGATGAGTGCATCCTGCAGGTGTAGTCATGGGAAGCAGGTGCCTTCTGGTTCCCACGCCAACAGCGCCGAGTTTAGTAATGCTGCAAGTGAAAGCAAGTTTCTGCAAGCCCTCCAGCTCTGTGTTGATAAATGCTTAGTCCGTGTGTTACACCTGCCGACAGTACCAACTCTCAAATGACGGTACGATTGAGTGGACGGATATGGAAGCGCACAAAACGAAAGAGCGACATTTGTAGACATTGGCCTCTCAACCTAAACAAAACAGCCCCAATGCAAAACACATGACCGGATATTTGCATAGGAAGGAGCACAGTTAGACTTCAATCATGCGCAAATAAAGTGCAAATAAACAGTAGAAGAAATAAACTAGCCCCAAGGCGTAGTGTTTAGTGCGGTTGGAGATTTTTCTGCTAGAGCGGCTAAAAACACAGGTAAGAGCTTATTGCGAGAGCAGACACTGGGACTAGTCCGACAACTCTATTAGTCACACCGATTGCCTGTTGACAAGAATCCAAGACAAATCTATATGATTCAAAAGGTGGTGAAATCAGTGTTTGTGTGTGTTTTTTTTTTTAGGTGAACGAGAATGGAAACCGCTCAGGAACGCAAACCGAAGAGGCCGCACTATATCCCTCGGCCGCCAGGAAAGCCATTTAAATACCAATGCTTCCAGTGTCCTTTCACCTGCAATGAGAAGTCCCATCTGTTCAACCACATGAAATACAACCTCTGCAAAAACTCCATTTCACTTGTGTCCCAGAAGAATGGGCCGGCATCAAGGCAAATCAAGACCGCTGCCAAAGCAGTGGTGCCCAAAACTAAGGACAGCCTGAGGCCCTCGCCTGCGCTTCAAAATGTTGACAAAAATAGCGATGGGGAGAACAGGGAAGAAGGGGAGGAGAGCCAGGAGGACACAGAGGAGGTAGACGTTGTATGTGACATCCCGGCCAAGGAGGAGAGCGTCACAAATTCAGTTGTGGATACAGAAAACACAGAGAGCAATGAGCCCAAGTCGCAGCCACGCCCCTCCGCCTTCTCCCCGGTCACACCTGCAGGAGGAGAGAAGTCTTCTGCCACACAGCCAGACAATCCAAAGGCGAGCACTTTGCACCAGTCCGGCTTTCCATGGGGTACGATCACACCGCCCTCTGTGCCTATAAAGCCGTACCCCCCTCCAATGGTGCATGAATACTCTCCCTATCTCCTGCCAGACCAGCGTCTCTATCCACCATACTACCCTACCGCAAGCCACCCTCGAAGTGACCCAAACTCCACTTCATTTAGGCCCGAGTTTCTGGATCTCCAAAGGCCTATTGTGCCGCAGCCTGTTGCCCCTGCTTACCCATCTTTATTATCCCCATACGCCTATCGCTACTGCCCTTCTCTCCACTACAACCTGTACAGTCGGCATGAGCTTTCAATGCCTATAACTGGACCCAGATATCTTACTCTCGATATGTATGACCCCAACCGAAACACCAAAGAATATGGCTTTTACATGCAAGGAAGAGCCGCTCATAGTACGAGCTCAGTGGAGAAGAACAACCAAGAGCAAAGCAATGAAAAATCGACAAGGCTGAGTCCTAAAGAGGGTTGTTCTGCATCGGGTTCCCCTGATAGGCCATGCAATTCCAATAATATACAAACAGATGCAGAGGGACCACACTATACAATGCAGGAAGGACACACCAGACTTCTTTCAGAACCCAGCAGGCCTGACTCTATGACAGAAAGCTCTGCTGAGATTTTAATGCAACTTAGAAGACAACACATGGATAAACGGTATGTAAAATGATCAATACATTACTTTTTTTAATTTCTTTTTTTACATTGAGTGTGTTTCTAAAAAGACATGTTTGACATTTTCAGATCAGCTGAAAAGAAACAACCTGTGTCGCAATCTGACAGTAGAGACGAGGCAGCACCACTCAACCTCTCAACAAGAGGAGAAACCAAGTCTCCACGCAGAATGGGTCATGACAGAGTTGAGAATTCAAGCAGGGAAGAATTGCCTCTTAATCTTAGCATACGACCTTGTGATGTAGCCCCTTCCACTTGGAGCGCTTCCGAAAACCCCCAGCAGACGCCAGATGTGGAGATGGATGATGAGGAAATGTGTGACCAAAGGCAAACAGCTGCTTTAGCGCTGTGTCAGCTGGCCAGTGCTGGCTCTGCAACTTCACTTTGTCAAGTGCGCATGGGTGGCACAACAACGGAAGAATCATCAGGAAGAAAGAAAAATCTTCAAGCGAATACTAATAACAAAACCACGTCTAAAGTAAAGACATTGAAACGAAAAAACAAGGGGAAACTAGAAAATGACAGCCATAAACAGACAGAGAGGGCAAAGACAACAGCGCGGGCAGTGAAAAGGAGGTCTCAATGCTGCTAGCAAATCTGTTGCAACTAGACAAATATCAGACTGGTGCCAAGACAAAACATTTCTCACTTTGAACATTACAAGCCTCCACATGAAAATGTTCTTTGACTAAGTCATCGTTAAAGCACTGAAATTAAATTATTCAAAGAGGAGCAGGCGTAACACTTTTATTGCCACAAGATCAGCAATAAAGAGGACTGTTGTCAGAGGTGAAATGTTTATGGGGAGTTGAAATGTACATTTTGTAATATAAAGCACGTTGTTAAAATCTTTGCAAATGTATTAACAAATAAAACCTATTAGTACACTAGTTCATCTGTCTTGTGTATGTTAATACCTACCATCTGTCAGTCTGGATGGGACCAGAAGGCCTCTTCTTCCTAGTTCTGCCAGAGCTAAACAGCCTCCATGCCAAGCATTATCAGTTTCCTGGAAGCTTCAAAATCACAAACCCAAATAAACACAAGCCAAGTTACACATTTAACAGAAACCTAGTTTAAAAAACACTTCAAGATTTAACAAATCAGAAATGAGTACCAACCTAAAGCAGTCCAGCACTGATCCAACCACCTCATCTGCCAGTTCTTTGGGAAGCCTTCCCGTCACCCGCCCAACACTGAAATGTAAAACAAGACATATCAAATGATGTAATTTATAGTTGAAGCACTTAGCCCTTTATTTTAAATACAGATTTGTGGTAAAAAAAAAGATATATATATAAAAAAGATATAAGCAGATACCCCTTAGCTGCAGACCATCGTACAATAGTTTCTTTGTCTTTCAGTCCCACAAGAAGATGCTCTGCAAACACAAAAACAGAATTAACGTAATATCTTTAAGAAATGAAATTCCAAATCCCCAACTTTGAAACCAACCAATTACAGTCTCCACATCCTCTGGAATATCATAGTCCTCGTCCATTTCTTGAGTGTCTACCTTAGGACTAATGGGAACTGCACTGGACTGGGACATGGATAAGTTAGCAGCCAGTGAACGGCTTCCTCGCTGGTACCTGAAAAAGTTTGGAAATGTTACACTACCTTTACAGATATGCTTATTCAGTCACTGTGTTTTTACAAAATCATGAATTAGCTTTACCTCCAGGAAGCCAAACGTGGCTTCAGAAAAGTGAGGCTAAGTCTCTGGGTTAATTTGACTCCCAGTTTGCGTAGTGTGGCTTGATTACTTTCTGACAAGTGTTTCTGCTCAAGACACTGCAGTACTGTAGGAGCTTGGGACCGAATGAACACAAAATGAACACACTTAAAACGATCTATAATGAGGGGGTGACGAGTATTGCTCTCAACTCTAAGGAGAGGACTTACCATATGAAAGCAGGTCATCTCGTTTTCCATGCTTAAAGAGTTTGGCCTAAAACAAGGCAAAAATTGACAATTCGTGTAAAACATTATATTAAAGAAAAACTGTACACATCACATGTTTTGTAATGCTTTTTGGGGATTTTTAACAACAACAAAAATACCCTAGATATACACTAAATCCTTTAGGCCTGCCAACTTATTAAACAGAGCCAGTTTAGAGTGCCTACAGCGTAATTTAGACCGGAGCAGCAATACACAAAAATGTCTTTCTGAACATGCAACGTAAGTTGACGTGCCAATAATATTACGCTTGCTCAAGGGCTGAATAACATTAAGACAAGGAATGGGTTACTTTACTCTCATGACAACAGTAAAACATATAAATAAAAGGCACCAATATGTCATGGTAGTTTTTATTTGCTCGTAAACCGTCCCCCACACACACACTGAAGCAGGTGCATTAGACACCTGTCAACTCTGCGTCAGGTGAAACATACCAGTCATGTCTGCTCTTGTATGCTTGCAGAACTTATTAGTGTGTTGCAAATAAAATGGCTTTCGGGTCATAATTTATCTTCTTTTTTTGTAATCCCCTCATATGCATACAAAGAAGGCATGGTGTTAATGCATTACCAAAGACTGAAGAATTCCATCCAGAACCATTATATCGGTCATTGACTGATCATCGGTCTGAGAGAGAGTGGTAAGGCTCCAGTCTAAGAAGTCTCCGAGACGCTTCTGTTTCACATCGGGGCGTGTCATGAACCTGCAGAGTCATGTTCAAGACAAACAGAAGAGATTTCAAGTAGACAAAATGGACAGTGATGACGGCATGCCAATGATAACACTGCCCTCTGGAGGACAATGATAATCTAGCTTTATAACTGTAAAATATCCTGTAGTGGGTACAGTGACACGATAAATTGATTCTTAAAAAGGTGCGTTATGGAACTTTGCATACAAAATAAATAAATAAAATACCTTGATATTTGTAAGTCATTTACCTTTTTTGACCCAGTGGCTGCATGGGTGGTTAACCTTTACTTTCGGTGGCCTCTACAATGCTCCAGGATAAAACATTTTTTTTTAGGTTTTCTGGTGAGAGGGTCCTTCAGCAGTGAAAACCTACCAGAAACCCGAAAAACGTCACAGAAGCCACTATGATGAGAAGTAAAGGCGCCACACTAACCACCCATACAGCCACTGGGTCACTGAAAGGTCAAATATGCATTAAAGGAATAGGCCACCGTTTTTGCATACTAAGATATGCTCCTACCTTAGCTTAGACAAGTTGATGCGTACCTGTCTGGTCTTTGTGCGCCTCTCCTCCTGTCCTCTATGGAAATCTTCACTTCACTGCGCGGACATCGAACATGTCGATTTTAATCAACATGTTTTAATGTCTTACTTAAGGCGTTCTTAGGCCTTGCAATATAGTACGACATGTTTAATGTTGTGTAACCATATTTGGATCATGTAACTACTCATGTAACGTATTTAAATAGGGGAAACGTGGAAGAGCTTGTTCGCTTCTAACTTCCCCCGTTTGGGTCCATAGAGGAGAGGAGGAGAGGCTAAATGCTAACAACTTCTTTGGTCTTTGTGTGACTGAGCGCACAAACAAAGACCAGACAGGTACGCATCAAATTGTCAAAGTTCAGGAAAAAACATATCTCAGTATGGAAATTAAAAAATAAAATATTAAAATCTCCATAATGCATTGTTAAATGTGTATTTTCTTACAAATATAAAATATGTTGATACTTACTTTGACACAAGGACTGATGCAGCATCTCTTGGAGTGTCACTCACGACCAGATAAGACTGCATGAAAAGTAAGCATTGATTTAGTAGTAAAACTCTGTGCACACTCTCAATAGCCCAGGCTGTTTATCCGTTTTTGAGTAGAACACAATTTCTCTCTGATCTAAGAAAATTTGTGAAATCAGAAGTCTTTTTTTTTAAATTTCATTTCCCACTACGATCTAATCAGTATCAGAACTGCCAGAGCTTTATTAATGAGAGACGACATTTGCTCCTACATAAGACAAGTACTATTGTAACGTATGACTTTATTTAATGAAATACAAGTAATGATGAGTCTTACCTTTGCAATAGTTAGAATTCGATCCATGGTTGACTCTCTGGCATGTCCACCACCACTCTCCAAATTACCATCCAAACGAAAGAGGTCAAAGGGTATCAGACATGCCATTGACAGCCACAGCAACAGCATGTAACGCGTTTCCCAAGTCTAAAAATATATATAATCAATGAAAGCTACCAGCAAAGTTATCAAAATGTAAACTAAAACAAGCTTAAATTAACAACACCACATATAACTTTACCTCACTGTCTTTGGGATCTTGTCTAATGAGCAGATCCAGAACAGGGTGAACATCAGCAACCTCGTGAGGAAGGAGCTGCATGAAGACTTTGTACCCCCTGACCTAGTAATTGTGCACAGGATAAGATTAAATTATGTAAATACAATTAGGCCTACTGAATCTGAAGAGTTGACTACCTTGCAGATTATGTAAAGAAACTTGAAACTTAAATGGACTAATAATGGTGGGGATTTTTCACTTCTTATTAACTCCAGCAACATGTTTACCATCCAATCTATCAGACAAAAAAAAGCATTTTTGAGATACAAAGATGTATTATCGTAGATGAAAATGTCTAATTATTATTATTATTATTAATGGTACCAAGATGAGGGTCGAGCAGGTGTGGCTGTTCCTGGTATCTGTTCATTATCACTGAAAGAGATGAATAACATTGCAATCAGCAAGACAACCTCAAGTTAATTTAAAAACTATTGGAAGTAGAAATAGTAATAGAGGTCAGGACTGTGATGTCATATCTAAGCCATATATAAGCATCATGGGATTAGCAGCAGTAATAAACTAATGAATTAAAAAAGGTAAAATACTGGAGTTATTGTTCACATTAAAACACTTGAACACTGCACAGTGAGTTACAACAGCTAACAGAGTTGTTTTTTCCCTCCACTTTTTATTTATTTTACTAGTTTTTGCTCATGTCTATGGAAGATGCTAACAGTCACGAAGATGGCGGATCCCCATGGCAACGGTGGATTTTCCCGAAAAGAGTGGGGAGGAGAAAGTGAATGCATCTTACCCAGGAATCTCTGCATGATGAATTCAGTAGCCACCGCATCCCCGTGAACTTCAGTCAGGCTGGAGATAATTGATTTGGCCTCTGCGCTTTCACTGAAGCCCCCCAACAGACAAGCTTTAGCCACAATGTCTCCCGCTTCACCCTCTGTACCGTTCTCGGTTTGCTGAGCCATTACTGTTTGGCTAAAACAAATCGTACTATTAATTACCGCAGTATTACTCGTGACAACCTAACCTAGCTTGCTGCTATTTCCATGTGCGTCAGTAGATGAAACGACGACCAGAGCGATGCTTGCAATATAATGTAATAGTAAAATGTCACAAATATATTTCCGAGCTAATTTAACCAACGTTTATACACGTAAAGACGAGCAAATCTTCCAAAGTTTGCAGGTTGTTGTGTGTTCGCCCATCCCTGGTATGGTATCCGGATAGGGACAAGCAATCACGTGACTCGCGAAAAAAAATACAAGGAGGATTTTTTTTTTTTATTATAAAAGTAAGTACAAACAAAATAGGTACAGTTTTATACAACTTAAGAGAAAAGAAAAAGAAAAAAGAACATGGGGCATAATAATAATTTAAAGGGCAGTTATCTTATAAGAATGTCTAAAAAGGAAGCCAGTTTCTCTGCATTTTGGGTTTTGATCAAAAATAAAGATTTACAAAAAAGTTTCAGCTCATTTCTCCAATGAGTAACGTTGGGTTTTGTCTTGAAAAAACGACATTTATGTATATAATGTTTGCTTAACAAAATTACATTATTAATTTCAAAATGATGATTATTGCAAAAAATACCATATTTTATATCATTAATTGTTAGATTGATCATCTGAATTCCTTTGGAGACACACAATTGTTGAAAGTCCAACCAAAACCTTTGTACAAGGAGGATTTTATTATTTCATTTAATCATAGCCGCCATAGCAATATTATAGTTTCACCTTTTTAGCCATGAAAATATTCAAATTGATGATGAAACAGGAAGCACAAGTATTCAATTATTTGAATACTGGCAAAAAGGTTTCCAAAAATGTGAGTGGCAAAAGTGTTAACCATTAGGACTTGGGTCTATAGGCTTTTAAAAATGAACTAAAGCGTATTTTAAAACGAGATCAAGTGTGCAATCATTTTTTGTTTGCAGTTAAATGCACTTCCTTTGTGTAATGTCAGAATTAATTAATGTCACTGTAAATGTATTTTCTGTATGCATTTGAAAAGCCCTCCTAGGGACAAACATTGCAAATTAGCCGTGGCTATAAATGTTGTAGTGTGGTACATGTTTATTATTCACACATGTCCCTATCAAATAAATGAATAAATAAATACATTTCTACTTTATTATGTAGCTGTCTAATACTAACATTATACACTTTTTTTTTTCTGTTGGTAAAAATAGTTGAAACTCACTTAGAAGAAGTGTCAGTGCCACTATGTTGTTTTTAAATGTTAGAAAGATTAGTTGTACTTGTTACAGTTAATGGAGATAGAAAAATAATGTCAGGCTGTATTTGAGGAGGTGAGTATGATTATTCGAGGGTATTTACAGTATCTTTTATATTCCAACTCATATGGAATGTATATGTAATATAATAATTTGGTAGGTAACCAATACAGTATGCTCATAATAAGACTATTTTACCAGATCTTTCATGATTCGTATTGAGGAGCCTCTGTAGCCACCCCCAAAGTGGTTCCAGTGATTCAGGTAGTGGAAGAGTTGGTAAAGTTGATTTCTTTGAGCAAAGCCTGGGGCCTTTGGGATTTTCTCATGGTACGCAGAGTAGAAGGAATTACCAAAGCCTCCAAACATGCCTGCAATGCCTAATTCATACTCAGAATGGCCGTAAAAAGAAGCAGGGTCAAAGATGACAGGGCCTTCAGCACACTCCGCCACATTGCCGCTCCATAGGTCTCCATGAATCAAAGCAGGGACAATTTCCACATCTTTGAAAAACTGTGGAATCTTGAGCTGTAGAAAAGTACAACTGTCAGTAGTTACATCCAAACTTTTTTCTATAGTTAAAAACAGTTGATCACATTGTTTAAAAAAAAAAACATAGGAATAGCTGGTTGGTATGGTTTTTAGCTTATGTCCCTTGAAAAAGATACCAGTTCATATTCAGGAGCTGTAATTCCTGAACCTTTAATTCAGACTGGATGTGAATACCCTAAATGTTAAGATCGCAGTCCTCACTTTAAATTGTATATAGCCTTGAATTAGCATTTGATGAACATAACAACATTTTGGTTACTGTTCAAATACTTATGGACCTAACTGTATACAATTAAAATGGACAAGATGAGAGATACCTGCAACTTTGCCCATAGTTCCCTTGATTCTTTGTCTCCATAAGATTTCTCAATTAAGTCCAGCTGATGCTCAAGTCGCTGTCTAGTGAAAAATGTGACCCAGTCCACCTGCCAGTCATTAACCTGAGGGAAGAGCAAAAATAATGCATTAATTAGAAATTTGTTTCATACATTTTTGTACTTACCTGTGGAAGGTATCCACAGCATGTAGGCACATCGAATCCAAATTTTACCACAGCATCTAAACCCACCTGTTCAGCTCCACTGCCTAAAAAGAGCAGATATGAATGTAATACGTGTGCACAAAGTTTCAAATCACTGTCACTGTGATTTACCTATGGTCTGTTGATCTTTGTTTAGTTTTTCCAACTGCCTCTTGTTATAAAGATGCATGTCTGCCAGTTGTTCTCCAAGGTGCATCGAATGCCTGTATAGAGGTAAATCATATGCATTCTGTGTTGATAGGCTTATGTTAAAAGAGGGAGAGAAATAAAAACACATACTTGCTAAGACCTTTCATATCCAGGTGTTCCATGACAAGTACACATCCTCTGTCAAGCTCAATTACCTTCACAGGCTTGGGGACCTTAATTGTTGATGTTTTTAAAATGGCCTCAAGACTTGCCATTTCACCATCAAACATTAATTTGGCCTGAAATACATTTTGGAAACGGGTTCAAAATCAGGCATAGGCTAGATCAAATCAAACAAAACAATACCTCGCTCTTATGATTGATCTTGACAAAAACTCTCCCGCTGTCAGTATCATAACTTTGACCCTCACTGATACAACCGCCTCCTGAGTGACCAGCTGGCTTGAGCAGTGAGGTACCCAACTCTTGCTTTAACTTGGCTTCCATCGCTGTATCTTTAATGGACGAATAACAAGGTGAAATTGTGTTTAGCCAGGTTTAGAGTGGGATTTGTTCGATTTGATCCATGGTGCATGTACTCTGTTTTGTTTCCTGTTTCACAACCAATCGGGTGCCATAGCTTCGGGCTCAGAAATTCAACCTGTCTATGTGTCCAATCATAATGAGTCCTTGCGATCACGTGGATATCACCATGGTGTCGGATGAGGCTGTAAGGGCTAGCTTGTGGGCTATGCTGGCTAATTGTTGTCGCTGGATTAAAAACCCGCTATGTCCTTGTGGACAAACTGAAATGAACAAGAATGACATCTGTCTACTGCTAGGCGCGACGGGTGTTGGAAAAACCTTGCTTTTAAAGCGTTTGCAAAATATCCTTTGGATTTAGAGATTAATTGTGGCTATAATACTGTCTGAGCTGAGCTAACAATGATGTGATGATGTACGTACATCACTAGTAGCGTGTGCCGTTTTAATTACTTATTCAAGTTATTTGCCGAATTAAATTAGTCACGCATTAAACAGATCAACAAAGCAACACCAATATATGTAGTTTTTAAGTGTGTAAATTGCTCGATGTTTTCCGTAGCTCTACCACATCTCTGTTGACGCTGTCGAAGTTCTTAACATATTTCTATGGTTCAGTATACATGGGTTTGACGAGCTTGGCGCACCTCCTTCCACATTACCAACGGTAAATAAGATTTAATATGTTATGTCATAAATGCACTCTTCTAAAATCTTGTTTACCACAGGTAGGAACTAACCTAATAGACATAAATTTGAGAAGGAGAAAGAAGGTGACGTTGAGAGAGCTGGGGGGCTGCATGGGCCCAATATGGCCAAGTTATTACACTGATGCCTCCTCGTTAATAGTAGGTTATTTACTTTAAACGTGGACGATGACACGGTAGAATCAAAGTAAAGATTGTTTGATGTCATTTTTCAGTTTATGGTGGACTCATCCAACATCTCTCAGGTATCTTCCTCCTGTATCCAGTTCCTGACAGTTCTAGCTGCTGAGCCACTTCAGGGAGTATCTGTGCTGTTAATCTTTAACAAAAGGTATTTTTGTAACAACTTTTAAATATTTATTACATTTGTTGAAATGTAATAAACTATTTTTTTTATATAACTGTGTATTTTAGGGACATGTCTTGTTTAATGAGTCTCGTCGAAATGAAGTCACTTTTTCGATTAGAAGATATTATCGCATCTGCCAGTCAACCCATCACAACACTAGAACTAAGTGCCTCAACTGGACATGGGCTTCAGGAAGTGCTTAAATGGCTGGATTCTGTCACTGTCAAATAGGTCATAGAAGCTTTATTCTGTGTTTATTGCCAATGCAACCCCACAAATATTGATAATGGTTCTTTTTATAGTTTAGTTTTATATGATGATCAGCCGTCTGTGTTTGAAGCATTTTACAATGATCAGTGATTGTGTCAAAATGAACAAAGTAACTTGAATCACCTGCTATGACAAATTACTGTTTTTGTATCATACGGTTTACATTGACAGTTGAATTTGTTGTTGTTTGTTGTTGCTGTTACACCATGTAATATTCATAAGCAAAATCATATTGACTTTATCAACGTTGTCATATGCAAGCAATATTCCATACCACAAGGGGGTGTACTTGAAAACAAAACCGATTAGCATATGATGTTGTAGCATTTAGAAACTGCATCATTTATTCCAAGCACCTCATAATTTCACATATGCCAATTTGTATGTCCATTTTGCTCCTAATTCACAGTGTTTTCTGGCAGAAACTGAGCAGGCAACAATGAACTGGGGGCAAGAAACAAAAAAACGCGAGATGCTGCAATCCAGTTAGATATTATAACTAATACAAATGTCCACATATTGTTCCCTTAAAACACTGTAATCAATGTGCTTTTTGATATTTTTGCATTTGATAATGTCACAGAAAAGTTCATGAAGCCAATTTCTCTTGACTAAAGGCAGACATCATTGCTTAATATTTTCCATTCAGCATTACAAAGTTCTGTTCCAAGTTGCATCACTCCAGGTTACATCATATTGCATTTTATAAAGACTAAGAATCATACAAGATTGCATCTGTTTGTGCCCATGATGCATATCTTTTCCTGCTTAAATTCCATTTATTTTAGTTCATTTAGTTGTTCCTCATAAGAAAGGGTTTTGACTGGCTTGTGCGGCGGCCTGTGCTCCCCGAGTGTTGCCGGACAGGGGGAGCAGGGGCTCAGGCATGGGCCGCAGCAGATCCAGGCCCGGCTGGGTGGGATGGGTGAGAGAAGAGGGGAGGCTGGCAGGCTGGTGGCTCAAAGGAAGAGGCAGCGAGGCACTATATGGAAGTGAGGCATTATTGGGAGCAGTGGAGGTGGAGCCAGAACCCATTTGATTCAGTGTTAATTTGGGATGTTCCGCTTGGAATGGATTATTGGCAGAGGGAGCACTCAGACCTTTAAAAGACAAACAAAAATGTCAATCTATATCAATTTCATATTTACTGTCAGTCCCAAAAAAAATTAAGACCTCAAATCTTATTACTATGCTATCACGTAGCAGTCTAATTGTACATCATTTAGCCAGCAATAATTTTTTAAGGCTCATGTTTGAAAGATGGAAATCTTCAGGCCCATACTACTACTAGAGACCCATCCTTCTGTTCTTAAATCACAGTTGCGCTGTTCTTAACCATTCATCAAAGCTTTGGTCTGATGTAAATGCCATGATAAAGTACTTGGCTTGTATTGATATGCAAGCCAAATACAAAAAAACAGAATGACTTGAACATTTTCAGCATCAGATTTCTACAGGAAAGTAAAGCGCACACAGAATACTTCTTTATAACCGCGGTGTCTAAGTTGAATTAATATTTACCTGAAAAAAAAGGGTTTTTGTTCTGCTGGGCATTTATGGGTATTAAACTGTCCAGATTTACAAGCGATGCAGCAGCTGGATCAAGGAATGACTCGGGTGTCCGACATGTGCTGTATGGAGGAGGCAGGTTTTCCCTTAGATTTGTGAGGTCAAAGAGTTCAGGACTAGCCGCTTCCCCTCGGCCATTAATGCCTAGGTTACCCCCGTCCATAGCTTCATCAAATAAATCACCATCTGACAAAGTTGGATCGTGTTAATTTCACACAATTAATTAAAAAGGGAAAAAACACATAGATTAAATCAATGATGGACAAACCTGACGGGCTGCCAGGTCGAGGAGAGTGTTCTCTTCCAGCTCTTAGGATTCTTTCGGATGGTGCCGCAAATGGATCTACCCCTAAAACATAAAAAAAATGATTATCTTTGTATTCAGTTGATATTTGCTTGAAAGTTTTGATATATGCAAACCTGCACCACCAGATAACGCCCATGTCCCGCTGTTGGAGGCAGGGATATTGTTTGGTGGGGCGTCCCATGGGTCAATGGAGGCCTGGATTGGCTCCCAGGGTGGAGGGGGACTGCTTGGAGGTGCCATCCACGGAGAATCAGGTCTCGAAAGGCTAGGGCCATTATCTTAAGTGAAACAAATAAAATAGTATGACATTTCTGGTGGTTGAGTTTCCCAGACATTCAAATCACATTAAAAGCGCTTTTTAAAGAAGCAGATGCAAATGAGATTTAAAATATGAGGTTTAATAATAACAATTATTCTTCTATTACGTTACAATAGACACTATGGGGCTAGTGATAAACCCAGCTGTGTTATCTTCAATGAAGGTACTTGAGTCATCTCGGCTTCAAGAGACTTCAACTACTGAGTACAGAAGATGACTCAAGTACCTTCATTGAAGATGGACAACGCTAAATAGAAAAAATAATTTGTAACAGCTCTATTCATGCATAGTAAAGCAGCCAGGAAAACAATACAATATAACACTGTTATATTGTATCTTAACTGTTTTTGTCTCATGTACCCATTGAGTCTTTCAATTATGCACAGAGTGCTCCTACCTGGAGGGTGTTGCTGATTGTTTAGAAAGTGACTAAAACTGTAGTGAGCAATGTTTTGCTCTCTGTACACCAGTATAGGAAGCACTGCTATAAACAACCCTTCATAAAATTGAAAACAAACAGATTTATCACAAGAGACCGACCAAGAGAGTCCCAGGGGTCCCTGACTCCGCCTCTTGCAGCCGCCAAGTGTAGGTCCCGAGGAGGCGCATCTGTAGGCACTGCGAAAACATCTACCAGGTCCATAAACGATGTCTGACCAAAACATAAAACGAAAAGTACAAAGCAAGTGTTTATAGATAAGATTTATACATGTTCTTTTTAAGTTTAAGTCAGTCTACAATCATTTCACTGTGTGTTTAAAATGTGACTTGTCTCATTATTACTAGCTCCTTAAATGCCCCATTTATGATATTTCATACCCCATTAATTCATACCCCGCCTTTAGTCTCCATCTCACGTTTGCTTTCTTCAAGAGCCCTCAGCAGCATTGACTCGTCTCCTTGGCGACTGAGTTGTTCCTATCAATTATCATACATACACAAACACACACATAATATTTAACAAAATGTACATGGATTCATTATCATTTCTGTCTTTATTCAGTATAGTTGGATTATGGGTATGCTTATTTCGCACACTATACCTGTTGGTGCTCCTCTTTGCTCAAATTCAAGGCCAACTGAAGCTGGGCGTCTTCATCCAAGTTCTCATTGGTTGGTACAACCTGAACTGGCTGAAAAGAAAACATTGACAAATTTGAAAAGGGTTTGAAGACTTCAATAAGAAATGGCTACAGTCTCCAACATCAGTCCAGTGGCTGAGATGCTGTTTGTAATCTCAGCACTGTACTGGAGTTGGTGCTGGAGAGCACTTGAGGTTAGTGGAATAGAAAGCTGCAGGCTCATTGGATTAGTCTCAAACCTCTGATACAATTAGATTGCAGTTTGCTTTTTAAGATAAGAAGTGCATGCATGTATCCTTAGGGGAAAGGTACCCACTAAGTTAACTACCTTCTTTGAATCCTCCTTGCTGAGATTCATAGCGATTTGCAGCTGGGTCTGTTCATCAATATCCACAGTTGGAAGCGGTGGCTAGGGTCAAGTAGGAAGGATTAAGAGTAAGACTAATCAAAGGTGAAGGCACACTTGACTGATCTATTAGAGATCACAAAGATTATATGGAGATGGACATGGGGACATCGCAATGATTAAATGGAAGAGTAGTCTCAATTTGGTCATTAAAAAAACAGTGATTTTCTTAAGGACACACAGGACAACTTGCTATAATAAGACAAGAGCTGGTGGTGGGAGTAGAGCAGTGGATCAATGTATGCTGCCTGTCTGGCTTCTCATGCTTTCAGCAGCCTCCGACCTCCTCGGCATCACCCACACTGATTGGTCAAATTTCCATTATTGGCCACATCAGAGGCCGTTGATATCACTTTCAAAAGCTTTCTGCTAAATGGTAGCCGCCAAGAGAGACGGCCTGTATTGCTGTTAAATGGCCTGAACAGATGGTGTTTGAGCATGAGAATCACTAAATGTTTTACTATGGCATTGCTGCATTTGTTATCTGTGGAATGGACATGATCCGTGCATGAAATAGTACCTTCTCACTCTCCTCTCGGCTCATGGCCAGGGCCAGCTGCAGCTGCAGCTCCTCTTCTCCACTGGTCTGTGGCCTGGCCTGTTCTATGTCTGCAGGAAGGCGAGAAGAGGAAGAGGAGGCTGAAACAGAGGAAGAAAAGGATTTGGATGTTTAGGGAGATGACATCTACGAAGGCACAAGGAAAATATTGAATGAGAATAGAATTAGTGAGATTTTAGTGTCTGGACGGAGCCTCTACTGGCCATGCATGTTAATGCTGATCCAAAGCCTGCTGGTCGGGCATTTGCTGGCATTGCTTGCCACGGTCTGCCTAACTCGGCCTGCCCCGAGAACAATGGCCTGCCTGTGTGCAAGTCAGGCCAGTGGAGGGGGGAGAGGAATGGATGAGCTGGAGTGGGGCCTACCTTATTACCCTGAAACTGGGAGGGTTCCAGGATGCAGGAGCAGATTCGAGCAGCAGGGGGTAAGAGTGGATGGGTGGGTCAGAAGGCTGAGAGTGGGCTGTACCTCGGCAAACCATTCCTCAGAAATCAATTGCTTACACTGTGCTTCCCCTAAATATCGAAACTGTGTTGAAATGCTTGTTGGTAATTAGCTCGAGCCAACTGGCTGACCCCACCCACAACATCCATCAGCATTTTGTCCACCACTCTAGTCTATTCAAACACTGTCAGAAAACGCAACACCTGTCATCTTTATTCTTTCCTCCCAATATTCAGATTAATGTTTGTTAATACTGTATAAAATAAACACTATTCTCGGTACTCAGATTTTCTACTATAAACTTTGTATTGTTTGCATTTTTATAAATTGGAAATAAAGTCAATGATTATTGTAGAAGTTAAATAGCTATAAAGCAATAAAAAGGCCATAGGTTGCATTCACATGATGTCACAACATTCTGAAGAGACTTTAATTTAAAATTGAGTTGGTTCTTGTGAATATGGTTAATAGCTCTGTAATGGCTGGACCTATCCCCCTGAAACAAACGTCTTCTTTCTCAGCACACATGAACTAGGTCAAAGTACTGTCTTTGGTTTGTGAAACCAATTGCTTACAAATAATGAGGTTCAACATTTGGAGATTTTCTGTTTGGAGATTTCTTTCCAAAACGGTGTCTCTCCTATTGAGAAAGTTGAGGCACTTGCTCAAAAATTGTCATCTGACGAAGGGCTAAGTGACGCCCGAAACGTTACCTTATGGTGCAAAATAAATTCTTTGGGAGCGCAACAGTTTCCTATCCTTTCATCTCACGTACTATTAAACTCTTGCACGCCACTAAACTGACCCGGGACGTCTGTCTAACCCACTCCAACTAAAACTATGGCATGACATTCAGAAAGACACTCAACCTATTGACTAATGTTTTTTTTGGTTCTCTTAGATGCATTTTTCTCACAGAACTAGCGACATGTTTTCCCTGGAACTGGTTTTGACAAGAATAAATGTATTTGATATTTATGTGTTCTTTTGATTAGGACAATGCATGTTAATGAACACACATGGGAGACTAATGTGCCATGCTGGATTGGAGCCATGGGCTAATTTACATCCGGTCATACAAACAAACACACTATCACATCAATGGAAGATCTAGAGTAAATATGTTGGATACAAAGCGACTTTTGAGACGAAAAGAAGAATAAAAGATCAGATAAAAACTGCGGGCAAGATTATGTGTACACTGTGAAGTTGGACTGTGGGATCAAAGAAAACCAAAGCTGTGGCACTTTGATAAAGCCACACTGGGTTTTTGAGAAACACACTTAAATAAACATCACAGGCCACATTAACCACACAGCTGTCTAACACTTTCATACACACACAACCGATTCACGGAAAGAAAGAGGGTACAAGATATTGAATTTAAGGAGGTTATGTGCTAAAATGCAAACAATATACAGTAAGCAGATTTAATACTAGCCCGTTGCTGATTCAACAATAAACTAAATAAACGTTTACATTCGTTATAGAAATGCAAACGGGCAGGGCCTCTGCTCTTTTGTAACATGACGCTTAACATGGGAATGAAAGGAAAGTCCAAATGAAGGAAAAAGTAAAATCTGAAAATTTGACAAAACAATGTTAAGCATCTTTTTACATTAATTCAGGCACATTTTACTAATCTTTTCCCTGTGACCTCCGATTATTGAAGATAAACAGCAGTTTATCTACTGATCTCATCTCATGACCTGAGCATTCCAGATTAATTACTAATCACATGACTTTTTAAGTGTTAGATAATAGAAACCATTCATTGCGGCTGTCGCGGATCCTACTTACACTGAAGGGACGCCGTTCTCCTGCACCTTCCTGACTCGTCCCCATAGGCTCCGGCCGGGTGACTGGGGAGTCTTCCGGAATAGGGAGGGGGTGTGGAGCTGAACGCGGTGCTCACTCCAGCCATACGGGTCTTGGTCTTCAGCGCCTGGCTCCGCTCCTTTTTCAGCTTCTCCTCGTCCCGCAGCAGGGCCACGAGCTGCTTAGCCTTCTCCCTCACGTTGATGCCCTGATCACGCCCATCCTTGTCGATGTACTGGAAGTCCCTCAGTGTCTGGATGGAGTAGTTTTTCTCCCGACACTCCTTTGCCACTTGCTCGGAGCCCGTCTTCACCAAATAGTCCATCAGGGTCAGCGCCTTATAAACATGTCGCCAGTTCTTACCATGGTCATTGAGCCTCTTCCACAGCATGCCCATAACTTCAGCAACAGCCACGATGTTGAAAGTCAAGTCAGAAATTTCTGCCATAAGTGAAGTGGGGGGCCCCCAGGGGTCATTGGAGGTGGCCTCACGGACCTTGATCTCAGCCTCCGTGTAGTTGTTGACCACATTTTTCATCTGGCGGCGAAGCGATGAGGTCTGCATGATGCCGCTGTCTCTTACAGTTAACAAAATAAAACAACACAAGGCCGCCCGCCGTCAATCCTTTGTAGATTAGTGTAGATTAGATTTACACCAAGGTTCCTGTGGAAATAGAAAACACTGATTATATTAAAACTAATACATTGTCTTCACTCCAATTACATGATCATCTAGTTTCTTAATAGTCACCCAATCCAGCGAAAGTGCCAACTACAAAATATAATCTACACTTTTTAGTCTCCGTTTCCTAAAAACTAGAATCAGAAAGACACATAATCTGTAATCAGACAGTTCAGGAGTACTAAGGAGGATTAGGGAAAATTGTACAATCAATGTAAACTAATAAGACCATGAGACTGAAGTTGTTTGGCTCTATTATAAACATATGCTGAGATATGGTCACAACACAATATTAAAACATGAGTGGATTGCACAAAATGAGGGTACAAGGTTTATATTATTAGTTGTAGTCACAGGAATTAGTTTATAAACACGTTTCACAACTTTTAGGGAGCAATACTGTCACTGTATGTAAACAACAACTAGTCTGCAAGTTTACGATTGATTTACAATTAGATACACAAAGATATTTTTTTAAACAAATGATTTTATAATATATGGAAGGACAACACTAAGGATACAAATCAGGTGTAGTAGGGCCTTCAAAAGCCCATAGCATTTTACGTTTACCTTGACTAGGCACAACAACAATGTGTAAAAGTTACATAAGGAAATCAACAAAACCAATTGATATTATAAGGCTATAAGCTATAACCAATAAGCAGCCATTATAGACCAGTTTGAATAGTTTGTGTTTGCAGACTTATTATGAATTCACAAAAGCCATTTGAACATTGCATGTATTGAAATGTTGAGCTTTGAGTCATACTCACAGTATGCAAGAAAAAGGCTTAAAGTTTTTAACATTTAAGTAGTTTTAGGATCAATACATATGATTCACACATTTTATTTAGAATTTGGTCCTAGTGAGGGCTCCGGGGAGGATTTTGTCAACATGAAAAAGTGGTCAGTCAAGTCAAATGTTTCGGTGTTAAACATCTTAAGCCAGTGTATACTATACAATAATGTCACATTCATTACTGTATGGAATTATCGTTCAACAAATGACAAACAATATATTTTTGGGCTCAGTATTTATCAAAAGTACATTTACTTGCATGTTTTGTTATTTTTCATTGTGTTTGTTGTTTATTGCAACTTTTGTAATGTTTATAGGTTATAGGTTATTTTAAGTTAGTTTTGATATTGTTATCACGACATATATTCTTGCCTGAATATATCGGACTAAAAAGTATTGTTATCGTGACAGGCCTATGTAAGAGGACTAGACATTAAACTGTGCCAGGGTGAGGATTTGGTTTACTTTTATTGTTGCTTTTTGCTGTATTCACTGTCATCCTGTCAAGGTTGCTGCATGTGTTACGCCCCTGTGCACATATTGATAACCATTCATAAGGGTAACTGGAGTAAAAATTGATAGAGTCAAATGCTGCCATTGCCAAGAGTTAAGTGAAATAAGCCTACTTGGACAATATGATCATATTTTGATTCTGGGAAGGAACGAAATGAATTATGCCTTATAAGCTATGGAGGAAATTAGTAATTAAAGTAGAAAGCAACATTTTGTGTTTAGTCTCGATTTCGCCGCCAAACTTGTGCTACTTCTCAAAAGAATAACATCACACCCCAAAGCTCTGGAAAGAGCTCAGGTCACTCTTCTCTCCCACTCCTGACCTTGCCATATCACTCCTTTACTCTTCCCACCACATCCAGGAATATAAAACGTAATCCGAATCCAGTTGTGGATAATTTGATAATCCGCAGCTGTTTGGGAGCTGTGTGGAAAAAATCCGATTGAAACTCCCATGAAGCCCCTCTGTCCCAAACTAGGACGGACAGAAAGAGCGAACTCCCATCCGATTGTGCACGTTGCGTCAAACGTTGGTTTTCAGTAGCGTGACTCAGCTCTCTTAAAAGTTAAAATCTCGTGAGAAAATCCGGTCAAGCCACAGAGGTTTGCGTCCCCCTCTTACCTTCAAGTCATAGCGCCTCAGAGGGGTCCCAACGTCGGGAGGTTTGGGGCAAAAGGAGAAGAAAAAGAAGATACGCCTTCCCCCGTCGACATTCCTGTTCCCGTGCGCGCGCTCGCTCTCGCTCTCGCTCTCTCTCTCTCTCTCTCTCTCGAAAGCAAAACGAGCGCGAATCGACAGAGGTGAGCCCCGAAATCTTGTTGGGAACTTAGTTGGATGTGTTAGGAAATGCAAGGCTGCGAGAGAGAGGGGCTTGCAGAAGGAACACAACACCCTTCACTTTTCTAAAGCGAAAAAAAATAAATAAATAAATAAATGAAAATGGATGAAAAGGGGCGGGAGGGAGGGAGTGCGGGGCTCGGTGCATGCGGAGTCAGACTTAACCCGTTCACTGCCGACGCGTCCCGAGCAGAGCAGGTGAAAAGTCAAAACAAATAACACAGAGGGCTTGGCAATTATGCAGATAATAGGCCACATGAGTTCGTTTCGTTTCTTTAGTGTACGATTTCGCGTGTCCAAATGTAACCTATAAACTGAATATTTCCAATCTGCATATCCAGAGCGAATCCACACGTTTTTATAACACCAGATAGTTATTGTGACAAGGTCTCATCATGCTCCCATTATTATATTTAGCCTGTACAACCACACCGTGTTTTTGTTCGAGGCTTCAGCAGAGCCTATTTAGACCAGTGGTTCTCAAACGTTTCACAGCAAGCGGGTTAGACCACTTCATGAAATGTTTTGAGCTCGTCTTCAAAGTGCCATCACGTAAAATAGATGACCTTTTATATGTAGGTCTATACCGCCAGGCCTAGCTCGAGGTCAAATCAGGACTAAACCTGGTCTACAAAGAGTCTAAATAAGAACAAACCATAACAAAACAATAGACTGACTGAAATTCATTATTAAAAACACACATTAAACAATAAAAAACAAACAAAAAGAGGCTAAATTGCAGATGACTCCACACACCCCGTAGGAGCCCAAGTACCGCCAATGGTACATTTACCAGTTTGAGAACCACTGCAACAGACTAGTATGGTAAATCTACTGGAGTGGTTTGGGGTATTTTACATAAGATGACATAACAGAGACATGCTATTCAGGCCTTTGTAATTATTAACAAAATTGATAGACACTACTGCACTTTTACCTTTTAATCTTCATAGAACAGGACAAGGTGGTTGCAACCTGCTGTCTTGATCTACGCCTAGACTTCCTTAAAGAAACCACAACAATGCTTTCCCACTTGTGTTCAGAGTAATGTTATCCCCAAGGGAACCCGAAGAAGTGCTTCCTCTTTAGCAGCGTCATCCTTCCACAATACTGTTTACTTATTTATTGCCACTAATGGGATGCCGTCTGAAGCACATCTTATACATTATACATAACTGTTCCATCTAAATGTGTGCATTTTGTCTATGATACTGTAGCCAGATAATCTCAGCGTAGAGGAATAATACGGGGCATCTTGAGGTTGACTGAGCAGGATATACAGGAAATACCAGCTCCACCTTCAGCCAACAAAGACACGTCACTTACGACGTGACAATAGGACAAAGGGTAAAGAATTCAGCCACCAGAGTGAAGTTATTGTAAACAACATTCATTTGAATGTTCTATGACATATTTGTTGCACAAGTGACATTTTACAAAATGGGCCTGGATGGATGCTTTGTGGTTTTAAAGAAAATGGCAACACATTTACAACAGAACTTTGAAGACATAGAGCATTTAGGAGAGTCGTTATGCCCAGTTTCAAACTGGTTTTAGCCATGGAATTTGGCAACTGCTTTCTGATTGGAACATTGTCTTGTGAACCATGTACAACTCTCATATCATGGACAACTCTTACATCTCATCTGGGGAGACAAATGGGCCATGTTTATAAAGTATTTACATAACTTCTCACATATACGCTCTTTAAATACTAGCCGCATTTACTTGAGAACTCCAACGTGTGCCAAAAGGAAAAGGCCATCAATGGTGCTTTAATAAACAATACTATTAAGCTATTCTTACTTGTTGCAGCTGCTACTGCTACTTTGTTCATAAATATTAATTAACTATGCACCAGGATGTACTCAGAACACACATCTTCACAATCATATCTAAACTGGTCAAATGACTCTACCTTTGAATAACAAGTGCTATATCATTGCTCATAACATTGTTTGTCTCATTCATCTCCTTAGGCCCTCCTTCTGCTTGTCCTGCCTCTCTGCATCTGTATTTTCCCTGCAAACAGAGGCTGCTGGAGCATGCTTTGTCCACCAACAAAAGCTTGGTGAGGTCAGCACAGACGGGGGGCACACACACGGGGGGACACAGAGGGAGGAGTGGGATGTGATAAATAAAACCAGCCAATACTCACGCCTGATGTCATGTGGGAGGAACATGGCTATGAGGGCGTGCGGTATCCTCGTGGGAACTTGGGACTGTACTGTGATACAAATTCACGACGCTATTAGAGTCATGGAGGCGACTTGTATCATCATTGTTTGCTTTTTTTATGTTTACCTTTATTTATTTTGACAACTATTGCATCTGCATCATCTTTCGTTTTCCAAATGTGAATTCAGTTGAAATGAACAGATCAGATATTTATAATTTCTTCTGCCATTTGAGAAAGATACTAAACCTACTGTATGTTGTCCCACTATGGGGAAATTACATTACAAGAACGAACAGAAGAACATGGAGAAAAAAAATCTAATATAAATATAGAAAAATAAAACCATATTCATTATTATTACCATTGTGATAATTCATGTTAGACGAATGCAAATTTAGCTTAGCAATTGCAGTGTTGAGTTGAGTAATACAGCCTTAATACTTACTGTATGTTCAAGGTGAAATGTATAGCCTACTACTGGCCTCTAGTGGACGTGTGTGTCCAGGGTCTCTTTCTCTCCCCAGTAAATACAAAAAGCGTATTTCTATCAATATTTACAGGCTATTTCTTTAAATTTTCTTTCGTAATTGGGGTGACGTGGCCGGATGGTCGAATCCCACAGGTGCACACTGTCGTTGTGCCCTTGGGCAAGATGCCCACCTTGCCTCTGTATGAATGAGTGTGTGAATGGGTGAGTGGTTCCTTGATGTAAAGCATTTTGAGTGGCTAACAGGCCCGTACTGGCCATAATATTCTATTGGGCATTTGACCGGTACCAAAATGAGCCGGTGCGTTAGATTTTATTGTTATTTTCTGCGCAGCCCGTGCCGCACGCATGATCAGCGGCGGCCACCCCGCTATGGGTGGGCCGGTCCAAACAAACAAATTCCCTGGGCTGAATTATTGTCCCAGTCCGGCCCTGGTGGCTAATACAAGTAGAAACGTGCTATATTTTTAATACAACAGTAAAAAACAACAAACACAGCAAAGCAGTTACTTTACACAGCATTTGATTAAAATATAAAATATGCAGCACGTTCAAAGCATTAAGCTGTGGCTCCAAATTAGGGTGACCAGATGTCCCAGTTTACCCGGGACAGTCCCAGTTTTGAGCCCTTTGTCCCATGTCCCAGTAGATTTCGCCAAAACCATTGATTTGTCCCAGTTTTACTCGTAATCTGTCCCAGTTGTCCCGGTTTTGGCCAATGTAGTCCCTGAAATAGCTTAACTTAACACACTTAACTTGAATTTACTTGAAATGAATGTCTTTGGCCCACGGGAAAACCCATTACCAAGTGCAAACCAATTCAAAATCTCAATCCAGGATGTGGATTTGTGCACGTCATAATGGTTGACAGTTTAACCATTCATCGTAGGTAAAGACGGTTTAGATTTCGAAGCCCTGCTGCAGATTCTTGAATATTGTCCCAGTTTTTTAGTTGGAAAATCTGGTCACCCTACTCCAAATGCATCTACCACTGTCAAGTATGGAGTGAATGAATAATGCACGACATTGACTTTAAGCGTTTGCAAGCGCTTGGACTAATGCATTATTATCAGTAACATTATTACACATAACAAATGTAATGTCTCATGGGTGCCGTCACTATCTATTTCAAAGAGTTAAAGATTAAAACCTGTCTGTCCCCGGCCCTGCAATAAAGGCTTCACAAAAAGTACCTGTACCTGGAATTATCTTGACTTAATGATTTTATTTTGAACATATGAGCTGCACAACGCATAACAAACAAAAAAATATTAAAATACAGGCTGTTGCAAATCAATCATAACAAAAGCAAACTTGTGAACTCTCTTTCGAAGCCAAATACACATATACGGCCCCATTCATGAGAGCACACTTATTACAATTGCCTTTAGGTATCTGAAAACCGAGTATGCTAATTCATACTTGAAAGACGGGTCTATTCTATGACTATATAAATCTACTCGTTCAGATGTAAAATGTTGCTCAGCTCCATCCCTAGTGGCTGATGTAGTTTAAGAGTCCGTGTCATGGTGACGTACTGCTATAATTGGTGTGGTTACACCGAGCAATAACAATTCACCGACCCCTTATCTTTGTTTAATTCGTTTCCAAATATCCAATTATGTTTTTTTTAGTAAATTAAATGCAATGTTGATTTAATAAAATGTTACATACAACATTTCCAATAATGGATTGTATAATGAAACGAAACAATCTCCCTGGATTTCCATCACAAGTCTGCAGCAGCACGTATTCAAATTGGACACGGCAGAGCAATCATGTCCTTGAGAGACACTGCACTCTTCAGGTTTTCCAGAAGGGCATTTGTGAGCAGCCTCTTCATTCAGTGTCTTTCATCAGAACGATGCTTTGGAAGACTGAGTGCAAAGCAATGACTAATCCTCTACACCAGAGCAGTATGTTTCATAAATAAATAAGTCTATTTTAGGTTATTGTGTATATATACTAATATAATACATTGCTTTGCTAAGTCAGAGTTCTTTAGGTTTTTCCTTTGCTTACGGAAAACCAATGACAAGGTTTTGAGAGCTTGCGTCTAACAGAAATATTACACTTTAGAAGCATTTGGATACATATATCATACTGCTTCTAACGACAGTAATGGCTTAAAACGATCAGTGGGCCTATAGTTTAACTATCCCACTTTAAGAAATAAGAGCACTGGGCAGGATTTAAAAATGTTTTCATACAATTTGGCACAAACGTTTCATCTGAGAGAAGCCAAAGGACGCTGTGTCTTCTCTAGTGCTGATTATCACACAGAAAAATCACACGTTGAAAGTGTGGTAGTATTGGCAGACATCATAGCTAAGCGTCTATAAAAGGAAAGAAATTGTGGATGACACTTGATGACGCAGAGCGCGCGCCACCTTCGTGCCTATAAAAGTGAGTGGTAGGCTGCAATGCGAGGAGACACAAATGGAGAGTCAGTCGGATCGATAAAACTCTTGAGAATTGGGGCGTCTGTGAAAGCAGAACAGTGAGATGAACTCAACTGAGAAGCTCTACCTTCCTTTTGAAGGCATCCACGATCTGTTCAGCATCACCGGGCAACATCCACCAGGCGCCACGAATCTTTTAACGCAGGGCGCGAAACCGTCTCCCGGGATTCAGCAGGATCTCAACGCGTTCCGTCTGTCAAAAACGCGCACGAACGTCGCAAAAATTGTCCCCAGGTGTCACGGGGAACCGGTGAAAATGACGGCGTCAGCCAGGTCCAGTTCTACCCAGCGACATGTGTCCAGTGAAAAACTCACTAAAAAGTCTATGGATAACATGGATCTGGGTCGGATCAAGTCTCAGAACTGCCAGAGGATCGTGGTGCTTGGAGCGCCAAAGGTTGGCAAAACAAACCTCCTGCAGAGGTTCTTGGGGAAAGACTTTAAAGAGCATTATGAACCCACCAGAGAGGACTTCCACAGAAAGCTGTTTCACATCGGAGGAGAGACGTACAGAGTGGATCTGCTGGATGCTGCGTGCGAGAGAGACTTTCCCGCAAAGCGCAGACTCTCCATCCTCACAGGTGCGTTTCATATGAATAAGAATAAACAAAAGATCTCAATGTCAAGTGTTTTACAAATAAACGTGTCTTTGCTCTCCCGTAGGTGATATTTTTCTGCTCGTCTTTAGTTTCGACAGCAGGGAGTCTTTCCGAGATGTGTGCGAGCTGCTCAGTGAGATCAGATCTGCAAAGACAAAGTTTCTCAAGATGAAGAGTCCGGCAAAGGTCCCTGTGGTGGTCTGCGGAAACAAGGCTGACCTGAGTGGGCAGCATAGAGTTGTGTACCGCTCTGAAGTGGTCAAAACCTTGAGTGAAGACATTACATTCGTCGAAACATCCACCAAAAACAGTATAGGACTGGAGCTCTTGTTCAGAACTCTGGCCCGTTTGGGTGGCCTGCCTGAAGAAACGATCCCTTCACGTCACGAGATCATCCCCATGCTCAACTATCAGTCTCTGTGCGCGGGGCAAAGGGGCAGAAAAAGCAGCAAGACGCAAAAGGTTACGCCATGTGGAGCCGTGGATCCACTCGCGCGCAGACCGAGTTTTACCACGGATCTGAAAATGGTGCTTGGATCAAGCACAAAACAAAACAAACCCGAGAGGTGTCAGATTCAATGAATTTGGGCCTTCTTGGAAAACCAATTGTAGTAGTATGCTACAATGTCATATAAAGTAAGGGGTTATACTCCTGTAGCTTCTGGCTGGACCAGAGCATTATTGTATGAATGTCAATATTTTTAATAAAGACTTTTGAGATATATAGCTTTGTCACATGCTGTTCACTAATGCCCTACACGTTGTTATTGTTTGAGTCTACAACCTGGTTTCACAGAACACTGCTAATTGTAGGCATGTGTGTTTTAAAATGAAGTTCAACCAATCCAAAACCATCTATTATAATTGATTTACATTACACACATAGAATAGTGGAACAACTGGAATGAGAAGGATGACAACACAGAGAAGACTTGCACAACACATTCACTGACATGACTAATAGAAGCCAAGGTGTCTCACAGAGAAGCGTAGCGAGTGGGTGACAGAAAGAGAGTGGTGATTGGATTCAGCACCACGAAGAGAAGTCACCTGAAAAACAGTTTTATATAGGATACAGGTAATTTTAAAAGCATACCAACTGTGTTAGAAGCAGTACAGAGCCCCGAGTACATTTCCATTTTTGTCAATGGAATTTTAACAAAAGGTGCCGGTAACCACTGAATGTCACACAACTACGCATAATAAATGAACGCGCATTTTCACCAAATTGACCATGAGCAATTTCCTGTCCATTATTTAAGGCCCATCGAGAAGGAGAGATCGTTCTATTCATCACTGATTAAAAAGGGTTCAAATATACAGAGGATAAAAATAAACTAATTATTATGCAAATGAACAGTGAATCATAGTCTTCCACAAGTCCCACTACAGGCCCATTACAGAGCTGAGTCACAATTTTTGTTGACATGCAAATTACATTTGAGTGATCATGGAACCCATATGAGCTAATAATCTAGTCAAAGCCATAGTCATAGAAATTGATTTAATTGAGTTTATTTCCATGCTTACTTTCTTTAAAAAAAAAAAGGCATTATTTAAAACTACAAAAGTGTCCAAGTTGTACATCTTATTCAGATCAAGTCACAGCTTCAATGTAGAATGCAAGTTTGTTGATATCAAACTTTTAGAAGTCCAAGGTCTTCAAATGAGGCACATGTGAGATGTTAAGTGAGGAGGTACAGTACAAGTCACACCCAGTAAGTTTTTGACTGCAGCTATTGATAACAATATGTTACCTTGAGGTGTAAAAACTGTGACCTTTCTTTGGTTTTTGAGCATACATTCGTTCCATCTCCAGCAGCAGAATTGGCAAGATACTGTCAAGTACGGCAAGTCCGTGATAAGAGCAGCGTAGGCCTCTGGTTAGATGCAAATTGAGTAGTTATTAACTCACAAATTATATGAACGCTTAAATGAACACCTACCTTTCATCGAGTATCAGTTTACCGCTCTGAAGTAAACCTTGAACATCGAGAGACGAACCAAAAACATTGTGGAGGCTCATGTGTGGGCTGAAACGCTGCCAGTGCTAAAAAAGAACAAGGAAGAAGTACAATAAAGTAAATGCTTCTTTCTGAGGGGGAATGGTGACGATATGTATTGTGTCATCAATGTATTATTGTGATTCATATTGAAGTTACCTTATGCGTTATGCCTTTGGTCATTCTCATTCCCATCACCAACACCTCATCTAATCTGCAAACACATGCATCTATAGTCACAAAGGCAGACTTGATAATGAGGAGGGAAGACGGAGTGAGTCCACAGTCTATAGATAGGACTTATCGAGAACAGTACATGTAAATGACACTTCACATGTTGGCTGTGTCATTTTGGCAGCTCTCACTTACAGGGACACGTTGGTCTTCAGACTTACAGTTCATGTTGTTGGAGCTGAATCCTCCTGCGGGTGCCATGTCCCTTCTGCTGGACTTCGTACATCCAAACTTCAGGCTCCAAAGTCTGGGTCCGGGCCTCTCGACAAACGCCCCCCTCTCCTACAGGGACAAATCTGCCATGTGCCCCTAAAAACAATCAGTTATTTAGCTTTTATATGTCAGGGGACTTCCAAAATGTTGAGGGGAAAATATTGTGAATTTTAATGCCAAATTCTCAATTAACTTTTAAAAGTAGAGGCAACAGCTGGTTGACTGGGTGAATGATCAGCACGAGAGGCATTTTAAAATAGTTCATAAATTACCTGGTCCCACGCCAATGTACTGTCTTCCTTTCCAATAACTCAGATTGTGATGACTGACACCATTCTGAAAAGAGTAAAAACATCAGTAATATGAACATTTTGATAGTGAATTTCAAGCACGATTTTGATCCTCAGAAAAGACTTGTTACTCAATTCCATTTCCAATACCATGGTACAAAAACAGGACAGGTGCAAGTCCTGCACAGTTAACTCCTGTCTCTTTGACCATATACTGTATAGCATATAGTCATAAATGTGTAGATTAAGTTTTAATAATACAACAGGTGCATAGTAGTTTAATTCAGCCACACTACTTGTGATATAGATCAGACCATTTTAAAATTATTCATGAAAATTCTAATTTATTATTTATTCATTACAAGGTTTTTCATTCCTTCTTGATTATTATTCCTTTGTTGTGCAGTAACTTTTGGTCTTTTTCTTGCAGTTTGCCCATTACTGTGTGCTGTGACAAGGAAACCCAAGGCATATTTATTTTCTGTTTATCATTACAATTATTAAACTTCCCTCTTTGGCCAATTGACTCACATGTTTTGCAAAGTTTGACACTTCATACTGTTGAAAGCCGTGTTGGTGGAGGATGGCCCTGGCACTCTGGTACATCTCTGCGGAAACTTCCTCGCCGGGCACCTCCACTTCTCCAGACTGGACCTGTTTGAAGAGCTGGGTGCCCCTCTCCACAGTGAGCTGGTACAGGGACAGGTGGTCGTCACACACCTGCAACACCTGCCTCAACTCAGTCTCCCAGGACGAAACCGTCTGCTGAGGTCGGCCAAACATCAGGTCAACGGACACCCTGCCAGGACATAGCCGCGATGCCTCCTCAATGGTGCGCAATGCGTCGTGGGAATTGTGGTCTCTCCCCAGAACTCGCAAATCATCGTCCTTTAAAGACTACAATCAAGAGCAGGAATAAGATTAAAGTTAAACATTGAAAAGGTGTTTGTTTGTTTGTTTTGCGCTAGTGGTACATATTTTTGAAGATAACCTGGATGCCGATGGAGAAGCGGTTGACCCCAGCGTGGCGAAAGTCCTCCAACTTTGACCGTCCTACAGGAGTGGGGTTGACCTCCAGTGTTACCTCAGCATTCACAGGAATATGAGCATTTTGTGAAACAGACTCAAGAACTGCAGTGATGGTTGATGGGTGAGCCAAGCTTGGTGTGCCCCCTCCAAAAAACACTGAGGTGACGCTACAAAAAACACATATTATTATACTGTAGTATAACGGCAAGCATAAATAAGCAGTCCTGTCTTTTGTCTCTTTTTGTATTTACTTCTGGTTCTAGTCATCCAGTCTACAAGTTTGATGACAATGGCTTATACTTAATTGAGGCTGCCAAAAAATAAAGAATAAAGTTAGAGCAGACTATAAAAAGCAGCGCAAATTCTTTCAGTCTGGCCTAGATTGTACATGTTTTAAGTGGTAGGGAAAACCAGAGTAGCAACCTACGCAGAGACGGGAGAACATCAATTATAACTTATATTGCTGTTGTTTATTCTGAAAAGAAGGAAATGTAATAACACACTGACCACTCATGAAGAATGTATCTGTGTAAAAGATGTTTAACATGTTAAGAAATCAGCATCATACCATGAAACCTGGCTCAGCTGAACCAACGTTTGAGTCTCTGTTTGAAGGCACTCTGTCATATTGTGATTACGGTTGGATCTGGAAATGTACTTGTTGAAATTGCAGTAGGAACATCTTCTAAGACAGTAAGGCCACTGCAGAGGAGAACACAAAGATACTGCCTTAAGTAAGTCGTACTAGTCTAAAAATAGAACTGAAGGACAATTTGATGAAGTAAAATGCTCTTACTGCAGCTTAGACTAACTCACATGCACGTAGAGGGATGCTGTTTTCTGGGGGTCACTCAGGTGGTCTGCATCAGGGATGTGTGAGGAGGAAAAACCCCGGGGTATGACGCACACTGACGCAGGCATTACACACCTCAGCGCCCGGGGAGTGAGCCGGAGCATCGTCGGGAGCCTTTATAGTAATAGCAGGTGTAATACTTTCATTTTCATTCATTGGATGATATACTATTTTCCTCCCGTTTTCTACAGCCCACCACATGCATTAAAGGACCTTCAAAGCAAATACAACTACAAGAGGCTATTTTATAACCGGAGCAACCCTTACCAGCGATTATGTTCAGTTAACCATTATTTTATATTTTAAATGAGCAAAAAGGTCACCTATTTACATCCACATGCCTTTGCCATAGACTGTAAAAAAGCACAGCTGATTTCTCATACCGGAGGTGACGCAATGGCACGTCCTGTTTCTGTCGTTAAATGGCCACGTGGAGGCGCCAAAAAGTGCACTTTTATCATTTCAAACAAACTACTTTGTGGGGTTTATACAATGGGTTTATATTTTGGCTTCATTCATAGATCCATGCATTCAGGTCATTAGGTATCATTTTATTACGGAGCCCGCCAGGGGACATGAAAGGAAAAAAAAA
Organism: Proterorhinus semilunaris; assembly: GCA_021464625.1. Lineage (NCBI taxonomy): Eukaryota > Metazoa > Chordata > Actinopteri > Gobiiformes > Gobiidae > Proterorhinus > Proterorhinus semilunaris. The sequence continues at coordinate 18,161,365 of CM038352.1, read as the reverse complement.
AAGGGGAGGAGAATTTTTTTTTATATCAAAATCCCTACTTATTATCTCGGGATCCCGGGATAATAAGTCGGGATCCCGAGATAATTAAGTCGAGATCCCGAGATAATTATGACGAGATCCCGAAAAAGTTTTACGGAATTCTGGTTGAAACTGTAGATGGCACGCAAACACCGGAAGTATGATACTTCGGTAAAGTTAGAAAGATATTCACAGATTCGGCTTTTCCGGATCAATAACTCATCATCGTAACATTGCTTTCACAAAAACGACACTTCAGTGCGATCACGGCAAGGTGGACTACTACCTACAATCGTATTTTCCTAAAAACAAGCCGCACTCCGTGCTGGGAGACTTGCATTGGCCTCTACGCAGAGCCTGCTGGTGCTCGAATGCGCAGGGACCACTGCGCCAATGCTCCACCCCTAGTCTGAATGTACCGATCGAGTGGTCTCAATGTCCCGGGCATGGACCTATTATGGTCCCGGGGCGTTGAGGCAACGGTACATTCCGACTAGCGCCCTCCATGTTGAACTGACAGACAAATGATGAACATAGGTAATTAATGCCATTAAAAAATGTTTTATTAACTTTCACGGGATCCTGACTTAATTATCCCGGGATCCCGAGATAATAAGACGGGATTTTGATTGAAAAAAAAAATTCTCCTCCCCTTGTTTTTTTCCTTTCATGTCCCCTGGCGGGCTCCGTATTTTATATACTTAATTTCAGAGGTGAATAATTTTTCTCAAGTAGCCTACATGTACTTCTTGAGTATGGTACTTTTGTTTTTTTGCTTCTACTTGAGTAATATAATGGTTTTATTTGTTTAATTTGTGCTCTTACTTAAAACAAATATATAATAATAATAATAACAGTTACTCATTCCACAGTGAGTACATATTTGAGTGGCAAAAGCGTCATGTTGACACATAACATCTATGTAGTATTTTTCTGGTCGGCTATTTCATTTGGAAATACTACGATTTTCACATAATTTAATGTTTTGTTTCTCATAATTGATGCCACTACTGATTACACTCAGTACTCACAGTACTCAAGTAGCATTTTTCCAGGTACATTTTTATTTTATTTGAGTAATTATTTTGGTCACTATTTTTTACTTCTTGAGTAAGATAATGTAATTATTTTTTAGCTACTCTACCCACCTCTGCTTAACCTCTTAACCTTCACCTGAACCGATCACATTTTGGCATTAAACCTAAAAGTGAAAACGAGGATGAAAAGGTAACAAAAATATGTCCAAAAGTAACAAGCTACAAAAAAGTGACATCCTGTCCACGTTTGGGGAATCTTGGAGTTGGGTAAAGTTAGCTGGGACCAGTGGACTGGATATACAATAATGTACGCTTTTGTTTTATACCTCTTGATCTGAGTTACACTTGGACATAACCCAAGGCTTTGTAATGAACTATTGATTAATCTGGTCTGCACAAACCATTTGGCATTGTGACAAATGAGTGACCTAGTAATGCTGCCTCTGGGTAGAATTAATAAATGAATTAATATGCATTTTATGTTATTACTTCATTATAACACATTTTCTCACAACAGATCGTTTGTTTTTACCTCATACCAAATGACTGGACTTGCAAAATGTTATCATTAATTTACTGAAAATGCGGATCTGCAATCTCTAGCTGCCAGTGACATAAAATATTGTGACATTATAGCAAACACTAGAGTGAAATTGCATCTATGTAGTAATATAAATAGGTCAGATGTATCTCTTAATTTCACACAACCTTTTAAAAAAAAAAAAAGAAGTGTCATTGAGTGTGCATAGCCTAGGGTCATTTTCCGCTTAGTATTTCATCTGCTGGACGATGGTGATATCAACAATGTGAAGCGGAGCTGCCTGCCAACAGTGCATTTGCTGCAGTTTGATGAGAAGCAGAGGAACAACTGTGCAATGGAAAAGAGAAAGAAAGGTGAGCAATGTGATTTTATTCACACAGTATCCTAAATAGAACCAAGACATTTGATTATATTGCATTTCTCAGCTATGTAAACCTATGAATTACAGTTCATATTGGTTTAGGAGCATGAGTGAGCACATTTAATGTTGTTTATCTATCACTCCCACAGATCATGTAGCCATGTTTAATGTTCAATAGTAACACATTTACAGCATTTGGGGCTTACATATGTGAATGTATCAACAGCAGCATAAAAAAGTAAACAAGATGTCTATTTGATCTAACTAATGTTGTTTGTGCACTCCTCTTCTGAATTTCTTCCAAGGCTCTGCAGTTGAACTGAGGTTGATGGTGGTCGGCAGCAGTGGCCCTTCCCAGTTCCTTTTGACCAATGCCATTTTAGGACGACAGGAGTTCCCTAAGGATACCAACAGCATATCCTGTTCCAGTAAGAAGACTGGAGAATTGGCTGGACGACGTGTAGCTGTGGTCAACGGGCCTAACATCTATGACAAAGACATTTCTCCTGTTAAAAGAGAGATGGAGCTGAGAAGAGCCAAGTGTTTGAGCATCCCTGGTCCACACGCCTTTCTTGTAGCATTCGACATGGGAAATATTTCCTCTAATGACATGAACACAGCCAGACTACTCAAGAAGCGCTTTGGGAAACGTTGCCTGAAGCACTGCATCGTCATGCTCGCATATGATGCGCCACAAGTGGGCCCAGAGCTGGAGAGCAGGGTCAAGAAAACCACTTGGCACTTGAGGGAGCTTGTTGAAAAGTATGAGGGCCGTTTTCATATTTTCAACAAGAAATGGCGAGACCGTAGCCGGGACAGGGACCTACTTCAGAAACTTGAGTGCTTGAATGCCTCACTGGGTGGTGCATTTTTCTCAAGCAGCACCTTCCAGAAAGCAGAAGAAAGAGTGAAGAAAGAGGAAAAAAGGTTGAGAAAACAGAGAAGCACTGAGACGGAGAGGGCATGGACCGAGCTGGAGAAGCAGTACATCGCAGAAGACTTGCATCACAAAAGAGATACCTACACAAATAGCCTCAGTGCGGAGATCAGAGCCAGAGCCGAAATGGACAACAGCTGGCTCAGGACGTCCTTGGCTCGCGGGCTGGGAACTGGGATTGTTGTGGGGGCCATCCTGGGAGCCCTGGTGGGTTCCATAGAGGGGCCTTGGGGCATGGTGTTATACGGGGTGATAGGTGGAGCGGTAGGGGGCTCGGCTGGAGGGACAGCTCAGGTGGCCATAGAACGGATGGAGAACAGAGTGGCACCATACGCTAGACTCAACTTCAACTCTATCTTCATCAATCGCTTCTTTGCTGCACCTCGCACTTGAATTCTTGATACTTTTTAAGGGGTATGAGACATTTTTGGGTTTGATTAATTGTTTGGCTTAAACCATTCACCAGGATAATTATGCAAGTCCTATAATAGTCTGCAAATATTAATACCATATGAATAAGACTGGTTTCTCTACTCATGGCCACTGATATTTAATGGCAAATCTTTTATTTCTTACTTCATCAGCTGAACAGTCCTATCTTTGTACTAGAAAATGTCCAAAAGGCCATTTCACTTTGGGGTCATTAAACAGAAAATTGTAAATATAGAACATGGATTGTTTTTCATTGGTTTGTGTCCCCTTCTCTAGTAACTGTTTTAGGCCTTAACCATTTCCTGGAGTTTTGCTCTGGGCTAGTTCACCTGTAGCTCAGATAACACAAGAAGAGGTGGAGCTTGGTGTGAGTGTTCCTTTGTCAAAAGGACTGCCCTCTTTACTAGACAAACGCACGCAAAGCTCTGTGCACCTGTTACTCTATACATGTGTGTTCTCTATAAGGCTCTGGAAAGAAACCAAGCTTAACCATTTGGGTTTGTGAAGGACAATATATGTGGTAAGAACTTTTTTTGTAGTACACTTATGTTATTGATTAAAGAGTAAGCCTCTGATTTGACAGATTATGGGTTCTTACAAAACATTAGGAAGCAAGATCAAGCATTTCAGTGTGTATCTGATTTGAATGACAAACTAGTTCTTTTGAGGAATCAGATTACTTCACTGAAACGTGTTTGTTCTATCTCCAACTGAGTTTTCCCCTCACTAATCATTTACTACCAGTTCGACCACATATTTTCTACCACATTCTTTTGCTTTGTGTTAAGTTAACTATATCCCATTCATGTTCATGTTTGTTTTTTATGCGAATGATAAAGGCATAATGTTATAGATTTAAATATAAAACAGAAAAATTACCTTAATTGAGAATATTATACTGGCTATTGTGCGCAGTATTATGTAATAACAAGTGGAATGTGAATCGACCAACATGACGTCTTTGCATTGAGTGTGAATACAGTTGGGCTGGTGACACATCTAAACTATTCATGTATGAGAACAGTAAGAACTTAAGCTTCTAAAACACCAAATACTAGCATTAGTATTACATTAGTATCGCTCAGAGAAAACAACAGTGAAAAAACGCTCTTTTACAAATGATAAAGATTACATATGGTTTTGTTGTGACATGGTGGATGTGCTTTTTGCAGCTAAATTCAAGCAAATTAGTAGTTCATTTATGCAACTCTCCTTTTACTGTAGAATTTCTGTCATTTTAATAGTAATGAGCCGATACATCCAGCTGTTTTATTAGGATCTTAGACTTAGAAAAGGTATAGAGGTATACATTACATTTAGTATGTCTTATTTTCTAAACCAAAGCGTGTCATATTTATATGGAATGAAAACGATTTAAGCACACCGTCTATGTTGAAGAGTGTATCAATATCAAATGAATAGCCATTAATTTGAAATTAAGTAAATACAACATTCCCTGCTGCACTTCATGCTAAGTCACCTGTGCATATTAACCAATGTGTAACTGTGCATTTGATAACACTTTGATATGATAGACTCTTGCAGATAATGGCGTCTACCTTCAGCCTACTCCCTGAGAAGCACTTTCTGTGCTCCCTGTGCCGAAAAATATTTACCAACCCAGTGACTATACCATGCGGGCACAGTTTCTGCTTGTCCTGTCTGAGCCATTTCTGGTCCAAACACCCGTCCCGATACTGCCCCCACTGTAAGAGACTGTTTGCGGAGCGGCCCAACCTCAGCATCAACCATGTTTTGGCCGATGTGTCAGAAAAATACAGAAATATCAAGCCACCAAACGTACCTGTGGAAGAAGAAACTCTGGTACTTGTTGGCGATTTATCATGAGTAACAAAACTTTATGGATGTTATAAATATGGTGTGATGATCTCACAGGTTTATGATGTGGAGCAAATGGTCCAGGAGAGGCTACAAAAGATTGAAAGGTTGAAGAATTCTCTGGAGAAACAAAAGGTACAGTGTGTGGGATTCTTATAATAAAGCACACGATTGACTTTCTCATCCAATGTTCATGTTCAATGTCGATTTATGGGATAATAGTTGCTCTACAAGTTTAACAAGATAAGTTAAACAATTGGCATCTTGCACTATCGAAATATTCAAACATACAGTCAAAAGTCCACTTACACTCTGTTCTTTAGTTTATTTGCAATTTAACTGAATCTAACTTGCACATTGCTCAGAAGCTATAACATTTAAGAGGAGACTGAAATATGAACTGCTAAACAAATATAAGAATCACACACATTTGAAGAGGTCTAAATAACATGATAAACAGCAGTAATGACTTGGGACATTACTGCAATATTGGCAGCCTTTGTGGTTTGCTAATTGTGACCATTCAAATTGCAATTTTGATTTTATTGAGATTAGTCATGCAGCCCTATCATAAAGCAATACTTGACTCTACAAATGTAGGCGTATATAGGCATATTTACTTTCATACAGTCACTGCCTTTCTGGATCTCACTTGAAGTGAAATAACTGGACATCTTTATTGTTTTGAAAATTCAGAGCTCGTACCTCAGGGAAGTTCGCGAGAGTCAGAAGACCTTCTCTGCCCTGGTCAGTGCAATGGAGATGAGCCACAAAGCAGTGGTCACAGCCATTGAAGACAGACAGAGGGAGGAGGAGAAGAGAGTGGAAAAAATCATAAAGGAGCTGGAGCAAGAGATTCAGGAGCTCAGCAATGACGCCACTGAAGATGAGCCAACACCGGAAGCCAATGACGAACCAAGTGATGAGACCGAACCAGTTACCGTGGTATGGCTTTTCAACTTTGCCTTTGAAGGAATGACAATAGAGGACATTATTACTACTGTTATTACTACTTTGTGTAGACTGTAACACAGACTCCAGTTAGTCCACCTGAACTGAAGGACTGGTCCAAGGTGACTGTAGAAGCTGATCCTTGTATTGGAGTCACCAGACGAGCCTTGTCTGAAATGGTTGAAAAGATAAAGGCAGAAGTCAATAGGTTGTCTAAATCTGGTACGTACAATAACCCAATGAAATGTACAACACTGATAAGAATGCGCTAATTACATTTCTTCTTTGTTAACAGAACTAAAGCGAATTGAGAAATATACCGGTAAGTTTGTAGCCTGTAAATGCTGTAGATTTGTGCCTCATGAAATTTTAAAAGGACTGTAAAATGGTTTATTGTTTATTCACAGTCTGAGCAATAATGTTAACCAATATTTTGCGCTTGTAAAAAATTAAGAGCTGAGTAATGATTTCTATATTTTTATAAGTTTGGGTTATAGTACTGACCAAAGCATTACATTTTTGGTAAAAATAGAAAAACGCTTTGGCACTCTCATAATGACCCAATGATCCCAAAAGATACAGCCGTGTTTAGAGAGTAAAATTAAACAGAAATATCCATTTGGCCCAAAACAATTAGGCTTGTAGGCTAACTCATCTCTTACAAATACTTCCTAGTGTACATTTATTTTAAAGTGTCACTGAATTGTGTCTTGTTTCGTAGTGGACATCAGTCTCAGCGCAAAAACTGCACACCCAGCCCTTTCGGTGTCTGATGACAGGAAGCATGTCAGGCACTCGGACAAGCTTCAGGAGGTATCCGAAAACCCCAAACGTTTTGACCGTGTGGCAAACATTCTGGCCAAAGAGCACTTCAGTTTTGGGAGGTATTACTGGGAGGTGGAAGTGGGCGAAAAGATTGAGTGGAGCTTGGGTGTAGTCAGGCAGTCCATAAACAGAAAAGGCAAGTTTACGGTCTGCCCCGCCAATGGCTTCTGGACTTTGAGCCTTAAAGTCACTGGTCAGTATCTAGCCAACAGTTCTCCAGTCACCCACCTGGCTCTGGATCACAGGCCCAAGAGGGTGGGGGTGTTCCTGGATTACACGGAGGGCAGGGTGTCCTTCTACAGCGGCGAATTAGGAACTCACATTTACACCTTCACTGACAACTTTACAGACAGACTGCATCCGTTTTTCAGTCCAGGGCGTCTTCATGGTGGCAAAAATGCTGCTCCCCTGACCCTCTCCTCAAGTTTTTGCAGCATCTAATTGGCAAGAGAGAAATATAGAGTAATTGAAACGTAATAATTCTTAATTTTATCTATTTATAAACCTGAAAATATGAAAAACTATAAACCACATGACTTTCTTATTCCTGTTAAAAAGAGAACGTACGGTTATAAAAGAGCAACTGCCATACAAAGGACTACACTTGAAAACTTCAATGAAACCCATAAACTGACGATGTGGGTATAAGAAAAGAGAAGGCTCTCAAGAAGGAACAAGTGAAACTAAGTGGAGAAAAAGAGAAAATGTGTTGCTGAGTTGGATGGATGTTGTTGGCTGGGACAGAGGTTGACGAGGAGCGTGGTGGGGGGCGACACAAACAGCAGCCCATTGTGCTGAAACACCAGGCACTGGGAGACACACTCGGACACATTCACGTATTCACACACTGGCACCGAGCGCATGCTTCTGCCCACCACCACCACACAGACTCTCAGTGGCATTTTGCAGGACGGGCCCATCTCTAGTCCGGTCCTGGGTGTCCAAGCAGTGAAACCCTCTCCACTGCTTCGACTGGCAAACATTTAATCTGGAGTCAGCTGAATTCTCAGGGCGATCCTTCAATCCTCAGGCCATCAAAGGGGAACAGCACAAAAAGCTGACAACGGCAGTCTCAGGACAGCATCCACAAAGGAGAACAAGTCAAAGGAACTGATCCAAGGTAATTATGTAGAAATGTAGACGCTAATTTTCCATAGTAAATAAATGTAGTATTATGACATCATGAATGAAGCTTATAAACTTTGTAATTCAACAACTACTTAAACTAGCTACTTATCCCTATTTAGTTTAAGAAAAGACTAATTTTGTTGTCTCAGAACAGTGGAGGTTTTGAAGATAAAGAGATAAAAAAAGGAGGATATTGGGAGTGATGAGGACACGGGTCCTACTAGCCCACTCCACAAGCCTTCATGAAAGCTGCTTGTGTTCAGTCTCCTCATGTTTTTTCTGAGATAATCCACACACCCACAGATGTGTGAAAGAGGGCTATTCTCTGTCTTTCACACTGGAATCCACCAAACACAGATAGGCCTACAGGATGATTTCAAACATTTATCATGCAATACAGTATGTTCCTTTCATGTTTGGCAGCTGTAAATGTGAGGTCATTTTTTGTCTTTCAGGATACCTGTCCCGGACAAATCCAAGCAAGAAGAACCACCTTCATCTTCCAAAGATTGGGACATCAGCTTTACATTCTCACTTTTCTGTGGGACTTGAAAAGACACATTATAAACCAAGACAAATCCATTTGGCTTCAGCTTCACATTTGCCATGGCAACCACAGGCATGCAGCTGCTGGGCCTGGTCCTGTCCATTGTGGGCTGGGTGGGAGGGTTAGTAGTGTGTATCATCCCACTGTGGAGAGTCACTGCCTTCATTGGAAACAACATAGTGACGGCTCAGATTATCTGGGAAGGCCTTTGGATGAATTGTATAGTGCAGAGCACAGGTCAAATCCAGTGTAAAGTGTATGACAGTATGTTAGCGCTGCCCAGTGACATGCAGGCTGCTCGAGGACTTACAGTCTTGTCCCTCCTGATGTGTGGTCTGGCTCTGGCTATGGGGGTCCTCGGGGTCAAATGCACTAAATGCATCGGTGTCAACAGTGTGAAAGCCCGTATTGCTCGTATTTCTGGTGCTATCTTTGCTATTGCAGGGTTTCTGTACCTTGTGCCTGTGTGCTGGACGGCTCACTCCATCATCAGGGATTTCTATGACCCACACGTAGCAGCTCCACACAAGCGTGAGCTTGGTCCTGGCCTTTACATCGGGTGGGGAGCATCAGCCCTTCTCCTTGTTGGGGGCTCCCTGCTTTATGCTGGTTCTAGCCCTCCGGGGATCCCCGGATCACCCACATTCAGCAGCGACAGTAGTCCCCGCAGAACACCTGCCACACAGGTCAAAGGTTATGTCTGAGCTTTCCTAGAAAATGTACTAAAATATGTCAAAATACTGTTTCCATTTCTCAATTTGCTCTTTGTTGTTATTTTTATACTTTTATTATTTTCTTTGAAAAGCTGCAAAGACTGCTTCACAAAATTGAACTCATTTCATGTTTTGCATCTATGTAATTTAACACTGTGCTTGTCATTGTAAAATAAAGATTTCCATCCTTCTGTCCATCTGCGTTCTACTCCAGAAGTTATTATTGATCGAACTACAAAACTAAAAACCATGTCTTTGAGGAAAAGACTGTATATTTTCAGCTATTTGACATTTATCTTTACATTGTCTATAACATACTGGCAGTGAAATCAACATTTCGTTGTCCTCCTTCAGTATATCACATATTCAGTGGTATGTGAAAAAGACTGTTCCTTTATAAAACATTTGTATCAGTTCTGAGCTTGCTGGCAAGATTTTGCTAGCATTAGGCTACTGTAACAGTGACCATGAAATCCTGTTGGGATTGGGATATTAGAAATACATTAGGCATGTTAGACATTAGTTTAAACTGCAGTTAACTGGTTAAAACTGGTAAAACAAATAACAAATAATAATACAAATAATAATATGAAATAGGACCTTTAAGTGTATACTGTAAAAATCACAAACCCTAAGCTAATAAGTTTTCATTTACACAAGAAATGCATTACACTTCAATATATCTGAATCAATAACTAAGAAACAGGGCATATGTTATGTTAGAAGCACTTGTTTGCTGACTGCAGACGCCTCAACACAATAGCACTTTATTGAGTGTTACAGCAGCACTAACAATTGGCACCAGTATTTCTAGTGCCAGGTTGTGACTCATACATGACCTAAAGAGGCCTATAGTGTTGGCTTAATGCCATGAATGGACTGATTTAAAGCCTAGTTTAAACTAACAACTACATACACCGACTTGACTAATATTCATGCTCATTGTCTTGTTTCTGTCCTTTGCCCTCTGTCAGATTCACAATATCTTTCTCCCATTTAGAGACTACCTATTAAAAACCACAGTACTTTCAGTAAGTAAAACATGACTGTAATTTGGTGACTTTTCCAAATGCATATGTAGGCTAGAAAGCCTCTGCCTGAGTAACTGTAAGGTTCCTATAATTGACATTTTAATACATTCAACAGTCTGTGTTATTTTGCACAATGTCACATTTGTGTCTGTTGTACCAGCAGGTAAGAAAACAATCATGTTTAATGTGCCAAGATTATTTGTTAAATAAAAAATAGAAAAAGAAAAAAAATGACATATTTCGGTTTTGAACATATTTTATTTACTCATAAATACTTACGTAACAAAGTATCGGATAAAATGTGCAGGGAAATAACTGCAGTATGATAAAGCGTTGGGGATACTCACCTGACGATCTGGCAACACTTGGCGGAAGTGGTCCCGGCTAATGCTAACTCTAACCGAGAAGGGGCTAACAGGCTAGCACAATCGTTCAGGAAAATTGTTGACCAAAACAACACGACAGAGACAGAGAATACATCTTTCTTGTAACATGGGGAAAGGTGGTGGCACATTTGAACGGCTTCTGGGTATGTTTTGAACTATCCTGTCACATTTACGTGTGCATTTTAGTTATCAACCGAAGTGCGATGTTTTTCGGTGTATTGTTTTGACACTGGGGCTGTGGCTCTCAGGCCAGCTAACCTGCTAACCAAAGTAAATATAGTTATTATTGGAACACGCGTTATCAAATGTCACATGTGACATGTCGGTTGCTCTTTCAATCAATTTATTCGAGTTTTTCTTTACTGTTAAACCATGATTATCTTAAGTGTTGGCTTCGCCTTTGGTCTGTTTTAGTTGTCAATAAAACATTATTTGACATTCTGAGAGGGGCATCTAGTTTACGATAAATGTTTATAATACAATTAAGTAGCCTATTACACGTTGATGCGACAATGTTATGAATGGTGTGATTCGATAACGTGGCAGACATTTGGCAGTGATTCAGTTTGACAGTTAAATGCAGTACTAGGAGGCGTTATAACAGTGACCGACACACTCTTTTTAAAGAGTAATTCGTTTAATTACTTGTTTAATCGAACATTTATCCGTGTGACATCCAAAGATTGACTCAAGAAAAAATTGGGGGATTAAAATACCCAATATTCCTTACCAAATATTGTTTTACATAAAACCTACTTGCTCTTTAATATTTACAGATAAAGCTACCAGTCAGCTTTTGTTAGAGACAGACTGGGAGTCCATTCTGCAGATATGTGACCTCATCCGACAGGGCGACACACAGTAAGTACCCAGCAACCCTATGTCTTATGAATAATAAAATAACAAGCTGAGAATCTTCATTTAACATATTTTTTTTCATCTTCAGGGCTAAATATGCTATTGGTGCAATCAAGAAGAAATTAAATGACAAAAATCCACATGTCGCTCTGTATGCTTTTGAGGTAATGTAAACTGTACATTACATTATAATTATTCTTTTGAAAGTAATGGGCTGGAATCATCTAAGTTTGTTAATTAAAAACTGTTGTTTTAGGTTCTGGAATCAGTAGTGAAAAACTGTGGCTCTACTGTTCATGATGAAGTGGCGTGTAAGCAAACCATGGAGGAACTTAAGGAACTTTTAAAGGTAATGTTTTACTTGGTAACAGCACTACTGTCAGGAATATGATTGTATTACACCATGACCAAGCATTATCTGGTTGGCTACTCAGTGTCATGTGATGTGTCTCTACTGCCTATGCCGGTTTCCTGGTGATGTCATTACCTTGTGATCTTTCTAAACTGTAATGCATCATATGAGGGTTTTCCTTTATGTACAAACATCACCAATGGTTTGTAGGACTAAAACCTTTGACTTTTACAGAAACAGACTGAGTCAAATGTCAGGAACAAGATCCTGTACCTAATCCAGGCCTGGGCCACAGCTTTTCGAAACGAGCCCAAGTATAAGGTGGTTCAAGATACATATCAGATAATGAAAGTGGAAGGTAAGCTAGCATTGTTTTGTAACTGAGATTTAAATAAATAGATATATATCTATTTATATATATATATTTTTTTCTGTTACATTTCTGGATTGTTTTCAACACATGGATTGTTTTTTATTGATTTTGTGCAGGCCATGTGTTTCCTGAATTTAAGGAGAGTGACGCAATGTTTGCAGCTGAAAGAGTAAGGCAAAGTGACTTTGATAATGGCCACGCTTATGCCTAGTATTGTGTAGAGTAAGATTTGTTTATCTTGCTCTTAATTAAGGCTCCAGACTGGGTAGATGCTGAAGAGTGTCACAGGTGCAGAGTCCAGTTTGGAGTTATGACAAGAAAGGTAGGCGGGTCTTTCTTTGAACTAGGTCACTTTCAACTTACTGCATATTGTTATTCTACCTGCAACAGACAACATAAAGAGACTTGGCCTTAAGTAGATCATCCATGTGTCATCAGTTTTGTGTTTACTGTTCAGCACCACTGCCGAGCCTGTGGACAGATCTTCTGTGGCAAGTGTTCCTCGAAGTACTCTACTATTCCTAAGTTTGGCATTGAAAAGGAAGTGCGCGTCTGTGAGCCCTGCTTTGAACTGCTCAACAAGTGAGTCTTCAGATCACATGCTGGATGTCTTGTGTGATTAGTTTTTAACTTTGTACATTATTGTTATTCACTTGCATTACTTACATCTTGTTGTTTATGTATATGTTGTTTGGCCTCCCCATCTATTTGGAGAGTTTTTTTGTGTGTCAAGCTCACCTCTAATTTTCAAGGTTGTTTGTCCTCCCGGTCCCCTTTCCTCACCAGCCACCCCTCCCTCTCTCCTCTTCTTAGGAAAGCTGAAGGAAAAGCCCCGGCCTCAACCTCTGCTGAGCTTCCGCCTGAGTATTTGACCAGCCCACTGTCTCAACAGTCACAGGTCTGTCATGTACAAATGATGCTCTATTCTTTGAAATGTGTTATCAATCATTCATTCAGCAGATGCTCACCTAAGCAATAACTGTCAAATGTGAGCTAAAATTCAAGTTCTGAGTTACTCTATACACCATGATTTTTATAATTATAATTTAATAAACATGCGGTTGACCAATGTTGACATAGCCTTTATCATCTCTGCCTCCTCAAAGCAGATGCCTCCCAAAAGAGATGAAGCGGCCCTGCAGGAAGAAGAGGAGCTGCAGTTGGCCATTGCCCTGTCCCAAAGTGAGGCAGAGGAGAAAGAACGTATGGTGAGTTCCCTATCACCCTGCCTGTTCATAAGCAGAGAAACGAATGTATTAAACACTGGTTGTTTAAATTGCCAGAGGCACAAGAACTCTTATTCGGTGTACCCCAAAGCCGATCCAACTCCAGTTACTTCTTCGGCACCACCAGTCAGCACGCTCTATACTGCTCCCATGGTGAGACGCAGCCCGATGCTGTATGTTTTGTTCTATTCAGTTATTTACATATCCCTTGTTTTTAACTATCTGATATTCGGTTTAGACCTCCTCCGCTCCCTCAGCTGAAGATGTTGACCCCGAGGTACATCAGATATTTTTATTGGTTAAATATAGATATACATATGTTGTATTTAATGGGCTAATGTTCTGTCTCTTATTACAGCTGGCCCGTTATCTAAACAGAACATACTGGGAAAAGAAACAGGAAGAAGCACGGAAGAGCCCTACTCCCTCTGCTCCGGCTCCTGTGTCACTTGCTGAGACCATCCCACCGATCAGTCAGCCTGTTGAAAGTCACGTCCCTGTCCAGCCTGTCAGCATCGTTGAGGTGTGTCTGTTGTTATGTATGCTTTTATGCTTATGCTCTCATTAAAATGGCATGATATAAACATGTCCTGAGTCCGGCAGTAAATGATTTGTTCCGTCTTGCAGCAACAATACCAAAATGGTGAATCTGAGGAGAATCATGAGCAGTTCCTCAAGGCCCTGCAGAATTCTGTTACTACCTTCCTGAACCGCATGAAGAGCAACCACATGCGAGGGCGCAGCATCACGAATGACAGTGCCGTGCTGTCTCTCTTTCAATCGATTAACAACATGCACCCACAGCTCTTGGACATCCTCAACCAGCTGGATGAGAAAAGATGTCAGCGTTCAAATCCTTTACAAATTATTCTATGTATTGTATGTCATAGTGAAACATGGAAATCCATTGTATTACAGTGTACTATGAGGGACTGCAGGACAAGTTGGCCCAAGTGCGGGATGCTCGGGCTGCTCTCAATGCCCTTCGAGATGAGCACAGGGAGAAACTACGACGTGCGGCTGAGGAAGCGGAAAGGCAAAGACAGATGCAGCTTGCACAAAAACTGGAGATTATGAGGCAGAAGAAACAGGTAAAAGATGTAGTTATGCCCCTTGATTGAGATGTAACATAATTACTGATCCATGTTACTTGACAGGAGTATCTGGCAATGCAAAGACAGCTGGCCATCCAGCGCCTGCAGGAGCAAGAGAAGGAGCGACAGATGCGCCTGGAGCAGCAGAAGCACACTGTCCAGATGAGAGCACAGATGCCAGCTTTCTCCCTGCCCTATGCTCAGGTGAACTTTGGACCTGACCACACAATTTTACTTGTTACTTCCCCGGTTCAGTTTCGAATTATTTGGAATGTTTTATTAAATGACCTTTGTTTTTTATGTGCTGATGAATACAATGAATCTTGCATGCTGTGTTTTGTAGATGCAGTCTTTGCCTCCAAATGTTGCAGGAGGGGTAGTGTACCAGCCTGGTGCTCCACCCAGTTATCCAGGCACCTTTAGTCCTGCTGGCTCAGTGGAGGGTTCACCTATGCACAACATTTATATGAACCAAGCAGGACAAACGGCACCAACTCAATATCAGGCTATGCCTGGTCCAGCTCCAGGTGAGGAGTTCATGTAGTTTTATTAAATTGTTAAAAATTGAAATTGTTACATTTCTTTTCAACAAATTGTATCTCTTTTTCCAGATCCCAATATGGGATACATGTATCCGGCTGCAGGCACAAATGGACAGTCAGTCCCTCCTCCTGGTCAGGCCCCTCCCAACACCAATCCTCCGTACTCCACCTACCAACCCACACCTACGCAAGGCTATCAGGTTTGAATTTGATCCTATATTTTGTTGATTGACTGGCTTAATTTCTTCTCTAGCTTAAGCCACTGTTTTTTTCCTCCAGAATGCAGCCTCTCAAGCCCAGAGTTTGCCTCCTATGCCCCAAACAGCCCCTACAAACAGTATGACCTACATGGGCTACCAACCGTACAACATGCAGAACATGATTTCAGCGTTGCCAGGGCAGGACCCTAACATACCACCGCAACAACAGTACATGCCAGGCCAGCAGCATATGTATCAGCAGGTCAGTCAGTAATTACGTTTTACCATCACTGTAACTTTTCATCACTTTGAATTAAAGTTCAAATAACCACTGTAATTTTTTTTTTTTTCACCCTTATTTTTGTCATAGGTTCCCCCTCCTGGCGGCCCTCAACAGCAGCCCCCTCCTGCTCAGCAGCAGCCCCAGCAGGCAGTACCGGGTAGTGCAGAGGCTCAGCTCATTTCCTTTGACTGATAAAACTTAAACTGCTCCTGATCACACTACACTTCTTCTGTCCTCCTTTTAGTCTGTCTGCTCTCTTTCCGGACTCTTGCATCTCCCACAAACATCTCTCACCTCTCACTGCGCTGTGATGTTGTGGCAATGTGAATCTTGTGATGATGTTGCGAAACAGTTGCCCTCTTCTTCCCTTAGTTCAGCAGGGAAGCTAAAAGGCAGCAGTATCTACTCCTTTTAACTTTCTGGATCATGTTATGTACATTTATGTAATATTCCTTAATTAAATGAATAACTATGCTCTAAAATAGGCAGTGGTGTTAAATTAAGATAATATCCTCATTATGGAGGTGTTAACAAACAGCCATCCTGTTCACACATATTTTTATAAATCAAAATTTGCATGTTCATTTTTATTTTTCAGAATTGGACATGAATCATAGTTGCGTCTCCATTTTAAAGTTTAATTGTAGACATCTGTTTGTACTTTTAAGATATTATAGAATTGTCTTTGAGGAGAAAGGTCAAAATTAATAGTCTAATCAGCTTATGCCAGAGTCTTTGACAAAAAATTAACACAATAGAAATTAAGTGAACCTCGGTGGGAAAATCTCAATATCGCAGGATTGAACTAGAAATGACGGGGTCTTTTTTCTTTTACATTATTTACTACAAATTCAGTCCCTGTCTGTATACTGTATACAATGTACTTTTAACTCTTAAAGTGTAAGCAAGCACAGGACCTTAATCGAATACAATTTGCCTTCAGCGTCACACATAAGGTGTCTGTGGCTGTTCTGGAAACTTCAGAGTGCTGACTTAAAAGAAATAAGGAATTGTCTGTAAAGCAAACATGATGTGGCGCATGTATGAAGCATTCTCAATAATATTTCAGTTGCCATTTGTGATCTTTATTCCACTTACTGATTTGTCTGACTTCAAGGGTAATTTTAAGAAAATACTTAATAAATTTGGTTCTTGTCACCACGTTCTATTTTTTTTTGGCAGAGGCTTTAAGCTTTATGAGATGAGACTTTTAAGCACAAAAACATGTGAATAGAAAAGACATGAATATTGGCAAACAAGCCAGCGAGTCCCCAGTAAATCTGTGGCAACATAAACCACTAGGTTATTGTGGAGCACATCCATGTGTGAAGTTCATACTATCAAAGTTACTTGTAAAGAAATGTTCTAGAAAAATGTTTTGTATTCTAAAACAGAAGTATAAAAATGTGCTACAGTAATATACAGTACAAAATACAGAAAAAGCAAGTTGCTGTTGTGGCTTCTCTAATGTTTCCTGAAGATTAGACATTTGTAGAATTCTTCCATCTCAACCTCAAAATAAAACAAGAATATAATTTATTACATATGATTTTATGCCCAAAAAAAGTGCTACATAATATATATATATTTTTTTAAAGGTACTCACTATCCTCTCCATGCGCAGCCCGTTTCCATATGCAATCTGTCTCAGCACGTCGATATCTGGAAGGCCCCATTCTGGATTCCTGTAAAAGCCAATGTGTAAAACATGTAGAATGTGGTTAAGGCAATATAACTGCAAAGCATGAGTAAATCAATGTTTGCTTACAGCTTTCGAATCTCTTCATCCAGATGTTCGTTACAACTTGGTGTAATTGTTCCATTTATTGCATAGACCTGAAAATGTCAGCGACAAACATGACGTGAAGCTAAAAACATTTTATTTTGAAATTAAATATTCATGAGATGTACCCCATATGTTATCAGAAGACCATTTTGTTTGAGGACCTGGCTGGCCCCAGTGAACACCCCCTGGTGACCAAGTCATTTGTATTAGTTTAACTTCTCAACACAATGCATTTGTAACTTTGTTGTAGTCTGTAGTAGATCTTTTACAGTATAACATGTGTCCTTTAACTTCAAGATAAGTATTACTTTACCAGTGCTGTTTTGAAGGAGCTGTACTGCAGTAGGTTTATGGCCACAATAACATCACAGGAATTTAGAGAAAGCTCTGCCCATTTCTCCCACGGTTCACTAGCATCAAGGTGCACTGGCTGGAGCACAGTCTTTGCATCAGTGGCCGAAATGTAGGCCTTAATACTAAAAAGGAAAATATAAAGTTTATTAGTCATTCACTCTGTATCACGCCATTACTTTCATTTGAAATTAAGATTCAAACCTCTCTCGGGACTCTTCTTTGATGTCTGAGGGTTGCCAGGTGACAAATGGCATCTTCTGGGCGAAACGTATGACATGTTGCCCTGTCCCAGACCCGAGCTCCAAGGCAAAGAGTCGTCTGTGGGACTGCTCCTCCAGAACGTCCTCCAGCACTGAAGCCAAGCTTTGCCAGTTCCTCTCGGCCTGAGGAGACACCAGCATGGTCCACTCCGGCGAAGGAAACAAAGCAACTACCCTGTGGTAGATGAGCAGATGGTTACACAGATTACTTTGTTAAGAGGATTCTATTCATGCTCCTCCCTTGTTTTGGGGGATACGGGTTAACACATATATAGTTTATGTTTTTTTTTAATTTAATTTTTTTTTTTTTGCATAGCCTTATTGCCTATGGTGGGAATAATAGTTTTTGGCCGATTTGACTAAAATACAGAAGACATATATACTTGTATACCAAACAGTGTTTTTTCTTTGAACAAAATAGTTTAAAATGCATTAAAAATCACGTTGACAATAGCGCAACAATGGCTATGAAAAACGACATTAAATTAAAGTTTGGTTTTGTAAATTTCCCGTGCGGGCCTCCGTAGTGGGAACAGTTCACGCAGTGCATCCTGGGTAGGTCAGCCGTCAAAGGGACGCCATGTGCTTTTGAGGCAGAGGAACTGGGATCACGACTCAGGCAAATTTATCAGCTTATAGTG
This sequence comes from Proterorhinus semilunaris, assembly GCA_021464625.1. Lineage (NCBI taxonomy): Eukaryota > Metazoa > Chordata > Actinopteri > Gobiiformes > Gobiidae > Proterorhinus > Proterorhinus semilunaris. The sequence goes on along the minus strand of CM038352.1, from coordinate 18,142,650 downwards.
CATTTCAATAATAACATGTACTGTACCACGCGATGTCTCCGGACTGCGCTGCGGGTCGCTGCTCGCAGACACAGGTACGTGTTTTCCCGGTGCAGTGGAGTCACGTAACTCCTGGTGCGGCAACCGGGGTGTTAGGCTTCAAGGGCAGAAAGCCGGCGATGCGTCCTGCTACATTTGGTTATTCAAGAACAGCTCATCCCATAAAACTGTTTACTGTTGTCATTGTTGTTGAATTATCATTTGGCACAAGGTTAGGTCGGTAGCTTTGTGAAACATGGCCATGTATGTAAGGATGCGTCCTGAGTAAAGATCATACTTTGACATTTTTAAGTAACGCACTTGGTTTCCTTTAGCAATAATCGTTGCGAGCATCTGTTTAGAATACGCAGTTTTAGATGTGGCTAGTTTTACATCAAGGTCACAGTCTGCAGACAATAGACCAATAATGGTCATAGGCTCAACCAAGGTCCTGAGGACCATTTTCATAAAATGCCAGGGATCCATGGGACATAACAGGGCACGATGCAGTGCAATGCATAAATCCTGTGTTGCAGTGGTAGCTATTACCACCAAATTAAGCTGTAAACATTTGAATGCATTGGTTTTATACAGTGCTTTTCTGGACACTAAAAAAGGCTTTAAATGGCTAATCATTTACTTCATTCTTGGTGGTGGTAAGCTACTATTGTAGCCATTGGCCCTAACCACTCACTCACTACATTCACCCAGGCTTCCTGGAGTTCCAAAACGATCTCCCATCCAAGAACCAACCATGCCCTACCCAGCTTACCTTCTGAGATCTGACAGGATGGCAAAGGCGGTATGGCCCATAATGATCTGCAATGTCAAACGTAACTGTACACACACTCATTTGTTGAGTTGATCTGGGTGTAGGTGCTTACAACTGCATTACTCTAACCTCCATAAAGGGGCCATAGGAATAAAATGCTCCTTTTGGAGCATTGTATTCCAATGTTATTGTGGTTAATGAAATAAAATAAACATACAAACCAAGCTAAACATGGCCTGTACTACAAGTGTAGTCATAGACTCGTACTACTGATCTCACATAGTAAATTAAAATGTGTTCCTTTCTTACAGACAAGAGATCCAGCTGCAGGGTCCTGCTTTGTTGATGCTCAGACTTCTGAGGACCAGTCCAATATGCCATGTAGATGCCATAGCCTCTCCTGCTCTTGATGGCGCATCCAAGCAGTATTCTCCTAAAATTCAACAGCTTGTTAATGACATAGCCAGTCTCACTTTGTTAGAGGTTTCAGACCTCAATGAACTTCTGAAGGTATGTACCGGGCTTGTGAAAGTCTTATGGTGACCTTAATACCACATCGTAATGGCTGGTTTTACAATCTGTCTGTCGCAGAAAACACTAAATATCCAAGATGTGGGAATGATGCCAATGGGTGCAATGGCCGGAGCTATGGCCCCTGCAGCTCAGGTAAGACTCTCTAAAGCAGTACTAAGGAACTCTTTTACCTTAATAAATCCTTTTCGTAGTCCCTCTGGGGGTAATACATGTGTTAATGGGATGATCAGGGGTTCTTTCATCTCCCCCTGTGTCTCTGGCCAGAAAACCACAATTTCAACGTGCCTGCCACCAATACACACTAATGGAATCACAAAGAAGAAGCTAACAGGCTAACGGGCAAAGCTAACTGTGGGCTAGCGCCACTTAAACAGTATTTAGAGCCAAGTCTGAGTGAAAAAAAATATCTCCATTGTGTAATTGGATGTACAGTATTCCTCCCTCCCTTTGTCTTTTCTTTCAGTGTAGTATTTACTCTCATGGACATTTAATGCGTAAAAAAAACGCTAAATGCTACGACACGTGCAGTGGTGCTTATGGCCTCTAGGGGCATGAGATGCATAGTACTGCTTTAAAGGGACTGGATGCAAGTTTATACTCACTACTGCCACCTCAGGTCTTGCATGTAACTGCAGTCTCTATGTTAAAGGGATATTTCAGGATTTTTGACATAGGGCCTCATTTCCTAGTTGTCCAGAGTGTTCTTGATGTCTGTAGATATTTTTTTTCTTAAATTCATGCAGTTCTCATATTTGAAGCGCTTGGTGGCGCTAGGCTAGGGACTATTTTCTCGCAGATCACTCCGCCGCTGCATTAGCTTACAACCACGATGCTGATGCTGCTCAAATATAAGTTATTTTAAATCCAAAATGGTTAATTATTCTATTGACACAGACAATTATATCGTTAGTCTGTCGTTATAAGTGATTTACCATTAATGAATGAAACCCATTTATTTTTCTTTATCTTTTCTGCTTCTCTATTCTAAATATCTTGTCAAATTTTTGTTTTTAGTGGGGGTAGTAGTGGTGCGGATGGTGGTGGTAGTGGATGTTGATGCTGGTGGTAGTGGTGCGGATGGTGGTGCTGGTGGTGGTTATAGTGGTGGCGGTACTAATGGTACGAGTAGTGTTTTGTTTTTGTTTTCCCCCTATTTTTTGTATTACAAACTACATAATATTAAAAATTTTAAACTCCGTATAGTCCCTTTTAAGTAAATGATTGTATTAAATCTTGTGCATCAACATAACCCTGAAGTTATTACATAAACAAGCTGGTCATTGCTTTATCATCATCAGGTTTACTTGTCATGTCTTATTGCCAAGTTTTTGCATGTTCAACAGGCCACAGAAGAGGATGAAATACCTGCCAAAAAGGAGAAGACTCACTTCACAGTAAAACTGACAGAGCTCAAAGCTGCTGCTGAGAAAGTGAAGCTTATAAAAGAAATCAAGAACTGCATTCAAGGATTAAACCTTGTGCAAGTATGTGCCTCTGATGTTTGTTTAATACAGCTGACTACATACAAAATTATATAGTATCTTTAATTAGTAATGTATATTATTTATAAATATATCCCTTTTTTTTACTTTATACAATTTCTCTGGTGATTCAAATTTTTTTCATCTTCAGGCAAAAAAACTGGTAGAGTCCCTCCCTCAAGAAATCCGAGCCAACGTGTCCAAAGAGGAGGCAGAGAAGCTGAAAGCTGCCCTGGAGGCAGCAGGGGGCACTGTGGTGCTGGAATAGAGCAGTACCAAGCACTTCACCCTCTGTTCTTTTTTTTTATTAAGTAAAGAAGTGAGAGTAATCGGAAAGGATACTGAATGCCTTGAGACATTTTCACTGAACTCGATGTGGGACAACACAGTTCTGTTTGAACTTTCAGGACAATATTTGCGCTAAGGACTTCCGTCTGTTTGCTTTTTCATATGTTTATTTGACTGTATATCTGTGTAGCCACTGAATTACAGAAAAAATTGCTCAAGTGCTATTTGCGTATATAGAAGGCAGGTTATTACTGTCGACTTATTACAAAATCTTAAAATGATAACCATTAGGTTTTGTGAACGGATTGAAGACTTGTCTTTGTATTGCTTAAGAAACTGTCAATTATTAGATTAAAGTTGAACGATTATAATATATTATGCTTTGTCTTACAGTGGTTCAATATATCTGTTGGCTTGCTTCTGTCATGACTTAAATGATGTGCAGTTCAGCAGGTGTAAACATACATTTTATGAATGAATAGTGTGTGTGTGTGTGTGTGTATATATATATATATATATATAGTATGAATAGCATTCTCAATCTGCATATAAAGCTGAGTGAAGACAAAACGTCGACAGTAATTATTATAATAAGAACATACATGTTCATGTGTTTAGAATAGTAAGTATTATTTTACATTTATCAATTCATATAAAATTATCGCAAAAGATGAACCAATTCAAAAAGTAGTTAGCGCTCTGATTTTCAGGCATTTCAGATTATGAGTCAAATTTGCAGCAAAGGCCTGTTCCAGAAGCCCATCGGCTTACTGATATTGAACAGACTAATACAATGCAATGACTAATTTGTGCGTATGATGTCAAATATGCCCTGAAACATGGGGGGGGGGAAGTCATCAATGACCTTTGCGTTACTGACCAATTAGATTTAGACAGCTCTAATTACATTTATTTGGTCAGGACAGTGCATGTTAATGAACATATATGGGTGTCATGCATGTAAACAAGCCACACCGGATTGTAGCCTTGGGCTAATTTGCGTCCGTTGTCCCCCATGCATACTCTCATTCTTCCTGGCCTATTATACATGTTTTTAGTGGTAGGGGAAACCGGAGTACCCTTACACAGGCACGGGGAGAACATGCAAACACCACACAGAAAGGCCCCGTCCAGGTGGGAATCGAACCCGACATTCTAGCTGTGAAGTACAAGCTCTAACCGCAGTACTACCGTGCCGTCCATACATGACAAACTTCTGAGCTGATTTTAAATTCTCCAACTCCCAAATATTGTCAACATTTCCATTGTTATATTTGTGCATATTTGACCTTGTAGTGACCCAGCATCTGTATGAGTGGTCAGCATGGCACCTTTACTTTCGATCAAAGTTGTCCAACGCTCCAAGATCAATTGTTTTGACGGTTTTCTGGTGAGAGGGTCCGTCAGCAGCAAAAAACTTCCAAACAGTTAATCCAGGAGTGTCCTAGAGACTACTGTGACAGAAAGTACCGCTCATACAGCTGCTGGCTCTCAAATATGTACAAATATAAACTTTTTTTCACATTAAAAGTAATGCAGCTTTGAATTAAAATTAAATTAACAGCACTGATTTCACAGTAAAACTAAATGTATACAAATATTTTTTAATACCACTTGGCGTTGCTGCTTATTCAAATATTTGGTCCTGTGTTCACTGAGTCTTTGAGGCACCTGCAACATTGTGCGAACATTATTGTGTTTTCAACTGTAAGTGCATCTCAAAAAACAATTTCACTAAAATACCACCTTGCCTATATTTATTTAGGCTAAACTACACCTTTGCAGAAGTTATAATAAATTACAAAGCACCTGTAATCAGACTCTGCTGGCTGTTTGAGGAGTAAAGCCATTTATATATGGTTAAAATCTATTGCTACAAGCTATTAATAAGCTACTAAATTATCAGTGAAGCTGCCTGGCCTTAGAGGAACACCACCTCATGCATCAAGTGGGGGCATGCATTTTTTGCTTTTGCAAAGGAGCCGTACTGAATACACGTCTGCAAAAATAAGACAATAGATCAAGGTTAAAAGTACAAAAAGTCAGTCTATTAGTACAGTGGCAAATTTATTTCAACCGCACATTTCATGCACAAGGTAACTCAATGTTCCTCACAGCAACACATTTTAAAACACACAAATGCAATAGTGCATGTATTCACCCCTTGCAGACATGTTCCAAATGGCACACATGCATTTCTCTCGTTAAGGCAAGTGTTCATTTAATCTAATCACAGACATGTCCTATATATATGGGCTATAGCTGCTGAATTGAAATCATGTCTCTACTCATTTAGTATTTCTTTAAGCATTACTAATCTTCTGCCAAAATGAACAACAATGAAGAGGTCTGGACTCAATTAGATGAGAGAGCAGCTTCAGCCTTTCACACTTTGTCTCTCCAATGTCATTATTTTCTTGGATTCAGAGCCAGAATAAGGCAAAAGGTTACTTATGCTGAGAAATCATTGGCATTGGTCTTTTGCCAATAATGGCCGCGGGCAGCAAGAAGACCATATGAGTTCCCATTTGTTTGGGGTGCAAACACGGGAAGTGAATCTCTGCATTTCTAGTATTCTGCAGATACAGGTCACACCAAATCAACACATATTAGTTTCACGCAACAAGTTCATGTCCTCCCTTTGGTTGGTCCTTAAAACCATATAAAGTATATATATATATATATATATATATATATATATATATATACAGTGCCTCTCGAAAGTACTAATACACCTTGAACTTTTGCACATTTTGTCATGTTTACAACCCTAAAAGTAAAGATTGTATTTAGAAAAAAGTCGGGCGTGCATAAGTATTCAAACAGCATGACTTAATACCTTGTGGAACCCCCTTTTGCTGCAATAACAGCAGCAAGTCTTGACTCTACAAGATTTGCACATCTAGAGACTGACATTCCTCTTTACAAAACAACTCAAGCTCTGTCAAATTAGAAGGAGAGCGTTTGTGAACAGCAGTTTTCAGGTCTTTCCACAGATTTTCAATAGGATTTAGGTCAGGACTTTGACTGGGCCATTCTAACACATTAATATGTTTGTTTTTAAACCATTCCATTATAGATTTAGCTTTGTGTTTAGGGTCATTGTCCTGCTGGAAGGTGAATCTCCGCCCCAGCCTCAATTCTCTTTCTGACTCCAGCAGGTTTTCCTCCAAAATGTCTCTGTATTTGGCTCCATCCATCTTCCCAACTATTCTTACAATCTTCCCAGTCCCCGCTGAGGAAAAGCAGCCCATAGCATGATGCTCCCCCCACCATATTTGACACTGGGGATGGTGCACTCAGGACGATGAGCAGTGTTAGGTTTGCTCCATACAAAACGTTTTGCATTTGGGCCAAAAAGTTCAATTTTAGTCTCATCTGACCAAAGCACCTTCTTCCTCATGGTAGCTGTGTCCTCCATATGACTTCTAGCAAACTTCAAACGGGATTTCTTATGGCCTCCTTTCAATAATGGCTTTCTTCTTGCCACTCGTCCATGAAGGCCAGATTTGTGTAGAGTACGACTTATAGTTGTCCCATGTACAGATTCCCCCAGCTCAGCGGCAGTACGTCGCAGCTCCTCCAGAGTTATCTTGGGGCACTTGGTTGCATTTCTGACCAGTGCTCTCCTTGTTCGGTCTGTTAGTTTAGGTGGACGGCCGTGTCTTGGTAAGTTTGCAGTGGTGCTATAATTTCCATTTCCGAATGATGGATTGAACAGTGCTCCGTGAGATGTTCAAATCTTGGGAAATCTTTGTATAACTTAACGCTGCTTTAAACTTCTCCACAGCTTTATGTCTGACCTCTCTGGTGAGCTCCTTGGCCTTCATGATGTTGTTTAGTGACCAATACACTCTGACCATAGCTCTGAGGCCCTCACAGAACATCTGGAATTATACTGAGAGTAGATTACACACAGGTGGCCTTTATTTAATGGTTAGGGCAAGGTGTGAACATTCTGCAGTCATTAGGAATGTTGTAAAGGCAATTTAATGCACTCCGAAAATGCTGTATGAATACTTATGCACGCCCTACTTTTCACTTTTCTATAAAACAATAAAAAAACAGAATCATGCATCATTTTGCTTTCACTTCACAGTTGTCTGTTACTTGTGTGTGAACTTTCAGTAACAAATTCTAAATAAAATCATTATATTTATGGTTGTAAACATGACAAAATGTGCAAAGTTCAAGGTGTATTAGTACTTTCGAGAGGCACTGTATATACGGTGCCTTGCGAAAGTATTCAGCCCCCTTGAACTTTTTGACCTTTTGCCACATTTCAGGCTTCAAACATAAAGATATAAAACTGTAATTTTTTGTGAAGAACCAACAACAACTGGGACACAATCATGAAGTGAAACGAAATTTATTGGATATTTCAAACATTTTTAACAAATAAACAACAGAAAAATTGGCCGTGCAAAATTATTCAGCCCCTTTACTTTCAGCAAACTCTCTCCAGAAGTTCAGTGAGGATCTCTGAATGATGTTGACCTAAATGACTAATGATGATAAATAGAATCCACCTGTGTGTAAACAAGTCTCCGTATAAATGCACCTGCTCTGTGATAGTCTCAGAGGTCAGTTTAAAGCTCAGAGAGCATCATGAAGAACAAGGAACACACCAGGCAGGTCCGAGATACTGTTGTGGAGAAGTTTAAAGCCGGATTTGGATACAAAAAGATTTCCCAAGCTTTAAACATCCCAAGGAGCACTGTGCAAGCGATAATATTGAAATGGAAGGAGTATCAGACCACTGCAAATCTACAAAGACCCGGCCGTCCCTCTAAACTTTCAGCTCATACAAGGAGAAAACTGATCAGAGATGCTGCCAAGAGGCCCATGATCACTCTGGATGAACTGCAGAAATACAGCTGCAGGGAGACTCTGTCCATAGGACAACAATCAGTCGTATACTGCACAACTCTGGCCTTTATAGAAGAGTGGCAAGAAGAAAGCCATTTCTTAAAGATATCCATAAAAAGTGTTGTTTAAAGTTTGCCACAAGCCACCTGGGAGACACACCAAACATGTGGAAGAAGGTGCTCTGGTCAGATGAAACCAAAATCGAACTTTTTGGCAACAATGCAAAACGTTATGTTTGGCGTAAAAGCAACACAGCTCATCACCCTGAACACACCATCCCCACGGTCAAACATGGTGGTGGCAGCATCATGGTTTGGGCCTGCTTTTCTTCAGCAGGGACAGGGAAGATGGTTAAAATTGATGGGAAGATGGATGGAGCCAAATACAGGACCATTCTGGAAGAAAACCTGATGGAGTCTGCAAAAGACCTGAGACTGGGACGGAGATTTGTCTTCCAACAAGACAATGATTGTCTTCCAACAAGACAATGATCCAAAACATAACACAAAATCTACAATAGAGTGGTTCACAAATTAACATATCCAGGTGTTAGAATGGCCAAGTCAAAGTCCAGACCTGAATCCAATCGAGAATCTGTGGAAAGAACTGAAAACTGCTGTTCACAAACGCTGTTTATCCAATTTCACTGAGCTCGAGCTGTTTTGCAAGGAGGAATGGGCAAATATTTTAGTCTCTCAATGTGCAAAACTGATAGAGACATACCCCAAGCGACTTACAGCAGTAATCGCAGCAAAAGGTGGCGCTACAAAGTATTAACTTAAGGGGGCTGAATAATTTTGCATGCCCAATTTTTCTGTTGTTTGTTTGTTAAAAATGTTTGAAATATCCAATAAATTTCGTTTCACTTCATGATTGTGTCCCACTTGTTGTTGGTTCTTCACAAAAAATTACAGTTTTATATCTTTATGTTTGAAGCCTGAAATGTGGCAAAAGGTCGAAAAGTTCAAGGGGGCCGAATACTTGATCGATGAAGGGTATAGAGCTGGTCCAGTGTGCCGCGGCCTGGACGAAATCCGCATTGTTCCTCCTGGATCCAGGGTTCGACTATTGGCCGGATCCTCCTCTTCAGCACCCTGGAGTAGACCTTACCGGGGAGGCTGAGAAGTGTGATCCCTCTATAATTGGAGCACACGCTCTGATCCCCCGGACCCCCCGGTGGAGCACCACCCCGGTCTGCCAATCCAGGGGAACTGTCCCCGACTGCCACGCGATGTTGCAGAGACATGTCAGCCAAGTCAGCCCTACAACATCCAGAGACTTAAGGTACTCGGGACGAATCTCATCCACCCCCGGGGCCTTGCCACCAAGGAGCTTTCTAACCACCTCGGTGACTTCAGCTTGAGTGATGGGTGAGCCCCCCTCCGAGTCCCCAGCCTCTGCCTCCTCATCGGAAGACGTGACAGTGGGATTGAGGAGATCCTCGAAGTACTCCTTCCACCGCCCGACCACATCAAATCAAACTTTATTTATAAAGCGCTTTTCATACCGAAAGGTATCACAAAGTGCTTTACAGATAACAAACAGACAAACAGGTGCATGCGCACGTGCACACACACACACACACACACACACACACACACACACACACTCCTAAATACATGAACGTTCTCTGCGGTCCTGAGCTCCTCCGGCAGGTCGTTCCAGAGGCGAGGGCCATAATATTGGAAAGACGCCTCACCGTGGGTCTTTTTGTTGACATCCCCAGTTGAAGTCAGCAGCTCCCCACCTGCACTGTAAAGTGCAGTGTTGGTGAAGCACCCCTGAGGCTGGTTTGCCAGAATCTCTTCGAGGCCGACCGATAGAGCTTCTCCGAACTCCTCCCAGACCCAAGTTGTTGCCTCTTTGACCGCACGAGCTGCAGCACACTTGGCCTGCCGGTACCTCTCAGCTGCCTCCGGAGTGCCACAAGCAAACAAGGCCAAGTAAGACTCCTTCTTCAGCTTGACGGCATCCCTTACTTCCGGGCGCCACTACCAGGTTCGGGGGTTGGCACCAGAGACCTTATGGCCACAACTACGAGCAGCCGCATCGACAATGGAGGAGGAGAACATGGTCCACTCGGACTCAATGTCCACAACCTCCCTAGGAATCTGGGTGAAGCTCTTCTGGAGGTGGGAGTTGAAGACCCTACTGACAGAGGGATCCACCAGACGTTCCCAACAGACCCTCACAACACGTTTGGGCCTGCCAGGTCTGACCGTCTTCGTCCCCTGCCAGCCAATCCAGCTCACCACAAGGTGGTGACCAGTTGCCAGCTCAGCCCCTCTCTTCACCCGAGTGTCCGAGACACGCAGCCGGAGATCAGATGACACAACTACAAAGTCGATCATCGACCTCCTGCCTAGGGTGTCCTGGTGCCACGTGCACTTACGGACATCCTTGTGCTCGAACATGGTGTTTGTTATGTCCAAAAACAGAACACCACTTGGGTTCAGATCGGGGAGGCAATTCTTCCCAATCACCCTCACCCAGGTCTCTCTGTCATTACCCACATGGGCGTTGAAGTCCCCCAGTAGAACAATGGAGTCTCCACCCGGAGCACCATCTAGTACCCCTCCCAGGGACTCCAAGAAGGCCAGGTACTCTGCACCGACGTTGGGCTCGTAGGCCGAAACAACGGTGAGAGACCTGTCCCAGACCCGAAGGCGTAGGGACATGACCCTCTCGTTCACCGGGGTAAACTCCACCACGTAGCGGCTGAGCTGGGGGGCTATGAGCACGTCCACTCCAGCCCGCCATCTATCCCCGCGGCCAACTCCAGAAAAATTGCGCGTCCGTCCAGCCTCTCTCCAGGAGTTGGGATCCGGAACCCAGGCTGTGCGTGGAGGTGAGCCCGACTATATCTAGCCAGTATCTCTCGACCTCCCGCACAAGCTCAGCCCCCCCTCCCCCAGTGAGGTGACGTTTCATGTCCCGAACGGCAGAAGCTGCGCACGCGGACCAGGTTGTCGAGGCACCTGCCTTTGACTGCCACCCAGTCCACTCTGCACCCGACCCCTACGGCTCCCTCAGCGGGTGGTGGGTCCACAGGAGGGCGGGCCCATGTCGTTGGTACGGTTGCACTATACCGAGCGACGTCATGGTCTTTGTTCTTAAACTGTCCATAGAGGTCTTCGAACTACTCTTCGTCTGACCCGTCACCTAAGACCTGTTTGCCATGTGAGACCCTATATATATAGACCTCTGTATGTGTATGTGTGCGTGTATATATATGGGAGACCCTATATATATATAGACCTCTGTATGTGTATGTGTGCGTGTATATATATGGGAGACCCTATTGTGCTGTCCAGCTCTGTGTTCTCCCCTCCTCCCGCCCACAGCAGGAAATGCAACCAGGTGGAGCCAATGATTCAATCAAGACCAAGGTGTTGCTCTTGGGAAACCCACATAAGAGCAGTCAGAGGGAGCAGTTGGAGATGCAACAAGCCCAAGAAAAAACCTAGCCTCGAAGAGGATTTAAAGTGCAGGAAAAAACCTTTCTAAAGACTGTGGAGGACAGCCGGTAAGAGCAAAATGCTCCCCTTTTTGGTTTCTGTTGGTTATGTCTTTGTCTGATTTGTTTGCATAAACAGGTGCTACTGTTAACACTGATTTAAGTTAAAACTGATTTAAAAAACATGATAAGGCTAATTACTAAAAATGTAATTGTTTTAATTTAAGTACTAAATGTGGTTAAAAGAACTACAGTATATTTACATTTCCTTTTGTATGTTTTTCTAAGGTTTTTCACCTGCTGCATGGGACAGCTTCAAATAAAAAGTAAAAAGAAAAGAAGTCTGTTCATTGGAGTGAAGTCCAGTTGTTTTTAAAACCTTCACATTAGAAAGGAAGCCTCTCAAGTTGGGCGCTGCAAAGAAACTTGACACACACATATATATATATATATATATATATATATATATATATATATAATGTGGGGTGTATTGTTTTAAATGTTGTAATCTGTCTGAAAAGCACTTTGTGATACCTTTCGGTATGAAAAGCGCTTTATAAATACAATTTGATTGATTGATTAAACCCCTCCTGGCCTCCTTAACATGGTGGAGGGGTTTGAGCACCCAAATGATCCTGGGAGCTTTATTGTCTGGGGCTTTGTGCCCCTGGTAGGGTCTCCCATGGCAAACAGGTCCTAGGTGACGGGTCAGACAAAGAGCGGTTCAGAAGCCCCTTATGAGAGACCAACAGGCCCGGTTAGAATCATGAGGCCATCCTTCTGTGGACCCAGCACCTGCAGGAGGAGCCATAAGGGGCTGGTGCAATGTGATTTGGCAGCTCCAACAGCTGCCCCCACGACCCGGCAACGGACAAGTGGAAGGAAATGGATGGATGGATGGATTGATTAAAGTCATTGTAATGATAAACCTATTATCAAACTCATTTACACTCTTGGTACTTTCAAAATGACATGTACACAGACTCTGGTGGCAGTAACGGCTTCTTTTTGGTGGAAAGTTTGGACTGAAAGGAATCAAATTTATACTATTTTGTGTGAAAATTCTAAGTAGGATACACTATAAGATAAGATAAGACAAGATAATATAAGATAGGACTGATCTCACAATGGAGAGATTCACTTGTTACATAAGACACCTTTTTGCACTGTTGCTTCTACCAACTGAACTTGGGCTGTAATAGGCTATATGCACGCAAGCGTCACGTGACTACCGAGTGGATTCTAAGTAGTCGTTTGCGTATCCTGTCGCCGTTATTTCCCTATGAGGTCTTGTCTAAAAAAATAAATAGCTGAAGATTACATGGTAGACAGTGACTTACTGGTGGACAGTCACTAGCATCATGTTAAAACCATTGTGTCAGGGGCAAAAAATTCACTAGAGGAAACTTCCGTGCTCATCACAGTAAGTGTTTTTGTCTTGAAGCTGACGGCTAACACGAATTAAAAATTAAAATAGCTAAACGATTTTATACGAGCCTGCTCAAAATACAATCTGCCTGTCTTTAGTATAAATACTTTTTAGACGTTTAATTTTTGTGGTGGTGTTTTTTTATACTAGCTGTTAGCGCTGAGATAAAAAGTCCTACCTCAAAAAACACAGACGTTTCCTGCAGTCAAGAATTTACATCCAACGTAGCGAGTCACTTCGGATCAGTATCTTACTGTCAGTGATGTTTCCTTGAACTATACATTGTTTTAGACAAGACCTCATAGGGAAATAACGGAGACAGGATATGGCAGCACCGACTTAGGATCAACTTGGAAGTCACATGTCATTTGCGTGTATAGAGCCCATTCTCACTCCCCATATGCATGCTGGGCTGGCTATATCTGTCTCATCTCAAGCTCAATAAGACCACGTCATTGAGGAGGTGGGTGGCAGAAGCAGTGGGGCAGAGAATCTCCCATGGTTTCCTGTCAGTCTGAGTGACTATTTGTTTTATTCATGCTGGGGAAAATGAATTGTCGATGTCCTAATAAATGGATTTGTCCACAGTTCAAAGACAGAAAAAAAAACGGACAAACTGCAAGTGGGATGGCAATTGTATTCTATTACTGTCACATATGCTCAACACAGGTTGAAATTATATGTTGTTGTTTTTATCTCTTTTTTTTAGGGTTTGTAGAGAGACTCTGAATGCAAAGTTTGTCATCAAAGACACTATTTCATATCAATGAACACTAAGATTGCTTTGACACGATCTCTCCATGTCAGTCAAATATTGCCTGAATAAACCATGGGAAATAAAAAGCAATGGAGAATGTGTTCCATTCATTGGGTGACTCACATTACATTGCTCAAGAAGCATGAAATGTGTTTTCTGGTGAGGAAAAATTACATATATTTATTAGACAACTGTATGCTTCAGTAGAGAAAGGATTTTGCGGGTCGGCTACATTACAAAGTACAATTAGCTTCAGATCTGACCTTGAAAACCAGACTGATACAGCTCATTATGCAAACTAAGGAACATATTTCCTGAAAGCCACACCGCGTAGAATTTTACCCATTACATAAAATTGAAACACAAGCATTTATTTTATGACATATTTTCATCATTGAAAAATACCTCATAAATGTACAAACACACATGTGCTTTTGCTGTGAGCGGCTCACCTCTCCTAAGACATGACTGTAACTTTACCGGGAGTGGGTACGTCTCCATGGGGATGTTGACTAAAGTCATCCATTTGTTGATTACCTACTGCAGTAATAGCATTTTCTGTTAGGAGCATGTTTTGTACTGATGGCAACAGTATAGTCCAAAATGTTACGCAGTGTGGCTTTAAGCATTTTTTTTTACTGACACGAAAAAAATATCACAGTTGAAAATTGCTGAAATTAATTGATGACTCCCATACAGATAGTGTGAGGAGCTATAGGTTACCCTGGGGACCTTGGACTCACTGGAGGGCTATGTGTCTCGGTTGTCTTGGGAACAACTTGCTCGAAAGCAGCTGTAGGAAGTGGTGAAGAAAGTTAGAGTCTCTGCTGCACTCTGACAGTTTTTTTTTCTTCTGTCAGTGAATTCTTAAGAGGATGTGTGGCTTTATATTTTTATGTCGATCCTGTTACTTTCCTGTAGCCTACCATCCATCTTAGTCATTGTAGAGAGCACATCTATTTATGGCCCAAAGGTTTGGTTGATCAGACCGAGAGATGGAATTTGTCCATCAGTCATGGACAAACTAGCCAACGTTTATTTTTATTTTATTTTTATTAGATGCTTTCTGACGTGAAACAGATACATATAAAATTAATGAATAAATAGCTCTGTGCCAAATGTTGAAAACATGGTTGAGGGGTTACAAGCTGGCTTTTAAGTGTATAGCTGGAAAACGTTGTCAAAACTATATCATGGTCAAGTGGAATCAACATACCATGAACTTTGTCCTGAAGAATCAACACACCGTGAAGGCAGCTAGCAGGTAAGGTTAAAGTTTTCGTGTTTTTAAGTATGCTAGCCTAGAATCCCTTGAATATCCATTGCAAACATCATGCAGATTAGCGCTCAAGTTAGTTAAGCGTCACAGCGCGGCATTACAGTTGCTAACCAAAGTCAGAGAAATAAAAAAAAGGAAAACATATAATTACGCTGATCTTATAATGTGAGACACTGGTCTAGAGTTCGGGAAAATACACTGTTACCATGGAGATCCGCCATATTTGTGGATGTTAGCATACATTTTCCCACAGACTAATATTAGCTAAAAACAGTATAAAAAGTGGAGAAATAAGCCGTGGAACAACTCCGTCAGCTGCCGAGTCACTACTGGTAAATACACCTAACTCACTGTGGTGTCCAAGTGTTATAATGAAAACAATGACTCCAGTATTTCACCTTTGATATGACACCACCAGACGTTACAGTCCTGAACTCTCGGCTAACTACTACTCCCCATCTCTAAAATCCCAGGTTAGGTTGTTGATCTTGCGAGCAATGATGCTGATGTAATAGTACCAGCGCAACACATTATATTAAACTGTACCAGTGTAATGGTGAAAGTCACAGGGGAGTGGACAACAAAATCCCCAGTGTTTCCTGTGGACTTAATTTCCCCCACAACTTTAGCATTTACATAGGAAAAAGGTAAGTGACGATATTGGATGATTTCCCAGTGTAGGCAAGGAATGATCCAAAAATGTGCATCAAATTTATCGGGGGATTAGAATAAGGCCTCTGAAATGGAAAACCACTTTTACACTTTAAGTACAATATTATAGAGGTAAGTTTGTTGCTTTTCTCAAACCGCTGTAAACGCCCTAATGAAATGGTCACCCTTTAAATAACAAAACCTCTTTGTGACCTCAAAATCATGTCTTATTTTTCAACACTCTTTTCTTCTTTTATATTCCATCCACAATAACCCTAAAAGGCCAGGCTTTCAAGCGATGAATAGCCCTATCCCCTTTCAACTCCTCTCTCTGCTTAGGCCTTTGCTCTTTGCCCTGTGCAACCTTTGTGTCAACTCCTCTGCACTGACATATTTTCCATTATTGTTACTCTGTTTCTGTAGGCCACCTGTAAATGTGCTGTGCCAACTCTGACAGCTGCAGATGAAAAATGAAGGCTCCTTCTTTAAGCTTCAGTTCCAGACTTTGTATTGAAGGTGTTCTGAACGGAGTCCATAAATCCACCTGAGAAACCATGAATCTGGTATTTATATTTAATCGGTAAAGTAACCACAATTGCAGTTTTCCTTTTGACAAAAGTGATTTTTGTTCTTCCTCCTGTAGATATCTTGTTGCCCGTCACTCACTGGGCGGTAATGGCGATGATTCCTGGTTCGGAGCAAGAGCCAAAACCATGAGCGATGGGCTCACATTATGGAACATCTTGCGTGGGAAATCTTCATTTTCTAAAGGTTTGGCTTTGACTTTCTCGAGAACTCTACCTCATTTGTATCTAACATGCCTTCAGCAGTTAGCATCGAGCCAAGGCAAACAGAAACAGAAACGAAGGCCAAAGGGCAAGATGTCACCAAGACACTGAATAAAGAAGATATAAATATACTGAATAAAAATGCTCGTTTTGTGACTGAATAAAAGCACACAAGCACAAGAGGGCAACAAGCATGTTTTACTTACTTTTATTTTTTCTAACACTGTGTTTTAGCTTTTGTTTTTACCCCTACTAGTTCTCTGTCAATAATTTGTAGCAGCAAGAAGCACTGCAGCATTGACGATAATAGTTTAAAATGACAATATCCGTGGTTTTGATGTGGATCTTACAAAGAAATAACAAATGAGAGCTTTTCAGCATTAGATTTGATTTCAGATCATTTGCATGTGCAGCAGGACACAGACTCTGTGATGTCTGAACTGTGGGGGTGTGCGTTAACATTGGGGCATAGTAGCGCATGCTGGGGCTATTAGAGGGTGATCATATCATCACGCGCACTAAAGCTTTCACAAGTCTAGTAACTTCCTTTTCATGATAACTTGAATTCACAGTTGTAGTGCTTTACTTAATCAAGTCTCGCTCGAAATATTAGATTATATTCCAGTTTGAAGACGCTAGTGCAGTTCAGTCATGCACTGCTGGAGGTTCATCCCCTGCTTTTTTATACACTCATGTTCGTTCCTCAGGGGGTTATAAAGACTGACATTAAAATAACAACATATCACAGGGATTACCCCAGCTGTCCCGCAGAGGTCGTAAGTATGATCAACCACATCTGAGTACCCAGTGTTTTGGCACAACATGTGTTAAAATGCTGGTGGGGTTTGGAAAAGAGAACGTCTGGTATTAGCTATAACAAAATGAAGTGGCCAGTTGTAATTCATGTGGACTGACAAATGGTCCTGACAAGTTCACACTGCACGACCGGCCTGCAGATATCAGGCACTGCAGTCCAGCTTTCTGTCATATTTCATTAGACTGCAATGCATATGGGAAATGTTCTCTTGACTCTTATGTTGACAGAATCAGTTTGTTTTTAACAAGCAATTTAAGGCTGTTATGAGTGTCAATTATTTCCTTACTATTAAATGTGGTGATATTTCGATTCAGAATCTTTCCGAACTGTTGTATAGCATTTCATGATTCAGGTTGTGGCTAGAATACTGAATTATACAGAAGGATTATCGGCGTTGTTATAATTCTGAGATTTAGTCTAGGAATGCTCAGTGAATGGCTGTGCGCATTTTGCTGTCCATGTGCTATAAAATGCTGTGCTTATTTGCATTTTATAGAAATACAAAAGCCGTTGTTCAGAAGCCAGATACACCATTTCATGTGTTTTTCTTAATCTATGATATTATTTACATTTTGAAGTACAGACACGCCTGTGCATTTCCTTGCACGTTAGTGGTGTCTCATTGTCATTCACGACACGTCTCATTTTAGATTTTTCCAGACCATTGCCCTCATCCCTGTTTTCCTTTTACTTGTAATAATATCGGGCTCTTAATGGTGCATGAATCCAGGAGCAGCCAAAACAACATTTAATAAGACAACGTTATTAAAGGCCAAATTTAATCTGAATGGCCTCATGTTTTTAACTCCCATATTATGCTTTAACTGCGTCAAAGCATAATATATGTTTGTGAGGCACAAACAAACAGCAATGTTCTTCTTCGAGTTAACTTGTTTGTGATCTGCCTTGACATTTTGTCCAAATCGAGCTCACAAATAAAGTCGCTTTTCTCTGCTTCCTTTTACTTAAATGTGCCGGAGGATAGATCTTTATCTGTTATTGTTGTGTGGTCACATTATCAAACAATTGCCTTTCATTTCCTCCGCTTTGTACATTGTGCCCTTTTAACAAATTGAAATGATTTAAACAAACACTAGATTCAGATATATCTGGTATGTGTCATATGAAGGAAATAATGTCCAGAATTATATTTGCACGAAGACGCAGGTCGGTGCTGCCTATTTTACTGACGTCTTTGAGCGTGTCATTACAAATCCAATATGGTTGCTCTATTAAAGGGCGGAAGAACAGAGTTAAGGGGAGATTGTTTTGTTCACACCATGCCCCCTGTTATCGAAACTGCCCTAAACATGGCGGATGCTGGCCATTATCGAAGTGCTTTGTGTCATTCACCAGCAGGGACTGAACATTTCCAGCTCAAAATGTACCGGGGTCAATAAGTCCATGAACTGCGCACACATAGCTATAACAGCTGACTGCTATTATATTGTCTCGCTGCATCCTGTTTCTATTTGGGCTGCACAATGTTGCCAAATAATGTTTACTTATTACAATATTAGGTGATGCAATATCCATATTGCAAGAGAAGATAATTTGCTAATTGCCCAAAACAAAACCTGAAAAAATAAAGTTTTGACCTTTAATCATGATTTTCCTAAGTTTGTTGCAATATTCAAGACAGTTATTGAATATCACAACGTCTTCTCATTAGGGGTGGGAACCTCTGGGTACCTCACGTTTCGATATGATACGTGATACATGGCTTACGATAACGATTATCTCATGATACGCCGATACTGCGATAATCAATATATTGCACAAAATAATCTACGATACATCGCTATAAAAAAAACATGCTACTTTTAACCTTATTTTAACATACTACATATTATTCATCATTTATGTTTCTTTTCATGTGCTTTGTATCCCTTTTTCTGTGTCTATAAATGATCCCTGACTTACGCACTGAAAATGGGTCTAAAGGTCTGTCAGTGACATTTAAATAAACAAGACACCACAGTCCTATTTAAAAAGGAATAAATCAACCCCAAATGAATCTTATTTATAAATATCAAAACTATCATTAAAAATAATGTATTTGTGTGACAGTGTTTGGTCCAAGTGCTTAAAACTGTAGTGCTGCCCCCTGCTGTCCTGACTGAATTCTTGATCATTGCTGGACTCTATTGACTGTGAAAATAGTGGGGCACTGCTGCCTCATTAATATGCAGGACGTCATCAAAAGTATCGATATCAGATTAAAAAGTATTGGTGTCATATTGTCCCGCAAAATATTGCAATATTTCGGAAGATCGATATATTGTCACACTCCTACTTCTCATGTTGTGCAGCCATTGGTCCTTTTCTTGACTTAAATGCCACTCATGCCTATGTTCTACATCTAAATTTGTAACAATTGTCCTGATTTATTATTGTTTGGGTTAATTGTGCTAACATAACTAATTATGTTTTTTTGTCTTCCCAGATGTGGCCAAAATAGGTGAAGCAATGCAGCCACGATTCCAACACTGTCCCGATGATGACAGTCATTCAGAAACGTGGACCACCGAGGGAACATACAGCCCTCCACTGCAGCACATCACCGGCTCTGGTAATTTAAATTTCACTCTCCTGCCGGCATAATCTATCAGGGAGTAAACCAGGGCCATGAATGATATAGAGGTAGAGGGTTCTTGAAGCGTGGGATGTTCAGAATAGATGCAGGAAAACCAGTCAGTAATGATAGACCCAAGTGTGTTGGTAAACAGAACTGTTGTATTGCAATTCACACCGGAGCAAACAACATCACCAAATCTGCTTTAACGCACTATTTTATATTTTTAGCATATTTATTTTAATGTTAAACAAGTAGCTAAAGAGGCCTCTATGTTTCCTATCAAAAAAGGAGACTAGGTTGGCCCCACATTGTCAAATTAATAACAGATTAAGTTATTGCAGTTAGGATCACTATCAAGTTCACCGCTCAACAGGTTGGTCATATTCGTCCCACACATCACCAAAAATCATACTTGAACTACCGTTAAATATAGATGTAACCGTGGCTCAGTGGTTTGGCCGTTTTTCCACAGAGGTTTAAATTCTGACTGTCCTTCTCCTTGCCCATATAGTAAGTGTTTGGTGGTGGTCAAAGGGGCTGATGACGAGTAGCTTCCATTAGCCAGTCCCTGGGAAGTTGTTGCTCCAGAAGTAGCTTACGCTGATTAATCGAGAGTGAATGAATAATGACTAGTGTGGTGTTGTGAGGAGCTCATAACATGCAGCATGTTTTGTTGGCTATTATCTTTTATGTCGGACCAGGGTGCTATTTTGTCACATTTGAAACATCTTTTTATTTTATTGGCTCTAAAAAAGTCTTTTGATCAAGAGGAAGGATCAAATGAGCACCAAACATTGGACTGAAGGGTCTTTTCGCTAGTTTTATTTGACTATTCCGCTGTGTCTTCTAAAACCAGCAGCCCTTACCTCTGTAATGAATGAATGAAGCCTGCTGAGATTTGCACAGGCAGATTACCTTTGAGAAAACAGTTCAAAGATAAACAATATGCTGTGTCATTATTATAATGCTGTGTGTTATTTTCAACCTGTGATACAAATATGTGTGGAAGAGTGAGTCCTAGTTCAGCAGTGCCTCTCAGCAGG
This sequence comes from Proterorhinus semilunaris, assembly GCA_021464625.1. Taxonomy (NCBI): domain Eukaryota; kingdom Metazoa; phylum Chordata; class Actinopteri; order Gobiiformes; family Gobiidae; genus Proterorhinus; species Proterorhinus semilunaris. Next base: position 18,121,889 of record CM038352.1, on the reverse strand, counting down.
GGAACTGGAATATAGTCTATTCTCTCTATGAGCTGTACGTGATTTTAAAGTTTTAAAATTCATTTTATTATATTTTTTCAAGGTAAAAAATATGCATATATTTAGGCAACAATGTTTGGTCAATGTCAAAGACAGAAAAGTCACCAGGATTGGTACTTTCACACAAATAAAAAAAACCTGGATAACTGCATCTTTCTCTCAAACCTGACAGCTATATTGTCTGAGATGTGGTAGAGTAGTTAAAATATTTACTAGTAGCGACCAAGTAGCAAGCAAAAATAATTACTCAATTAAGTGTAAAAAAGCACCTGGGGAAAATGCTTCTTGAGTACTGGGGCGACGGTGGCATAGTTGGTAGAGCGTTCATGATCAGAAGTTCGCATGTTCTAGTCCCAGCTCCTGCAGGTTCTCACTGTTGCTGTGTCCTCGGGCAAGACACTTCACCCGCCTTGCCTCCATACAAAGTTTTGGATTTGAAAATACGGGAAATATTGCGGTGCCCGATGCCAGCCGTCTCACCAGCCCAATCAAGCTCCAAGACAAGTCAAAATAAGGTAGTTGTCTTGGTAGCTACGCAACCTTGCGACAACTGCCACTCAGGCTTCTGCAGGTGGAAGCTCTCGCGAGGCTAATGCAGAGGCAGAGGATTGTTTTTTATACTTTATTATAATACGGGAAATTTACCAGATAAAACTAATACTGGAAGACGGCGGGATAGAGGGGCAAAATACGGTAGTTTCCCGCCCAAAACGGGACACTTGACAGCTTGCCTCCACTGTCTGTGTACATTGGTGTATGAATGAGTGTGTGAATAGATGACTGCTTCCTTGCACTTCCGGCCTGATGAAGGTAGAAAAGTGCTATATAAGTTGCGACCATTTACTGTGAGTACTAATGTTTTGAGCGTAAACTTAGAATTATTAGAAACAAAAATGTATTAAAATATATACAAAAAGAATTTCTCTGAAGAATAAAGTACACAAACTACATCTATGAAGCTTTTGCCACAGTGGAATGACTATTTTGTTTACTCAAGTAAGGGTAAAGATACTTCATTGTACTGTAATATTACTTGTAAAACTACTCTAAAAGTCAAAAAAGTTACTCAAGTACATGTACTTGTAACTGAGTACTACTCGCCTCTGGTGAGCATCCCTTTTTTTTAATTGTTCTAGTAAATATTGCTACTTAGTTTGGACAGCAGTATATTAGTAATGTGCATACTTTATTGGCTGTCTGCTCTTGAAAAGACAGGAATTTCTTCTTTAACACACAATTGTTCTGCGTCGTAGCATAGCAGTCTTTTAAGATGCAGTTGTGCTTCTCAGCAGTAAGGAGAGAATGATAAATTGATGACAAGTAATGCCAAAACACTGAATTCCAAAGATGCTGTCAACAGGACAGTCCTCTCCTCAAGGGTAAAGCCGGGGTCATAGTGGGCGCTATGCTGGCAACGCTGCAGGTACAGACTATAAACTATTGTAAAAAAAATAGTACTTGTTGTGGATGAAGACGTTACATCCTCATAATCTACAAAGGGCATGCTAAAGCGTGCACAAAGCAAGCCTGACCTTTGCTTTATGTCTGGTCTGGATATTTCTGGGGAAAATAAGAGATAAATAATTAGCTTGGAGGAGAAGAACTATTGAACTGCTGCTCTGACCCTTGCCTGACTCTAGTTTTGTTTAGCAATATTCTATTTAATAAACAAGTGTTAAAAGTCATATTCGAACAGATTTTTAAACTGGTCTTTCATTGCACTTCAGTGCAACACTGGACTGATCCTTTGCCATTTGTGTCAGACTTTTTTAAACATCCAAACCATATTTCCTTGGCAATCATTGCTGCTGTTTTCAGTAATCTTGTCCAGTATTTTGTCAAGTAAGTAATCTGTTTTGTGTCGAGCTTGCGATATTTACCAAACTCTCTGAGGTCTTTTCCGTAGTCTCCCAGTTTCCCTCGTCCAAAGGTGAAGTGGTATTATTATGTTGTCGAGGTAAATGTGAGATTAATGGTTTTCCAGTGTTAGTCGGGCCAAATTTTGGTAGTTGTCCTGGACGTGCGTCACGGCTGAAGTCAACTGGCACAAGCTCCTGTTTGTCTGTGACCCCAAATAAGGATAGAAAATGAATTAATGAATTGTAAGCAAGAGTAATCTGTTGCACACATTAAGCATGCACCTGAAACTCTGCTGGCCTAGACTCTAGAGGGTGGTACGAATGAAAGTGCTGTTTTGCATTCATGTCATTGCTAAAGCCTGTTTGTTTTTGTGTTTTTATTTGCGAAGGCTCATTTCTTCTGATTGTGTGACTTTGTGAACGAGGGTTGTGCTTTAGGCGTCTCTGCCGTCTCACAGTGATGTAACTGCGTCTATATTTGGAGATGTTGTGTGACAAATTGGTCTAATTTAAAGTGACTCAAACAGTGACCATGCAGCTTGACCCTCCAAAAGGACCAGAATATGAAACACATCCTCTTGTGTTTCTGCATGTGTGTGGTATCACCCCAAGTGCACTTCGCCATAGGAGCAGTCAGTCATGTTATCTTGACAGGCAGAGATCTCAATTACTCCTACATACATCTACTGCAAAGTCAATCACATGCCGCCAATCACTTTCATTTTATTAGGTGAATGTCTACGGTCAGGTAGTGAAGGCTCGGAGAGAAGTATCTTACCGTATTCTCAATGCACATTTAAATGCTAGTCATACTCTCTATAAGTGACTGTCATGGGGGTCTGTCTTTTCAAGGAACATAGCAGTACTTGAACTGAATTACAACTTTAAAAGACCACAAGGCATTGTTCTCTTTACGTCCAGATAAATGAAGTAGAAGCAGGAAAACAGTCAGAATCTTACATTATAGGAAAATAAGCTATGTGTTAGACAGCTAGAGCAATTTAGACTTGCTTGAAATCACTAAAGCTCAAAGCTTTGCATACTGAGATATGTTCTTACCTGAACTTAGACGAGTTGATGCGTAACTGTCTCTCCGCGCAGTAAAATGAAGATACTACTGCGCGGACGTCAAAGTGCTCCTAAGGTGTTCTTACGCCTTACAATATAGTACCCCTTTTTATCCACTTAGAAAATCGTCATGTTTAATTTTGTGTAACTATACTTGGATCGTGTAATTACTCACGTAACCGTATTTAAATAAGGGAAACGTAGAAGAACTTGGTCGCTTCTAACTTCACCCCGTTTAGCCCCATTGAGGACAGGAGGAGAGGAGGAGAGGCTAAATGCTAACGACATCGTGGGGTCTTTGTGCGTGACTGAGATCACGCACAAAGACCAGACAGGTACACTTCAACTCAACCCGTCTAAGCTTAGGTAAGAACATATCTCAGTATGGAAAAATGGTTTAAGTGCTATATTTTAAACACATGTTCAATGAAGATCTAACAAAATCAATAATATGGTTGTAGGATGTACATTCTGCTCCCCATTGACTGCCAGCCGTTGAAGCCTTACATTGGCACCTAACCAGCACATGTTTGATCAGCTGCAGGACATTATCCCTGCACCTCTTTTCACACTGGCTGAGCCTCGCGATTGATGCGGCTCAATCTGCAGCGAGTAAAGCGTTAACTACTCAGCGGCCTGCCGTCCAAAGATAACTACTCCGCCGCTCTCTTCCATCACCAGAAAACCCGAACAGGTGTCGAGAGTGGTGCAGACGTTCGCCTCATGTTCAGACGGCTTTGCGCTGATTCAGAAACCACATCGTCGGAGGAAGTGGCTGTTTAAACTTGCACTTTTGATTGAACAGTTACTTCTTTGTCTTGCACTTTCATAGACTTTATATAAAGTGCTGTCTATAACTGAAAAAACAACACCCCCTTTGCTTTATACAATGATTCTCATATACTAATAAGACCTTGAATTTGAGAAAGGCTGTGTGAATTGAAGAGAGAAGCCTATTTTAGCAGATCAAGAAAGACCATACAATAATAGTTAATAGGCCACAAAGAAAGTGTAGCAATAATAACTGTTTGTTGTTGTTTTTATTCTTCCCCAGTCCACTTTAGCACTTCGATGTGCAATGTGAAGTGCATTGAAATGTATTGTTATTATTAACTACAAATCACACATGCATCATTCCCTGTTTTGCCAAGTATTGCTCAAACATGCTTTGGATCAAACACTTACAGTATGTTCCTCTGCCACAGTTTCTTTAACATAATGCACGCACTCGTAATGACACTGGAGTGCACTAATGGTGCATTCTGGCTCATTGAGGTATTTAACAGCATGAGCCTCTGAGGACTTTCTGAGGAGTACTTAGTGTCACACTCTGTCAAACTTTAATGAAGCTAATCCCACAGACACACCGCATTGACTACTGTTTAATTGGCCTCATTTCTTGTGTTAACAGAGATGACACCGCATCCGCTCCGCTTGACTTTGGCAGATTTTTCTAAGAAAGCGATAGGGGCCTGTGGGGGTGTCAGTGCTATAACAGCCCATATCATTGCTGTCGTGCAGGGGCAGCTCACGTTTTCTACTTCCTGTGGATGTGTTTAGTTCCTGCTCGTGTGCGCAATATCAGCTTGAGGCCGATTGCACATAAGCCTATTCACATTTTTAAAAAGCGACATTGCTACACATGAATGTAATCTGCAACGCATAATAGACCTCTTGGGGGCATTGCCACTATATTAAGCATGTGCAATGTTCATGCATGGAGAACAGCCTGTAAAAGGTGTCGAGCACACTCTGTTGACTCTCCATCACCTCGATACTACAGTGCAGATTGGAAACACTTAACCTCCAGGCATAACATTCATAATAGATGCTACCATACAGGAATGGAGTTCAAAGATAACCCAAAGCATATGGAAGCAGAAATAGCCGCTGCATGCTTGGGTCTGAAAGTGGCCCGCGCTGCCTCGTATCTCAGTGTTTTCCATTACAGTGGTCCTTGTTCCCATGGCCCCCTCACTGTAATGGGGGTCTTTGTCACAACCGGGACTTGTCCTTCCCTCACAGGAACTGAGCTTATTGAGAAAGCTTAATTGGATTTTTTAACCAGCTGTAAAATAGCAAATTTCCCCAAAGTGTGTTTTGATTAGGTTGAAAATTTACAGGAGAAATATCTCGGAAGGTTTTTGCGTTAATAAAGCTCCAATTTTGGTAAGGTGTGTAAAGGCATTAATACAAAATAAAGACAAGGGAACAAGAGAGAAGCTTAGTAGAACAGACGACTTGTAAATGAGACGTGCAGGAGTGAGACCTATTTTAACATTTTCTGCCAATATTTTAGTTTTAACAATTAATATGAAATAATAAAAACAAAGTTATTATTATGTTTTTTCTTTTGATAATGTTTGTATCTAGTCTTTCTTGAGTCCATATCTTGGTAATATTTTCCTTGACAATGTTCCTACTGTTCTCATATTTCCCGTTTCTCTAAACCTAAATATAAACAGAGATAAGTAAGAAGTGACCCAAAATGACTTTCACTGGGAAACTGTAAACAAACTGCTGAATGTTAACTTTCAGTTTTGTGCCTAATTTGTCTATGGAGCTCAAAGGAACAGGCCACCGTTTTTCCATAGTGAGATATGTTCTTACCTGAGCTTAGACGAGTAGATGTGAACCTGTCTAGTCTTTGTGTGTGCGCTCAGTCACGCAAAAAGACCGAAGATGTTTTTAGCATTTAGCCTCTCCTCCTCTCCCCTATGGGGCCAAACGGGGTGAAGTTAGAAGTGACCAAGCTCTTCCTTGTTATCCCTATTTAAATATAGTTACATGAGTAGTTACACGATCCAAGTGACACAAAATTAAACATGTCGATTTTCTAAGTGGATAAAAAGGGGAACTATATTGTAAGGCGTAATAACCGGAGCACTTCGTCGTCTGCGCTGTAGTATCTTCACTTATATCTGTAGCCTATAAGTTTAAGCCATTTTGTTTATATTCCTGTAATAGAGACAATTTAATGTTACTAATAAATGAATCCTTCAAAATGGTACATAATCATTCAAATTGAGTAGCAGTCTTTTGGAATAGCTTTCTTACACTGACTGATTTTTGATTAGTAATCACACAACTTACTTTGGACAAATTGCTGTAGTCAGTCTATAAACTGTGAACATGTGCTTGACAGCAAAAACAACTGTCGGTTCATGAAGAGCAAATAAGTCGTGTCCAATCAGAAAACCTGTGAACCATTCCCTGAGTTTGTCACCGCTCTACGTCCCGGGACGTGCTGCTGGTGTGATGCGCGTGTCAAGTACAGTGTGGTACAGCGTGAGGAGACAAACAAGGAGCTGTCAGGGAGATGTATTACCCGCTCTGTGCCCGACTTAGCCAAGCATTACCGACTGAAGATTGATGAACCCTTAAAGTCGTACAACGACAACAACTTGCTGGAAGTCCACTGGAGTTACATAGAGTCAGTGGCAGTAAATAATGTGTAGTTAGAATTGATGAGTTTAAGGCTAAAGGCTACTTAAACAGAAAATAATATAGTAAAAGACCACACATTTTATGAAGCATTGTTTTGTTGACAAGATTACAACAAAGAGAAGCTACTTGAGGAAATTGGTGCAGAAATAATTGTCTTGGAAGAAGCTATATCCAGACGCTATATAACGTAATGCTTCAGTAGTGTTTGAAATGGAAATTTAATTATAGAGATGCTCCCAGATGCTCTGTTGTCCCAACTACTAATCATCCTGTCATCTCAGAATCATGTGGTTATGTGCACCAATACATATACAGCTCACAATATGTTTTTTTTTTGCTTTTGTTTGTAGCTGTGCGGCACATTTCTAGAAATCGCAAGGGTCATTTGACTCAACGAGGTTATCCACCTCATTGCCCAAATCCCCAATATAAAACCACATAGAGAGGAATCTGTGGTTTCAAACCAAAGCAGAACAAACCCTTTTGGAGACACCAAGTGAAATTAAAGGTTTATTCATGATTTATTTTCTATTTTCCATTTGTAGACATTTGGACTCCACTTACTCTGTCTTAAACACTTTTGTGGCATCAATATCCTCAGTTTACTCATTGAGGTTTCTGTGTTGTGTTCTTCAGAGCTGTAAGTTAGCTTTAATACACATTTGGCCCGGGACATTCCTCTCAGTTGAAAAGCTTAAATCCTTTTATTCACAGTTGACCACCCTCTGGAGCGTGCGAGGGATTTGCACTGCCGTGAATGAGCTGATTCTTATTCAGAGCAGACAGATGGCCTTTTTCACCTGAAACCACCTTCTTTAAATTCATGCATCCAAGAGGTAACGGTCAACAAGCGCCTTGGTTTAGGGCTAATGCAATCTGTGTTAGTATTTGATCATCACAAAAATGAATGGGAAAACTCATGGGTCCCACTGGAATTGATAAGCCTGCATTCAACGCTTTAGAGTTCACGTTATTCATTTATTTGACCTATATTGAACCAGGAAGATCCCACTGAAAATCAGTATCGCCTAAATGTTTTTAGCTGCAGTTTTTAGTGTTAGGGAAATGGAAGCAAACACGGGGAGAATATACAAGGGCGATTCTGTATCAGAAAAGTCCAGCAACATGAGGAAGAAACTAAGCTATGATCTTTTATTCACAACGCTCTCTTCATTCTACAAACTACTTGATGAAATTTGTGCCAGCATATGATATTTTGATTTCTCGATTATGCGTCTCAAGCAACAGTGCTCTTTCAAACAGGAAGCTCCAGAGTTAGAGCTGCTCCTCGAGGCAGCGCTAGTGACTATGAGCATCATAAACCAATGAATAGGTCGTACAGTTTCATTAGGAAGGTCACTCAGATGTCACGCTTCGATTTTGCGTGTTCAGTTGCAGGCAAGGGCAATTGTTGAAAATTGTTCACTTAACGGTTGCAAACATTTTTAGGTACATTTAATTTAAAAGAAAGAGCATTAAAAATATAGGCATACTATGTGTTGTTATTACAGCTTTCTCTTGGATGCCAATTTAAAACTGAATGACCACTGAGCTATCAGGCATTCACATGACTATCATTTGACCAAAATGTATCACTGTAGTGTTTGCATATAATATTAATCTTTTTACAATGTTTTACTCATGTTGTTTATACAATAAGCTGCTCATTTTGATGAAGACAAATGAAGGTTCTGTGGAAACTTACGCAGGCAGTAAGGATCTAATTTCTCCAAGAAATGAATTTTCCTGGTGCTCTTGGCCTCTGACACAGAGCAGAAAAACCACACACAACATGGAGTTTGGCTTCTTCACCCTTTGGGACCATTGCCATCGACCATAATCACTCATTCTCTCTTCAGAGATATTGTAATCCAGACTTCGTACCAAGAAGCTGTTTGAAGTGCAATGAGAAGCTTGGTCAGGTATTTGGAAAGGGAGTTTAAAACCAGCCCACAAAAGCAACAATTAAAACGTTTTCATCTTTAAATGTGAACTGAAGTTCATCGCTTACCTCAACTTGCCGCAACCACAGAGACTTTCGATTTACAAATGTGTTGAGCTCACTACTGACTGTTTTTTTTTTATGTAATCCAGAGGCCTCATCTCAGCAGTGACCAACCCAAGATTGATGCTTCAATTCCTGCATCTGTACTGGCCTTATATACTGTTGCATTGCCAGCATATGTGGATATGTGATAATCAGAGACAACCACACTTTTTTCAGTTTGCCCCAACGCAGTTGTTGCTATATTAGTCCTTGCCACTGAATTTGACTGATATTGTGATATATTGATAATGGGTCCTGAAGCTACACACCGCTGATACAGGGTAAAACTAATTTATCAATACTTATCACAATACCTTCCCCCGGGCCTACCAACCATTTAGTTCTTAACACATATTAATCTGAATAAAACTTTCATAATTGGGTGAGCATTAAAAAGCCTTTCCATTTTCCACAGTACTCAATCAACTCAAACATATCTGAGTGATATGCTTTTTCCCCTGACTCTCTTCACTTGTTATCGCATTCTCCCACGTCAACCTTAATAAATGCAGTGACTGAAATGACAAGTCGTAAAGTGGAAGAATTAGTCTCCTAAATAATGGAAGGTAATCGACCCATTCAACCATTTTGTCTGTGCGCACAACTCAGGACGTTGCCACGCTGCTGATCTGAGTCAACGATTGTCTTTTGTGTTTTAATGTTCTCCAGAAATGTGGATTATGAAAAAAAAAAAATTCTAAAGCTAATACGTGACACAAAGGTTTAATGATCACAAAAGATTGCGTCTTACATTACAGTGTGCCCCTTAGTGACCACATTTGAGTTGTCAGTCATTTAGAGCTGTTGCTTCCGCTCTGAGCGCAGTTACCACTACACACTCTTCCAGATTAGATTTATTCAGCCTATTCAGCGTTTGATGGCTTTAATCAGATCCCACATTAAGTTGATTTAATTTGTTTGTGAGGCGAGCGTGAGTGAGAGATGCGGAGGAGGGGGTCGTGTTGAGTATACAGCAGGCTTGGACGGTATTTCTGTATCTAAGTTACGTACATGCTGAACTTGGTCTCGCTGACCTGCTGCGTGTGGACACCCATGGGACCAAGCGCAGCCGGAGGGAGTTGATAAGGCCAGGCTCAGACATAACTAATGAGCCCCATAAACCAGACGGATGTGCATAATGCAGCACCATCACCCAGCTCCTTTCTGCCTCGCTTTATGCACTGTACGACTACTTTAAAAGAATCAATTCATCAAAAGGAATGGGAAAAAAAGGTTGACAACTACCAGCTAGTGGGTTGCAACTGAAATCACATCCGAGGTAAAAAAAAATAAAAAAGTAAAAATGTATATCTCTCTCTCTCTCTGAAATTTGTCCATGGGCTTTATGGTAGGGATGGGCGATACCACATTTTTCGGAATTGATACGATACCGATACTTTTAAGGGCGTTTTTTATGGGTGAATGTATTTCAATCAATATACATTTCTAAAACTGGTTATTTTATATAATTATTAGTAGGTATATTAAAATGATATTACTGTAACTGGTTAATTAAACAATGTTCAAATTAATACTTTAATGACAAACAGAATCTAAACCAGAATTATATGGCTGGCTCAGTTCAATCCTCCGTTTGTGTTACTTTTGTGTTTAAATTGCTGCCACGCCTTCTTTACATAATGCATATTAGTATCGATACTTTTTGCCCAATATCGATACTTAAAAAGTAGCCATTTGGTATCAATATATCGATACTGTGGTATCGACCCGCCCATCCCTACTTTATGTACAGTGTCCCACGACCACTGGCGTTTCCTTTGGGGCAGGATTCACAGCGAACCTGATGTTTGTAACACATAGCAGTGACTGTCCATCAGTAACTCGTTGTCCTTTACAAATTCTTGAGCTATCTCATCATTTGTTTGGGACCCTGCTAATTGTGAATGTAAACGATAGGGGACAGGAAGTACAGCGCCGATTTTATTGCCCAGGAAGAAATCACGTGGGGACTCTGCATATGCCCATTGTAGACCATGGACTTGGTTTATCTCACTGACTCAGAAAAGAGATTGTAATCTCATTAACCCCGTGTGCCTTTTTCTGTGGGAAATCCAAAATACTCCAAACCAAAGGATTATGCAGTGACTCATGATATAATATTGATTCCGGAAAACAGTAAACTTTTGATATCAAAGTAATTCTTGCTGAGGCCTTCCCTAAATGTTAAATACGATCAGTAATCACATGCTCACACAAGACTCGACATATGCCACAACAAGCAAGATTTAAAAACAGTTTTTTTAATCCTACAGCATAACCTCTAAAGTATTTTGCCTTAAACTGCAATAGTTGAACTCTGATCTTGAAGAAAGATTCTGTTGAACCAAGCTGCCAAGCTTTTGTTCTTGCGCATCTTGAAAACATATTCAGAAATTCAGAAGACGTTGCATTCTTTCACATACACCAACATCATTTATTTTTCTTTCAGCATTTGAACATTGTTAAGCAACGCAATATTCCAATGAACTGCAACACATTTGTTAGGAATTAATTTTTGACAACAAATATTTACTGCACACTTTATAACAAGAAAATAAATGCACCATCTGGGCCTCTTTGCAAATACATTCAGACAGAACCACTTTGGTCCACAGGGGGGTGTGACCCGAGCTGCTGGCTTTGATATACACACGGTCACAGCTTGAAAGACATGTTTTATTTTCAAACAGAATTACAAATATACTTATACTATACCCATATAAAGTAGCATCTCACTTCTGACAAACACAGCATTTACCTTTGAGCAGCAGCCTCAGTGCGTCTTCAAATCAACATATTATATTACTAAGTCATATTTTTGCATTACCGGCACCTTGTTGATGTGCAAAGCTATTCTCTGCATGACATTGTTTGTTGTAAATTTAGCTCTAAGCGTCTAGCCTCAACACACAAAGCAATCACATTAAATCTGAGATATGCCATGCCTTCTGGGAATGTCCTGTTTATGTGACAATCTTATATTGAAACAGCCTTAGCTATAATAATGTAACCTCAATATCTAGCTTTTACTCTTGTGGCAAAGCTGCATTCTTCTCACCTCTGCAATGCGTCTATCCTGGAGATACTGAAAGACCAGTCATACTAAAAAAAAGAGCCACTCACAAAACACATTGCAAAAGCACTTATAAATTAACTTTGTGCAAGCCTATACAAAGTTGACTTAAGTTAGTTTGGCGAAAGTACCACTGTCTTAAAAAAAAAAAAGCTAATTTGCTTGATTTTGTTCTTCCTTTGTTCAGCTCGGAGGGTGCTTTTGTTATTAATCGGTCAGTAATTTCAAAGTATTGCCTTCCTCCAATCTGAGCTGAGCGAGTCACAAAATGAATGCACTGAATCCTATATTTAACTTGTGCGCCCCGGTGTCGTAGGTGGCATGTTACATCCCAGTCACTATATTGCCCTCATACTTTATGTATATGTGCTTCTAGGTGCCAACTTGAATCAACTGCATCATTTCTCCTATCTGCATGCTTAAACATTTATACAGGCTTGGCAATTCCTATGTTAACCCAGGCTTGTTGTACGCCACATTGGCGCAGAGACAAACAGAACAAATTGCGGCCAAAACATGCTGCTCTTGTTTGTGTTTAAAGGAGGCACCTGCATTTAAAAATACTAAACATTAATAAGTCAAGCCACGATGATCATTGTAGCTTATGTATAATTGATCCCATAACGTCCCATGACCTCTTTTCCTGTCAGCCAGAAATGTCCTAGGGAGAGCAGCTGCCAATTTCCCATTGGACTGCTATGGCGACATGGTTCCAACTTTGTGCATGAGGTACACTTAACATACAGTATAACTTAGATTGTTTTTATACAATTCCTATAAACACATAAACCAATGTACAGAGCTAACCTGAAAAATACCATTCTCCACTGTATTCGGTCCTTGCCGTTTCTTAATTGGTCGTACGCGCTCCTCTCTAGTACCGCGATCTTGCACATTGTTCGTCTTCTGTTGTGTTCTGAGGTTTCACGTTCATGAAGCGTCTCCTTTTGAAATGTAATAGGTCATCTGTTTTGATGATTGGCATTGTTCAGCATGAACCAGTCTCATTGACGTTAACGCATACAACCCATTCCCAGTGTACCACTCTCGTCCAGAATCTAGTCTTAGAGTCGGTACAGGGGCTTGGTGTATTTTGATGCCCAGTGTTCACCCCTTCACACGGACCACCACGCGGGGCAGTTTGCCAAATCCTCTCAGTCCTCGCAGCTGCCTCCATCACTGTTCCGTTCTTGTAAGGGGTAGACGCATGGGAGCTTGGTGTTGGCCAGGCCGTTGTGGCAGTCTGACACAAGCATGCGCCTCTCCTCGGGGCTGCACAGGGTGGCCGTGGTCTCGGGCAGAGGGCCGATGTGGTGCAACAGGCTGCCCGTCTTTGTGTTGGGCGTGTTGCTGTAGGTGTGACGGTATTCCTCCTCGATGTTCCTGCCCAGTTTCCAGCGCTTCCACTTCTTCAGGATCTCAGACTGAACCTAAGTGGGAGTAAAAGAAGCAAAACTTATGTATAAGCAAACTTTGTCTAATTGGCTAGTATAAGGTGGGTCGCCAGAGAAAATGTCAGCTTAGATTTTTGTGATTTTGTGCATGCTTAAACAAAATGCTGACACATTTTAAAGAAAATATCTAATGTCTGGATGGGAGTGGCGCAGTATTTACACACAGTAAAGTAAGCCAAACTGGCCGCTCACTCTAACACGGGTGTGCAAACTATCCCCCTGGTTGGGCAAATGCGGTCCTCATACTTATTTTCATTGGCTCTCAGTCTCAGTGAGCGGAACTGGCCAAAAATGTAAATGGTAGGTTTTACTTTTGACTAGTGATGGGCAGATGATACCTCTAGGAGTGTTCGATACTTTTCCCTGATTGTGTCAGTACAGCTCGGCACAGTGTTTTGATACAGTGTATGGTGCTAAACAGCGACATCTGGTGTTGGAAAAATGCACAACAGCAGATAGCATAAAATTATGTGAACGCTACAGTGGCTGAACTTGTTTATTCTCGTTCAGAAATGAACAAACTTGGCATTTATTTTCATTTGTTTGTTGTTTATTTGTAAAGGGTAAGCAGACACGCACATCACAAAAAAACTGAAAAGCATGCAGGATCCAAAGAACTGTAAATTGAGAAAGCAAAAAGAGCCGAACAGCTTGTATGCTTGTAAGTGACGTTTCGGGCCTCAAGTCACGTCACTTTTGCGGTGCGCGAAATAAAAAATTGATTGGGAGCATACAAGCTGTGCGGATCTTTTTGCTTTCTCAATTTGTTGTTTATTTGGTTAGGATGGTGTGTGTAAATGAACACACACGATACTCATGCATGTAAACATGCCATGCCAGGTTATAGCCATGACGCTAATTTCCATCCGTTGTCCTTTACTCGCACTCTCGGACACGCTCTCACTCCACCTGGCCTCTTGTATATGTTTTTACAGGTGTTGGGAAACTGGACCTGGAGGAAACCTATGCACGGGGAGAACATGCAACTCCACACAGAAAGGCCCCGTCCAGCCAGGAAATGAACCCGGGACTTTCTAGCTGTGAATCATGAGCAGTAACCGCTGCGCTACTATACCAGCTTAGTGAAGCACACTTTCTAGTGGCTGAACGAGTGAGTATTTATAACTGCTCCAAATTGCAAAAAGAGTCTAATGTCTGGTGTTACTCTATTGAAACGAAAATTGTTAATAATAATAATAATGCATTAGTCTTATATAGCGCTTTTCCAGACGCTCAAAGTTGCTTTTACAATTTGGTGCATTATTCATTCTCTCCTTACTCGGTGATGATAAGCGAGGCAACCAGTCTGCGCACATCAGCCACCACCACCAATCACTCAGACACACACACACTACATTTGCCAGGCTTCCTGATATTCCCAAACGGTCTCCCATCCAAGTCCTGCCAGGCCCTTCCCTGCTTAGCTTCCGAGGTCTAACGGGATCGGGCATAGCAAAGGCGGTGTGTGGCTACGGTAAAGCCACACATAAAGCAGAAGTGGCATTAAGTCCAAAATCAAATCTCATAATGCACCTGTCTCAGCGCATTTACCATCACCCTTTACATTTCAATATTTAGCCCTTCCAAGAAAAATTTAATTAGACACTCAAACCAATGCCAAACTCAAACAATGTCAAGTCATGTTATTGTCAGTTGTGAGCTGGTGCCAGATTTTATTGCGAACCATTCTACCTTTGTCAGAAACATTTTTCAGATGACAATGTAGCAAGTCCAACAAAACAGTCAGTCAAAACACATAAAGTTAAGCGCAAAAACGTTGCCTAGTTTCATGCATATCTCTTCCATGACACTGTTCTCGTCTTCCACCTATTTTGACCACCTCTAGCGCTCAGTGTTATTCTTTCCAGATATTAAAAGTCACCACCTCATAGCCCCGGTTATGTGTCTTTGAAAATTTGACGGGAACAAATGCCAGACCCTGAGTAGCATGCAAACTCCTCACACAGACACCCACCGTGTTATTAGAGAAGTCTGACAAATTTGCATAATGCTCACTCGCTAATGGCAAAGCTGTCTCAATGTTAGAACTGGCAGGCGTGTGGGTTAAACAAAATGACAAACATATTCTGACACGTAGCGAGGTAGTGGAAAATTGCTGTAGAGAGTGAAGAATAAAAACAAAAAAAACATCAAAGTTATAAAAACAATGTTGAAAGGTAGAATTATTATATGGCTCAACCTTTTCCACATGGAGCTTTCTATTGAGTGGAAAGTCTTACATTGGCTACTTCAGATCATTTTCTATGTATCTGCCCTACACCAAGTTTTTGTGGCCCATTTCTTTTTGTGATCAAATTTGATTGATTTGTGCATCTTTTCAGTTTACAGATCATTTCCATATGCAGCACAATTTTCTTTTATTTTTATTTTTTTTCACCCTTCGTGATAAGGGGTCAGTTCTGCACAGTACTTTTGCATGTACAGTTTAAAAATGAAAAGAGTAATGGAATCAGCAACAGAATATAAAAAAAAATACATTAAAAAAAATAAATAAAAAAAGTAATAATAATAATAATAATACAAAATATGCAAGAAAAAAGAAAAAAACATCAGCAACAACACGCACACACACACACACACACCCCAACCCCGACCCACCCCTGCTGCCCAGGCATGATTAAAAGAGGGACAAAAAAAAATATATATATATATACACATAATACATACACATAGTATACACACACATATACACACATACATATAATAATACATAATAATAATAATAAACAACCCTGGTAGACAAGACACAAAACATTTCATATTATTTGATATAAATATGTTTCTTACTTTTGTATAAAAATTCACCCTTGGCTCTTAATCTAAATTGAATTAAACTTTTGGATCATGTGGTGCCGCTGATATGCCCTGAAGATATGCTCGATAAGTTGGTGCTCATAGTCAATGACCAAGAAAATGAATTAATACTGTACCTCTTTATTAACGAAGCAGTACAAAATAGCCACCAAGAGACCCTGTGGAGACAACAAAAAGTTAATAAATAATTATTTCCTAACACTCTGAATACATTCTTGCTCATAACATGGCTATCAATGCCTAAAAGAGCCCTGCAGCAGACGGCACGTAATGAATTTGACTTTGCGCCCGGCCCCTCATCACGACAAGCCTCTGTTGTTGTTTTCCTGAGGCCAAAGGTCGCCGTCATTAGGTCATTGCGTGTCACAGCCAGCTAGCCTCACAAATCGCAGGTTATGTTCATGTTATGCATCAGGACGCCAACCCGAAGGCAGCGATTTTTCCTTTGCTACAAATGAAAGTCAGTGCCATGAGCTAAGAGTTAGCACATGTGCTGCAGAGACCAGGAGGGGAAGTTCACTTGCTGACCATGGCTATCTAACCTTTGAGCAACACAAGTCATGAAGAAATTACATTTGAATGTAAGCTGTTTAGCTCTTCAGATGGATATTTAATGAAAAATTGGTATTTTGTGAGCTAGGATCAAAAGGGGGTGAGAAAACAATTACTATCCTGTATACTTCACACTTTACCAGGGTGAATAGACAGCGTTTGTATGGTATGAATGCCAGTTGATTATATGGTTTTACTTGATTTAAAAAAATGTTTTGGAAAGGACTGTAAGCTGCATGATGTGGGGAGAGGCATTTAGCTAATTGCCAAAGAAGCGCTAAACATATGTGCTGCTGCTAAGCCCCCTTTACCATTTGCAGCACAAGATATTTCTGTTCAATGGTTACCACTAAAAAAAGCTGGTCAGCCAGATTTTATGCTTCAAACTTCAAAGACATAAACTGGACCCAGTGTTATCTCTGCAAGACGGCTGTTATTGACAGGCCTGAACACAAACAAAATGACCAATCAAAACAAACATTTTGGGCCCGATCTTGTGTTTCAAAACGCAGACTATAGCGTAACATTTTGCAGCAGGCACAAGATCGGAAAGTGCGCTGAGCGTAAACTCTAACTCGATGGCTATTTTCCGAGTGGCACTGATGTTGCGCTGTGTGCCTGCTTTGTGAGAGTGCGTCAAAGAGTTCGACTGAGGCGTGGTTTATTACAAGCACCTGAGAGCGGTGCCCGGATGTCAGCCTCACATTAATTTCCTGGTTTACGTTACGCTGCTTTGTGTTCTTCCTTAAAGGGACTAGGTGCAAGTTGGTCATTTTTATACTCACTAGTGCCACTTCAGGTCTAACGTGTAACTGCAGCTTCTATATTAAGCTCAGGCATGACGGCAATTCGGACCTGAATTAACAACATTTTGAGTGATTTTAGAGGCAGGTGTGGTGAATAGGTCTGGGTCTGAGCTCATTCCACACTTGGACATGGCTGGAACATGTAGGGGGAGGAAAATACTTAATTTTAACATTTTTAAACTCTGTATAGTCCCTTTACGCAGTATGGGCTCTCGCAGGTCAAAGTAAAAACTTCATTAACCCCATTGTGAGCTAAACAATGCCCGTGTCCCAAGAGAAAGAGATGTAGCCTACAGCCGCGCCCGCTGTGGTGCGGATCGGTGCTTGCTTTGCAGCGACCAAACAAATACACATGTTCACCCCCCACTCCCCCACAACCCCTCTCCCTCACCCCTTCCGGCTGCATAGTCGGGTAGGAGGAAAAATTCTGCTGTACATAACACTGCCATTGGCCATGCTTTCTCCACCCCACGTACTTTCCACTTTCCACTCTGGAGTGGCAAGATCTGGCCCTTTATGTCACTACGTCTGAGATGGTCCT
Source organism: Proterorhinus semilunaris (assembly GCA_021464625.1). Classification (NCBI taxonomy): domain Eukaryota; kingdom Metazoa; phylum Chordata; class Actinopteri; order Gobiiformes; family Gobiidae; genus Proterorhinus; species Proterorhinus semilunaris. Next base: position 18,104,168 of record CM038352.1, on the reverse strand, counting down.
GTTTCTGAACATAAAATAGGAGCGGATGCCTTGCCAAGTTAAGAAAAAGTATCATAACATTAAACAAAATCCTAACCTGAAAAGAGGAGAAGAATAGGTCCACAAACAGCTTGGTGAGCCGCAGAGTGATGGTGCTGGACGTGGTCTCGTCTGTGACAAATATGAAGAACATCTGATGGATTCCCAACAGGGGGATCAGGGTGAGTGTGGACTTTGCCAACCTGAAACACAGAAGCGCTGTCACAAAATGAACAAAGCAAAATGTCAATTAAGCTTCATTTTGAGGCTTACCGGAATTTGTAATCAGAATACCTCATCTGATGCGCTCGCAGTTTTGAAACAAGGATTTTGATTATATGAATAAATATCAGAAAATTGATCTGTAAAAGTAAAAGCAATCATTAGATTATGAATTTTAGACATGTCAGTCAAACCTTTGATAACTCTGTTAAACTTGATTGCTATTACGTGTATTGTGTTTGATTTCGGCAGTGTTAAGCATTATTGCACACAGCGTTTGGCATTTCCACAAACGGTAGGTGTCCCACTGATGAAGATTACCTGTGATTCATGACCTTTTTCCTTCAATAAGCCATGGGCAATTTGCAGCTTGAAATGTGGGGACTACTGCCGAGCCTTATTTGTACAGACTGGACTTCATGTTGTTTTGTTGAGGCCCAACTACAGGGGCCTGCAAGTGTTTTGTGTCTAAATGGCTCGTTTAAAGAACAAATTAGCAACACATTTTGTTTTTAGAAGAATGTGGGTAACAATGCAGGGCGGGGAGCACAAATGCTTTTATTGCCTCAAGTATGGCACAGTACAACGCACCTAATAACTCACTTCTACAAGAATTGTCCGCACTTAAGCTACCCCAGAGTCTGCTGTGACACAATGCAAGAACAAGCATCTATTTTGGGCATTTATTCATTCATTAAAATGCCATATCTCCTGCCAATTGTATCCCCATAGGAACTGGCCGTATTGTTAGTATGTAATGGTTTATTGCAAACAGTCATGTGTACGTGAAACCGCTGGGACCATTGCAAAGAGGAACCAGCCCTTCTCACAGCGGTTGAAAGACAGGAATTCCTGCAAGATACAGACCACTTAACGGGAAGATTAATGTGTGGAAAAAGCAGCGACGTTCTTGGACATAAGAGTGTGATGAATAAGACATGAACGCCGGCTTCAAGAGACCTTTAGAGAGTATACAATCGAATGATATTGACCATATTAGTGGCAAGTAATCTAACTAATTTAGCATTTTGATTTTCCGGGAATCTAATAAGGAATTAAAATAAAATCGTTCTTTGATAAATGGTTTTTCACATACAGCAGCTATCTGCGTACCACCAAAATCTTCCTAAAATCAGGAGTTACTCTGGCCTATACTTGAAAAAGAACAAAGTATTACTAAGATACTGTGTTTAGGGCAACGCCAAGACAAATGTTAAAACTATTGAGTAATATCATAGAGACAGTTGTGTTGTTGTTGTTGTTGTTGTACTGCTCCTATTGCTATTAGTACTACAACTGATATTTATAAAGCATCTTTCATACAAGTCAGCAATTCAGAGTTTAATGAACTTGCCAATCATGTGAGTTGTGTTAAAATTTTAAAAGTTTAATCTGAATTGTGTATTATTGCATTAGTATTTGTAAGTTGTGTAGAAATATCCAACCACAGACTGGAGATGAAACTTAACACTAGCCGAACGCTTTTTGTGCATCGCTGTAAATATGTTGACTATATCGTCACAGACAGATAGAAGGGCGGATGAATATATAATAATGAATACAAGACTAAATTATGTTTAATTATAGTCTCAGTCGCCGCATTAGTCCTAACACTATCCACAAGCTGATCCCATAATTGTTGCGTTAGGCTGTTATCCTGAATTCCAGAATATTCATACGGTACATATACACACACTTTTGCTCTCTTTAACCATTTAAAATTGTATGTATTTTTTCGTAAAGTACAGCTGCTGTACCTTTCCTCGTTATGAATAAATAAATCACCCTTAATATTGTATGATGTTTGGATGCGAAAAAAATGGCCAAGACGAAAATATACCTCTGACATTTTTGTGTCATGATAGAGAAATTTACTTCCATTCTGCTCCAATTTCTAGGTCAAAAACTTCCAGAGTATACTGTAGATTATACTAATAGTTAAGAGTTGAGTATCTTACCACAACAGCTAGGAGAATGGGGGAACGGATGATCCACCAGAAATTCATATTAATGTTTTGGCTCCAACATCTGCACGACAACAGGAGCACAGTCTAGATAACTGGACAATGTTTTTTTGTGTGTTCTATTTCCTAAGCACTAAGGAAATGCACAGAGCAATAAAACATGACAGAATGAAAGCCTGTGTGTTACCTAAGGGGGGGACCCACTATAGCTTGCGTTTTTAAAGCCTTACATAACAGCGCAACACTTCTGCAGCTGGCTAGAGTCACAAACCTTTTCTCTGAACTTAAAACTGAACTGTGTGTGTGTGTGGTCTTTGAGAGGATTACGCAGACAAAAGTGTGTCATTTGAACTTGCTCCATGAGTGTCGTATTCGTCAGCAGGTACTTGAACATAAACCGAGCTGTGTCTCAGTGGAGGACAGAGAGTAATGGGGAGTCATGGAAAGATTTTTTCATACACCGTTTTCTAACATGTAAATTGGCCTCTAAATAAGGGCTGAAACAACTAATCGATTGTTGAAAAAGTTGACAACTACTGTATTTAGTTAGCAGTTAGCAATCGATTAATCATTTTCCGATACATAATGATAAAGGGCAAAAATGACATGAAAACTACTTTGTTTTCTGTACATTGCTCTTTTCATAAAAATCTGCCTGTGTCTTTTTTCTTCTCCCGTCAGAAAGCAGAATTAGCACTAAGCCTATATACGCGTTAACTTTGAGTTTACTCCATCAGCATGTCTTCAAGCGGCGCCACTTAAGCTCTATGTGGTAAAAAGTTTGAAAAAATAAAAAATTAATGCGCCTTTCTCAACCAAGCGATTAATCGTAAACATAATCTACAGATTCATCGATTACCAAAATAATCGTTAGTTGCAGCCCTACTCTAAATCGGCTACAGCTCTTTCATTCAAATACACAAATAAATAACTCAATGAAGAAACTTACTCTTGATTTTCATAAAGATATTTAACCATCACCCATGGCACGAGGAAAATAAGAGGCGTCCCTGTAAGAGAAAGAAATATCTTTTTACTATTATCTTGTTTGTATTCAATTTCATAAATGTAGAGAGTCCTGTATTTCCCTACAAGGATTAATAAAGTATACCTTAACCTTAACAGCCTTATGCAGAGCCCTTACCCCAGCCAATGCACAGGTAGATTTTAAAGTAGTTCCTCTCTGTAAACACACTGATGACCAGCAGGTTGTGCAGGTAGATGCCTTCCACCAGGAGCCAGTAGCTGTTAGCCATAATACTGTACTGCATCATGAGTACCGCGATCCGACAGCCAATCATGGTCTACAACACAGAAGCATACTTTATGTCAACATGGATGAACCCTGACACGGGATGTGCAGAGAGGATCCCATGGGAGTGGTTTTCTTTTGTAGCCGCTGGAGGCTGTGTTTGAGCTCAGACTGTACAAACGTCCGCTGTCTCTCCAGTCAGCTGTGACCCTGTTACACCAGGCTCAGCTTGTGTGACTGACTCCCCCCCCCCCCCCCCCCTGCAATCCCACTGTGGCCTGCTCCAATAGGCTGCGACTCCTGACAGTGTTACGGAATCACAGAATTACAGCAAACTCGTTACAACTTTGACACGGAGACCAAGTAAAATATATATATGGATGATTCTAGAGCCGACTTTTGACTTTGCAAATGTCTGGGCAGGGATTAGCTATTACAGTAGGGCATGTTGTCGGGATCATTGTTAATTTACATGCACTGTCCCTACCAAATAAACCAATAAATAAATAAATATACATGCATTTGATTGTTAGTGCCTTTTAATGAAAATACAATGTTGACATTCATAAAAGAATATACTGTACAATTGAATTACTAAATGTTTGACCCTAGGGTTTACGGTACCTCTCGATATGCACTGACCTCATTGTTGACCAGCATCTCCACAGGGGGCATGGACGCCTGAGGGAAGGCCTGGTCTTGGTCACTGCTGAGGTCCTGTGCCGCGAGGTTGGCGTCAACCAGAGCGTCTTTGATGAGAATGGACAGGGCTCTCAGGATGAAGGAGGCGAACAGGTTCATGTGGATGTTGTTCCTCATACAGTGGAGTTTTCTAAGAGAACAGTGACGTTATTTGTTACCTGTTATGTTAAGTGATAGAACATCAATTCTCACATATAAACGGGGATAATCATTATATTATGTATAAGAATTGAAAAGCATATGTTATCAATGTTATGATACGATGACGCTGAGTCTTCTGTGATCATCCGTGTTTTTACCTGAAAAATATGAGGATGCCGAGCGCCAACACCAATGCCACAAAAGATAAGGAATAACCCACTGTGTACATAATCCGGATGTAGCTGTAGTAGTGCTGCAAACAGACAAACTATCACAAAATGGTGTTTTTTTTACTGAGTCTGCGGGGCTTGGAGAATTTAAAAATCCAAAAGTTGCCTCTTACCGGGCTCCGGTCATTTGAGTCACACTCGCTGGTGTTCTTGGTGTTAGCCCACTGTCCATTCGCATCACACTCTTTGTAAACCATACCGTTCTGAACTACACACAACAGATAGACACTTTATGCTGGTCTTTACTTTGGGAAACTGAAATTGTTAAGACTTTTTTCTTACCTTCATCGAACCAGGGTAGGTACCACGGACAGCGCACACTGATTGTTGTGTTGGGGAGGCCGTCGGGCCAACAAGCGTAATCGTCAAAAGTCCTGTTACAAACTAAACCTGAAAGCAGAAAATATTCATGGGATACTTTATTTATTTTAGATTCTTTGGTTTGTTCTTTTTTATTAGGTTGGACATTGTTGTGTGAAAGTTGGTGAAGAGTGGGGAGTGCAACGAATCTGGTTCACAGCTGCAGCCTAAACCTTTTGGCTGTAATATATGGGATTTTTACTTGATGCTTTGCAGTTTGTGACATATGTATTTTTTCAATAGGAAATACCATCTCTATATCTTGCTTCTGGCCACTATATTCAGTATAAGGCCCGTGACTTTGGTGTTTCCAATTCAAAATCACTCCAGTTGTCTGAGCTTTGCTGGAACAGCGCACAATGGGGTAACACTTTAGAATACGAGTTCCAGGTGTAAGTACAGGTAACAAGAAAATAATTACACATGTAAGAACAGATACTCCCCCCCTGGAACTGCCACTTAACATGGTGGAGGGGTTTGAGCACTCGAATGATCCTAGGAGCTAAGTTGTCGGGGGCTTCATGCCCCTGGTAGGGTCTCCCATGGCAACAATCCTCCCGTGGACCCACCACCTGTAGGAGGAGCCATAGGGGCTGGTGCAATGTGATTTGGGCAGCTCCAACAGCTGCCCCCACGACCCGGCGACGGACAAGTGGAAGAAAATGGATGGATGGAGTACAGCTACTCTTACAACGTGTAACAAGGGGGAACAACGTGTAACAAGGTAGTACAATGTGTAACTACGTGTCAAGGTGTAGTAAAGGAATTCAAAGAGCAATTAATGGTGCTGAGCTATCACATAGTTGTGGCAAAAGGGAATGTGGTCTTATAAATTGTGCATTAATTTTAATGTTGCGAGACAACAGTATTACTGTTGTAAAAGGGAAGACATGACTCCAGCTACAGCACCCTCAGCACCCTGTGTTCCCACGGCCTTGGATACATGCTGTTATATTGAGACGCATTAAACCCGCGCACATGGGGAGCAGACTGAGCTGCTGCTGATCTTATGATTATTCTCCAGTTTCTCTCTGAAGAGTGGACCTTTGTCCAGCGCAGATTTAGTGAGTGACGGGCATGGATCTGTTATATTATGACGAAGAGAAAGGTACGATCTTCGAAATACGGGACAAAAGCCGTCCCTTATTGATTCAATACGGGACGCACCTTTATTTTTAAAAATACGCGACGATTCTGTATTTCAAGGGACGGTTGGCAACCCTATGTTAGAGGAGAGCACGGACTGTAAAATGAAGTGAGACACTGTTGCATGTAACAAGCAGAAACAAGGGTACATAGAAAAAAATAAGCAGAACAAGTCTCCAAAAATTATCCCACTATCAAAGTGCATGTGCATCATAAGTACATGTGGTATGATGACACAGTGGTTAGCGCTTTTGCTTCACAGCTAGAAGGTCCCGGGTTCAATTCCTAAGTCAGACGGAGCCTTTCTGTGCAGATGTGCATGTTTTTCCTGTGTCAACATTTCCCCTACAACTACAAACAATTCACATCAGCACAGAAAGGCTCCGTCTGACTTAAGAATGATAATTAAGTGTGATATTTTTTGGACACTTTTTTTTCTCTGTTCACTCTTGTTTCTGCTTGTTACAGGCTCACTTCCAAGTGTCTCACTTCCATTTACAGCGCGTGCTCTCCTGTAACTGTATACATTAGTTGGAGTATACATGCATTGCTACGGCAACGTATTGCATTCATTTGAAAAAAATTAGTTTTCTGTTTTAAGGAGAAAAGTTCTGTTTTTATGTGTAAAATAAATCCTGTTTTTTCGAGTAAAGTTTCTGTTTTTATGACCAAAATTGCTAAGCCAAGGAGGTGACATGAGTGAGGAAGGGTCATTATGTCGGTAGTGCGCCTATGTGGTGAAGTTAGATGGACATTCAGATAGCCATATTCAGATAGACTGTTCATCATTACGTTGACTGAATCTGAGACACTACTCAGGGCTTTAGCTGGTCAAAAACTAGCCTAGCCTTCGAACAAGCACAGCACAGGCCAGGGTAATTGTCTAATGTGAGCCAGTAGGGAGAGATGCTTGAGACGGCTTGCGCTTGCTGGTAGTGCTCGCCCGGTAGTCCAGCAGGGCCGAGACCGTGAAAAAGCTTTTGGCTCCTGAAATGGCTTGCCATTGGCTTCAACTGTTTTTTTTTTGTTGGCTTCTTGCTTTTTGGTGGTTTCAACTGGCTTTTTGTTGGCTTTTTGCTTTTTGGTGGTTTCAACTGGCTTTTTGTGGCTTTTTGCTTTTTGGTGGTTTCAACTGGCTTTTTGTGGCTTTTTGCTTTTTGGTGGTTTCAACTGGCTTTTTGTTGGCTTCTTGCTTTTTGGTGGTTTCAACTGGCTTTTTGTTGGCTTTTGGCTTTTTGTTGGCTTCAACTGGCTTTTTGGCGGAAGGCCTGTCCAAGAGCTTCTCCTTTCGCGGTCAAACGACACCACTGGAGAATATGGCGCTTTGAAAAAATTATCCGTGTGATGTCATTACAGAGCAAAGTCTGCGTAACCGATGATTCAAGCTGACTGTTTTACTTTTGCGCTCACATTAAATAACTTGTTCATTGTGAGGGCAGATTGAAACCCCGCAGGTGCGCACATGGTTGTGCTTGGGCAGGACACTTCACCCACCATTGCCTCCAGTGTCCACACTGGTCATCGCTGAATGAAAGTGTGGACTGCATGGGTTCGTGGTTCCTAGATGTAATGCAGTGGTTCCCAAAGTCTGGGTCTGAGTTTTTAATTCATAACAATGAGTTTGATGTATTTTTGCTTGACAGTATATTTTTGTGAAATTGAGCAGTGACACTTGACAGCCGTGTTTGTTCCTGCTGTCACACAAACCTCGCGATCACTGTTGCAGGTGGCCGGCCTCATGGTATATATATATATATATACCGGTATATATATATATATACCGGTATATATATAAAATAAAATAAAACAGCATGACAGTGAGGAGCTACAAACATAATTGAATTTTATTAACTGATAACATATCCTTGTTGATAGTGCAGGCCGTTCAAAGTGCCACCACATACTCCATAAGCCTGTGTAGTGTCGCTTAAGTGAAAAGGGGGGGAGCTCTTGGACTGGCCTTCCGCCAAAAAGCCAGTTGAAATCAACGACAAGCCATTTCAGGAGCCAAAAGCCAATTTTCGGGCTCGCCCTGACTATACCAAACTCGATGGAAAACAATGTGTCATTTTTCTTCAATAGCTTTATAGGCATTTTACCCAGTGGCCCCATATTGGTACTCCTTCTCAGCAATGGGGCTAGGGACTTGCCATTCTGCTTACAAGATTTTACAGTGTTTTATAAACAATTTTACATATTTAAATTTTTTTCCTGAGTACCTTTTAGGGCATTTGCCCCACTGCACTTTAGAATATAGGGACTTCTTATGGGCCGCAAAGAGCTAGTACTAATTGTAAAGTGATTTGAGGTCATTGGGTAAAATACCGATAAAGCAAAACAAATATATAATTATAATAATGACACATTGTTTTTCCATCGAGTTTAGTATAGTCATTTGTTGACGGTTCCTTAATAGAGTGGAAAGTGCCAGCACCTCCGGTCACCACTAGCATTGACTAAGCACAAGCCGTCTGTCAAGCATCTCTCCCCGCCGACTCGCGCTAGAAAATTACCCTGTGCTGTTCTTGTTCAAAAGGTAGTTTTTGATCAACTAAAGCCGTGAGCAGTGTTTCTCGGGTTCAGTCAACGTAATGTTGGATATCTGAATAGGCTATCTGAACGTCCATCTAACTTCACCACACAGACGCACACCGACATAATGACACTCACTCATGTCACCTACTGGGCTTAGTAATTTTTGTCATAAAAACAGAAACTTTACTCGGAAAAACAGAATTTATTTTGCTCGTAAAAACAAAACTTTTCTCATAAAAACAGGATTCATTTTAGCCGTTATAACAGAAAGAACTTTTCTCTAAAAAACTGATTTTTATTTACAGAAAAAAACAGAACTTGTCTCGTAAAAACAGAAACTATTCTCGTGAAAACAGAAATGTTTTCAAATGAGTACATTGCACATTGATATTGTGGTAATTTTCCTTGTTTTACTGTATTTTTTGTATGTTCACTCTTGTTTCTGCTTGTTACAGGCAACTGTGTCTCGCTATAAAAAATAAATAAACCACAATCAATAAAAACGCCTGGAGTCATGTCTTCACTTTCACAACAGTAATACTGTTGTCCTATGTGATAGCTGAGCACCATTAATTGCTCCATTTCATTCATATTGTATTGGCTTGGCGGTTTTGTTGTGATTGTATGATGTCACTTTTGAATGAAATAAATAAATAAAAAAATGAAAATGAATACCTTTACTACACCTTGACACGTACTTACACGTTGTACTACTTTGTTACACATTGTCCCCCCTTGTTACACATTGTAAGAGTACCTGTACTTACATGTGTAATTACTTTCTTGTTACCCGTACTTACACCTGGAACTCGCGGGCTGTATTCTAAAGCGTTACCCACAATGGTCCATCATTCCTTTGTGTTTGCTGTATAGTTAATGTGAAGAAATTATTAACATTACACTGATAATGGTTTTAATAACACATTTTGTAATGATCTATATCAATCAATAAACCCGCACTTAGATTTGGCTTTTTGGCATGGTTGTAAACAATTTAATTCATTGTAATATCAGGATTGGAAGTGGAGCATGTTCATTACACTAATAATAAATTACCGGCTGGGGACAGACACTGATTTGCTTTTAATCACATGTTGCGCATAATTAATCAAAACTGTGCTTCTTCATGATGGCCTTGAAAACAAGGCTGTTATTTTTTTAATTGTATGTTCTAATAGTGCCATACTGGTTCACTTCATCAAGGTCTTATGTCTATAGTTGCGGTGAAGAAATGCATTGATTAGAATTGATTAGAAACTGATCAGACAAGCTTGAAGTGTACCGTTCTTAGTTAATCAAGCAAACAGGTCCTACTAATGCAAAGAGTTTTGCATCTGCTTAGCGCTTAATGCATCGTAGTCCCTAGAGTTGACAAACATGAAACAACAATAGAAATCACTGAGCTATGTCTAATTAAAAATCTCCAATCCCTGAGCAGTTTTGGTGCGAGACCCCTTATGTTTTCCTTAGCGCACAATCGGCCTAATACTTTCCTCTTCAGATTCCCGCTATATAACCAATTGTGTATTTGTCTCTCACCGCTGCTGGGAGGATCCCGGCTGTTGTTGTGGTCGCATTCGTCCGTGTACAGCTTCCAGCTCTCCTGCAGCTTATCCAGGGGCACAGCGGGGCACACCTGAGGCACAAAGCAGCAACAGGATTACTGTTTGCACTGTGACAGCTTTGACATTATATTGGTTTATATGAGACTAACAGCTCAATTATTCTTTAGGTCAGTCGATGGCTACAGCGGTGATTAGATCTGCTATTTGGTTTTAAAATATAGATTCAGTTCACCGTGGGCTGTCCTGGAGCATTAACGTTTGAGTGAAGACGAGTGGCCAGTGTCAATGCAGACAGTGTATAGTCTTTGCACAGTGTATTGTACTGCCTACATAATTGCAGTCTTTGAGTTTGCTAATTGCAACCTCTCAATTTGATGTGATTGTATCAGATGGTCTTTACACAACTGCAAATATCCTAAAGTAATGTAAACAATGCAGCTCATGCGTTAACGTGCATATGACACATTAGACACAATTACAATTAAGATTTTGCTAAAGATTGTACCGCACTTTCTTTAGTTTGGCCTTTTTTATGTTTATAGATTCACTATTAACTATGTCACTTCCTGTCAGCAGCTTAAAAAATTATAAAAATAACTTTTCTACCAAACATTTCTTCATTAAAATGTCTGCTTCACTGAAATACAATGATAATTATGCAACTGATGAACTTTCAACTGATGTTATCCTTCTAAATAAGTCATATTTTCAAAAGCATTAAAACCTGTCATATGCACTTTCAATATAAATAAAGATATGAAAACCTCTTGCGTCTCGTATAATGAGGAAATAGTCAAGTAGGAACAGCAGTAATACATGCAAAGAAAATGGCGAACAAGCAGCAAAACAAAACGTGTTTTTAACTAACTAAACATCATTATCTAAAAACAACAACACTTTGATATAAACTTTTTTGTATTTTTTATTAACTATGATATTTAGGGTTATGGCATCACTGTTATAAAACGGTCTTATAATTGTTCATTCCACAATCCAGATGTGTTTTTGTGATGGGCCTATTGCAAATTGCTGCAAACAGGGACTCACCTGGATGCTGCAGGAAAGCACAAGCATTGCCCAAAAGAGGAACATCCGTGACATGCCGTACTCTTGTTGATGGGAGGGGGGGGTGACCGGACAATGGGAAGTGGATTTTCACCTCATAAGGGGAGCTTATCAGGGCCCGCCACGCTGCCTGAGTGACACAGAGACACAATCCGTCAAAGCTCAAAGTAAATACTCGCCCAATAATATTATTTTTGAAGACTGGCAAGGCACAAAACCCAACCTCCTTCAGGAAATCAATCTTTTATTTGAGCGATTATGAAGTCATAATTCATGATATACTCAGAGCTCCACAGGGGGATATTGCCCGCAAAAACCCGGGTTCTGGGGGGGGTGTTTGGTTGAGCGCGAACTGCCCACCTACCTGTGAGCTATCGGCCGTTGCTACCAGGGGGGCCTCCTCTGTGGCTGAAGCTAGAGAACGAAACGAAATCTGAAACGTTTCTGCAAAAAACACCTTGACCATGGAAACATTTTTGGCTAAAACGTTTCAAATTCCATTCCGTTCCAGTTCCCGTGATGCTTTGTGTTCATGCGGGGTTTTTTTTTTAAACACTTTGCTTTTGTGCCTTATTATATAAAGTTCGATGCGAATTCCTTGCCGTTATGAATGTTCTGCTGTGAGCATGATCAGTCAAGGCTGTCTCTCCCTTTTGCATCAGAAAAGACATGGAGTGCACCGACCTCCATTAAAGTGTAAATAAACTCTTCCCATGGAGCAGACAATGCCCCAAAAGTACAGTGGAGTGATGCAAACTCAACCTTTGTGGCTGGAAGTGAGTAAACATAAAAACAACCCCAATTATTCACAAACATAACATGCGTGACACTGCCTGCGCTCTTGCTTTTTCTTTTCTTGAAAATAAATAGAATTATCAAGCTTTTTTTTTTGGTGGGTAAACAGCCTTTGGGAGGGTCTTGTCCTAACAGCTACTAAGTACTACCCTGCTCTCTCCTGGAAGTGGGCCTGGAGATACCATCTAAACCAAAGAGCCATGCTTTCTTAATGGGCTGTGCAGCGTAATGACCACAGGATGCAGTTAGCGCTAGTCTCCGTACAGACTGACTGATTACTGTGGGCGCCGGGCGGATCAGCGGCTCCGGCTCAGGTCGCTCCTATACCCAAATCACAGTACGACACCAGGCCCACACACAATAACACTCGCCACAATTTTAATATGATCTGTGCACCTGAACAATAGTCGGTGTTCCAGTGCTGTCTGAGCTGAAGTTGGAACTAGAGATCGGCTGATATGTTTTTTTCTCAGGCCTTTTGAATATTTTGGGCCGATATCTTTGCCCGATTCTACCCAAATATTGGCCCGATTTATTGGCCGGTCAATATATCGTGTCAACCCCTTTTTTGTTTGTCTTTATAACTTCAAACTTTATAATTTTTATTCACCCTAAACATATAAGCTATATAACATTCTCATGGGGGAAAAAAGTGCTGTTTTAGTATGATGAAAAAATAATTATACATTGGTCTCATTCAGTGCTTTTTTGAAGTATACTGCACTTTCCAAACGTCACTTCCTATGTTTCAATTAATCCGTCCCCAATGCGACTAACGTGAGTCTTTCCTCTGGCTACATAATGATCCACGAGCTGCTTTTCAAACACAGGCGTTCCCCTATAAATAGCACAGTAAAATATGTGGATAATTTATGTCTCGAAAAGGAAACTTGGCAACCGCGATAAGTGAAAGCTATTCTTTAATATCCACAAATGAAACAAAAACCGCAACAGAGCAAACCAGCAGCTCGAGGTAACGAGTGCGTAACGGTAATACGCATGTGGGCGGGCGCGTGCTAGAGGTTCAAGTGTGTGTGGATAGAGACTACAAAAAATTTACTAAAAATTAAAAATTTAATTAGTATTTACACTGTTAAGTCATATTATCAAAGCAAAAAAAAAAAAAGGTAAGACTAAAATAATGATTAATATCTCTCCGTGAAGTTACTTAAGCAAATGCACTTGTGTAAATGTATCCGATTACCCAGGTCTGTGCACAGGTGGTTTCCCAAACGGGGATCCCATCTATCTTATCCTGGCACCGTTTTGCCGTCAGTTTCTTACACGTTTTTATGCAACTTAGGACCAAGTAGCAGTAATGATTAACCAGCCGGCTATATGGGGCAATGGGTGGGATGACGAAACAGACAGTGTACACAAGTGAGGAGACAGCAGTTTGGCCTCATTTCAGTGGTGAATAATTTAAACAGGCACTTATGTAAGAACTTGTTTTTAGCAAATACCGGGTAAACTACTGCCATTATTGCTCTTAGAAGTGCCACCGCTAATATTGGGGCCTCCCGTTATTTTTTTTACAAATGTAGTCCAAGTACTTGTTCATGTACTTGAGTGGTTGCTTTGTTTTATGTTTCATTTGGGAAAACAACTTCTACTTTTGACTGCTTTTCTACTGCTACTAAATTAATTTCTGCTTCTTACTGCGCTACAATCACGGCTTCAACCCAGGACCTACTGTTTTTTTGTTTGTTTACTAATGATATGAGACTACAGATATTACTGCAGTTATGCCTGTTACAAAACACTGGCAAGTTACACTAAGTGTATTGCATGGGGCTATTATGTCCATAGATGTACATTTGCCAAAAAAAAGAAAGAAAAAAAGAATCATAATTGAATCTAGGAGTAAAGTAGAGAGTTGTGTCATTACGAAATCTAACTCATTATAGACAATATTTTAAAGGTATATTTTTAAATTCATGTGTGGTATTATACTAGTATTTTTGACACCATAATCAAAAGCTGTATTTTCCCTTTCTCCTGTCCTGCACTCTGTATGGTGTAAACACGTTTGTTTTGCAAATTTGCTGTAGTCACTTCTTTTGATAGAGCAGGCCCCTTGTCGCTGCACACAAAACAACATCATCCAAAGACTGTATGGATGTTTGTATGTTTTCGAGGAGACAGCCCCTGGAGGAACGTCTGCACTTGGGCTTTCTCAGATTTGACTGATCCGATGTGTCCACTCAAGCACTTCCGATTCGTGACGACAGGAACCGTGTTGGTCATTTGGTGTGAGCTGGAGCAGAGCTAATGGATACAGAGGTGCAAGAGTAATTAAGACAGGATTTTGTGATGTTATGAGCCAGGCCCAGCATTTAGCTTTCCACTGTGAATAGATCAATCACAGCATCCAAAACATGTTGTTTCAGACCCCTTGGCCATGGGGCCAGGAACAATCCTGCCGCTTTTAGCATTATAACTGTGCATTCATTTGTAACACTTAAGATGTTAAGAGAGGGATGTAGAGTGTAACAAATACAAAGACAAAAATGCACAAATTCATCCCAGATTGAACGAAATATACAAGCAACAAGTGCAATAAACAAGGTCTATGTGTGCTTATGGATACACAGGCATGACGTAAATATTAGTCACACAACTCAAAATAACCTTGTACAGAGCTTTGTATTTCAAAGAGACCTTTTTATTTGATTGTTCAGTGCACCAAATACAATTACAAAGTCTATATAATATATAGAGATGGATGTGGAGCAGCGTTAAAACATTACTTTTTGGAAAAGTGCAATATTATTTTGTTTCCAAAACGGCTTCTGGCAATGAAGTTACATGTTCAAAGATTAAAATGTACCTCCACCATATGCACACAGGTAGTATTGGAGAAAGTAGAATTCATAAATTGGTTAATTGGTTATTTATTTTATTTTATTTTATTTTGGACTGCATGTGAGTGAGATGAAAGATCAGAGTTATCATCAATTTAAAGTGACACAACAAAACTCTGATGGAGCAATCAGTAACTAAGGCCTATGGAAGATGAAAATCATGAAATACTCACTCATTCCCACATTCCTAATAATAAAATATGACTTGAATAATCAATATATTCTATTATGATACTGATTTGGGGCATGTAACCAGCTTGAAAGATAATTGCCATTGCCTTTTCATGTCTCATATTGTTTCTGACTGCCGTTGTGCCAGTGTGGCTGCGGAGCCCGGGGTCTGTATATGAGGTAAGGTGCAGTTCAGTGCTGTCCCAACATGCCTCTGTGTCAGACATTATCTCCTGACAGAACTCCCTCATCAATATGTCACACCGGTGTCATAACTCTGTCATTTGTGGGTTTAGGCGTTATGTCACTATTTTGAAGAAATCACTCAAATACGCCACATATTATACACCAATTATCCCATAAAAAGCTAATTTACAAAGAAACACATAACACATGTTTCGGATGCCTCCTGGTCCCCTCCAGGTATATTGGGAGGAGGCCTTGTGGAAGACCAAGGACATGCTGGAGGCACTATAGCTCTGAGCTGGCCTGGTGTCGCCTCGGGGTCCCCCCAGAACAGCTGGAGGAGGAGTGCGTGGATCGGGAAGTCTGGGCATCTCTACTCAGACTGCTGCTACGGTTACATTAAAAATAAATGTAATCGTATTTACAGGCTGTCAGCGAACACAAATTAAACTTGTGCACAAGAAACAAGTGCAAGAACCCCAGGCTGTTTTGTTAAAATGCAGTTCCTATTCTCGTTTACAAATTAGTATTACTCACTCATTATGATGAATAACAACTTTCCGATAACCAAGAGCCAATTAAGGACTAAAGCCATGCTTTAATGTTACGGAATTATATCAAAAATGTTTTATAATTAATTTGTTAATTGAATGATATTTCCCTGGAATGACGCACGAGAGCCCACAGTTGCAGTGGCTTATGAGGATTTAATGATAAAACATAATGGAAACTCCATTTGGAAGAGACATACCCCTGTCTTTTGTCACTCTCTTTGACACTGTTGATTTTGCACAGACCATTCACCATGCCTCATCTGAACCCTCATTATTTATATTGGGATTTTGTGTTATTAAATAGCCCAGTCTCTGTCTGCCCTTGGAGCGACCCTTTTTGGCAAGAAATTGATGAATGGAGGGGATTGGTGAATGGAGAACATGTATTTTCCTGATTTAACTAAAACATAAATGGGCTTTGTTCCAAAATACAATTTGTTCTGAAATAAGCTGCACTTATTGTAGTAATAATGTTAGTGGTACAAATTGTTGCAGTAGTAGTAAAGTACTAGAAAAATTAGGTCTGGAAACTTTGGTACAGTCCAATATGTTACTGCATTGTATAAGAACTAAATAGACAACAGATTTTCACTAATTCCAGTGCACTGACATATAGTGAGGGCTTTAACTGCAAATAGAAAAATCCCTCTCTCTCTTGCCTGTATTTTATCCTGTCTATATTCATTACATAATACCTGTATCCTCTGAGAGACACATTCACTCACACTTCTGCTGTAATTGTGACCACACAGACGCCTTCAGATAGTGCTCCCAGCCTCGGTACATAAACCAGGACCGTGCTGGGGACACTGGACTCTCTTGGCCCTATTTGGTCGCTGTGAGTTGGATTTATTTGCCTGGCCGGTATTTCAGAGGATTTGCGTTTTATGGACTGTGGCTGGTTATATTTCATTCCGCTGCTCTTTATGACAAATGGCTAAAAAGGCTCCAATACAACACTAGCCAAATGTATGAATGTGAGCTGTGAAATGTGCCATTTTCAAACTTTGCCCATAGATTTCATGTTTCACGCTTGAGTTTATGGTATTCAAAGTCAGGAATAAGTGCAATTAGTCTATTCCGCTCAATGTGCTGTAATGTGATGAACCAACTGCATCTTCAATAATGTTATAGAATCGCCAAACAATCATCAAACTGTTGGGAAGGTTTGTGTGAGCTCTCAATTCTACAGGACATTTCCACTGCAGTAGCGGTAGAGAGTCGTCAACTGAACTGTGTTGTTTAAGTTAAGAATGAATGGCTAAGTTAATGAGGGAAACCTGTATTGGGTAGATGGGCTATGGCAGCCCCGGCTACTCCAATCAGGAGATCCGGAGTTCAACTCAAGGATACAACCTCCAGAAGCAGTGCCAGAGGCTGCAGTTTTGGGTTGCTGGGCAAACGCCTGTATTCGACTGAACTACTATGGTCTCATTTCACCTGTTAGTAGCATTTACTGTAAATGTGGTCACCCTCCTTTACAAAACAGAGAGGTGCATTTTGTAACTTGTTTATTAAAATTGTCCCCGCAGAGCCGACACATGTCCCTGTACTTGTAGAGAAACACAAACAAAGATGAGTGCTGCACGACAAATAAAACACAGTGTCCAGAGCAGCTGACCCTTGCACTCTTCAAACTGTTTGGCACTGACCCGCGATGACATGGCATCCACTCCAGCTGTTGTCCACACCATCCGCATTTTTACTGGAAGCCATGGGTAAAGGGCTCTAGCTGCTGCAACAATAGTGTACAGCTGTGTGGGAGGTTCTTTAATTTACTGAACAGAGGCCAAAATACGGGACGACTAATGAGTAGCCTCTAATGCTGTATTGTTGTTTCGGCAGATAACCACTTTTAGTCCTGTGTTTCAATGGTTGGACACATAAGTGCTAAGTCCATTTTCACTGGGTTATAAAAACATTGGCCACAACATATTTAAGGTCGACTCATTAGTTGGTTTACTCTGTGGCCGATTTGTTTTAGAAATGTCACCAGTCACCGTCATGTACTTCCGTCTTAATATTTTAAGTGTTGATATGGCCTAATACTGTACCTCCGCCTGTGTCTATTCCATCACACGTAATGGCCCTGAAGAAGAAGCGTGTTAAACTTAATTATTCACACCAAATTCGGAGAGTATTTTGAGTACGAACACTGACTTCACCCTTTGCCTTTGGTCCCTGATCCTCACAGATGGCAGTGCTTTTCCATGGCACCAACTTGCGTTCGAGCTATCCACTTAATTATTCTCTCTTGTTTTCCCTCTTTCTGTCAACCAATCTGTCTTTGGCGCTGCTCTGAAATGGGGAGGCTTGTGAGAACAAATTATGTGGCGTCCGTCCCAAGTGTGTGAGAATACCAACGCGACATAATATTTGTGGTACATGCTGTTCTGGGCAATCCTAATTTTCAAATTAGTCATGAGGGCACTTGGCGAAACATACATTTAGGGCTGTCGAATTATCCGATTAAATTAGGTTTTGTTGAAAGGCCACAATCTATTTCCCAGTGTTGTTGTCAGCTCATTCAATTTATCAAACTCATTGCAAAAAATGTAAAGTATTTTTCTTTTCGGTCCAGCCCCTGCACTGGCTTCCTGTCACTCAGAGAATAGAATTTAAAACAGCTCTGCTTGTGTACAAGTCTTTTCATGGTTTAGCTCCAAAGTACATCTCTGACATGTTAGAGCCGTATGAACCATCTCGGGCCCTGAGAACTTCAGGGAGGGGTCTCCTGGTGGTTCCCAAAGTCAATAATAAACACGGTGAGGCTGCGTTTCAGTTTCATGCAGCTAAAATCTGGAACAGTCTTCATGAGGATGTGAGACAGGCCTCAACTCTGACAATGTTCAAATCCAGGCTGAAAACAGCTCTTTTTACCTGTGCATATGAAAACTGATTATTGATTGATTTGATCTGTTTTCTTGGAATTTTATGCAACTGTGAAGCACTTTGAATTGCCTTGTGTGTGAATTGTGCTCTACAAAAAAACGTACCCTGCCTATTGCCTTTTGATAAATAGTAGTTAGTGGCAAAATCGAGTATTTTTCTCATATACGTATCAGCCATAATTCAATGAGCAATGCCTCTGGGTACGCACTGTGCTGTGAGCGTTTTGTGGAAAGTGTTAAAGTGTTTGACTTTCTTGTCTCTTGGGGACAGAACAAAGTGCTTGCTCATAATAATCTTTCTGCGGATTGAGAATAAACAGTGAATGCGAGAGGCGCAAACACAGCAGTTTCAGCTTCCATCAGGAGCGGCTGCAGTGACGGCACAATGACTGCTGCTGAACACATGGTCGCTCACGCTCTGAGGCCAACAAGAAGCCAGCGCAAAAAAAAAAAAGCTGTAAAATAGGCTTATGGGAACTTTCTGCCAAGATGGAAGCATGCGTCTTATTTATATTCACTGCAACAGCGGGCGTGTGTAACTTAGTATGTTTGTAGTGGTAGCTGCAGAAGCAATAATGGTCTTCTTTGCGACAAGATAATGCATGCCTATGAGTTTACATTCAAGTAATATTTTTGTTGGAAATTTTACTCACAAAGCACATCTATTCACTCCAGAAAAATATCAGCTGAAAGACATGATTGAAGCCCGAAAATCCACATTCAAACCCCATAAAACCTTCCACGTTCTGCAAACTACAGTATATGCCAAAACACAGCGACTAATGTCTGTTGATTCATTAAAACCTTAGGGGACAATTTGTAGCTCTACAAAAAGTGAGATTAATACATAGAATAAAGTAATGACAATCTGTACCACAGCAAAAATCTGTTATCATAAGCAACAGGCCAAGCCAAAACCAGTGTGTTTACAGTCCACATTACAGAGCAGGGAAGAAAAAAACTTGTGGCCAAAAAGGAAGAGTGATCTTTTCGACTCTGAGTGCAAATCGGATGTGGGTTAATCTATCTATTTGACATGGAAGAAAGAAAGGTAGGATGGAAAGGATGGATGATAGATGGATAGATACCCGTGATGTTTATTTGGAGATGCACAGGAGGAGGCTGGGAAGTTGCAGAGCATGAAATGACAGATAGGATTAAGTGTAGACTACACTAGAGGGGACAGCCCATGCTAGATGTTTTGTTGATGAAGTCTGAGTTGCCTGAAGGAAATGAATTTAGAAATTGTGTCTAAATTAAACCAGCACAGAAGGACAGTGTACTACTATAACTACAAGTGCACTACTAGGACATAACTCTTTCCAGTTTTCTTGCTAACATGATGACAAGTTGTTGCATGTTGTGTAAAGTTTATGGCTCCCCCTGACTATAGCTTGGATTTACCCCAAGGCTTTCGTGAAAGCAGCTCCCCCTTCTGTTTATGCAGTAGTCCCATAGATACAGTATCCCCTGCTCCCTCTGTCCCTCGACATATCAACCTATCTGGACTTCATCACTCTTTCAGACAGGGTCAAAGGTAAGCGCCCCAAACCAAACTCTGAACCTCGCCATATATAGGGAAGATAAGATGAGCACTGATTTACATTGGCACAAGTTGTTCCTGACTGATGATAAAGCTTTGAAGAGGGTGGACATGTAAACATGGCAATAACATGTCGTACATTGGACTAAAACAGCGTGCCTTCAGGAGAGTTGGATACATTTTCTCCAATCATTAGCAGAATTCTCTTGAAAATTAAAGAAATCACACGCACACACTGCATTTATTTAGATTATAGGTCCTCTGCAAACATGAAACAGCTCAATAAAACGGATAAGGGTTGCACAATATGTCGCATAAATAATAGAGTAGTTACTGCAATGTCTGGTGACATAATATCCTAATCGCAAGAAAATTACAAAAATGTTTTGCAAACACAGCCTAAAATAAAGCGGTACCTAAAACATCTAGACAAAGGTTCTTTCCTCATCATCTGTACTCTGCTGTTGAAGTTTAGGATCTTTCACCTCTCATCCAAGAAGCTTCATCAAAGACACTAAAGATCTCTGACCACAGGAGGACTAAATAAAGACCACTGGGAAGGGTTGCTTGTCCTAGTCCCACCCCTCTTTATTAGGCCCGAGCCAGGACTTTGTCCTGGTAAGGGACTATTGTTCTCCCCCGGTTTCTTGTTATTATTATTATTATTATTATTATTATTATTATTCCGCCTCTAAGATCCTGTTTTTCAGTGCCTTCCTGTGCAAAAGTACACGCAGAAATTGGCACAGTGATCAGAGTCGGCAAAAATTGCGTGTCAGTGGGCGACATGCACACGCCCAAAACAAAATGGCTCCACAGCACCCCCTCAAAGTTGACCCCCATTCTTTTGGGGACATGCATTTTTGGCGTAGGCCAATCCCCTTTGGCACAGCGATAGAGCGCATGGAGAGAGTCACAAAACATCATTATAGCTCCGCCCTCTGACCAACAGGAAGTCGGCCATCTTGGATTGAAATCCTGGAGAAGAAATCTCTCACCAGATGTTTCAATGTACTACTCCTTGGTTTCTCTGCAGAATAAGCTCGAACATGGCTCAATAGAATCTAGAGAAATTGAGCTACAACTTCAAGCCAGCTTTTTTTGATAACGTTTACAGTTTTCACATAGCGCCCCCACAAAAAACATGCTTTTTTCCCGTACCTTGGACAACCCCTCGCAGGCATGCGCTCTATACAATCTGGATCATATTTGGCTGACATAAGGCCTCTTATGGTATGAATCCATAAAACTCAATAACTTCACGGTGCTCACCAGTATAGCGCCACCTATGTATACCTTGAACATTTTAGTTTGTACGATTTATATGAAACGTTGCAGGTATATTCTACACATGAAATCGAACACAAAAATATATTACATGTGTTTGATATTTTCGAAGGTGTGGGCGTGGCAATGACGCACAGGAAGTCGGCCATTTTCACTTTTAACCTCTTAACTCCCACCTGAACCAAGTGCATTTCTTTGTGTGCTGTGTTTTCACCTGCACTTACATCTCATTTCTGTAACTGTGTTTTTGACGCTTTTTTTCAAGAAGCTTTAAGACATGGGTCAAGACGAACTGGAGAAAATGTGCTCGGTTAAAGTGGGGGTTAAGAGATTAAAATGGCACCCCCACAAAAAAAATGCCTTTTTGCAGTACATTTCACAAAACCTCGCAGGCATGCGCTCTATCCAATCTGGATCATATTTGGCTGACATAAGGCCTCTTATGGTATGAATCCATAAAGCTCAATAACTTCACGGTGCTCACCAGTATAGCGCCACCTATCTATACCTTGAACATTTTAGTTTGTACGATTTATATGAAACGTTGCAGGTATATTCTACACATTAAATCGAACACAAAAATATATTACATGTGTTTGATATTTTCGAAGGTGTGGGCGTGGCAATGACGCACAGGAAGTCGGCCATTTTCACTTTTAACCTCTTAACTCCCACCTGAACCAAGTGCACTTACGTCTCATTTCTGTTACTGTGTTTTTGACGCTTTTTTTCAAGAAGCTTTAAGATATGGGTCGAGACAAACTGGAGAAAATGTGCCCGGTTAAAGTGGGGGTTAAGAGATTAAAATGGCACCCCCACAAAAAAAGCCCTTTTTGCAGTACATTTCACAACCCCTCGCAGGCATGAGCTCTATCCAATCTGGATCATATTTGGCTGACATAAGGCCTCTTACGGTCTGAACAGACAGAGCTCAATAACTGCACAGTGCTCAACACTATAGCGCCCCCTATCTATACCTTTAATATTGCAGTCTGGATTATTTATCTCCCACTTTGCCGGTATATTCTACACAATAAACTAAACAAAAAATGATATTACATATACATCATATTGTGTAAGATGTGGGCGTGGCCAGGGTAAACGTGTTCCTGAGAGCATCATTATTATGCATTCTTTGTCCCTTTGAGTTTTAAATGTTATCACTTATACACCAGATGGCCCTGAATCTTTTTACATTAACACAAAAATTATCCATGCTATAGGGCCCCCTGCTGCAAAGAGCAAGAGTTAGTAGACAGAGAGCACACAGGTTGTGTGTGAGGCCGAGGGGAGAGCAGGTTTGGGCGAGAGCGGGGGCGGTTGCAAAGGAGGCGGTCGCAAGGGGGGGCTGCGCCAGGGGCGAGGGCCTACATCGCCGCTTGCGGCTTTAATTCAAAGATTGCTCTCAACCTGTTGTTAAGTGAGTTTCAGTCCCTACCCAGAATTTAAAACGGAAAACTGAGAAAGGTATGAGCAAGTTACAACAGAAATGGTATCGTATTTTGAAGATAAAAAAAGACAAAGAAATCTTGATTCAATGGAATTCACAGTTTGATCAAAGGATTAAAGGAATAGTCCACTGTTTTTGCATACTGAGATATGTTCTTACCTTAGCGTAAAAAACATGTACAATAGGCCCAGGGACTGCAGGTGGAAATTAGCACAAGTGCTATAACCTGGTACAATGCATCTCTCCTTTCTGAGGCTAATGTATATTGTACACTGTCCCTGTTCAAATAAATAAATAAAATAGATAAAAGCCAAAATGGTTCTACTCTGTTTACTGGGAGGTCATAGCACTTAGGTTTTCTCTATTGCTGTCTTCTGTGTAATCGGTCTCAGCTTCTATCTCTTATAGGACACTGAATCCCACAAAAGACTGGAGAAAGCTTGTGCTGAGTGTTCTTTGCTCGAAAGCACAACACAAACAACCCATTCTGGGGCTTATCTTCATGAATAAAACAATAACAGCAGTCTACAGTGAACTCCGGATATGTGTGGCCACATTACATATCTACTTCACCTCAGGGCTTAGCTAGATGAAATACGGAAGAGATAAAGCTAAGAAAAATATTGCTTTGAGATAAAATCAACTTGAACATTGTTTCTGTATGTATGTATACTTCTTGTATCACCTTTATATCCACTACTTTTGATGTTTATCTATGTTATTTATGTATCTAAACATATCTTTTGATCTTATAATTTACACACCAATACATCTATTAACTTTTCAACCAAAGACTGGATCCATACAATATAATATCTAAGGTATAAACATTTTGTATCACATAGTATTAGAGAAAGGTTTTACCAAGTACTATTACTTGGACTATTTTCCCAAGCCCAGTTTTTCATCTGCTGCATTCTTCATCTGACTTATCTCACTGACTGAGAGCATCTATAGTGGGCGTTATCTAAATGAGCTTTCTTCGATGTTGATAGCTTTCATATCAACAGAAATGAACAGTAACTGTTTGTTCATTTAAAAAAAAAATATATATATACTCAATTTTATATCTATTGATAGGTGGAGGTGTAATTATAAGCCCATTTGGGTTTTCTGCCTCTTCCTGCACTTTTATGATTATATCATTTTGCTATTGCTGTTATGTGCAAAACTAATAAATACATAAGTAATATACTATACTCAACCAAAAGTATTTTTATTATTTGTGTTTAGGGTAGTTTTATTCAGAAGGTCCAGTGCTCTGGTCTCTGCACTGGCTTCCTGTCACTCAGAGAATAGAATTTAAAACAGCTCTGCTTGTGTACAAGTCGTTTCATGGTTTAGCACCAAAGTACATCTCTGACATGTTAGAGCCGTATGAACCATCTCGGGCCCTGAGAACTTCAGGGAGGGGTCTCCTGGTGGTTCCCAGAGTCAATAATAAACACGGTGAGGCTGCGTTTCAGTTTCATGCAGCTAAAATCTGGAACAGTCTTCATGAGGATGTGAGACAGGCCTCAACTCTGACAATGTTCAAATCCAGGCTGAAAACAGCTCTTTTTACCCGAGCATATGAAAACTGAAAGTATTTTATCTGCACTCTTGCCTTTTACTGTAATTGATGTAGTTGATGTTTTAATGATTGATTTGATCTGTTTTCTTGTAATTTTATGCAACTGTGAAGCACTTTGAATTGCCTTGTGTATGAATTGTGCTCTACAAATAAACTTGCCTTGCCTTGCCTATTTGATTTCATCTGCATTTCATAGCAACATGAATAATTACACGATTAAAGTGGTATTGGTAGTAATTGGTAGTTGTGTAGGTAGTTTTTGCATTAGCAGTATTTGAAGTAGCAGCAGCATCAACACGGTGACTGTGGTTTGTTTTTCAATTAGAGACGCTTCTGCTAAATTCTTGAAGCGCATTTATGTAGACATTGCCTGGAGAGGAAAGTAAAAATAACACAATCGCCGCACTTGGCCGTAGGTGTCAGTCAAAGATGACCCACTTCCTTCAGGCCAAACACTGACCTCTACTTCAGGGGCCAATGGAGGACACATTCGGAAATGTTGAATTGCTGATGTGAAGTCCGCTGTTGAAAGCTGAAGAGCCCCGAACATGTGTCACGAGTATCGCCTATTCTGCCACTTAGAGCAGTTGCTGTGTTTTCTGATTTGGGCTCCACAAATTTAAATAAAAAGGTTGTTTCTGATGAGGATTGGGATTAGATTTGCGATATGTTTTCAAATTTCGTTTCAGTTCCCCGCCATCGTGAACTCGTGAATGACATTTCCACACAGCAGTGACATGTTATTTACAGCCAATCTACAGCGTGTTTGTCACTGTTTGCCTCTGGACTATTTTTTATTTTATTATCGCCCAATTGAAGGGTCAAGACCACAGGCTTATCTTTCCCTATGCCTGGACACTGGCATCATGCAAGCGCAGCAACAACATCTTCAGGCCACCATGAGAAAGTAAAGCATAAACATCAGAGGACACACACACAGACAACTGAGTCATGTTTCATTCATGGATGCACTACTCATGTTTTTTAATATGATCTGCCTCCTCAGCCTTCTGGGCATAGCCTCTTCTACAACAGTGACTTTTTCAGACCATGATTACAAGAATTTCCACAGCGTATTCGGCCAATAAGAAACAACTTTTGTGAGCAATTATGAGTGCTGCATTCTAAATTTTCACTGTAACCATGATGAACTTTCTATTGTTTCTATATACAGTGTGCTCAAAAGTCAGAATTTTCAATGTTTTTACTATTTTTCAAAGAATATGAACGATAACACAAAAGGGTTTTTTTCACTCATAGTTAGTGGTTGTGTGAAGCCATTTGTGGTTGTGCTCTTTTTAAATCATAATGAAAAAAGAAAGAACCAGAATGACCCTGTTCAAATGTTTACATGCCCCAGCTCTTAATACTGTGTTTTTCCGCCTTTAACATCACTGACAGCTTGGAGCGGCATCAGCGAACCACCTCCATATTTCACAGTAGGTATGGTGCACTTTTCATCATAGGCCTTGTTGACAACAAAACATTGCACCATACCTATCGTGAAATATGGAGGTGGTTTGCTGAAGCCACTGGCTCCAGCAGAATAAAGTGAAGGTCCCATTAGTGTCCATCTCAGTCTCCTGACCTCAATATCATCGAACCACTGTGGGGAGAACTCAAATGTGCAGTTCGTGCAAAACAGCCCAGGGATTTACAGGAACTGGAGGCTTTTTGCCAAGAAGGATGGGCCACTTTACCAGAAACAAAATTAAGAACCTCTCCCACAACTACTACAAAAGACTCCAAGCTGTCATTGATGTTAAAGGGGGCAATACACAGTATTAAAAACTAGGGAATGTAAACCGACGGTGGCGCAGATGGTAGAGTGGGTCGTCTCGTGATCGGAAGGTCGGGGGTTCGAATCCCACCTCCTGAAGGTGCATGCTGTCGTTGTGTCCTTGGGCAAGACACTTCACCCACCTTGCCTCCAGTGTCTGCGTACATTGGTGTATGAATGGGTAAGAAGTTCCTTGCTGTAAAGCGCTTTGAGTGCCTAATGTAGGTGGAAAAGTGCTATATAAGTTGAGACCATTTAAACTTTTGATCAGGGTCATTTTCTTTTTCATTATGGTTTAAAAAGAGAAAACTCGGTTGTTTCACCATAAATGGCTTCACACAACCAAAAAAAAAAAAAAAACCGTTTTGTGTTATCCAGCATATTCTTTCAAAAATCTAAAATTCT
Source organism: Proterorhinus semilunaris (assembly GCA_021464625.1). Classification (NCBI taxonomy): domain Eukaryota; kingdom Metazoa; phylum Chordata; class Actinopteri; order Gobiiformes; family Gobiidae; genus Proterorhinus; species Proterorhinus semilunaris. The sequence goes on along the minus strand of CM038352.1, from coordinate 18,077,469 downwards.
GCCAGGGTATGTAAACTTTTGAGCACAGCTGTATATGTGTGTGTAAACAATTCACCAGGTTCTCAAACACTAATTGGGAGCCAGATTTAGGACGTCATGACGACACACGTACCTTACTGATGTTGAGTTGTTACTATAGAGTTTTAGGGTGGCAAAATAAATAACTGAGTAACTGAGTAAATAAACAGAAACTACCGTTCATTCATTTGGGCAAAATTGCCGGTCAAACATGTTTGTCTTTTTGCTATGGTTTGTACTTTCCACGGATTCTGAAAAATCCAGGATGATACGTAGCAGAGTCCACTAAATCGATACAGCTGGACAATATTTCAACAGCTGACTGTTTTCACTGTCAAAGCGCCAACAATGTTGAGGAATTATAGTATGAATTGACAATCCACAGACATAAGCCAGTGTAGTGCAAAGTTGTGCCTGTTATATGTCCTCTTACTCTTATCATCAATCTGCCAATGTCTCCAGATCAACCTGCATGGCTACTGTAACTCTGGCACATACTGCACAAGCTTGACTGGCAGCCGCTCATGATCAATAGATAAACAGAAACAGAGGGGGAGTATAGAATGCTTTTGTAAACAAATGTGTTTTTAGGCGCTTTGGTGGGATGTCATTTGCCTGGAAAAATCCAGCAATGTGTCCAATCAGAGTCGGCATCAACTACATTTCTAGAGCGGAAAATACACAAGCAAACAGGAAGCGGAGTAATTAGCAAAGGGCGGGCGCGCGTTGTCGTTGGGGGGGTTATTAGCGGTTCTGCTTTAATATTCCTGTCAAGACTGATTCTGAACTTGCCAAGCTATGACGTCAAAACCCTCTGTCCTGATGTTTATTTCAAAACAAAAATTGTGCTATACAAATATTTGCTCAATAGAATTATAATATAAAATTGTGCTTTTTTTGTTGAATAGCTGTCCTCCTAATTAGGCTGTGTAATGTGTATGACACGCATGCTTTAGCACCACAGCTGCAACCTGTTAGATCTGTTCAGGTGCCTCTGAAAGCAGGTAATGCCTTCAGCAAACACAGAGTAATTAGGCAGGAAACACAAGGCGCACATTATACACACTCACCGACATTATTACTATTGTTTCTATGAGGACCAGACACAAGTGGTGATAACGTTCATTTATCAAAATGAACACTTAAAAACATCGACCCTCTATGTGCCTTATTTCTTCTCGTTTCCAGAAAGTGTTTTGATGGTAAATATCGTAGTAACTGCCGTGACTGACTGAAATGCCTCTTTTGTCATATGTTTGCAGATAAGATGTGCAGCGCTGATTGACCCAACCAATGCCGTTAGAAGCTCTCGGGTCTAGACATTTCGTGCTGGGAGGGGATAGAGCATAAGTCATCATTGGCAGTAGGGAACATTGTGTGGGATGAATATTTGATGAGTTTCGTTTATGACAAGATGGCCTGGGACAAGGATGGCAGGAGTGCAGTAGTAGGCCTTTAAAATAGTCTGGAGGAGACGAGCTCTGACAGTGCACATCAGTAGAGCTGCACAAAGGTAACAAGGGACGCCGAGCACTGAAGTCAGTTGAGGAAGGAGTAGGGGGAACCTGACCCTGGACACAGATTTAGGGACGGATAACGTAATAACGGCCGATAATGTAATAACGACCCATAACGAAATGAATTTGGAAACATAAGTTAAGCAAATGGCATTGTAATTTCTTTTCTGGTTAGTGAATCATGTACATATGAAATACAGAAACAGCACAATGGTAACCGAACATGCTGTTTTGCACAAAATAGGTGGGCGTAATGTATGTATTTCCAGGGAGTTATGCAGCAAGGAAACAGTGGAGGCTCACTTTTACTTTAATTTATTTTTTTACGTAACATTTACAGCCACGCCACATGCCATTTTTTCCCAGAAAATTTGATTACAGATATTTGTATCATTAAGAAATACCTTAAAATTTAACAGCAACATGTGTTTTTGCTGTAAGCAGCCCATCTCTCCTAAGACCTGACTTGTAGCTTTACTGGGAGAAATTATTGATCTCTTTTTCACAAAGAGATTCCTCCCAGCAAACAAGAATAGTTTAGGATTGAATCTTATAAAGTGGTGAACAGACTGACATTTGGTAAAAAAACTAAAAAATATATATACTTTTGTAGAACTCTGTTAGAGTGCAGAGTCATTATTGGCATATCTAACACACTGCAGTGTTTGTTTATGGTAAAATGGTAAATGGACACAACTTATATAGCGCATGTTTTAGCTGGGATTCGAACCCACAACCTTCCGATCCCGAGATGGGTGTTTATTTGAACATTAACTCCAGCATTTTACATTTTAAACTGTTCATTGGTTTATATTTTTGAAATGCACCAGAAATCTCAGCAGTTTTGACGACACAAATCATTCATTAGTTGCTTTTTTTGTTGCTTTTTACATCTTGCCATTTTTTTGTTTTATAAATCATGTGTTTTTGTTCTATAAATCAAATCCTCCTTTTGTTATAAGTACATTTTTTGTTTGGGTGTGCATTAAGGTCAAACGTGTTTCTGATTCACCCATGTTTTTTAATAAGCAGAGTGCTGTAGAAGTCACGGATATTAAATCATAACAGATGTGATTATGTAATACGCTCTCTGTTGTAGGTGCAGACAGACTATCTTTGAAATTTGAGCTGCTCTCCACCAATTAAAATTTAGAGCATCCTCCCTTCCATATGTGTCAAAATGATTTAATCCCCCGGGAAATCGTGCTCAGGACTTTGGAGCTTTTAGTATTAAAGTCAGTCAGAGTGCTGCATTGATGACCCTAGAGCTAAGAGTTTTGGGGGAGTGGTGGTTGGGGGGGTGCTGAGGTCAGGAGGTCAGAGGTGATTGATACACATTTGTTTTTGTACCTTGTCCTGAGAGGAATGAGCCAATCCGATCCAGCACGGACAATGTGATTACACTGCCTAATGAGTAACTCCAGCATGATGCGTTGGCGGAGCACCGGGCCATGTGACCAGAGACTGTTTACTAAAGCTCAGTGTTTCTCAAACTGAGGTATGAGATCAGAGGGGGTACACCAACGCCTACAGGTGGTAGAGGTGGTGCTATATCTATCTTAGATATCCTTTTATCATCGTGGGATTTTGGTGGACCAGTCGCCTGTTTGTTAGTTTTTGAATGAGAAAAAATGTATTAAATATATTTTTAATATAGTAAGTCAGACCAGTTCCCCGTGCATGGTGTTCTCTATCAGGGCTGGTCACCAGTTCTGTTCATTACTTTTATGAACAGAATTTCTAGAGCTGGAGGTTGTCCGATTTGGGAACCACAGGATCTCATCTCTGCTGTTTCCAGATGTTGTTCGGTTGGCTTCATCAACCTTTAGCGCGCACTAGGGCGGTTTGCAGCCGAGTGTGAAGCGGCCGGGATGAGGATCAGCACCTCCAAATCCGAGGTCATGGTTCTAAACCGGTAAAAGATGGCTTGCCCTCTCCAGGTCGGGGGAGAGTCTTTGCCTCAAGTGGAGGAGTTCAAGTGTATCGGGGTCCTGTTCATGACAGATGGAGGGTAAGATCGACAGCTGGATCGATGCAGTGTCAGCAGTGATGCAGTCACTGTATTGGACTGTTGTGGTAAAATAGTTAAGTTGAAAGGATGCCGTTGATCTACGTTTCTACCCTCACCTATTGCCATGAGATCTGGGTAATGACCGAAAGGACAAGATTGTAGATACAGGCGGTCGAAATGAGTTTCGACCACTGGGTGGCTGGGCGCAACCTTTGGGACAGGGTGAGGAGCTCAGTCACCAGGAGCCCAGAGTAGAGCCTCTGCTCCTCCACATCCAGAAGAGTCAGCTGAGATGGCTCAGGCATCTGTTTCGGATGCCTCCTGGTTGCCTCCTTGGGGAGATGTTCGGGGCGGGTGCCATTGGGAGGAGGCCCCAGCGAAGGCCTAGGACACGCTGGAGGTACTATGTCTCTGAGCTGGCCTGGTGCGGCCTCGGGGAACCCCCCAGATAAGCTGGAGGAAGTGTGTGTGGGGAAGTCTCGGGATCTCGGCCCTCTAGAAATTAGGTGGTACTCAAAGACTTTCATGGTTATATTTATTCCTCCAGTTTAAGTGTTCTGCACTGTTTTATGTTGGTTGTTTCAGTTTGGGTATGCATAGGTATCAAGTGAATCAAAATGAGGACCATTGTCATTAAATTAAATTAAATTAAATTGAAACATGTTATCTATCTTTTGAATTGTCTAAAGTCTTCAAAATGGCCACGTGTCTGAAGCCCATGAGTAGCTGTTAGTCTGTCTTAGATCTGGTTTACTCTATAGCTGTAGAGTACATTTGTGTAGTTTGAAGATGTCAGTCGTCTCTCTCTGGTCAAAGGAGCTGCTAACTTGTGATCCCTTTGGGGAGTGAATACCTCCTGACTGCACTCAGAAACATAGGCCAAGCCACAAAGCAAAAAGATTTATCAAAGCACAATCGATATGGGCGCAAAGGATTAAAGAACATGACACGCTTTTGCTCTTTTCTGGTGTGCCTTTAAACCCTGGAGGATATTGAGCAGTTTAGTGTTTGCTTGGATCCTCTTTGGTCGAGGCACTAAAAATACCCCCTACGTCCTCATAATGTGCATGGGTCAAAGTTCAAGTGCAGCACTCTCCCTCCCAGCGCCTTGTGTTATCCCCAAACACCGCACAAACCGAAGGCTTCACTGGAAACTTACCACAGGACACGAGACCTCAGCAGCATTAGCAAATGTTGTACCAAAATGCGCAGAAATAACATCAAACTACAATTTCACCCTAACCTTGCTGTTTGCATGCACATGTCCTGTTACTTGCAAATGTATATCTCCAACCCACTTATAGTACTCTATATTTGCAAGTTCAATTCAACATACTGTTTGCCCGAAGGATTACCCAGTGTTGGTACAAATACAGAGCATAATAAAATGTGATTTGTCTGAACAAAGAGGTGGTTTTACAACTATCATCTGAGGAATTCAGAGACTGCACAATGGAATAAACCGAAGCATTGATTCAAAATGTCTTTACAAAGAGACTAAGGGGCTACAACATTCTCACAGGAAACATAAATTGAAAATACACAACTATAGTAGAAGAACCAACATTATTATAAGTAGTTCCCTTTCATTCTAATACGAGGAGTGAAGTGTTGACATGCCCTTAGACTTTTACAGTAAGTCAAATGTTACAGTGTTCAGCGTGTCCCCTATGGGCTGTTTCAAAGAAGTCTGTGATCAATATTTGATGTGCAATGGCAGGTCAGTTAAACACAGGTAAGATAAGATAAGATAATTTTGTATTGATCTCACAACGGTATTGATCACAGACTTAACATTAGCATTAACATTCAGCTTATGGGGGAGTAACCGTAAGTATCCAAATGTCTATACACTAAATGTCTGCTCCATCATAGTATGCCGTAGTACAAGTGATATTTATACAGATAATCATGAATAAAGCAAGGTTTAGGACCAAACAAAAAAATGTATGACTTTTCAAAACAGTTATTGACCAACCAATACAGTCCACTAGTCAATTCAAGCAATTTCATCATGGGATATGGTAAACCGCCAACTGTTTTCCGTGTTGCAAGCTGCTCTTTGTGGTGCTTCCTTGGTCAGAGTGGTGAAGACAGTTTAGTGTTTGGCGGCCGTCCAATGAACGTGAGGCGAGTCCTGCTACTAAGGCAGCAAACAGCTTGGCCTAATAAGACTTTAATGGTGTGCTAAGCTCTCGCAAACCAGTATCTACGTCACCGCGGCGTCTATGTTTCTCCTGTTCAGATGTTTTAGGGATGAACAAAAAAATGATGCTGTTCTTTATGTTTATCTTTTTTGACAGAATAATCCCACTGAAGTCCAATGTTTAGAGAGAGGGGGAAGATGACAGTTTCCATTTAAGGAACGTCCCTACAGCACTGTCCTGGATAGGAACAAGGTTAGGTTTTGGTATGCTTTGGAAACATTTGGCTGAGTACTCAATGTATTTAAACCTCATTTTTGGCTATATGTAGTCAAAGAGTTGGTGATGTCCCACACTCCTGCCAAAAGCGTCAGTCAAGTCTTGGGAGAGGTGACCCCGCTTACAGTAAGGACGCAGATTATAGCGGGATTTTCACCAATAAATCCACTCGTAATGTCATGTAAATTGTGTTTCACTAACACAAATCTTACTTACTTACGTACTTACTTACTTATTTATGTACTTACTTACTTACTTAGTTACCTACTTACCTACTTACTTAGAAACTAGGAGGTCTTGGCTTTCAAATGAGGTATCACACTTATAGGCTGTAAGATCTCCTGTCAATACACTTTGAGATTTGGATATACATAATTACTAAGCCTATAGCTCTAACCTTAATCCTAAACTGGCAGATAACAGTTTAATGTTTATGTAGAGACTTGTTTACTGACCCCTCTGTAGATCTTGAACCAAGTTATTAATGAAATCAGCATTTGTACACTGTAAATTCCGATTACGGTCGTAACATGAAATAAAGTGTTATAATTACTAGGAGACCTGATATTTTCAGCATTTACCCTCTATTCCGTGTAAGAAGTACATTTTCAAGGAAAACTTGTGGTTAATTGCTTTTCCATTTTACAGCAACATGTTTCCGTTCCAATTACATGGCTTTGTCAGTACTGACTAACTTTACATGATGCCAGTAATAATTATTTATAGTCCTGTTGTGCTCACGCTCATTCTAAAGTATCCATTATAAGATTCTGTCCCATTTACTAGGATCTGCCAGTTTTGAATAATGTAGGCTTAGCATTGGCTTTACTTGCTTTTCTCTTTATCCAGTTCATGGTTTTAGTAACTCTCACTAACCTCCCCAGTGTCCTCTACTGAGCCCCTGTAACGGGAACTTGTCTGTCTAGTAACTGTAACTGACAAAACGAAGCTACAACTTATGTTGCCCGGGATTGGTTCAGGTCATATGTCACATGTGCAGAATAAGCCAATCAGATTGCTCTGAACTGTTTTGAATTCAAAAGAGAAGTGTTCAACAGCCCTCAGTGTATCATCGAGCAGAAACAGCAGAAAACAGGACCTTTCCTGTTTTATTTCTCATTAATCGACTTAAGGTGAGTGTGTCTTTGGATATTTGGATATATAACACTCTTGCTCTACCTTATAACACATTTGTTATTTAATTCGGTGACTGCACAGTGGTCTGTCTAATATTAGTGATACTAATTTAAGTAGTAAAGCTACAGACCTGGCATTTAAAGACAGAAAATAGATACTTAAGGGTAATTTACTAAGTGTTTGCTCACATGCAAAGGTGCAGCAGCAGCACAAGATTTGTGATATTTTTATTCATGCAGCATTTACATATTAGCTTAGGCACTATTACTGTAATACTCTTTATTTGAAATGTTAAATCAGGTGCAGCATGTCCACAAAATAGTATATTATATTTTTCAGTTTGCACTCACCATTTAACAACTCACAGCATTAAATTAATGTATATCTAATACTGGTTATGATTAAAGTTTTTCTTTTTTCCAGACAGTGACAGCTGTGAAGATTTAGAGACTGACTCGGCATCAACACTGAAGGTAAGACTTTTAAACAGTATATAATCTAGTAAAAATAATCTTTTAAATGGTTTGTGTGTGTCCAGTGTCAGACTGAGGAGTCCAGCTGTGGAAAGACCTGATGAGACGGAGCTGAACTCTCAGGTGAGACGGGACTCAAATGTTTGTGTCAAAAGCCTTTTACCTGTGGTTTGGACTTTTGTATTTGTACAGAACTGTTTAGTCTTCAACTATTAGTCCTGATTTTTATATGATATAGTTTATTCTACTTGTCATAAAACTCTGAGGACATCCATAGTCTGTGCTTTTCACCTGAGGTCATTAGCTAATTGCAATCCTGTGTGGATATGCCTGTAGTGAGATTACTGATTGTATTTCTTTGTTTTACAGAAATCTGACCTGCTGTAAAAACTTTGAGACCATCTCAGCATCCAGGCAGTAGGTAAGACAGCACTAATTGTTAATCGTATATTTGGACAAATTGGCCATAAGTGGCATGTGAAATAACATTTGTGAATGGTTTGTGTGTCCACTGTCAGACTGAAGACTGCAGCGGTGGAAAGATCTGCTGAGGTTGGATCTGAACACACCGAGGTGAGACAGAGTCAGAGCTGAGATGTTTGGATGAGACAAAGCAACATTTTACCTGAAGTTTTTGGTTTGGTCTTGCCATAGGGACTCATGACTAAAGTATTTTTGTTCTTCATATGTGTTACAGAAATCTGACCACGCTGATGAAGACTTTGAGGAGTGAGCTTTGACCGTGATTTACAAAGATCCCCGTCCTCCTGCTGTGAGTCTGCAGAACCTGCTGCATGTACAGAGTCTGTGGAACCTTCTGAGACACTTCAGCTCCTCGGCTTCATCGGCTCAGTACAGACTAATCCACCTGTTCGGACTGATGTAAACTATAACTGCAGAAATTGAGATGTTCTATCATTAATTGCATCTAAAAATGTTTTACAATGTTCAATGTTAAATAAATTGACTTTATAACTATACTTTGTTTTGCTTTATTACAACATTTATATCTTGTACTGAATTTGTAAAACTTCATTAATGAGAATAACAAATAAACCATAAATAGAACAGGAATATTTAAGTAACCATTACTAAGAATAATAGTACAGGTTAAGACCGTATTTAAGTAACAAAAATAATCGGTACTAGGAATTCCCAGTTGCCTGGACTTGCGTGTATAGTAATCGGAACTTGTATCAAAAGTAATGAATACTGTGATATCCCTCTTAATCATACTAGCGTTACTAGTAATCATAGCTTAACATTGGGCTTAATAATTATGCATCGGGTTTACAACTTATTCCAAGTCAGCGCAATGAGTTGGAATTTACAGTGTACTTCATTCTATTTATCTGGTTATATTTTTCAGAGTATGGTTTTCATATCCTTGTCTGTGAATAGAAGCTATAAATGCCACTTAAAAGCACTCTTACTCCATGCCAAACAAGAGATCTGTTCCAAAAGACAGCCTTCATTGCATTTGCCTTGACACTGGGACACTATTCTGTGAAGTTGGAAGATTTAATAGACCAAGGAGTGATTCGTTTAACCCGGCACGTGTACCACAAATAAGACCGTAATGCGGCAAACGAGAGCAACAGACAGTCGATGTCAATCAGATCAGCTCAGAGTGAGGAGAACGAAAAATAAAGAGCGTGGTTCAAATCAGCACATGATATTCAGGCCTTCAAAGTGCATGTCTTATTTAATCTATCACACAGAGGAATTTGAGGTCATGGCCATTGTGCAATATGTTAAAGTCATTTCTGTTCCTCAAAATCATAGTAATCTAGGGCCTTGCGCAAAATACTTTGGTGTTGTCAATCGATTGATTGACAAAGCAGTGATAATTTTATCGACTGTAAATATGGAGCTTATGCAATTTGCTTATTCCATTCAAATTACATTTGTGGTTCGGTTTCAGAGAAAGGTTTTCTGCATTTGACCCATCAGATAATTAACCTGTTACCTGCTTTCCGCCCTGATCAGGGCGCTAGGTTTAGGGTTAGGTTTAGGTTATTGACAGTTGATTGATTCAATGGACTGTCAATGGTTTAGGGTCAGGGGTTAGGGTTATCATTAGGGTTATGATCGGCAAATGTCATGTAAGTTGTGTTTCACTCACACACAGATCTTGCTTACTTACTTATTTACTTATTTACTTACTTACTTACTTACTTACTTACTTACTTACTTACTTACTTACTTACTTACTTATTTACTTATTTACTTACCTACTTACTTAGAAACTAGGAGGTCTTGGGTTATAATAATTACTAACCCTATAGCTCGAACCTTAACCCTAAACTGGCAGATAACAGTTTAATGCTTATGTGAGACTTGTTTACTGACCCCTCTGTAGATCTTGAAGCAAGTTATTAATCATTGAGTGTGGCGTAGAAGATTGTACTATTTTGCTTCATGGTGCAACATGTACAGTAAACAGATTAAAATCAGAGTCAAAATAGGTTTTATTGCCTTTGTCAGTGAAGGTACAGACGCACGCAAAGGATTTCCATACTGATGAGGGAAAAAGTGAACACAAAAGTAAACTATGTATTCAAATTGATGTTGTACTTGGAGCTGTCAGTGTAGCTGTGAGGTGTTACGTATGACCTTCCTGGCAGCAGTGTCCAGATAGAAGCTTTTCAGTGCCCTGCTCCTGTCCACTCTGATAGCTCTTTGTTGCGGGGTTATTCTTGGGCCCAGGATCCATTAAGAAGACTATTTGAACCAGAGTCTAAAGAGTCCCATGTCTAATCTCTTGACAGGGGTAGACAGCAGCACGCCACCCCTTCACCTGTCCCAAACCCATTCTGTAGCGTTACAGCCTCAGATGTCCACCATTATAGACGTTTTCTTTTGTGTTTTCTCTGAGGCAGTTTGCTACAATGTCAAGTACAGTGACTCTTTTTTTCTATCTCAAAAGTTGATTTTCAATTTCTTTTTGTCGAGCCCACAAGAGCAGACAAAGCGAAGGCCCTAAAATCAAAACCATTTCAACACAGCAGTTCCATTATGTTTAAGAGCGATTGTCTTTTCTGCTCCTTTTCATTCAAATTGCACTGACAGGGCAGTTTTATTTTAATGTATTTTTTTTAATGAAATAAATAAACATCATCATCATCGAAAATGTGTTGAAATTAGGTTAAAAGAAACAATTACACTATCAGGTACATAAATAGAGAGTAATAATTAATATTGTATTATCTTTGTGTAAATCTCAGCCAGATGGGAGACTTTTGTAATATATTGTGGCTTTTTTATTGAAACTGTGTCACCTAATATTGTAATAACTATAACTATAAGGTACTATATACTGTACCCAAAATATATATTTGTATCTATATATCTTTCTTTTTATTCAGTCTGGATATTAAAGCAGTACTAAGTAACTCATGCCCCTGAAATGCTACAACACTGCAGGTGTCGTAGCATGTTGCGTTTTTTTACTCATTAATTGTCCGTGAGAGTAAATACTACGCTGACAGAAAAGACAAAGGGAGAGAGGGATACTGTACATTCAATTACACAATGGAGATTATTTTTTCCACTATAAATACTGTTTAAGTGGTGCTAGCCCGCAGTTAGCTTTGCCCGTTAGCTTCTTCTTCGTGATTCCATTAGTGTGTATTGGTGGCGCCGACCCAGTGCAATTGAGGTCTTCTGGCCCGAGACACCGAAGGAGATGAAAGACCCCCCCCCAATCATCCCGTTAACACATATATTACGCCCAGAGGGACTACGACAACGATTTATTAAGGTAAACAAGTTACTTAGTTGCTTTAAATGTTCATGGACATTCTTACTGAAACACACTTTGCCAAATTGTAGCCGTCAGCTAATTGGCAACTGTTGTCCTGTGTTGTGTGTCTGTGTGTTTTCCCTCCTGGAACCGCCACCTTAACGTGGTGGAGGGGTTTGAGCACCCGAATGATCCTGGAGCTATGTTGTCGGGGGCTTCGTGCCCTTGGGAGGGTCTCCCATGCAAACAGGTCCTAGGTGACGGGTCAGACAAAGAGCGGTTCAGAAGCCCCTTATGAGAGACCAACAGGCCCGGTTAGAACCATGAGGCCGTCCTTCTGTGGACCCACCACCTGCATGTGATTTGGGCAGCTCCAACGGCTGCCCCCATGACCCGGCAACGGACAAGTAGAAGAAGATGGATGAATGGATGGATGTCCTGTGTTGTATCTTGCACACGCACTCTCATTCTCATTCTCATAGTCCAAAACTGGGGTCGAACCATCAGCCCCTCTCATTTAATCTGCGTCATATTATTTCACATTAGTAGAGACTACTGTGGAAATACTCACAGGAAACCTACTCAGGGATGAACTCAGGGGCATAAAGGAGTCATCAGTTTGGTAAAAGAGTTATTTAGCATGAAACCTCGATTAAAGCTGGGGCCTGAATTTTCCCTTTTTCAAAACATGAATGAAGAAGATTTCTGTGTTTATACTTTTAGTCCCAACTCGCAGACACTTCATCCAGTTGACGCAAACAAAATTATGTGTTTTGGGCATGTGCTTTTATCGTTGAAGTGAAGCAAACTCTTACGTAAGCATTAGCGAACAACAAAATGCACACAGCGTCAGTTTGTTTGTTTTTTCCATCATATCTTGCTGCATTTAAAATATAATCTCTAGTGGCAAAAAGACTACATTAACTATAATGCAAAACCTCAAACATATAATAGTAGAAAAGCTCAAGTTGGTACCAGAAGTTTTTTTTTATTGTTTTTGTTTTTACTCCCTTGAAACTTTTTATTTATGAATTTATTTTTTGACATTAACATTTGGAAAAGGCTAATTTGCACTATTCCCGCTAAACCCTCATTACTTTTATTTAATGGCGGCAGCATTGACAGTCTGCTGTCTTCTGCGCTGAGGTGCAGGTCTCACGGTCAGTTATATAATGGGCTCGCCACTGTTACCATCTGCTATCAACAACTTCATTTGTCATGGCAACTGCGCTGAAACTTTTTTGGAACAATTTAAGTGAATCCATGACAGTGATTAAGTTGTGTGGGCCTGGAGACTGTCATCCGCGGTGCTTTTGGACTCAGGAAACCACTGAAAGTCAAAGATATTTGTAGCTTTCCGCTGCTGTCTCTACCCCTTAACCTTTCCTTAACCTTTCCTTAAATATATTCATCTATCATGTCATATACGTTCCCCTATATGGGACCTTGGCTACAAATAATGCCTTTAATGCATGCTTAAACACTGTCTCTGAGAGGTCGTAAACACATCCGTCTCTCTATGCAGCCAGAGCAATTGCCGCGAGTAACTCCAGATCAACTTCAATGTGAATGTACATGCGTATGTCTAAAAAATCCATTCATCACGCTTCCTTATCGTTCCCATCTGGGACACACGGGTGCTGCACGACTTCATATTTTCTGCTATAGCGTGTTAAGACATAGCTACAGATAGACAAAGCTGTGAGCACTGCAGGCATCCCTTTACTCTCAGCCGCACATACCTTAAAGAGCCACACTGCTCATGTTTGCAAACACGGCCAGACCAAAGTGCTAAACTGTTCGACCTGCAGCAGATTCAGATCGGTCAGACTCATCGTAGGAAAGACTCAAATATAAATAAAAACTATTCTGATTCTGATATGATCACAAATTGACTCGCTTTGTTGTCCTGAGTGATGCTTTTGACATAGAAGATCGACCAAATACTTAGATATGAAACCCTATGTTAGAGGAGTTATCATTTTGCAATAGCAGATTACTGTGTCTGTGGTCACAATTTGTACTGGACCCACAGATGCTGTAGCCTATCAAATACTGACCAAAAACACTCATCTTTTTGAAATCCTTTTTGGCAAGCTCCTGATTAACAGCTGGTCAAACTCCTTTATGGATTAATTAAACTTTATGTAATCACAAAAAGGACTAACCCATTTTTGTTTTTACCATAAAATTCAGTTTGTGCAGCGTTGCACATGAAAGATAAATATGTTGCTGAAAATGTAAAATTCATGGTCTAAAAAGCAATTTACTGTCTTGCGGGCAGCTCCCGGCTTTTTTTTATTGTTTCAATCTTAACGCATGAGCGAAACTCACCAAGGAATAGAAGCCAACCTATATTCCTATTAAAATAATAACGCCACTTATCTTGTCACTTACAAGGTGCGGCTGACTCGAGGGACGATTGTATATAGAACATGAACCTGTGCTCTTCACGGATGCAGAAACCACTTATAAAACATTAGGATGGATATAATGGGAAAAGAGTTCCCTGGGTTCATGTGCATTTGTTCAAAAGAAGCTGAGAAGTTTAGTTTAGTTTAGTTTATTTGTTTATTTGAGCAGTATACATTCTGCTCAAAAGGAGTGGGCTGAAGTAAAAAGCTTATGAGCGCCCCCACCCCCAAGTGCAATAAATAAAAAAAGTACATTTCACGCAATGGTACCGAAGGAACAAAACATCAAAGAGACCTCATCAAAAGAGAATTTGAAACATTTCAAGCAGCTACATTACCAACTTACAAACTTACAACAACAAAAAATATATGAACTGTTTATATAATTAATTGAAACAAAGCACAACTACAACAACGATCTTGTTTCATGTACGATGTCTAGAACAAAGCAAGTAAAAAAATGTGATCCTTAATATATTTCTTTCAGATTGTTACCAGTGATTACCGAGAGTTACTTTTATGTTATGAAGGTACATTAATAGATATTACTCCGAGATCTTGATACTTCCCAGTTGTCATTACCATCCTCAGTATAATTTTAATTTGGGTTTAATTATCATCATCATTATCATTATTATTATTATATATTTATTTAATTGAGTTATATGTGAAGTATGATGTATCCTTGCAGTGTGGTGCATTAAAAAGCGTGTAGAGTTGAAGAGGGCAGTAGCTCCTCATCAACAAACCCCCACACAGCTGCCCTAACAGCTGATTTTGTAGATTATGTCATGTTGAGTGGTGCATTAACAGACAAGGTTTTGAGCCCGTTGGGAGGATTCCTCTCAACAGATCCATAACCTGCCAACCCTAATTCTCCATCTGTAAATTTAAGCAATAGAATGACAACCGTTCCAAGCAGAAACACTCTACCAAAAAATACACATCATTTATCCTACTGCTTCCCCTAATGGAAACACATTTCTTCGTCTCTGTATATCTCAAAAGTCTTTTGTTTGTATTTATATTTGAACAGGTTGATGTTTGGACATCGTTTCAATTCCAACTCCAGTTTTTTTCCACAATTGTACACCATTAACTGTAGGACTAAAACTTTTCAGAGTTGTGCTATGTTTCTGAATCCTAAAGTTCAATGCATCACGTAATTCATAACGACCAGTACGTTCTTGGAACCTTCTTTGTATTTGGTTTGGTAACAGTTTGTATCTTGCTTTGAATAACATCTGTACAGTTTGGAACTCAACAATGTCACAAAACTTCATGATCTTTGATTTAAAAAATAATGAGTTTGTGTGGTCCAAAAAAACAACTTAATGAATTACTCGGATAGCTCTTTTTTGCAGCAATACTATTGGTTTAACTGTGTTTTTATAAGTACTACCCCAAACCACAGTACAATAATATAAATAGGGCAAAATCAGAGAACAGTATAAGGTATGTAAAGCTTTGATGTTTAAAATGTGCTTTGCTTTTGCTTTTGTTTTCTATTTTTTAAATAACTGGTAACCCACTGTAGAGCTACCCCCTTAATTCCACAATGTCCTAGTTTATTAATTAATATATCATAGTTTATTGTATCAAACGCTTTACTCAGGTCAATAAATAACCCTATTGCATATTTCTTGTTATCTACAGCATTAGTTATTTCTTCAGTTATATCAAAGAGCGCGTGTGAGGTTGAGTGATTGTTCCTAAAACCAAACTGGTTGTCCGAGAGTAAATTACAACTTTCAATAAAGCTGTCAGGTCTAGAGTTGAAAACCATTTCTAAGATTTTAGAGAATTGCGGTAAAAGGTTAATTATGAGAATTTGGGAACTTTCTGTTTCTGCACGTCCTCCGCTTTATCCGGGGCCGGGTCGCGAAGGCAGCAGTCTGAGCCGAGGTGCCCAGACTTCCCGATCCACGCAGACCTCCTCCAGCTGTTCTGGGGGATTTTTGAGAACTGCGGTAAAAGGGAAACAGGCCTGTAGTTTGTAAAGAGATGTTTACAAACATGAGCTTCTGATTTGAGCCTGAAAAGTGCTCCTCCATCCAATTAGAAAACACCTCTATATTAGACCCAGGTGTTGTATAAATACAACTTACAATAATATTTTTCTTTTTAGTATTAGCAATTTCAATTGTAAGACATTCAAGTATGTCATCCTCCACCATAGTCTTATTTTCAATAATTGTATAACCTAAATTTGAGTCTACGAACATAGCTATGTCCCACCAGGCTTATTTCTTCTATTCTGACTTATAAACTCAAAAGCTTCGATACTAAAGTCCATTTCTCTATCATTGTGCATCCATGTTTCTGTTATTAGAATCACACTGAATGGTTTTGAAAACAATTTTAAGTAACTCTTGATGAGGTCAAAATTTGCATAGAGGCTTCGACTATTGAAGTGGATTACAGACAATGAATTAACGTTCTTGAATTTACTATTGTAAAGCTCCTCAGCATAATATTGACAGTCATTAATAGGTCTCGCAAAGAAATTATTTTCAGGGTCGTGTCGATCTCAGTGTTCTGTAAATCATATTGTGAGCAAGTAAAATCCAGGTCGTTTGTTTCCATGATTCTCCTTAATGAGAGATCAAAATCAGAATGTCCAATAGTAGATGTATTACAGGCCATGTGAAAAGATGTGCTTCAACATACCAGAATCAAGCCGTTTGTCCCGATGTTTACATTGGTTTTGGTGTCCTGGTGCGCGGCTGTACAATAAGTTTGTCGTAGCGCAAGAAGGCAATATCACCCCTTTCTCTTGCCGCTTTCAATTCTGGCATCAGATCTCTTCGCTTTCTCTTGACACTGTCAACACTGTCAAGAGAAAACATTAACATTGGCACTTAAGAAACGGTATTCATTTTAAATGTCACTGACTCTTCCATCGGATGACCCTCGGCTATTGAGAACTGCATTTAACTCTGACAAAAGCCTTGGAAAGGCCACAGAAACAGTATCTCTGTTCCTTGACAGCAGCTGAGGCAGAACAGCGGCGAGGCTACTTACCCCTCTCACTGCTGCCCCCGGAGGCCAAAGGGGCCATTTGATTGCAGCCTCTCGAACATACTCAGAAATATAAAGTAAACACATTTGGTAAAGCATAAAGGCAAACCAATGCCCCAAGTATAAGCTACTTAGCAATTAACACTTGACAATAAAATAACTCATTAATGTGAGCCTTTTCAATATTGATTAAGAAAACCTACGTACATTACACAGACACAGGGCAAGCTTGCCAACTCCACACTGACAGTCTTTACTTGGCAAACAACTCCTGACTACCAACAAGAAGAAGCTCAATGGGTACCAGATTGAGGTGAATGTAGCACACTCCGAGAATCACAGATCTGAATAGCATAAATCAAATTAAAATATCAATATAATCAATCAGTCAAAGCACTTTACAAACAGACAACACGCTCCACATCTACAGAAACACATGATTAAAACACCCCGTACAAACATGACATAATATACAAAGCCAAGTCTGAACAGGTGAGTCCTTATACTCCCCAGTTTAGGCTGTAACGCCAATGCAATAATAACCTAATTGTTTTGTAGCAACAATACTTTCAGTTTTTGAAATGTATACATTTTCCACAATTGTCAGACACGTGCCTGCATAGAACTGGAAACATGTCCAGTGTTTCCCCGTAGCACAGCTTTTACTGACCATGAAGACGCAATTCAATCTGAGTGAGCACGACCGGGCCGGAGCTGCAGCTGAGGAGAGACTGGATAAATGTGTTTGTGGAGTTTGGATTGAGAGCTGTTTAGCACGTGCCAATAATGCATTTATGACACAGTGCCACAAACGCGGAGACGGACAGACGTGTTTAAACTGCACGAGGCTTCTCAACTTGCTTTGCGCTCAATCACTACTGTAGGCTTGATCTTTCGTCTGAGTGAGTTTGTTTTTTTGTAGATCTGAGGTATTTTAAACTTTTTTTTTGCAGAGATTTAGTAAAATGATAATTTTGTTTTGATCCATTACTGAGAAACATAAGACTGGCATCTCATTATTGATCTGATACAATACCCATGTGTTTTCATGCAGAATATTTGCATTATCTACTATTTGGGGCTGGCATTTGAATAGTTGAATAGTGTTCATGTCTGGGCACATTTTTTTGTATTGATATAATTCATTAGAGGTTAAAACTAACTTTTCAGGAAGGCTTTGTTCTCAGCAGACATGCTCTTCTCCAGTTTGAGCATCGCGTGATTGTTTCGGATATTTAACAATTTGCTACATTTGTCCTTTCTGCTCTCTAAAACAAACCCTTGAATTATTATTTGTTTTTCTTCCTCTTTTCGAAAAGGCCAAGTGGAGATGGTTTGGACAGAAGGACAGTTCATAAATTGGTAAAGCGTGGCCAAAGTTAAATCTGTTTTGTAAGAACAAGGACTTTGTTTTTGTGCAGTAATCTTTAGCATTTTTTTTTCAACAAATGGTGCCAAACAAGACCTAAAAAAATACCAATACAGAGTCAAAACAAGAGTAAAATGGAAGTAAATTCAGAAAATCATGAGTCGAACTGAACATTTGCACATTTTGCATGTGTTTTGTTTTAGGCTGTGAAAAAAGGTGTCAGTCAGATATAAGATCTAAATGATTTTGCAATATATTGTGTCTTCTTGTGACATGGATATTGCATGATCTATTGCGTTAACACTAATTTGCCAATTATATTGATTTGCTTCAGCGGCAAAAAAAAAAAAAAAAAAGGAGAGGGAAAAATACCATAAATTATATTTTTCTTCATTAACAGATAAACTCTTTACCCATTTTCCCCTGAATCTAATAGCTGCATGGGCAGAAGTCTTTACCAGAGCAAGATTGGCGAGGTCAGTGCTCTCCCCAGTGCTTCTACTTTAATGACATACAATAATGAACATTCACAACAGTGGGTAATACAAAGGACGAGCAGCAGGTGAACTATTGACTCTGCAGGAGCCAGATGTTTGCTGTAGCAGCTCTGGTGAGTTGTGAAGTTGCATTTCTCGCACATTTTATGTATTGGTTTATTTGGTCTGGACAGTGCATGTTAATGAACATACATGGGTCTCATGCATGTAAACAAGCCACACCGGATTGTAGCCATGGGCTAAATTCTATCCGTCATCCTCCATGCGCACTCTCAAACATTCATCCTGACTGTTTCAAAACACTGTGAACAGCAGTGTATTGTACAATGTCATAAATTGCCAGTTTTATCTTTATGGCTGAAGTCATAACTGTTGACAAATACTCGTTAAACTTGACAAATAACATTAAATCTTCTTACAGTAATCTGCTTATGATTGTATAATGTTTATTTTCAGTGAGTGTGTAGTGTTTGTGCTAAACCGCTTTTGGGAAACAGCAACAGAGATTTAGCCTATGGCTACAATGAAAGAGACCAACACAAACTCTCAATAGGCTGTTTTACAGATGCGTAACATCTACAACGCGGCGTGAATGTCAGGGATGGAAATAAGTTATTGTACCGAAACACGGGTCACGGTCTCGAACCAATGCTTGATTCAGTCTCGTGCGTGGTTCCGGGAAGATACATGAAATATTAGACAAGGGGATTATTGTAAAACGACTCTAGCTTCATTTTTTTTATAGACAACTCTGCGTCTCTGATTAGCGGAGTCATCCAAAAACAAACCAGCGCGTAAAACAACCAGCGCGTCCAAAAGTCAAAGTTTTAGTCCATGTGAAAAGCTGCCACTCCACAGTTGCGCAATGAGCTACTTTCTGATTGATTTATGATTGCAACAGACATCACTAAGAAGTGTCGATGCAGAAAAAGTGGCCTATTCAAATGAAATACCTGTGACAGTTGCGCTGAATTCCTCCAGTCGCAGGTCAGTGCCGTTCATCTCTGTGCAGCATCTGGCAGCGCGGTATTTCCTCTCACTTCATGTGTCCCCAATAAATCCAACTTTGGCAAATCAATGATCTGCGGTCAGCTTCGGAAAACGGGACGCGCGCGCGCAATAGGTGCGTAAAATGCGCAAATATGACATAGCGGTGCTCTACACGGCCAGTTGACTTTAGGTCTGTGTGAACGCGAGCCGCTCTGATCCCCACACGCGCTCCTTGTACCCGGGTGACGTTAGACCGGATGGGAGGGGCTGGGACCACGCACCCCAGCTGGAGATACCAATTAATGTTTGTGCAGGGTTGTTGTTATACACGCAACTGTCACGTTAGAGTGTGTGGCGTTTTCATAAGCAGAGAGGAAGAGTGGACAACTCAATATCTACTATAGACCTACTTCTTCAAAATCCAAACCGCTTTTTATTTTGACTTTCACCCCTTACTCAATCTAAATTGGATTTTATTACAAGAGCAGATTGTGTATAGCTTTAAGGCTTTAATGTCTTATGCTCAAAATCCGTCCCTGTAATTGTACTTTCACACTTGCACCGCAGCTTTATAAACATGATTAAGACCTTAAAGCTAATCCATCAAGGAGCTAAACAAAACCATCGCACCGACCACACACCCGCCCCCACAGGCCTCTTCTTAAAGACGTGCAAATTGCTGTGGTGCATCATTGAACAAAAGCTGTTTTTCTCCTTACAAAACACACTGCACGCTGCATTTGCCTGAACTTTGGCCATCAACAGGGTCAAAGACCTTTCGCCCGTGTCAATAAGCCTGGTTGTATGAACCACATACTGGAGGACGTTGGTTCTACAGGGTCATAAAAACAGATGAAACCAAAGTCATAACATACTTTTTTCCAACAATTGACAGGGATAGGACATAATGTCAGCTGCAGATTCTCTTCATACGGATGTAAGTGTTCATATCCCTTTATTTAATCTGATGATGATAGTCTGACAGTAAAAATGCCAGGACTTTAAAAACACTGCACCTTTATGTATCTCGTGGGCCAATTGTTTCACTTACCACAGACCTAAACTTTCTTTTCTTTTGTCACATTTTTTAAAGACTTTTTAAATGTATATTTGTGATGTCTTTTTTTCACTACTAGATCCTATATGATTTACAGAATCCTACATAATAAAATAGATCACCTTTATTTGGCATCTTTTAGACCGGGGGTAGGCAACGTCAGGCCCGGGAGCCAAATCCAGCCCTCTGATATATAACCTCTGGCCCTCAAGATGATTTTGAGAAATATTATTAAACAAACCAGTACTTTAACCTTTTAGAGTTAAAGTACTCTAAAGATGTGAGAAATACGGTCAATTACTTCAAAAATGTCCAAACACTACACCCAATTAGGTCATATATTATGTACAACACCGGTATTTGTAGAAAGTGGTATAATTGGCAGGATCGGCCCTTGGTCTTTTTAGAATTAAGAAAATCGTCCCTCCATCAAGACAATCTGCCTTCCCCTGTTCTAGACGATGCACAAAGACGATGACTGCACATTTGATTTTTTTCTGATGTCTTTGATTGGATAAAAGTATACAAGATGTTCACATGCTCTTTACCACATGGCTGTAGCGTCATCCTCCGCTCTGTCAGCAGCAATCTCAGCATTTAAATGTCTCCGTCCACACTTCTCCTGAACTGGCTGGAGACTGCAACATCTGCTGTTTTTGAAGATGGCAGGTTTCGAGTGTGTGCTGTGCCTCTATACTGTGGGCCTATATGTCTAAGGCTACATGCAGCGATGTTTGTCCCTTTGCTGCAGAACGTAGTCACACAAGTCTGAGCTGTCGAAGCGGAGGAGCCCGAGGTGCTTTGACGCGGACGCTGTGTCAAACTGTGCAACAGCTCCAGTCAGGCAGACCTCAGTGCTCCTTTAGCCATGATGATTTTGGATCAAGTGGAAATAACCGCAAGTCTTCTCGTTAACTCGATCTTCTGCCGCACTGTTGTCAGGCATCCCGAATCACATTGTGGTTTACTCATACGGGCTATTTTTAGCTTCGTTTTCACATTTTCTCAGCTTCAAACATATGTTAAGTTCTACAGGGAGTTTAATTCCCCCTTAGTCACTTTGTATACAGTCAATATGAATGTTTTAGATGAGAAATTACAATGTTAAGTGGGGAGATGGTCACAGGGAAACGAGTCATTGTAATGTACGTTGCGCCCTTTTGAGTTTTTGAGCAAAATTATGCAAACTTCACTCATTGATTATTTACCACGTTGCGTTTATTTAGGCGTCGCTGAATAAGCTGTCTGTACGTATATGTGTCTGTGTGTCTGTGTGTGCGGGTGGTGGGGTTGTAGTTATTTATGTATATTTACTGGTGGGGACGATTTTTATTATTTTTAATGATTTTTAAGCACTGTAAAGCACTTTGTGTTACATTTTGTATGAAAAGCGCTCTATAAATAAAGTTTGATTTGATTTGATTTGATTAAAAAATAGGTAATGACACAAAGTAACATCAAAGTATCCCTCTCCGCGTGCTTCGGACCATGACACGATCATTAAACTCACATGTGTAGGAGAGTGCTCTGAACTGACTCACGCCATATGGACGACCATGATGCACGTGGCTGTCTGTGCTGGAGCAGTACTGGTTGAGTCCAACAGGGGGGGACAGCGGACCAGCCCAGCTCCTTATAGGTAAACGATTTGATTGCGCTTAACAGTTTCTTGATTAACGATAAACTCGTATTACCGACGTATTACCGAACACTTTTTATTTGTCACTTCATGTTTTCACTCTAGATTTGTTTGTCTGTATAGCCCTACTGGTCTGTAATTTTACATTCAAGCTTCTGAACACACGTTTTGATATGATCTTGGAGATCATTGCCCACCTCTATTTTGCTATGGATTTACACCCTATTTGTGTACACTGTGTAATGTTTCCTCCATGGGTGTTTTATTGCTGGGATAATGCTTAATTGTTATGATGACAGGCTCTTGCTCCGCATACACTTTGCCACAGATGCCTGATAGAGAAAAAACAAAACAATGGTGTCAGAGAGATAAATGCAGGAGAAGTGTATTTACCATCAGTGCGAGACCCGGAGACACGAACTCAAAACATTGCTCTAGTCTGACTATTCAAGTCTGGCTATGCTAAAACATACAGTGCTGAGAGCAAACGTTATGTCAACATACAGAGATGCTGCCACTCTTCATGATAAATAGCTATTTCATTGTATTCTGTAACATTTGGCCTATACCTCTCATGGGCTGCAGGTAAGTCCACACCATAGATATATTCATATAAACTGCCATGTGTCACTCCAACCTGTTTACATTAGTAACAGGGACGCGTGTGGTTTCTGCACAGTACCAGAATGTGTTTCATCAGAAGTCAACATGGGTCAACTGGCATAAGCCCCATGTTTTGAGAGACAGGTCACGCTCATTGACCTGGGCGTTTCATGTGGCGTTTGGCAGCTGTAGATTCCCCATGTTAGACAATGATACAGCCCCAAGAGATTCTTTTGACTTCATAGTGGGATTCCCTGATTCTATTGACAGTATTTCTACTTATGTATGCAGATATGGAAGAAGGCAAAGGCATAATGAATGATTTATGATGTCTAACATTACTCTTGTACTCTTGTATGAAAAAGAAGATGTAAATCTGGACTGAAGAAAAAATGAAGGATCCGCACAACTGTTATAGCTCCCAGCTTTTGAATATAGCTCACCAAAGCTGGGAGCTATAACAGTTGTGCGGATCCTTTATTTTTTTCTTCACTATTGCTATTTTTGATACTGAGTATTAGTGGATGTACGTGCCTTTTAAATCAGGACCGAACCAGAGCAAAAGCAAAGATAAAGCAGGTTTAAACACTAGATCTGCCGTTGACTCCTGTCTTTATAGGAAGAGCATCAGAGTGTGGACATTCCAGCAGTAATCGGTGTCGATGTCTGCCCAATACAAGCAATGCAAATATTTAACTTCCCATAATGTCATACCCCACTTCCTCCTTACTCCCCACTCTCTCACTGCAACGTGTTTGCTATATTTGCCACCAATTTACAGTCAAAGCTCAACTGTCTCACCATTACATTTTTAATTATACCTGATAGGTCATGTCCTAGCTACACAATGTTCAACGTCTGTCAAAAATGAACCGCCCTCGTCCATATGATACATGTACCCCTGTCCGTGTCATTTTATGTGACTTGTTGTATATCTCAATAAGAGAACTACATGTTCAGACAATGATGTTTTTACAGTGGCACATGCTTTCTATCTATACTGTAATATGTTCCAGCCAGATCTCCATCACCATGATGTTGTGGTATTCATAGACACACAGTCACGCCGAACAGCTCAAGGCGCTATTCTCACCTGTCCCCATCGGAGGCAGCTGGGCGGACGCAGAAGTGCCCAGGGGAGCGCACATAGCCATCAAGAGAAAGAGAGACCAGTCACAAAAGTTGCTACTGTGTTGGTCCATGTTAGAACTTGCGGTGTAATATGTCAGTCCCAGCATGCTTTTATCACCAGTCGTATTGACTACTGTAATGCTCTGCGTTCTGGTCTTCCCAAAAAGAGTATCTCAGGTTTACAACTTTTACAAAATTCAGCAGCTCGTGTCCTGACGAAGACCAGGAGGCGGGACCACATTACACCGGTTTTAGAGTCGCTGCATTGGCTCCCCGTGTGTTTCAGGATCGATTTTAAAGTTCTTTTAATGTTTTTTAAATGTCTTAATGGTCTTGGTCCTTCTTATCTTTCAGAACTGCTTTTAACTTATGAACCTTCACGGCCCCTTCGCTCCTCCGGCAGGGGTCTCCTAGTTATTCCTAAAGTCAACAGAAAGACTCACGGCGAGGCGTCTTTCCAATATTATGGCCCTCGCCTCTGGAACGACCTGAGGAGGAGCTCAGGACCACAGAGAACGTTCATGTTTTTAAGAGCAGGCTCAAGACCCACCTTTTAGCTTAGCTTTTAACTAACATCTATTTATCTAGTCCTAATTATATAAATAATATGTGTGTGTGTGTGTATATATATATATATATATATATATATATATATATATATATATATATATATATATATATATAATGTGGGGCGTATTGTTTTAAATGTTGTAATCTGTCTGTAACGCACTTTGTGATACCTTTCGGTATGAAAAGCGCTTTATAAATAAAATGTTACTGATCATGGCGACTTGATGCCCAGATGTCCTTCCAGTTACAGCCTGCTGCATTATAGTGTCAGGAGTTCAATATGTGAGTGTTTTAAGGGAAACAATTCACTTTGGACAAGATTTGAACTGGTTACCTTTCAGTCATGGTGTGAAAGTTACGTAGCTGGCATGCTTTAAATGCATAATAAAAGCTTAGTAACAATACAGCGTGGGGAAGCAATTGCAACTTTAATATGCACTTTGATTAATTTTTTTTCTCTTACAATTTATTTCTCTGCTGCTTCAAAGGCTATCTGACAACTCTACTTTCTTACACATTGAACCTTTAGATTGCTATTGATCCACTGTGTGCTTTGTGATAATAACAGTCTCTGTAATGGAAGTACAAATGTAATTTCCCTTCCTGATGTAGAGCCAGAATCTACTATGTGTATAATTATTCATCAGGCAATGGCAGGTGTTTGTTCCTGCCGAATGTGGGCTTACAATGGAGTTCAGCAGTAGCACCAGTGACTTGGACAGTGGCCCTGAGAGTAAAAATAGCAGTTAGCCGAATAGGGTTATCTACCCCTACGCACAAATATGCGCCAGTGTGGACTCTGTTCTGATTACTGTTTAGTTCCATGTAATTGTGAGTGTACAGGAGTGTCATGGAGACCGTAGTGTAACACACACACACACAGGGCAACTAAACCTCATTTTACATCACTGTGAAATCTATAAGGTGGTGAATTGCTACTTAATTTGTTTTGGTTGGGACCAGGACAAGAATGCTGTCCAGATTGTATCCTCACTGATTATATCGATCACTGCTAGTGTCTGTACCAAGTGTTCGATTAGAATCTGGTAAGGTGTATTCTGTATTCTTCCCCCACAACATGGAACAATTTACAAAAAGACTGGAAATTAAAGGAACTAGTTTCAATAGGACAGTTTGGAAATGAAATCTATGGTTTGTAAATGTTTTAAATAGTTTATGAAATTGTTTGAAATCTGTCCTGTATTCTAAATTGTATTGACTTGTGCCACTGTCTTGGCCAGGACTCCCTTGAAAAGACATTAGTAATCTCAACGGGACTTTCCTGGTTAAATAAAGGTTAAATAAAAAAATAGATCTACATTCCTCCTTGAACATGCACAGACTTGAAGGTTCTTAAAATTATTTGACAGAGCTGGTCAGTTCAAATAATAAATAATAAATACTGTAATTTCCATTGCTTAGTGACTTCTCCATTAACTCTGTTAGGTTGCGGATGGTAAAACGGGTTGATGTGTGTGCCGCTCTGCCACCCCAAATCAAGGCCCTTGTAAATATGGTGATGTAATTAAACAGAGCGGGCCAGCAGCAGCGGAGACGGACAAGCAGCTGATTGTAGCTCATGATTTTATTTACTGGGTATTCAGTGGACCGACACTGGAAGACTGCGGAAAACTGGTGGGTTAGGAACAACAAAGCTAAACCATTCAGGTCAATGTGTATTTTTGTACCAATTTAGTAAAGGGGACAATGCTTTTTACAAAGAATAAGTGGGCATAGAGATACTTAATATGCAGGCTTGTAGTTCAGCCTAATTTACATTGTACTGCCATCAGTTACAACACTGTAGAAAAGTGATTCAGTGGACCAGACATTATATAATTTGAAATACTGAAGTAATTCAAGAAAAACTGATAGCCAGGGACTAACAATATATGTTCCCTCTTTCATTGCTTAACAAAATGATAATATTAATAGGCAGGTATATGGCCTTTAATGCTATGTTGTCACTCAGTCCGGTAGTTTACTTTCAACAAAGAATACTAGTGACCCCTTTGACCGAATACTGCTACAACACCTCTGCTTCCATGATGACTCCACCAATACGAACAACAGTCATGGCTTTGACTGCGCTCCCGTGGGACAGAACATTGGGTCCTAAACAAGTGTAATTCATTTGTCACAGTCGATAGTCCCATGTTTTCACAAGTGCGTCTCCTCCACCAGCGGAGAACAGCCTGAGATGCCGGAGTCAGAGCCCAAGCATGTTATCTAAGCGTGGCACGTTTGTGGACAAGCATCTTTTTGCATTTTAGGAGGGACAAGTATTACCCCTCCATTAGATTTACTATTTATTTATCTGGGTTTTTTTTTCAGATAAAATGAGGCGATTTGGGATAAAATATTTTGAACTTGTAATGGGCTGAGTTCAGAAAAGGAAATATGAGTAAAGCCCCATGTACAGGTATCATTGGTGCTGTAGTTAACCTCTTAACCCCCACCTTCACCAAGTGCGGTTTCTCCAGTTTGCCTTTACCCAAATCTAAAAGGGCCAATGTTACGCCTCATTTGAAAGCTAAGACCTATAACACTTATCTAAACTGATCTTTTTCCTCGCGTTGTTGTCACTTTTCTGTTGCTGTTTTGTGGCTTTTTCATAGCATTTTTTGTCAAATTTTCTCATCACTTTTTTTACTGTTTCTCTGTTGTTGCATTTTGATCCTTGTTTTTGTTTCATTTTTGTTGCTCTTTGACACTTTTTTCAAGAAGCTTTAGTTTCGGGTAAAGCCAAACTAATGAGTTTTAACGTCTTTTTCAAACTGAAGGTCCAAGGAAAATAAATACCAAATTTTGGCCTATCCTGGTGACAGGATATTTGCTGAATAACTAATAATAAATAATGTCTCCTCTTTGGGGACCAAAGACCATTCAAATTGCAATTTCAGTTCACCTGATCTTAATCTAATTGGCCTATCTAACTCCATTTTGTAACTCACACATTGACATTTAGTCTATTATACACCTCTTTTACACGCCTTCATGGAGATGAGTGTGGATGAGCTTAAATGACAATGACACGCGTCGCTTCAGGAAAAGTTTTAAATCTACTCCAACACTCCCCTGCAACCAAACGCAAGCTCCAGACAGACGAGCCATGGACACCAGTGTAACCTTTGGTGTTATCCAGTGGAAATTTGACCTTTTCTCCAACTCACTTCATTCCCCACGGGCCTGCTCTTTGACTGGGGGAAAGTGTCAAGACTTTATTGTGGTAAGAAAAGAAGTGTCAATTTGTCAAAAGAGCGTGTGTCAAAAGAAGTGTCAATTTGTTTCTGAATGCAAAAGGTTATCAACAGCCTTAGTTTTAATAATATTGCCTGTGGTATTAATTTTGGAATAATGTAGTACGTAATAGTAGCAGCAGTAGAAGAAGAAGGACAGAAACCAACGCCACCTCCACGTGTCCCCCTGCATTTCACTCTGTTGGCATATCCCCATGACCTTTCCACAAAGCCCCATTGAGCTTTTTTCCCCCTGTAGATCTTCAGGCCAAACAGTGCCAGGCCATGATGGAGTCGCTCCTCTCTTTCTGAGCCTTACCTCCACAGAAACTCGCCCACTTTCTGATAAACGAGTCGGGATTCTGTGGCAAATAGCCTGCCGGAGTGAACGCCAAGGCGAAGCTCTTGTTCTCACAGTGATGCTCATGGTCATGGATCAAGTAGAGTGGTGTCGCAAATGGAGGCGATTATTTTCTTCTTCTTTTTTTTTCATTACACTTCCGCTTAAGAGTATTTGTCATGTTTTATGTTGATTTGTTCTTATTTGATCAAGCTATTGCAGCACTGTAATGTGTGGAGCACATTGTAAACTGATCTCTGCGAAAGGCGCTTATTATACTCCACACATGTTAAGTACTTCTTTCTGACAAGACATTCCCCCAGAGAAAATGTACATAAGATCCTTCCCTCCTGATCCAGGCTCCAAAATCTCCAATACAGTGGCACGCACCATTGGACTGTGGTGAGTAAATGACTTCCATATCATTTCAGAGAATATATTGGTTTTGGTTGTTTTAGTTTATTTGTAATTAAACCACATAAATTCATATGCATTTGAGTTGTAGATGTTTTTTTTATGACATTATTGCATAGAATTTCACACCATTAACTGTTTATGGATCTTTGATGACTTTATCTATATAATTGGAAACGTGTGTGGAAAGGTGTGACATTTTATAACCAGATAACCGACTAACTTTTTACTTCAAAATGCAGTTTGAAGAGGATAACTGCACATTAATGACTCACTTCAGGTCATTGTTTGGTCACATTTGGAGAGTGTATTACGTACGCAGGGTAACAAGAAAATAGTGTGTGCACGTCACACAAAAACACTGGTGAAAAACCTCTTTATTACTATTTATTTTAGAATTTAAAAACATGAGAGAGCAGTGTATTTACAGTTTGGTTCATACAAATTCGAGTTTTAGATGAATTATTATGTATAGCTATTGATTTATTTCAGTTGATGTATATTATGCGACAAACAAGAAAGTATAGTTTTAACGTAGCCAGTAGTAGCATTTAACAACATTGAAGTTCAAAGTTAAACATTCCCTCTAAGCTGATTATTTGAGAGTCAAGTACAGGTTTATTTACGCAGAAAAATAAATGCCCAGAAAGGTGCACGATAATATCAAACACGAATGGTTAAAACTCGTTGGTTAACAAAGAAACTACACAATTTCAAGCGTTTTACATTCAAAAACTTAAAAAATAATTTTTTTATAATAATTTGGTTGTTGTTTGAGTTCAGCTTGAGCCAAATCGCCTGAGGAAAAATCCATTTGATTTGGCGCCCGTTGCCTCCAGGGAGAAGAGTGTCACTCGAGGGCGATTGGTCCCGGAGCGGAGGTAAGAAGTACAAGTCCATGGTGCAGTCAGAAACCCCTCATACTGACAACAGCAGAGGCGTGGTGACATACGTAAAAAGAAACTGATAACTATTCAGTGTATAGCAATACTGCATTTGCATTGATAGTCCCTGACCCTTACTGTAATATTGTCTTAAAACCATAAAAAACCATTAAAAAAAATACATTCCTAAAAATATCCTCATTTCATCTGACCTTCTTAAAGGCTAAACCCCGTCTTTTGTGGAGAGTTTGCCATTTTAATTCGGGGCTCGGTGGCCTTTTATGCTGCAGAGAGGAGGGAGGCGCTTGTGGCCCGAGTCCCTTAAGTGAGTTATCGGCCCCAGTGTGCCCAGTCATCCGCTCCCACAGAGAGGCTCAAACAATAACACCTCGAAAACAGCCTCGGGACAATGCCCTTAACATGTTTTTAAACGTGATTTTGGGCACTCGGGGAAATGTAGTTTGATTCTGCTGAGACTGTTCATCATTAAAAATAGAAAGATTTATAATAACAATACAGATAAATGGGACATCAGTGAGGCGTAACATTATGACCGATGACAAATGAATCACACGGCCCCAATCGCAGAAAACCTGCGCTTTGTTTATGCGTAAGAAGTAGAGTGAAGGTTTTTTTAATGTTTTTTAAAAGTTAAAAGTTCAGTTACTAGTTTGAGTTGTTTGGTCTGGTTTAGACACGTAATATGTATAACCAACGGTCGACCACACATGCATTACCATTAATTCGCTGTCGTGAGTCTCGTGACTGTTTTTGACATGGGCTTCTTTTTATTTCTTGTTAAAATGCAAAATATTTTCATTAAAACTAGTCAGTTTTTCATGTATTACTTTATCTAGTTTTCTCAGATACAGATAATTAAATAATTAATTAAGATAATTATTTTTTTACCTCTCAAAGGAACAGGCCACCGTTTTTACATACTGAGATATGTTCTTACCTGAGCTTAGACGAGTTGATGCGTACCTGTCCGGTCGTTTTGCGTGCGCTCAGTCACGCAAAACGACCAAAGATGTTGTTAACATTTGGCCTCTCCCAGCATATTCCTATAGTTTCAAACGGGGGTGAAGTTGGAAGCTACCACGCTCTTCCACAGGCACAAAGACCAGACAGGTACGCAGCAACTCGTCTAAGCTCAGGTAAGAACAGATCTCAGTATGGAAAAACAGTGGCCTGTTCCTGTAACCCCCACCATAACGAGGCATATTTTCTTTCATTCAGCATTACTCAATTCCAAAAGCTTCCAAAAGGAGCGACCGAAACACGACTAAAGAGTGATGAAAAAGAGATGAAAAGCGTGACAAAAACACTTAAAAAATGCGATAAGGATTAGGATCAGTTATGCAGGTCTTAGCTTTCAAATGAGGCGTTACACTGGCCTATACGCATCGAGAAGCTTATAGATTTGTATAAAGCCAAACTGGAGAAAATTACCTGATATAATGGAGCATTGCAACAACATACAAAGTGTCTATGGTTCAGGGAGCCAACCAAAGCAAGAAGAAATAGCTCTCAAATTGAACAACCTTGATTTTTTAAAATTCTTTTCATTCTTAAGTTGGGGCAGGTGCGTGCAGTCGCGACGGCGCTTCTGTCAGTCTCCCCCAGGGGAAACTGAAGCTAACGTAGTTTACCACCACCGAGTATGGAGTGAATGTAAAATGCTCTCATGTAAAGCGCTTTGTGACCATGTCTGTGAAAGGAGCTATATATATAAAAGATCTTCATCTTCTTCTTCTTAAGTTATAAAACCCAACTGTATTTTTCATCGCAATTTATTCAGCCTTGAGTCCCTAAGAGAGTAAAAGTTTTGGAGATTGACTAAAATGCCCTTTTCAGTCAAGGTTTCATATAGAGACTCTACTTCTATTCAAGGAGTAACACAATTCCTCTCACACCTCCTGCGTCATAGAGGCAAGATGTTCAATATTGATACTGAACTTGTGTCTGCATTTTCTACAGAAATATGGCCTACCCCAACTCCACGTCCTCACCTATGAACTCCACCCCGGCTGTCAACACCACAGCCAAATTTAGCGTTTTCGAGGGTTGCGAGCTTAAGGTTGAGGGCATCCTTTTTGATCTCATGCTCCAAGTTTTCAACGTGGTTGTGGGGATCCCGGCAAATATCCTGGTCATCTGTGTTCTCTTCCAAAAGCGCAAAGAGCCCTCTACGTCCGACATCTTCCTGGGGTGCTTGGCTTTCATGGACATCTATTTTGGCACTATCCCTCCAATCAATATCCTTAACTTGTATCAATGGCATAACAAGGAATTGTGGTCATCTATTGAGTTTGCCTACGGTGTCAAGGACACAAGCGGACCACTTTTCCTGTCTTGCATTTGCCTTGATCGCTTTCTCGCTGTTGTATTTCCAATTTCTTTTGGCCAACTTAAGCCAATAATGTACAGGGTTGTTCTAGCTGTAATTGTGTTTTTATTAACTTTTGCATATTCAGCCGCTAAAACTGTCGGAGGCCTGCCTAATTTTGAAAAGGTCTTCACAGGTGAAATACTAGCTACTTTTACCTGGATGGTCATATGTAACGCCTGCATCCTTTGGGCCTTGAAGAAATCTCGCAGTGCAGGCAAAGACGACATGCACCCGATGAAGAAAAAAGCTTTTAAAATAGTACTATCCATCTTGTGCATAATCATTTTTAACTACCTTCCTCCTGTGGCTATGTTCCCATTCGAAGACTACTTCTCTCCAGATGATTTCCGTTGCTACGTTCAGCCGGTGGGATTTGCTTTTCTCAACATTAGCAGCACAATACAGCCCCTGGTTTATCTGTCACGCCTGGAGAAGGTGCCGTTTGTACCTGAGAGCTGTGTGAAGAAGATCTGCCCTTGTTGGGACGGGGGAAATAAAAGAGCCCCAAATGGACCAAACAATCCAGCCCCAGCATAGAGCTCAACCACTTCAAGAGCTGTTCAGGGGGGAGGGGCAGATGAAAATATATATCAACAACAAAAGCACTTAAATGTACATTTTCATATCGTAGGGTATTATTAACCATATCATACTTTTGAATGTCCTGTGCACAGTTTAATAGATACTCATGACTCCATCGGCTGTCATTAATTAGAGCATGAAACCACTGAACAGCAATGAAATAAATGACAATAAAGAATATTCTTTATTTTAGCATGACTTTTACGGTGCTGTTTTTGATGGAGGAAGGAACGCGAGGAAGTGAATATGAGAGACTAGACTACCTATCTTATCAAAGTACTAAAAAACAAGATCCTAAATATTAATTGCAAAGCATAGTTTACCTTTAGTATGTATTTTGATTTTTTCTGTCAGTCTACCCCAGGGCATTTGTGCCCTGTGCTCTTCATTGCATGAATAATGCAATGAAGAGCGTCTTTGAGTGTTCAGAAAAGCGTCATTATTATTAATATTATTATTATTTGATTCAGAGGGGCTGATGCACAATATTTGGACTCAGAGTTTTTTAAAGAATATCATATGTTTTATAATATATCACCACACAACAATACCAAGCTTTTTACTTACCAATTAAAAAAGATTATCCACAAGACTTTTACTTTACTTCATTGAATGATATTAGATAACATGTCAATCAATTAATTTCTTTAAACGAACCCAGAGTCACAAGAACAGATCTGTATGAGAAATCGAATTTCAATAGCCTGAACGGTGAAGTCTCATGGGCTCCAGAGAAAGTCTCATCAGGTCATCAGAGGTCACCAGGCTCCCGCAGGCGTTAAAGACCTGCCTTAAAGACTCTGGGTTCTCCCCCGGTCGCCCCGGTGACAAACGCTCTCAGGTCCAAGCAAAACCAGAGTATAGGCATTATAGTGACCCTTTTTGAGGGTGAGGATTTTGTTTTCATTTTCTGTACTTTGGCGCCATCATGTGCACACATTTTAAAAGAGTTTTCCTTCTAATTTCAGTTTTGCTGTTACATGTTAGTGACAGCAAAATATTTTGAAGAATAGGATGCATGGCCATCGGGAAAGCCTAAGAAATAATGGCAACAGTATTGTCCAAAATGTTAAAAATATTAAAAATAATAATAATAATTACGGCACCAACATATAGCATATATTGAGAAGAACTAGACCGTATGCTATGTTTTTGTCCAACAGAGAATTATGACACTTAATATTATCTTCTTTTTTTTGTCACAGTAAATGATTAAAACCCTGATGACCATGTGTGTAAGCATTTTTACAATATCTTTGGCATTGGCTTTGATATTTCCTATGCATTTAAAATATGAGGTTAGTTAAATACCTGCATATATTAATTTGATTAGCACATTAATAGCATCTAAATCCTTCATTAGAGCATACTGGTCACAGGATCCACCATGCCTGATGATCCATCTTAAACCTGAAGAAGTTAAGCTTGTACTGTACTGTAATAATTGCTTAATAATGGATACATTAATGGCACAACATTGTGACTAGTACCTTCTGCGGCATTATCCTCAAAGGGTGACTGCTTTGTGTGTAAAAATAAGGAATAAGGGGCTCTTTGAACGTGTGTGAGAACGTATATATGAGTGTATCGTCTGCAGCATCATAAAAAGACACCACCCCCTTATTGTAATCCAGCTCAACTTTGATTTGCTTTGGATTTTTCGATAGTGTCAGCGGGACGGGGGGTGAGGTCATAGCAAGAAATTCCCCATCTCTAAAACACAATGTCCAAAATCCATTCTCAGGACGTGCCGAGACCTCGCGGTTCCTGGGCACAGCCAAAGTCGCCACACCCAGAAGCCAGTCCTGGTTGGATCCCGTCTCCACAACCCAATGGTGACTTCCTGCTCCCAGCGTGGTCATGCCCACCACCTCCGCGCTCATGTGGAAGCGCTCGGGATTGTCCGGGTAGGAGAGGGCATGGTGGGAGTAGTGCAGGGAAGTGAGGTCGTCGGACAGGATGAGGCAAGGGTGGGCAGTGTTTGGGTCCAATGTCACCGGGGCTGCAAGAAAAAACACAGGAAGTCAGGCGTGCGCACAGGCAGAATGAGAAGATTGCAGTGGGGTGAGGCAATGAGGGAAATGTCAAAATCAAGGCCGCGCTCACTGTAGTCGAGGTGGTCCAGCATTTTCTCCCAAACTCGGTATTTGAGATTACACAGATGCTTGGTCACATCAACGAGGGCGCCTGACATGTCCGAACCGAGGGGGATACTTTTGCTCCTGTTGAGAGAGAAGAAGAGTGGTTGTAGTAATGGAGGAAGTTGAAGTAGTGGAACTAGTAATACTAGCTGAATAGGTCAATTTACTATAGAAATAACTTTGCTGCTCAGTTTGTTGTGCAGAAAAATTACATTCATATGGTAACTCGAATTTTAGAGTTTTTTTTGACTAAACTTTTAATTGAGCAAATGCTTTAACGCTATATATGTTTTACTTTGGAATCCTTCATATCAGTGGCAGTAACAAGAAGGACTTAAAGCCACACTGCAGAACGTTCTGGGTTAACTAACCTGCTGCGTCACATAAGCAACAAAACGGCTGTCTGATTTATGAAGAAACGTGCCAACATTATGTGCATTCTTTTCATTCTAAATGAACCCTAATCATTCCAAATAGTGGCAAAACGAGTGGCAAAAGCAAATAATAACAGCTTTCATAACTCAAAAGAGCCACTATAAATAAAAATGATAAAAATGTTGCCACCCACAGCTATGACCAAGCGCAGACCTCGCATTTGGAAGAAGTTAAAACTCATTAAAGTGAGGAATGACATCTCCATGGAGACGAGCTGCAGACGTCTCTCAGCACAGTTTACGATTCAGGCCAGGGGAAAGGGGAGCGTTGATACTCACAGTAAAAAACAAATATTTTGGGGGGTTGTTTCTCAAATGAATAAAAATAAAAGCTTGCATTTTATTCTACTTGTTGGATTTGACTTTAATGATACTTGTCTGAAGATTCGGTGCACTCTTGAAGTAGCCATACAGTTTTGCACCGCTGTATGTTACATGTAAACGTTAAATGAAATGGCCATTGCACTTACCTGTCATGAGTGTCTTTAAAATTCTGAAAAAAAAAAAAACACACACACACACACAACGCTGAGTTCAGTTACAAAAAGGGATTTTTTTGTTGTTGTTGCACAAAACAATGGTAAAGTTAAAAAAAAAAATGTACTAATGCACACTAGCCTTCAGCAGCACCATATCCTCCTCTTTCAGCTCCGTCTGTATCAGTGCTATTGTTTCGGCCAGACAGAGCACTTCAGCTGACACCTCTTTAATTTTGTCCTTCATTCTCGCAACCTTTTCCTGTTCCTCTTTTTTAACCGTTGCTAGCCTGGCGCTTTCTTCCTGATTTAGGATTTGATGCAGCTGCTGGAATTGACTTTTAATAACCCTCTGGGCATCCACGGACTGGCTCTAAAATGATCAATACTATACGTTAGTCATGGGAGATTGTCATAGTCGGGGAAAGCTGTTTCGGTCGCTTTGCTTACCTTGATGTATGTAAACAAGTCCGCAGATGCCCTATGGATCCGTTTGAGCTCCTCCAGTTTGTCTTGCAGTCGTTTGAGCGATATGGAAAGTTCATCCTGGAAAAGAAACAACAGAGCATTGTAGAAAAAGGGTATCAGTTTTTTATAGTGCTACTTAAGAGTCAGGTGTGGATGCCTCGGTCGACTAGTGGAGCAGCATTCTGCCATGAGGCGCAGTTGAGACTTTTTTTTTGAGTGCACTTGTTATGTTAGCTCCCCATACCTTGCAATCCAGCACAGCTTCTTCTATTGGCGAACAATCATGAGCTTTGTGAAGTTTCGAAGACTGACACACCACGCATATGGGCTGTTTGTCCACCAGGCAAAACAGCTTCAGTTTCTCCCCATGCAGGCAACAACTGGTCAGATCTTCCACCACCAAAGACTTCCTCCTGGCCTCGACCACCGCCTCGCAGACGTTCTTCAGAGCCAGGTTCGAAGGGGGGCACGTTTTGGGCGCCTTCTTGCGACAGACGGGGCACTCTCGCATGCCCGTGTCCCAGCAGCGCTTGAGGCACGTCCTGCAGAAGCTGTGGCTGCACGACAACAACACGGGGTCAGCGAAGATGTCACAACACACCGGGCACGTTAGGTCCTCCTCTGGAAGCGCCATGATCCCAAAAAACTAAACACTCCAAGCCTCTCTAGTCCTACAGCCCATTCATCGGCGTTGCTCACTATTGTTCCAGTGATAAAGTGCCTGTTGCCCTGAGCATGTCGTCTGTGAGAATAACACATGCACAACTGTGACCAACACCACATGAGCCAGGGCTGGGAAACAGGAAATAAAAGCTCATTGGTCCGTTGCTGGATGACTTTAAACCTGTTGTTAACTTGCAGCATGTTTGGAATGCTCCCATAAAGGACAGTGACGTGGACATTGCGCTGGTAATGTTAGTGTCAGTTTAAATAAGACACCCCGTTATTGGAAATGAAACTGAATTCAATTATCAATCTTTTTGTTGAGTGAGAGCAGTGTGAAAGATTTGGATTTGACGAATTTTGAGCATGCTTTCCTGTTGACCCTTCAAACCAGTGTAACAGGTTTACGACTGACAGAGTTGATTATTCTTATAATATACCACTGATATGTTTTGTCTGTGATTGTGCAGTTATTTTACCTACTTGTTTGTATGCTCCTCCTTGATTCGGCAAACTCTAAAAAAGAAAAATGTGTGTGCGTGATGTAGTTAAAAAGACAAATGTTGAAATAAGCTCAAAATAGTATTCGCTGAAAAACAGCTGCAAGGTGTGTGTGCAAAGGATAAATATAGCCAACTTGTGTTCGGAGCCTGGAGCTGATTTATGCAGACAAGACGCGGCCATCTTGTTCAGGCCACATTCCAAATGCAGCTGATGTCATTTAGCAAGTTACTGATGCAAATAAGTAACAAGCATGACGACAGTAATTGTCTATAGCACCACTGGTTTGTGGTATGTGTGCCAAGGGTGGTCAGTGACTCAGCGGGCAGCTCAGGTGGTACTCAGGGTTATTGCTTTAGACTTCGTAATGCATTTAGGTGTTTTGCCTGGTTTGGACATGGTTTTCACCTAATCTAGACAGTTTAAAGGAACAGCCCACCGTTTTTCCATACTGAAACATGTTCTTACCTGAGCTTAGACGAGTTGATCCGTACCCGTCTGGTCTTTGTGTGTGCCCTCAGTCACGCAAAATTACCAAAGATGTCGTTAGCATTTGGCCTCTCCCAGCATATTCCTATGGCTCCAAATGGGGTGAAGTTAGAGCTCTTCCACGGGCACGCACAGAGACAAGACAGGCACGTATCAACTCGTCTAAGCTCAGGTAAGAACATATCTCAGTATGGAAAAAACTGTGACCTGTTCCTTTAAGTCCTGATTGGATCTTGGCCTGGTGGTATTTTGGAAGGTCATATTTTTTGGGGAGGAGATGTGTGGTGCTAAAAGTATGACAAATATTGATTTAGAGTTTTTCAGTTATGTATAATTATTCTTTTTTTCTTTTGCACTACTTTAGCGTTAGCCTTAGAACTGCTTGAGCTCTAGTTATGACCTAGCCTGGCTTTAGCCATCCGTAAACTCCAGTCAACTATCTTTTCCCTACATGTATAGGGACATACATGTATGGGATATACATGTATCCCAAATATCCAGAAATTATAACTGTTGACGTTTTCAGATCAGCAGGTAAAGTATTCCAGATCTGTGGCCCCAGACAGGGTTCACAGTACAAGGGCCACAGATCTGGAATACTTTACCTGCTGATCTGAAAACGTTAAACAGACCTGAACGAGTTTAAAAGTAAAGTTAAACAATGACTCAAACTGAATCAAACTTGTGGACACAACAGAAGTGTATAATATTTTATTGCCTTTTGTGTTTTGTATGGATTGTATTGATTTGTGTAGGTGTATTGTGTCTTTTTGTGTCTTAGGGACCTGGTCTGCGAATTAGCTGTTAGCTATAAGGCCTATGAACATGGCATCGGTTATTTTGTAGCAATGCTTCTTGTTCTGTCCCTATCAAATAAACATATAGATAAATAAAGAAGCCTTTGAATGCGCAAGGAATGCCCCCAAGAGTTATGATAGCTGCTTGACTCAACACGGGCGCATTACACACGTCACGACCGAACGCAAGCGAAAATCAGATCCAAACGTTTCAAAGGAGTTCACCCCTCCCACCTGTTAACGGAGCTCAATTGTGAAGATCCAGACCCTTGTAGGAAACGAATTGAATACGAGGGTATGGTAAAACCAGGCTAGTTATGACCTGGAATAGCCCTGAAATTCAGATCTGATTTATATCTGGTGGCAGTCAGAGAACCAAGTATTTTTAATAAGTAGACTGCAAACAGGTAATGAGTGTCCATTTGTTCACAACAAAATATTGCATTCTTTGTTCTATAATGTCATTTCTTTTTTGTTCTCTGTGTAAATCCGATTCAGTCAGTATGTACAGTAAAAGTCGATCACTGCCATGTAATAGGTCATTACTAGGCAGTTTTTATACACTATATTTTAGCTGATCTAACGATTGAATAACTACAGCATAAGCTTTAAGCTATGTCATATCATACAATTAGGCCTAATACTATATTACCCTCTTGATTGATGCAGTGTTTTAAAAATGTGATACTTAATTTTGTCATAGAAAAAAGAAGAGCTTTTTTGTATAGTGCCTTTGACAGACATGGTCACAAAGCGTTTTACATTAGACAATTTTGCCTTCACTCCATACATGGTGGTGATGGCAGCTATCAGGTATTTTTAAATAATTGGTCTCAGTGAGGAATATAATAACATGCCTTAATAATTGACATTTCAAATCAGAAAGTGTTACGGCTTTGTCCATATCATCATAATTGTCATCAGAACAATTATGATTTTAGCTTGAGCTCCAAATGATTGAACATTCCCCACTTAATGAGCCTACTGGGCTATAGGGTGTGGAAACTGCACTCCTAGAACATCGAGTACGGTGATGACCATAGACATATTATTAAGCAATGACACTCCTTAGTTAAAGATCGTTCTCGCATCTCCCTCTCCTCGTGGTGGTCCCTCCCCTCTCTCTCCTCCGGTCCGCGGTTGCCGTGGTGATGACGTCAAGTTGCGCCACCGCTTCAGCCCAGTAGAGGAACGGGAGGCGGCGCGACCAAAATCCAGGAACCCGCAAGGAGCACTCGCAGCCATCAGCCTCTCGATTCTTCGCTTCTCTCATCCCCCCCATCACCAGCTGCACGAGCCTCTCTGCCCTCCTCGACCGTATCTGCGTCCAAAATGCGCGAGATTGTGCATTTGCAAGCCGGACAGTGCGGAAACCAGATCGGAGCCAAGGTACGCGTATTTCATGATTTTTGTGCAATTTGGTGAGATGTTAAAAGATTAGCTTTTGCAGTGCCCTGGCTTTCATGGGCGTCGTGTAATCCATCCTTGGGGATTTTCCGCTAAGGGGCCAAACTTTTTGTCATTTTTGACACAGAAAATGCAATATACGCATAGTCTAATCGCATTTAAACATAGATTAAAACATTTTGAGGATTACATTAGATGTGCTCTAAATGTGAACAACTTACATTAATTTGCATAGTTACTTAATAGAAAAATCTTGCAACATTTCTGCAAATCTGAATGCATTTTTAGCCCACGGGTTTGTTTAATTGATATTTATTTGTGTAGCCGTCAATAGTACAATAGTAGCCGTCGACAGAATGAATGAAAACGCAGTCTTTTTGTGACCGAGGCGGCGGCGTCACCCCTCCCCCACACATTTAGCCCACTGTGTGACCTATTTCCATTAAAGACGACTTACACGCCCATTTTGCTCGATGATTTTCACTACTATCGCCTCACTTTTCCCATAGTAAGTTAGGACCTCGTTTTGTTTTTTTCCCATCAACATTTGAAACGCCTTGACTTGTCTTGGATGAACTCATTCACCTTTTAGCATATTGCCATCTGCTCTTATGCCTTGCACTATTGCACGACTATTAGACCGCACTTACCTAGGGATTAATAGCTTTGCTTGGATAAAAACAGACTTTTCAGATTGTACCTACATGTTAGTCTTTTCCGTAAGGCCACTGTAATAATGTACTGGACCACGCCCCTTTCTTACCCCTCCAGTTCTGGGAGGTGATCAGTGATGAACATGGCATCGATCCCACTGGCACATACCATGGCGACAGCGATTTGCAGCTAGACCGGATCAGCGTCTACTACAATGAGGCCTCAGGTAAATGGCCTGTTTGGAACATCCCCCCCATCCTCTTACTGTTCGCTGATTGCACATGATTTCATTCACACTGTTTTTATTATTTTAGGTGGGAAGTATGTGCCTCGTGCCATCCTGGTGGATTTGGAGCCTGGTACCATGGACTCCGTCAGGTCTGGTCCATTTGGGCAAATCTTCAGACCTGATAACTTTGTCTTCGGTAAGTGTCGGAGCTACAACTGAAGGCTGTATAAAGAGAAATCTCTACACGCACACAAAAAATATGCATTGTCTAAAAATATACGTCCTTATACAATACACATTTCTGAAATTGCATGGCAGTGCATCTAATTAATACCATAGTAACAAGGCCACATTGCAGCAGTGGAGTTTGCCCCCACACCGTCGAGTCTCCAGTTCAAACCTTCAAACTCCTTTCAAAATGTGTGGCTGGTTGGAGCAATAAAACCTGCCAATTCATGACTAATTGGTAATCTCAATCGGAAAACGCGAAGTTCCACATAAAAAAGTTGAATATAAGCAATCGGAATACATTTTTCGTTGACTAATTTTAATAAATGTTTCCTGTTAACCAGGTCAGAGCGGTGCCGGCAACAACTGGGCTAAGGGTCACTACACTGAAGGAGCAGAGCTGGTGGACTCAGTTCTGGATGTGGTGAGGAAGGAGGCGGAGAGCTGCGACTGCCTGCAGGGCTTCCAGCTCACCCACTCTCTAGGCGGCGGCACCGGGTCGGGTATGGGTACGCTCCTCATCAGCAAGATTCGCGAGGAATACCCCGACCGCATCATGAACACCTTCAGCGTAGTGCCTTCCCCTAAAGTGTCTGACACCGTGGTGGAGCCTTACAACGCCACTCTGTCCGTGCACCAGTTGGTGGAAAACACGGATGAAACCTACTGCATTGACAATGAAGCTCTTTACGACATCTGCTTCCGCACACTCAAACTCACCACCCCCACCTACGGAGACCTGAACCACTTGGTGTCCGCCACGATGAGCGGGGTCACCACCTGTCTTCGTTTCCCGGGGCAACTCAACGCCGACCTCCGCAAACTCGCCGTAAACATGGTGCCCTTCCCTCGTCTGCACTTCTTCATGCCCGGATTCGCCCCTCTGACCAGCCGTGGGAGCCAACAGTACCGAGCCCTGTCCGTGCCCGAACTCACTCAGCAAATGTTTGACGCCAAGAACATGATGGCGGCTTGCGACCCACGCCACGGCCGCTACCTGACCGTGGCCGCCGTTTTCCGCGGGCGCATGTCCATGAAGGAGGTTGACGAGCAAATGTTGAATGTGCAGAACAAGAACAGCAGTTACTTCGTGGAGTGGATCCCCAACAACGTGAAGACTGCCGTGTGCGACATCCCTCCGCGCGGTCTCAAAATGGCCGCCACCTTCATCGGCAACAGCACAGCCATTCAGGAGCTGTTCAAACGCATCTCTGAGCAGTTCACCGCCATGTTCCGTCGTAAGGCCTTCCTCCACTGGTACACAGGCGAGG
Source organism: Proterorhinus semilunaris (assembly GCA_021464625.1). Classification (NCBI taxonomy): domain Eukaryota; kingdom Metazoa; phylum Chordata; class Actinopteri; order Gobiiformes; family Gobiidae; genus Proterorhinus; species Proterorhinus semilunaris. The sequence continues at coordinate 18,035,245 of CM038352.1, read as the reverse complement.
GAATGGATGAGATGGAGTTTACTGAAGCTGAGAGCAACATGAATGACCTGGTTTCAGAGTACCAGCAGTACCAGGACGCCACCGCTGAGGAGGGCGAGTTTGAGGAGGAAGGAGAGGAAGAGGTCGCCTAAATTCTCATCCGAGCCCCCCTGTCAAATCTCATTATGCCCGCCCGCTCTTGAGCTCCATCCCTCATCATCATGAAAGGAACGATCCATTGCACATTGAGAGAAGACGTATCTAGATCACTATGGCTCTAGCGTTAGACGTTGGTGTTATCTGGTATAGTGTTTTTTGTATGTTGTGAATGCACTGATCGTTGACATCCTTTGCCCCATCATTGCCTTGCAGAAACATAAAGCAAGTGATTTTTACTGTGAAGCCTTGTTATTGGATAAACATTAAAATCTTATTTGAAGGCCACTTGTTGTTTATTGGTTTTTACTGGCATGTATAATAATAAAAACTAATATATATATATATATATATACACAGTATAATAAAAACACACTAAACTCTACCTATATTTGTGTGCACTTAAAAAAAACACATGTACATTGATGAAAAGAACAGCCTCAACTTGCAAAAAGGTTCCTGAGACTCAAGAGGATGGCCCTACAAACATGTTTTGTGTAGGAAGCCTAAATCTAGTATTTAAGCACTGAATAGTTCAATGGTCTTGAAAATGTTATGTTTTTTATTGTAGTTTTATTTAAAATAAAACAAATAAATGTAACATAGAAGTACACTTTACGTGATTAGATAAAGCACACTGCAGCGCTATTCTGATAAAGTTTTTAAATAGAAATGTGTTATGTTTCTGGCCTTATGTGCCTTCGTTTTGTCTCCCTCTTGTGGCCTTTTGTTTTTCTTTTAGGCTTGGCCCTGGTGGGGCGTGGACTCCGAGCAGGCACACCTGGCATCTATCACTCATCACTGCAATACAAAGACCTCTGACTCACCTCCACTCATCGTGGGATTGTTCCGTTCCATGTTGCGGTACTTCTGCTCAGTCACCTCTACTATGTACGACTTTTTGCCAGGTTCTATTTTTGATTTTGGACATCTGTTTTCTTCCAGACCCTGAGCCTGCTCTGGAGCCACCCCTACGACCAAGCCAAGCCTAGAGGACACTTTGTTTTAATAAATTCACTTTTGATTCTCGTTCTGGGTGTTGAGTGCGTTTCTGGGTCCAACGGTTACGAGCCCTAACAGAAATGTTTGGAATTAATACTTTAAGTGTAAACAGTTGCTTGTCATATATTGAATTATTTAGTGTGGTCGCATTTTAAGTTATTGTCTATCCTCATCAGTAATCAAAATTTTACATCATATGATGCATAGATTCAGTAAATGATTCAAGAATATGAGGTAAATTATACAGCAGGAGTCCTTACAGCTGGAAAGCAGGTGCAGGCACATGATAAAGAGGATAAAGGAAATCAGGCATATATTAACAAAATACTGAGATGTCTTCATTTGAAATGTGTCACCTATCAATTAAATATCCACATGCTTCTTGTTTGTATGGTATGATGAAGTCCATTGTCCACACATTGAAATAGTCCATCCGCGTAAATACATTCTCTTAAAGTGTCACTAAAAGGCACTTTCAACAGTAAGACCACTGCTTTGGAGTATTTAGGCTTAGGGAGGAGCTGGACCCCAGTTCATGTCCTGATTTCATGGACGCTTATGAAATGTCAAATAAGTCTCTCCTCCTTCGGTAGCTTGAGTGCATCAGGAGTCACGACACTCCTGGTCCCGGACTGCTCCTCTGCACTGGGCCTGTAAGTACCTTCTGTCTGCCTCTTCTTCTTCACCACACAGAACAGCCAACAAAGAACCGCAAGCACAATGGCCAGAACTCCCAATGTCACTGTAGGGGCTACAATCGCTGCTATGTTGGGTCCCTGAAGGAGCACAAACCATGTACAATGTAAGCCTTCAAAACCAAAAGTAGTGATTTGGGTGAAGTAAAAACGTTTTTTACTCACATCATTATTGGTGTCATTTGAGCGAGTTTCCCGTGTAAGTAGGGTGTGATTCCCTGTAAAAAGCACAAAGATTGACTAAATCCGGGGTACCCAAACTTTTAGTCTCCGAGGGCCAAATTGAAAAATTGCCTGTGGGTCGCGGGCCAAACATGGCGATGTGAAGCGTTAAGCACATATAACTGCAAATAATAATAGTTACTTTATTTTATAAAAAGGAACAAGGTCGCGAATACAAGCGGCCGAAATGAGTTTCCTTCGCAGGGTCGCTCCGAGATACCCGAGAGGAGCTCGGAGTAGAGTCGCTGCTCCTTCACGTCGAAGGGAGCCAGCTGAGGTGGCTAGGGCATCTGTTCCGGATGCCTCCTGGTCGCCTCCCTCGGGAGGTGCTCCAGGCATGTCCTATTGGGAGGAGGCCTCGTGGAAGGCCCAGGACACGCTGGTGGGACTATGTCTCCGTGCTGGCCTGGTGTCGTCTCGGGGTCCCCCCAGAACAGCTGGAGGAGGTGTGCGTGGATCGGGAAGTCTGGGCATCTCTGCTGAGACTGCTGCCCCCGCGACCCGGCCCCGGATAAAGCGGAAGAAAATGGATGGATGGATGGATGGACATTATTTTATTTGTTGGTAGCCTATACATTTGCATTTGATTCTATCTATGCAAATAACATGCTAAATTAAAACAAATTTGAATATGGAAAAGGCCTAGTTTTAGTAGAACAGAACAATCGTAGCAATAAAGTGCAAAATGTAAACGACAGCAACACCTGTAGCTACAGCACCTACAGTGACGTTACCTCGTTCATTTGGTAACTCAAAGAAAATGCAATATTAGATCATTTTGAAAGTGTCAGTTCAGTATCAATTCTTTTATAAGAATTCTTTTAAGTCCATTTTTAACATTTTCCCTTTGCTGATGTCAACAACCTTTGCAATAAAAGTTAGAAAATTGGGAGTTAATGTGCTACAACGCTCTGTGATTGATTAACACCAAGACACCACAGCAGTCCTTAACTTTGTGATAAGGCGCCCCTAATTTGACGCTGGTGGCCAAAAAGTGTAATGCATCCATATTTACCATTGAAAATGAATGGGAGAGAGTTGGCATTAAACAGATGCGGCGCGGGCCCCACTTTGGACACCCCTGGACTAGATATTAGATAATAGCCTTCAAACACAAGGACTTAGACTGTCGTGGGATATACTGGATAATACATAAAGACATGCACTATGAACAATATAATGTGAGTTTCTTGTTTCTGCATTGGCATTGTGCATTTAAAGCGCTTGATTAAAATAGTTCAAGTGCTTTGACATGGGTATGGTTAGGGTTCTATTTGTCAGAAATCAGTTACTTGTTTACAGCAAAATCCCTCATGAGCACCCAAATGATAACTCAGTCTGTGACACCGCGAAACTACAAAGTAGCAAACGGTGTAACTAAGAAGTGCTGACTCAGGAGCCAACTTATCTGAAGTGCAAACACGCTTTTTACAGAATGAACTTAGAGAAGAAAATAAGTACACTCTATGATCAGGTTTCTGTTTAGCTTTGCTTCCACAAATTTAAGTTACTATTGATTGGACTAAAACCACGCTGTCTGTGAGGAGTTTTAAGTGAATGATTTACTCGACCCACAGTAAACTTTCGAAGGGCAAAAGTACAAGCTGATAACAACTAGCATGAGTTACAAATGGGGAAGAGAGAGAGAGAGAGAGAGAGAGAGAGAGAGAGAGAGAGAGAGAGAGAGAGAGAGAGAGAGAGAGAGAGAGAGAGAGAGATAGAGAGAGAGACATAATTTGTGATAAGCACTCTTTCATAATCCAGTGTGAATTGTTCTTTCAGCACCTTCTGACTAGCACCAGCTGTATCTTTTCACAGGAGTTCTAGGTAATCTTTTTTTTTTTTTTTTCCATGAGTGGCTCCAGTGGTGCGTGTGACGGTATCTGTGGTCAGGCACTTAGAATAAAACTGGATAAATGGTTTCTGACTCACCCCACGCTGCATTACTGTTGAGCAGCAGCAGGATCACACTCCCCACCACAAGTCCAGGTATGGGCAGCACATCCGGATACGCTGCCATCTCTACCTGCCACCACAAGGGCACGAGAAGGGGCGGAAAGGCACTGGCCAGGCATCAGCTTGGGCTCATCTCAAATCCAACAAGCAAACACTACTTAAATGGGTGTATCTTCTAAGCATCTGAAAATAAAGTAATAAAAACTATTATTAGCACGTCTCGCATAGGGAGTTTTATTGTGAGTCAGATACTGATAAAAAGGCAGCCTGATGTTGAATCACAACATCAAGTTGTTAAGCCTATTTATTATTATAGCTCTGCAGCCTATGTGTGTGTTAGTTGTGGTCTGTTTATTCCTAACTTTAACAACTAATTTCTAATGTTTCAATTCTTCACTGTGAGGAGTTAATAAGTACGTTTTTACAACTTTTATGGAAGCACTGTCACGGTACTGCCAACAAATATAAAATGCTCTATTACACTATGTGGTATGGCCACACTCATATCTGCCGCTATCACACCTGCACATCTGTGAATACAATACCGCTGCTCCTCTATGTCAAACTGTTGTTGTCTTATCATATTTTACTTTTGATTCTTTTTATTATATATTTCTTTTAATCTTCTTTATAGCCTTATAGTTGAAAAGTTTTCATAGCCTATTTTAATCTCAATTCTGTGTTACATGTTTTATGTTGCACGAATGTACTGAGAAAAATTCCTAGTTTGTGAACCTGTTCCAAACAATGGCAATAAATACAATTCTGATTCTGAAATGCTTTATGCTCAGACTAACAGACACAACTACGTTTATTCTACAACTTAAAATAAATGGGTACAGGGCCTTTAAGCATATAGACAGTAAGAAGAGTCCTCTTATTATTATCATCAAAAATGCTTTAATAAATAGGCCACATAAATGATATAGCCTATATTTGTTTTATTACCAATAGATAACCCTATTTTAAGTGGTCAAAACTACTTTCAACGCAGCAGGTGCACTCACCCTTCTGCCCTTCATCGCCCTGTGCTTTAGTCAAAAAGGGAAATCTCCAGCAGGTCGCTTCCTGGACCATGTCACCTCCGCTCCACTATGCCAGAAAACCAAAACCCACAAATGAATAAAGTACACCTCCAAACAATCGTCCCTTTCCTCGCCGAAAGCCTTGAAAAGGTCCTTTTACACCTGACCACCTTCTTCTCTGCTCTCGGCTACATCCCGTCGGTGAAATATGTAAAACCACTCTTCAAAACGCCATCGGTCACGTGACATAGTTTCGTGTTACACTTTACCTGAGCGCGTTGATCTACCTGCAGCGGGGCAGACAGGCGGTCCTTTGTATGGTGGCGAGAACCAGCGTAGTCGATCAAACTCTCCTCGTTGTTGGCTACTCTAAAAAGTTTATCCAACGGACTGCGTAGAAATTACGTTCAGTCTGTTGCCACTGTCTTTTCTCCAGAATGCAAGAACAGCAGCAAATACAAAGTCATCTGTCTGATGCCTACTCGCCGTGTTTGGCTTCTCTCTCCACAGCGCGTTTACCTAGCAACCTGCAGACTATGGCAAGGTACATAAACAGCGCCTCCAACAGGTTTCAGGGGTGCAAATATGAGAAAAGTTATCAGCATTCCTGGCATATTTGAGGGATGAATTGGACTGCTGGCCGGACCACTGGACTCTAATCCGTCCCTAAGCCCAAGGCGAACTGAAAATATTAAGGTCTGGAGGACTGTTCATGCTCTTTGCAGATGGAAAAAAAGGGAATACATTTCATACACATCATAGCGACTGTATAGGAGTGAAAACCAACCTGGCGTTTAGGTGCCCCCAAAGCTTCAGAACAGAGGGTTAAACTGGTTCATAGAATGAACATGACTGACTTCTAATTTCATGTGTTTTATTGGCAGAGGAGGGTAGAGTAGCAACATACTAAAAAGAAACATAAAGAAGTAAAAAGTACTACATACAAAAAAAAAAAACGACTTGCAAAGTACTGTTTCTTAAAGAAGTGTGTCCGATTGATGGTTTAGTGCGGTGTCAGCAGTGATGCGGTCGCTGTATTGGACTGTTGTGGTGAAGAAGGAGCTGAGTCGGGGGCAAAGCTCTCCATTTACTGATCGATTCACATATGTTCATGAGATTTGGGCAATGACCGAAAGGACGAGATCGCAAGTGGCCAAAATGAGTTTCCTGTGCAGGGTGGCTGGGCGCACCCTTTGAGACAGGCTGAGGAGCTCAGTTACCCGGGAGGAGCTCGGACTAGAGTCGCTGCTTCATCATGTGGAAAGGAGCCAGCGGACATGGCTCGGGCCTCTGTTCCGGATGCCTCCTGGTCGCCTCCCTCGGGATGTGTTCCAGGCATGTCCTATAGGGAGGAGGCCTCGTGGAAGGCCTAGGACACGTTGGTGGGACTATGTCTCTGAGCTAGCCTGGTGTCGCTTCGGGGTCCCCCCAGAACAGCTGGAGGAGGTGTGCGTGGATCGGGAAGTCTGGGCATCTCTGGTCAGACTGCTGCTCCGCGTCCCGGCCCCGGGAGTGGAAAAACATGATGAGTGGACTTGAGTAAATGTAACCATGAGTACAATTATTGAAGTATATTAGTGTAGGGGAGACCTGGTGGTTGAAACACTTTTTGCTTCAGCACCTGTAACTCACTGAATTTGTTAACTAGACTTCTCAAACTTTTATACAAAGTACCCACATGTGTTAACTACAAATGGCACCAATTCAAACCTCTGCAAGAAAATCAAAGACCTCGTGAGATGACGTCAAATACATGGTGTTCCTTTGTTACAATCTACCCCACTACCGGGGTAGGTTGTAACACACATTGGGGTAAGTTGAAACATTAAAACAGGGCCACGTCATATCATATGCTTCAAAAAGAGGTTTATTTCGATAAAAGAACAATCCAGAACAATGTCTCTCTCTCTCTCTAACCTGTCATATACTTACCCAGTGATGGAAGAAGTACTCGATATTCTACCTTAAGTAAACGTGCAGATACAAGACCAAAAATGTAAGTAAACGTATCCGATACATTTTTCACTTAAGTAAAAGTACAAACGTATGCATTGTAAAATGTACTTTATAAGTAAAAAGTAAAAGTATTTAAGAGTATTTAATCATTTGAATCAAACGAGTAAACCACTAACTCAGGTCAAAAACAGGAAGTAAACCAGGTCTAAGCCCGGACTAAACTAGGTCAGGTCTAAACCAGATCTAAACAAAGTCTAAAGGTGTAAACCACTAAACCAAGTCTAAACTGGGCCTAAACCAGTTCATCGTAGAGAGGTCACTTTGAAAATAAAATAATGTTACTTTTAAACCCAATTAAAACATGTAGTGGAAAAGAAAGTACAGATACAGGCTTTAAAATGTAGTGAAGTAAAAGTAAAAAGTATTCATCATAAAATGTACTTGAGTAAAGTAGAAGTACCAATAATTTGTACTTTTTACTTTGTTACTTTCCACCGCTGTGCTTACCTAACGTGGAGTCAGTCCATAATGTTGGTCTGCTGTCTGAGTCAAATGATCAGCCAACACTTCCTCCTGCACCTCAGAGAAAACTTTGTTGATGCTTCATGTACTGTTGCACCCAATGTGACTCCTGTCCTATATTGGGATTCACAGCCAGCTAAACTCTTTCCTGCATTATCTCCTCCAAGGAACAGGCACTTGTCGTTTTGGACTGGATTTAATAGCAAAAAAGTGTGAAACTGAAAGAGACACAAATACAAATGCGTATAAGTAAAAAACAAAGATAAAGTGCACAAAATGTGCATTCAAAGATTTTAGTTAGCTGAGCAGTTCTACTGTAGGAACTCATAGGACACATCTCTCAAAAATGCCAATATAACTAATCAAACATAAACCAATAAGGAAATATACCTGGTCTAGACATCACATTAATCAACAACACTTACTAATATTGCCACTCAAAGGGCTAAAAATGGGTGGATGGCTTCAGATGACGCAAGATACAACAGCATGTTCTTGACATTGTTTACTTTCAGTGTGCTGGGAACCTCTGTTGCCACCTATTGGCTAAAACTAAATTAAACCAAAACCTAACGCCCTCTAGAGGACTGGATGAACAAGAAACAAATTGTAACAACACACTCCCCGTCTGGCATTATTGAAAGAATGCCACAAACTTGTCAAAATTAACTAATCTGGAGATAAAAGGAGTATACAGTCCGAAATGGGCCTGGAAAAAGTCTTTGTAGTCTTGTCTCGTGTCACTTTGACCTCCATCTTCCTTACGACTCCGTCTTTGCTTGGGAAAGTACTCACAATGATACCCATAGGCCATTCGTTCCTTTTTAGTTGTTTATCCTTCAGAAGAATTATGTCGCCTTCTTTCAGATTTGGTTTGTTGCGTTGCCACTTCTGACGACTCTGGAGCATGTTCAAGTACTCTTTTTGCCAGCGGGCCCAGAAGGTGTCAGCAAGGACTTGAACTCTTTTCCATTGATGTTTGTACAGGTAATCTCCAGGTGGGATTGGGATTGCATCAGTCTTTTGTGTGAGTAAAGTCATAGGTGTCAAGATCAAAGGTGCTTCAGGATCTGTGGAAACCGGCACCAAAGGTCTCGCATTGATAATAGCTGTGACTTCAGCCAACAATGTTGTTAGGACCTCATGGGTTAGCTTGGGGTTTCCTGACTGCAGGAGCATTGAGTCCAAGATGCGTCGTGCTATCCCGATCATACGCTCCCAAGTGCCTCCCATGTGGGATGAGTGAGGAGGGTTGAACACCCAGGAGCACCTCTGTTCACATAGATAGTCTTCCACACTCGTCTCACCAGGCCTTGGAGGATCCAACTTCAACTCCCTGGATGCGCCAACAAAGTTGGTACCACAGTCGGATCTTAGCTGTTTTGCAGGACCTCTGATGGCAAAAAATCTACGAAGAGCATTAATAAAACTTGAAGAGCTGAGTGTTTCAATCACTTCGATATGAATGGCTCTTGTAGACATACAAGTGAACAGGACTGCCCATCTTTTACTGTTGGCTTGTCCACCTTTAGTGCGGCGTGTCGTGACCTCCCATGGCCCGAACACATCTAGGCCAACATAAGAAAATGGGGGTTCAGTTTGCAAACGTGCAGCAGGCAAGTCTGCCATGATTTGCTGCTCTGTCTTGCCTCGAAGCTTTCTACAGGTCACGCATTTGTGGATGACACTGCTGATGGATCTCTTGGCTCCCACTAACCACACGCCACCTGCTCTCACTGCTCCCTCAGTGAAGTGTCTTCCTTGATGCTTAACAGCTTCATGATGATGTCGAATGAGCAGCGTAGCGATGTGGTGCTTTCCGGGGATTAGAAGAGGGTTGACTTCATAAATTGGCAGCTTTGACTGCGACAGACGTCCTCCTACTCGGAGTAAATCATTGTTATCGATGACTGGATTGAGCTTGTACAGGGAACTGTTTCGTGGTATGTCATGTTTTGTCCTTATGCACTTGATTTCTTCTGCATATACTTCATGTTGAACACATCTGATTATTGTGTACTCAGCTTGCGTTAAGGCTTCTTGGTTGAGATTTGTTTTGCAAAGATGCCAGCTCCTACATCCGCCACCATCTTTGGACTTGAAACTGTCAGCAATGTGACGTAGGTAGGCTACTGTTTTGACAAGGGAAGTCCACTTTGAGAAACGTTCAAAGCGTGATGAACCTAAGGAGATGAGGTTTGTTTTGGTCACAAGCGTCGTTACATTCTGTCGTATTTCGACATCTGACTCTGGATCAATGAGCTCAAATGGGCCTTTTTCAGGAGTTGCAGTCTTTTTGTCGAGTAGGAAGGCTGGACCAGTCCACCATGTGGTACTGGAGATCTTCTCAGCTGACAAAGAGCGAGATCCATGATCCGCAGGGTTGTGCTCTGTTGGGACATATTTCCACTGGTCAGGTAGAGACGATAACTTGATTCTCTGGACACGGTTATTCACATATACATGAAATCTTCTGTGTTGGTTGTGGATGTATCCCAATACCACTTTGCTGTCAGTGTAAAACATGGTCTTGTCAATATTCATCTTCAATTCTTCTTTGAGAAGCTCAGACATTTCCACAGCAAGCACTGCAGCACACAGTTCTAATCTAGGAACGGTGAGCTCTGGCACAGGGGCTAGTTTGGCCTTACCCATGACAAACCCGACTTTGTTGTGGTTATCTTTGTGTGTGACTCTCAGGTAGGCAACTGCAGCTATAGCCTTAACTGAAGCGTCTGAGAACACGCAGAGCTCAATGAAGTTTGCTTGTGACACGGAGAATGAAACATAGGTACGGGGAATGTTCAGTGTCTTGAGATGTTGCAGAGAGTCATGCCATTTTCTCCAGTAGTCATACATGTCTGGAGGCAAGGGGCTGTCCCACTCAAGATTGCTGCTGGAGAGCTCTCTGAGAAGTAGTCTGTCTTTGATGGTTATAGGAGCAAGCAGCCCGAGAGGATCGAATAGGCTGTTTACAGTTGAGAGCACACCACGTCGAGTATAGGGCTTATGCTCTTGAGGAACATCAAAGGTGAACGTGTCTGATGTGGTGTCCCAAATCACACCCAAACTGCGCTGGACTGGGAGCTTGTCTGTAGACAGATCAAGGTCTTTGATTTCCTTTGCCCTGTCTTCAGGAGGGAAAGCAGTCACCACATTCACTTTGTTCGAGGCAATCTTGTGGAGACGTAGATTCGAGAGTGCAAGCATTTTCTGGGCTCTCTGTAGAACGTCGATAGCCTCCGCTTCTGTTGGGAAGGATTTTAATGCGTTGTCCACATAGAAATCCTGTTCTACGAAGTTTCGAGCGTCTGTTCCATATTCACTTTCTGCTTCCTTAGCTGCCATCCTCAATCCGTAGATCGCCACCGCGGGTGAGGGACTGTTACCGAAGACATGTACCCTCATGCGATAGTCCACCACCCCTTTGGTCAGGTCGTTGTCTTCGTACCACAGGAAACGAAGGTAATCCCTATGGTCCTCTTGGACAACAAAGCAGTAAAACATCTGCTCGATGTCAGCTGTGATAGCGACAGGTTCTTTTCTGAAGCGGAGGAGTACACCTACAAGTGTGTTATTTAAGTCAGGACCAGACAGCAGTATGTTGTTCAGAGAAATTCCATCAAACTCTGCACTGGAATCGAACACCACACGGATCTTCCCAGGCTTCTGTGGGTGGTATACGCCGAAAATGGGAAGATACCAAGTCTCCTTGTCCCCATCACGGGGTGGTACCAGCTCTGCATGTTTGTTATCGAGCATCTTCTGCATGAACTCAACAAAGTGTGCCTTCATGTCTGGCTTCTTGTCAAGCATACGTTGCAGAGACATGAGCCGCTTGTAGGCGTAGCACCTGTTGTCAGGAAGTAGGCGTCTGGGGCTACGAAATGGGAGTGGCACCGCCACCCAACTGTTTGTGTCATCTTTGAAGAATCCTTCCATCTTCTTCAGAAAGATCATGTCCTCAACAGAGTGTGCAAGGTGATTGTCTTCATTAGTGCGACAGAAGACCGCTTCGCCTAGATTCTCAACTGTGGGCTTTGCCTGTGGGCTTGAAGGTGGCAATGGGTTGTAAACAGCTTTTGGTTGGCTCACAGTGAAGCTCTCTTTTACACTGAAGCGACTATCACAGGGGGTGAGATAGCTTGGGCGTCCATTGTCCAACACATGTGTTTTCAGAGCGTTTACTTCATTTGGCTTGTGGGCAGTGCCTAGACACACATCACCAATGATGACCCAGCCTACATCAAGCTTCTGTGCGAATGGGTCGTTGTGTCTACCGCTGATTTGCTTTCTCACCTTGTGCACTCTGAGAAGATTGCGTCCTATCAGCAGCAGTATGTCAGCATCTGGATCAAGAGGTGGTATTTCAGCCGCTATTGCTCTCAGATGGGGGTGATGTGAGGCAGCTTCTGCAGTGGGTATTTCATCCCTGTTGTTGGGGATAGCATTGCATTCTATGAGCGTGGGGAGAGGAAAGCTCATTTTTCCATCCAATGACTGAACTATGTAGTTGCAGGCTCTTCTTCCTGTTACTTGTGTAGTACCAGCACACGTCTTCAATGTGTATGGTGTAGCTGTACCTTGTATGTCAAATGTTTCAAAAAACTCGGACTTTGCGAGCGATTGGTTACTTTGATCGTCTATTATAGCATACATCTTTTTCATGTTGTGTGGCTCACCTTGCGGATGGACTTGCACCAAACAGATCTTGGAGCAGGATTTTCCAGTGATTTGGCTTCCACATACCTCTGTACATGTGGCCGTGACATCTAAGTCCTGTGTGAGTTCTTGCTCCCCGCCGTTCTCTTTAGGAGGTGAGGGAGGCTTAAATGCTGGTGGTGCTGGGCCTGGGTGGAGAGCTGCCAGGTGTTTTTCGCTGTCACATTCTTCACATTTGATTGTGACATGGCAGTCTTTGGCTTGGTGGGTGGTGGAAGAAAGGCAGCGATAGCAGATGTGGTTGTCTTTGAGGATCTTTTTTCTGTCGTCAAGCAACATCATTCTGAACCCTCTGCATCGTTTGAGTGGGTGTGGTTTGTTATGTATTGGACATTGTCTTTTATTGTCTTCGCCTCCTTCCTTTGTCTTTGCTCCCACTGATACGTCTGTTTTGTGCACCATGACTGTTTGTTTTTGCATGTAGTTACCTTGTGGTTTTCCTCTTTTGAAACTGATTGTAGAATTTGCAGATAGGTTGTAAGTTGTGGCGAAGCTTGGGTCATTCTTTGCTTTGGCTTGGCCTTTCACGAATTCAACAAAAAATGAGAATGGTGGGAAGCTTACGTGATGATCTTCTTTATACTTTGACCCAACCATTGTCCACTTCTCTTGAAGGTAAAAAGGCAGCTTTTCCACGATCGGACTTACTCCCCTTGCTGTATCAAGGTAACTCAAACCCGGCAGATATCCATCCAGCTTTGCTGCTTGCAGTTCACACAGTAGATCTGACAAATCACGAAGTTTGTGTGGCTCTTTGCTTGTGAGCTTTGGAAAGTTCTGTATTCTTGTGAACAGAGAGTTTTCTATTGCTTCTGGCGAGCCGTAGGATTCTTCTAGTCTCGTCCAGATCATGTGTAGGCCAACATGTGGATGTTTGATATTGACAGCTTTTAATCTCTTAGCCTGATCAGAAGACTCGGGTCCGAGCCACTTAATGAGGAGGTTTAGTTCTTCACTGGCTGTAAGACCGAGGTCTCTAATGGTACTCTGGAATGTGGCTTTCCAGCTAAGATAGCTCTCCGGCTTGTCGTCAAATTTTGTCAGACCTCCTGTTACTAGTTGACTTTTAGCCAAGAACCGGGCAAGGTCACTGGTAATGTTACTAGTATGATTTGAACTTTGTATCTGCTGTGGTTGAAACATATCATACGAAGCTTGGTGTATAGCATCCCTTTGTGGTGGTCGCTTGGCACCCTCTTGTGGCTGAAATGGGAAATGCGTTGGTTTCGCATAGAGAGGTGTATAGATTAGAGTTGAATGCTGTTCCTGATTTGTACTATTCTGTTGAAAAGTAGCTTTGCTTTGAAAAGGATCAGTACAACTGTGCTTGTTTATGTATTCACTCACTTTTTGCTCTGTAGTTTGCGGTAGAGGCAAAAACCTTAACTCTTCGCTGTTCTCTGTGATGACAAGCTGAACTGCAGCAGACTCCATCACGTCTGCTTTAGCCTGGGCTGCGTCTGCTTCCTTTTGAAGGTTGAGTACATCCAGAGATGCTTCTAAGCGTGCTTTTTCAATTTTAATACTCATCTCTTTTTCAGCATAGGCTAGCCTAGCTTTTGCTGCTTGAGCGTCTGCTTGTGCGTGTACTGCGGCCATACTGGCTCGACTTGAAGCTGATGACCTATTAGATCGAGAAGTCAGTTTCCCTGAATGTACTGAGGACTTGGCTGAGTGAGAGGAGTGTGACTTTTCCTCAGTTTGTGTTCCGTCATCATTTTGCTTTTCCATTGTTGTGACTGGGTAGCACTGCTGTTGCTGGATGTGCGTTGTATTCCACCAACCGTCACTGTGGTCCCTTGCCGAGTGCTATTATTTCACTGTACTGTTGCACCCAATGTGACTCCTGTCCTATATTGGGATTCACAGCCAGCTAAACTCTTTCCTGCATTATCTCCTCCAAGGAACAGGCACTTGTCGTTTTGGACTGGATTTAATAGCAAAAAAGTGTGAAACTGAAAGAGACACAAATACAAATGCGTATAAGTAAAAAACAAAGATAAAGTGCACAAAATGTGCATTCAAAGATTTTAGTTAGCTGAGCAGTTCTACTGTAGGAACTCATAGGACACATCTCTCAAAAATGCCAATATAACTAATCAAACATAAACCAATAAGGAAATATACCTGGTCTAGACATCACATTAATCAACAACACTTACTAATATTGCCACTCAAAGGGCTAAAAATGGGTGGATGGCTTCAGATGACGCAAGATACAACAGCATGTTCTTGACATTGTTTACTTTCAGTGTGCTGGGAACCTCTGTTGCCACCTATTGGCTAAAACTAAATTAAACCAAAACCTAACGCCCTCTAGAGGACTGGATGAACAAGAAACAAATTGTAACAACACACTTCAGTAACTTGCACTGGGATGATCACTGGGCCCCGGTCTCTCAGGCTCTGCAGTGTTTTGCAGTAGCCTATCTGCTCAGTGTTACAAGGAAAATCCCATGTGCTTTGTGACCTCATCAGGTCTTTTTATTTTTTTTACATTTGCAGGCACAGCTCTGTCAGTCTTTCTTTTCCACTGTCTAGGCATTCTGTAAAAGTTTTAAAATCAAGTAAGGGTTATTAGTTGTATATGGGGATGATTGTGTTACAACCCCACCCCTGTCAGCCATTGTTCAGCTAGCCTAGTGGTTTGAAATTAGCAGGGGAAATGTGCATCACATTTTCCTGAGAAACTACAATTTAATCTAATGTAAGTCATATGGTTTTATGTGCAATAGTATAAGCACTAAACAAATTATAGTCTTGGTCAAAAAATTTACTTTCTTTACTTTCTCTATAAGGCTCTACCATCCGGGTACTTCCAGTGCGCCGCAGATGTGGAGGTGAAAACAATGTCGGTATTAAACAGCGTTTTTGCCTGTGAGTGACAGATTGTGTTCGATAAATTTTGTTGTTCTCCGTAAATCCGGCCTCAAAGCTGTTGTGCGGTCGGATGTTCCATTTTGTCGGAACTACAGCTTCAATCTTGTAAACTGAGTATGTTTTATGATTAGAATCAACATCTGCAGATCTAAACACATTGTGTGGATTATGTTTTAAAGTTTAACGTAACTGTGCCGGACACATCAGGCTCTAAATTCTACCATTTACTTTGCTTTAAACATAAAGTAAATTGTTAATCAAATGTTTAATGTCATGACATGTGTTAGCTAAGTCATGCTTTAGCGAAATCTAAAGCCAAATAAACTAGACAGAACATCACCTAAAACTGTAGCTTCTAAAACATTTTCTTGTCAGCATTACGTTTAACTTAGATCATGATAATTTCCCGTAAGGCGAAACATAAATGTGTGAAAGTCAACACAAAGTTATGATGGATTAGCGACGCGTACTAGGCGACCTCTTGAGTTTATACAAACATTAAACGAGACCAATTAAGTCAAATTTCTGTTTATATCAGACTTTTTCCTCAATAGGCAGGTTATCATGGTAATCAAATCACATTTCATCACAATCCGACAATTATTCACCTTAATAAATCCTCTCAATCCTCTATCAGTGGGACTTTGATAGAATTAAAGTAATAGAAGTAAAAATATAGAACATAACAAAATGACATTCATGAATTATATTGAGACGTAGCCGGAGCTGTTCAAAAATGACAGGCAGAGTTTGGTAGTGATACTCATTATACAAATCTACCACTGGAGGGCGATAAAACGTCTATGCCTGAAGTTTTTTTAAACACATCTTACGCAGCCAGACATTGGCTGCATCCGAAACCATTACATTTTAGCCTCTAAGTACTAACACTAGCAATTAATCCTTAACCTTTCATGGGGTCAACTTTTAGATCTCTATGCAGTTAGTGAACTAGAGCTTCAGCAGCATTTGCCCAATTCGACCGTCCTTACCCAGGGGAAGGGGAAGTGACATCACCAACAGCTGTTTTTCTTCTTCTTTAAAGTTCAGTGCAGGCCAAACAAAAGCGCATACCGCGACCTACTGTATAGAGTCCAACAACAACATAGTGTCCAAATAAAGACAGGCAGGAAAAAAAAGAAACATCCAAATGATCCTTCACATTTCCCTTTATTTGATCTCAACAGTGGTTTCATAAAGCTACAGTATGCAAATTAGCCATGTGGCTTAAGTTTCTACTAAATGAAAGCAAAAGCACAAACTGCCTTCATTTAGGCCATTTACTGAGGCGGCTCTTTAAAACCATGTGACTGTGCTGTGAGGACTCTAACATGTACTTTGTCACTTTTATAAAGTTTGGCTTGTGCAGAATCTTCTTTTCTGTGTGCACCTGTCAATCAACAGTGGTTGCGCATGAATCACTCGAGGGTGGGGAGATTGGCGCAGTGGCTTATGGGATGGCACATAGCTCCTAATCGCTCTTGAGTTAGCATCAGAGGTCATGATGGCGGACGCCGACGCACATCGGGTTTGGCGTAAGACCTCTTACCAATTTACTGGTTTCGGATGAAGCATTTGGCTGATTCCGAAACCGTTAAATTGGTAAGAGGTCTAACGCCAAACCGGATGTGCTTAAGCCATGCGCTTTTGTTTGCGCTATTATTTGCCTGCCAATAGAAGAAGAAGAATAGCTCTTGGTGATGTCACTTCCCCTTCCTCTGGGTAAGGACGGTCGAATTGGGCAAATGCTGCAGAAGCAAAAGTTCACTAACTGCATAAAGATCTAACAGTTGACCCCATGAAAGGTTAAGGATTAGTTGCTAGTGTTAGTACTTAGAGGCTACAATTTAATAGTTTCGGTATGATTTCCAAAGCGGTACCTTGCCTTCCCTTGATCTGATATGGGGCGTGGTCAGGCAGCCACATCATCAGTCACCGCTAGGGCTGGGCGATATGACGAAATTAGACCGTCTTACGATCTCCAGAGCTGATGATCTGTCATTTTTGTGGGATCGTTTTATCACGGTTCTAAGAACTTCTGCACAGTTGACTCTTTTCACCGTCAGTGACGTAAACCCAAGCCGCACACTTACTGCTACGCAATGTCGGACGCAGGGTTGCCAGATTCTGAAAACCATTATATCGTACAAAGCTTCCAAAACTATCGTTTTTCAGCACAAACTATCGTACACTATAAATATGCCAATATCGCTGTATCATCAACACAGCCCCACGCACTGTCCCATGCAGAGCCGTTGCAATGGGGTAGGCAAGGTAGGCAGCTGCCTAGGGCCCCCAGCTGAAGGGGGCCCCCAATGTCTGTGGCATTATGGGACGTGAAGTTCTTTCCTCCTGTCACTGTACCTTCTGCAGAGAGAAGCTTTTCAGCTTTGACACTGATAAAGTCTTACCTCAGATCATCCATGAGCCACGAAAGACTGACAGGACTGGCCCTTATATCAATAGAGCGCAACATTAGGAGGTTATAGAATATGGAAGAGTTGGTCACTGCTTTTGTGCGAGTTAAAGTCCGCAAGCGTTGCTAAATCTCTTAATTTTGGATGGTTATTCCTTGACAAAAAAATCCTTGTTGTACAATGTTCTTAAAATAGTTTGTGTTGTACACCATTTTAATTCAACATAAATTGTATAGTTCAAGAAAAAAACACTACGCAAATAAGAGAAGACAGTTCTGAAGAATGATAATATGAATAATTATACTTTTGACCTTGTTTTTGCCTTGTTGACAAAAAATAACGATGCCATTGAAGACACTGTAGTGGCCACTTTGTGTAGCACTACAGAGTAATTCATGACTCTTAAAATGCACCAGAATACAAGGAATCCCATCTGAATTAAAAACAATTTCCTGAGGGAGGATTTAGGACCTCACTTCGCTGTTTTGCCTAGAGCCCCCAAATATCTTGAAACGGCCCTGGTCCCATGTATTACATTACGCACACACACGACCTGCTGACCAAAGGGGATGCGTCAGGGCAGAAGGATAATGCAATAGTGGAACTGTAAAACTGATCCAGGGACAGTCTCTCCTTCTTACAGCAGATATTATGCCTTCGTGAATACAGAGGCCAAGTCTGACTCCAGATCAGAGCGAAAGCGAAGCGCTGCTGAGATGGGACAGTGCATTTAACCAGACTTTATCTGGCGCTCTGAAATTATGGTACATTTAGGGCTTCTTTGAATTATTGATCGTACATGGTACAGGGATCAAAATTGTCGTACAAATACGATAATTATCGTACATCTGGCAGCCCTGGTCGGACGCTCATGTGAGCGTTTGGCAGCGAGCCGCTCCTCTACAGTGCACACATATGACGAGGATCCTCAATCTAGAGCTTTTAAACCCAGCATTCTGTCGCGGTATTTATGTCAGTGTCTTTCCCCGTAACGCCGCTGCTCTGCGCAGATCGCAGCGTGTGTTTATTTATTTACCTGGCGACACGTGTGTGAAGAAGCGAGTGTGTCCTTCGTCCTTACAGTTCTGTAGGCGCCGCGTCCTTCTCATTTGTTTAATTTAAATCCTGGGCCGTGTTCACAAATGCACTGTTTATCCAGGTCTTTGAAAATATAAGACTTGTCCAACTTTGGTGAATTACTTGGTCAAGTAATAATTTATAGTAACGATCTGCTTCCGGGTAGCCTTTTACACAATAAAAGACACAGTATGTTATCGCTTTAATAAGACTCTTATTGTGAAAGGGTCAGACAGCAACAGAGCGCTGTATCACAGCAGCTTGACGTCATGAGAGAGACGTCTCAGAAAAGATGCCAAACAGCAACAGACACGAACAACAAGCCTTTACCAAACTTAGTCTTACTACTTTACTTTTATTGTCTGGAGTTTTATTGTGTTTTTAATGTATAAAGTTAGTTTGCTGTAGTTCTAAGTCTATTTTTGCTGTGTTGATTATCACAAAGTTGAATAAATTAGTATATTAATTCAATATTTTTCTTCTTCAGTTTGTAATTTGTAAAATCGAAATCGGGAGTTTATAATTCCAAAATCGTGATATTCTATTTTTGTCATATCGCCCACCCCTACTCACCGCCCAAGTGCTGTTCCAATGTTCAAGTCGTCTGGAGGCCTGTGTCCTCCCTTTGGTTAGCATGTATACCCAGGATACATCAGTGTAGCCTTCACTGCCTTGCTCAAGCCAAAATCACCCATAATGCAAAACGGCTCTGAAGAAAAGAAAAAAGGTGGTGCTGGCTTGTGTGGCTTAGCACTTAAATTCATCTTTTTAAGGAAAAAAATAAATCACATAGAATCAAATTCTATACATTTCAAGTAAACAAAACAAATGATTTTCTATTATTTACTAAATAATTGCCTTTTTTGTAAAGACTACCGGTTCAAGTAACATGAACACTGGCGGCAGGGCCATTAAACTAGTCAAAGAAGGATTTTTTTATTTTTTTTCTGCTAAAAAGGGGAATTTAAATGCTTAAAAAGTCACACAAGCCTGCACCACCTGTCTTTCTTTCTTGGGAGCTGTGGTGTATTATGGGTAATTTTGGCTTAAGCAAGGCAGGATGTATCCTTGGAATATTAGCCACATGCTAAGCACCCATGCCCAGACGACTTGAACATTGGAACAGCACTTGGGCGGTTTTTTGTAAATCTTCTACTATTATTAGCAAAATTTCATATTCATAAATCCAAATTTTCTGGCAGTAAGCCGATGTTCACAGTGTTTCATAAGAATCTGACAACATACTTGCATTCCCTGGCCCCGATAGAAAATTTTAAGGCGATCAAAACTAAAAATGTCTGCGATAAGTTTAACATTGAGTAAATAGTATAAATGTGATAAGCAATCATCAGGTTTTTTAAATAGATTGGGAATCTCTCTGGCCCCAAAGGGAACCTAGTGTGTGTGTGTGTAAAACAAGTCATATGTTCATTGTTGGTAAACCAAATGCCCCTTGACTCTAGTTTGAGATGTGAAGATTGGAAAATGCACATATAAAATGTAACAAAATGCTGTATAACTGTTATGTTGTCTCTCGTTTTGTTATTTGTTATTTGTTTTTGTATTGTGTTTTGTCGTGTGTACCCCTGGCTATATTTTTTGCAAATAAAAAAAAAAAAAAAAAAAAAAAAAAAAAAAAAAAAGCACTTGGGCGGCGACTGATGATGTGGCTGCCTGACCACGCCCACTTCAGAGCAAGGCAAGGCGAGGTATCTAAGCTTTGGGGAACAGCCTTGGACTGGAAGGAGGCACTGCCTTCAACACCAAGGCAAGGCAAGATGAAGTGCGCCTTGCCTCGATTCCAGACGAGACCAGGCGGTGGCGGCCGAGGGCGGAGAAAGGCGCCTCTAATCAAGGCAGATATTTACTTCAGTGCTCGGCCCCGATAACAGAGAGGAGCCACAGAGCACGCAGCGTCTCGCGTCTGTTAGAAAGAGCGTGTGAATAAAACTATTTTAAAAGTTTGTGACCGCATTTCTGCTTCTTCCACACACACTAGACAGACGCCCCATCACTAGAGCAAAAATAATAGACTCTCCTCTTACAGTGTAGGATTAGAATAATAAACGTATGCTTATTTAAATGTAGGTCATATGTTGAACACACTGGCACTTTCTGTCAAATATGAAGCCTATGAAGCACTTCTGCAGATCAAAGTGATCTCGGTGATGAGAAAAGAAGAGGCATGAGGCTGAGGAGCGTCAGGGCAACACGTTTCTGATCTAAACACAGCACTTCATTTCCCATCATCCCTTGGGCCTTTGTAGTTCAGGCGGCCGAGCGAGGCGTGTTTCAGCTTGTTCTGTCCTTCAATGACTATACAAACTGGATGGTTGAGCATTACCCACTCACAGGGAACTTTTATTCAACAGTTGCCTAGAACATACGGCACATTTTTGCAGGTGTGTGTCACACTCAAAACTGTCCGGATAGGAACACAACATAAGTAAGATGAAGGCAGAGAAAAGCAAGTTCGCTCGCCTCCAAGGCGCTCCAGCCGCCTCGCTCTCACGAGAATGCAAGTGTAACAGGCCAAATTAACCCCAGCCTAGATTCAATATATTATTATATTATATTATAAAAATATATTATATTATGTATATTATGGCCTAGCCCATAATATACCCCGGGGTATATTATGGCCTAGGCCCCTTTAACCCCGGGTGTAGTCCAGATGGGGGTACCATCGCACAGGTTGCGTTAGAGCAAAGCGAAAATGACATCGCCTGCAGCGCCTCGCTCATCTTAAACCATAGACATATTATTAAACACACGTAGTAAAGGGAAAGGAAGGAAGGAAGAGGTGGTGTATTCAAGATTAAGATTAGGACACACAGTTTTAGGAAAACTTTATTTTTAAAGGGAAAAGTAGAGTCTCAGAATTGTGATATGTGTGATGTGCCAGAGAGTGTGGAACATGTGTTAATAAAATGTAGGAAGTATGAAAGGCAGAGAAGGATTCTGAGGGATAGGACATATGAGTTGGAGAGGGCCTGGAGTCTAGAAGGTATCCTGGGTAAAAGGGACAGTATAAGTATGAGGGCATTGATGGGGTTCCTAAAAGAGCGCTTTCACAGAGTAAAGCGTGGTCTGTATATTCAGCTGCGTCCAGAGTGGGACCTTTGTCGCTGACGAAGCCTTTTGGATGAGAGGTGAAACGTTCGAAGACTTCAACTACTGAGTACAGAAGATGAATCAAGTACCTTCATTGAAGATGGACAACTCCTGTACGACTGCGAACTTACACAGACATTTCACAGAGTATAGGTTTGGTATGTGTTTTTATTTTGTATGTATTTATTTTTGTGTGTGTCTGTTTTGTTAGTATTTAGCTTTTTTCCCGCGCACAACTAGAACGTAACCTGAAGTCACTAGCATCCCGAGACACACACGGTAGACTAGGTGGCGGTATGTACCTAAAATGTTGGTTGCCATCCGCCAATAACCGGAAGAAGAAGAAGAAGAAGAAGCAGCCATGCCAGAAAGACGTAAGGTTTGACGTCGGCGCGGTGGAACATGGGTAGACCTGTCAGAGCGGCGGGAGAGTAGATAAATGTTCACAGTTTTAGGTCCACAAGACTGCCCTGTTCTCCTGGCGTCAAGTTGTTTTTTAGTATTTTCCCGTTTAGATACTTTTGTCAATTTACATAAGGTGTATATGCCGGATTAGAACTCTTCTGTGTGCAGGATTATTGCCTTTAAAACTATTCCCGTGGACCTGGTGTGGATTTGTTTTGGATTAAGCTAGCTACTTTTTTTTACCGCTACAAAGACAATGGCGAAGGTCCAAGTGCTAAATGTGGCCGTCTTGGATAACCCAAGCCCATTTGGAAACCCTTTTCAGTTTGAAATAACCTTTGAGTGTATGGAGGACCTCCCAGAAGGTACGGATTGATCGCTAAGTCTGAATATTTGATTGCTAACGCAAAGAAAGGGTGATGCTAGTTTTACGATACTTCTCATACATTTATGTAATAACGACAATGTTCCTAATTATACATACATTAGAATTGTTGTCTTCTTTAGCAAATGTGTGATAGTGCTGCCATGTTTATGGGAAGAAGATGAAACTCTTTCGATGTGTTAAAGATTGTTTTTATCCCAAGCTTTTGATCTTCCAGATACGTTGTATAAAATGGCAGAACAACTGCTTTGAAAGTACTTTATAGTAATCATATTACCAATGTGTCAAACGAGATGGCAATTTTCCATTTTATTGTACAATATAACATGTTTTCACTTTTTAT
The DNA here is from genome assembly GCA_021464625.1 of Proterorhinus semilunaris. NCBI lineage: Eukaryota > Metazoa > Chordata > Actinopteri > Gobiiformes > Gobiidae > Proterorhinus > Proterorhinus semilunaris. The sequence continues at coordinate 18,012,389 of CM038352.1, read as the reverse complement.
GTTTCAGACCTGGAATGGAAGATTATCTATGTAGGTTCAGCAGAAAGTGAAGAGTATGACCAGGTGCTTGACTCGGTTTTGGTCGGCCCGGTTCCCGCAGGGAGACACATGTTTGTTTTCCAGGTACTTGCTACACTTTGCTTATCACCTGTCATTATCATTGTTCTCTGAATAGAAATTACGCTGGTATAGGTGATCTTCACCTTTGAATTGCAGTAATTCAAATAAACTATAGGAGTTGTATTATTACAATAGGTGATACATACGTGTATGATTCTGTTTGTAAAAGGAGCAGACTCACTCAACACTCAGAAGACCTATCTGGTAGGGCTGGGACAAAATATCGTATCAGCATCGGTACTTTATCAAGTATCGCAATACTTTTAATACTTGTGTTTGGAGGCATTATTATCATGGACTCTCATATTTTCCAGTGATAGTTATACAGTTACATTTTGTTGTGCTAATGCATTTTTCAGTCTTAACACTTCAATTAATGTCAAATGGCATTTAGTTCATAAACTTTGGACACGTGTTTTCCTTTTACAAATTTTAAGGTAACTTTATCTCTTAATAATAATTACTTACTGTATCGCACTGTACCCTACTTTATTCCAGTTTATTTAGGATTTAACGATAATTAATTGATGTACCATTTCCTTTTCCAGAGTATTTGGAACAATGACAGATTTTTTACTGTCAATAACTTGCTTTTTGTCAAAAATATAGTTTGTATAAGCCATTTTAAATCTACAGCGTGCAATATTTATTTTTCATTAAACTATTTTCTTACAACAGGCGGATGCACCACAGACCGGATTAATCCCTGAAAGTGATGCTGTTGGTGTGACTGTGGTGCTCATCACCTGCACTTACCGTGGACAGGAATTTATCCGCATTGGTTACTATGTCAACAACGAATATACCGACCCTGAGCTTCGAGAAAACCCACCAATCAAGCCAGACTACACACAGGTTAGTAAATTAGAAGCATGGTTAATAATGCTGATGTATTGAGATTATGGGATATTCTGTTACCGGAGCTACTTCAAATTATATGTTAAACTAACAGTCTGTTTTTGTTTGTTTTAAAGCTCCAGCGAAATATTTTGGCATCAAACCCACGCGTTACAAGATTTCACATAAACTGGGAGGGTACAGCAGAACGAATGGAAGACTGTGAAAATGTTGATCCATCATCAAACTCCATGCTTCCACCGTCCTGTCTCCCAGGCAAGGCTCAACCAATGGCAATACTTCCTGATAACTCCATGGACTGCTTGTAGAGAAGGCGCTTTGTTTCAAAGGTAATAGGTCAACCAGAAAACCTACTAAAATGCCTATGGACATTACAATGTACAAAGACCAACCTCCCTTTGCCTTACAATTGCCACGGGATTGTTTTTGTCAAAAATACAGACTTCAGAAGTTAATACCTCACTGTGTGTGCGCTATACTTAGAAGAAATGTCCACTGCCTCTATGGTCAAATCGGCAACACTCAACATTTTTTACTTATGGATGGTGAGGCATGGAGCGTAAGAGTAACATAACAAAAATGTTTGTGTAAGCTTGTCGTCCAGACGTTTTTTTCTTGTTGCAAAGGTTTTCAAAAATAGTCATCTGTGTTGTTAAAATCGAAGCTTTTTAGATGTTTCATCTAAGATCAGCTTGGATCAGAAATGCGGAAGCTTCTTAAATGAGAGGCGAAACATCTTTAATTCTCAACAACCCAGATGACTGCTTTTAAAAACCTATGCAAACAATGATGTGTTCTTGCATTTATTTTATATTCCTTTTGTTGTGAAAAGGGGTTTGCAACATGATTAAATATAAACAGACAATAGTGTTAAACTGTCTCAGCTGTCTTTGACTATGTATTTTATGTTCTGCACTTATTATTAAGTCATGTTTTCACAGATTGGCTGTGTAATAAAGGTTATAAACTTGTCATTGCAAATAATTTAGCTGCAAATTGGTCTTTAGTAGAACTTGTCTCTTAATAAATTGTTCTTACTATAAAAAGTTTCCCCAAAATAATCTATGGGCATTTTTCTTTTCACGGTGTTCACACATCTAAACTTGCAAGCAGCACATTGGAAGAGAATGGCTTTGTTATCATCCACCCTTTATATTGTATTCAATGGAGTGTAATCCGTTAACTCTCAAACGTGTGCTAGTGTGTATTAGTAATACGCGACTATACATTAGAGCTTAATCTAGTGGTTCGGATGATATTTTTAAAATAGAGAAAAACTATCTTTTGCTGACTGTACTTAAGGGGCGGGACATTTTTGTCTGACCTATCGAGTCAATGCAAAGCGTGGACGTCTTGACTCGTACCCAATGATAAAACTAGTCCTGATCCGTATGCGTCCAGTGCTGGAGGTCTGATCCAATGAGGGTCTTCTGGGGGCGGGTGTTGCGGATGCATGACTGGAGTTTCCCTGCGGTCTGAAGATTAATGGAAGGGGTCTGTTGATCTCAGGAATCGACTGTCAGATGATCGGTCCCAGGAAAAACACTTGGTTTGACGATTGCATCGGATACGAATGGAGAAAGCAACACTCGGATTAAACAAACACGGGAAGGACGAGTGCGCTGGACTGTACTTTTGAATCCCAGGTTTCCACTAAAAGGCCTGTCTGCACTGAGATAGCACCTGGCTAGATCAGGCCAGAATACAACTACGAGCCAGAGGGACGCTACGAGCTAACGCTAACCTGCTCGTTAAGAAGACCCTAGGAAGACGGAAATCAGCCCTCACCAAACCCTCTCCAACCCAATTCTGGACTACAAGCACACAGCGACAGCCAGTGCACACATGCGGACAGTTCATCATACCGCACTTTGTGAAGCTAGATCTTTGAAGCTTATTCCTGTTTATTGTTAGCGGTCGTGCTAACTGTCAGGCAGGCTAATTAATATCCCCCGTGTTAGCTTAAGACTTCTTGCTTTGGTGAGATTTCGTATTCCCGCATAGGACTATTATCACAGCCAGTATTCACTCAGTAGTCAATAATGATAGCCGCTAGCTAGTGACTTGCTGTCAGCTTCTCATCAAGAGGCTACGTTACTTGGCTTTGCAGCATCTCAGACTTGTTAAGGAGTGAAGCCGAGCCCGTGGACCCAGCCACCAGACTGCCATCATGGGCAACACGCCCACCGCAAAAAAGGGCAATGAGATGGAGAGCGGTGAGTAGCCCTCCGCCGAGGCTGCAGTTCATGCATCCTCACAGACATGTACTGCTTACTGCCATACACCACAGTCATACCCACATACTTCACATGCTCTGCACCCTCGACCCCTCTATCCCTGAAAAGAAAATAACTGCCCATAAAAAATAACAATTTTTCCAAATTGTCCAAATGTTTTGTTTACCAAAAGTCACTACATAGTTGCTCAATGTGAGTTATACCTTTTTCTTCTTCTTTTTTTTATACACTGGTTTAATTTCCAATGTCAGTTTGATTTAAAGTTTGGTATTATTTTGTCCAAACTGTCTTTAAACAACACCCACTGAATGCCATTATTATTGCTTGGCAGCTAGGACTGTATACAAGTTTGTCAACACCTAGCCACTCATGACACTACATTTTTTTTAAATTAATTTGTTTATCCTTGTTTCATAAAATTCCAATGTGGCTTCTGAGAGAAGGTTATGCAATTTCCTGGAGACTTCTGTGGAACAGCTCGTGATTCCCCCGAGGGTTCGGCGGTACAAGAGAGGCTGGTCGGTTTTGTTTGACAGTCATACGTGTCTCTGTCTCTAATGGGCCCAGTTATGTTAATTATTGTGTAACTGAGCGAAGTAAAGATATGATTTATAAGTTCAACAGGCCTCCAGTGGTCCTACGTGAAGCTTTTGCTCTTTTCCACTTGATATGGATCTAAATGGTGGAACTGTGGTGCACACTGTGGAGAACGTTTGTCCGTAAGTGAATATAGGGGAGTTGTTGTTATCAGAGAAGGCAAGAGACACCAGAACAGGGTCATATGATGCACACAGGCTGATCCTCTTCAGGCAGAAACTTGGGAGTTGAGGAGTCTCTTTGAATATCATGTGAGGACCAGCATTTCAAACAAGGATACGTATATTACACCAAGCGGTTGTGTGTACAGGAATGACAGACACTATTTGCTTTAGTAATACTACCCATTTCACACTCATGTTCTTCACAAGCTTTAGTGGACTTGGTGGATGTCGTTTAATGCATAAGAAGACCCTTAGTGACAGTGGAGTGTGCACGGTCTGGGCATGGGTCTGTGAATGAGCGTCAGATACTTGTTGGTGCTGGAGGCTGAGTGTGAAGATTGGGCAGCAGCCGTTGGGTAACCTTAAACTGTCCCTGTGACTTCTGGAGCAACGCCATTGGCTTTAGCTACAGGGGTCAGACAGACTGCAGTGTTCTCTTAAGCCTAACATTTACAGCAGTTTTGTGAATTGCAGTGAGTTAAGTGGTGTTGGAAAGAGGTGGGTCGACTTGGCCATGGCCTAACAGATACGTTTTATAATAGTGCGGATTAAAGAATAAATTAATATTTCTGAAAGTAGTCTGACATCGTACATTATCAACATAAAGATGGCAACATGTCATATTCTATGTTACTACCATTAAAACTTCATTTTAAATAATAGTGGTAATACCATTGTTGGTCAAAATAAAGTGTTATGATGTTAACAATCATGACATAAATGAAAGTTAAAACGTCATCAAAGTCTGAGAAATCTGGGAAACACATAAGTATTTTTGTATCATATGTAAAAGCACTATCTGGATATTATTCATGAATGAGGTCTATGACGATCTCTATTGTTGAATTGACCATCTTAACCCTCATGGCCCTATATTTTTTTATTAAAGTGAATTTTAAGCAAATGCACAACTAATAATGCAACTCCTAAAAAAAAACCATCTCCTTATTCTGCACATTTGAATCGCAAGGAGTGTAGTTACTTGTTGTGTGTTGCACTTGAATTCAGAGATGTGGCCCACAGGAAGGAGTACGACCGAACAGCAGCAGGAAGTGAAGAGGCGAGGAAGGCCAAGCCCAGGCTCTGCACACTGCACTCTGAAAACAATGGTGTCGACAAACTGACGTTGTTTCGACACACATTTGGACTTTCATTGCTTTGATCATATGGAGATGCTGCTGTGTTGACACTCTACACAGCCTGGCGTCATGGCTGCGATTCACAAGCTGGCAGGGCGACTTTTCAGTCGCTCCGGGCCCAGTGCTGGAGACGCGGCGGCAGGGAGAGGAAATGACCAGACTCACGAGATAGACGTGTGCTGCTCCAGTGAGTTCATGTTTTGACTGACAAAAAGTGTTATAAGTAATAGAGAAATATGTAATGGATGATGATATTGGCAGAAGCTGTATTTAACTGACTGTGCGTGGATCTTACAATGTTGTACAGCAGACATTGTTGTCAGTTTCTCAGTTACAGTTCAGTGAAAGGTATTTCTCAGAGATAGTGCTGAGAAATGCACTATCCCCAAAACAAACTATTGAACGTAGTTTACTTTGTGCATAATGTTATCGTCTCTTTGTGCATTCACTTTTCAATGGCACAGTACTAATTCTTAGGACATTTTAAAGCCAGTGTTCAAACTCGGTTTGCTTTTAAAAACTACTCAATGTAGTGGCATCATGCCAGTGTGCTCCTCCCTATATCTATAAATATCTTTGCACTTCAGTCTGGTTGTATGCGCAGCTGGTTTGTGCAGCAGGCCAAGGTTTGTGTTTGGATCACTCATCACTTCCTGTCTTCACTTAAACAGACTTTGTGGTAAATCAGCACTCACCAATGGACGTTACAGTACGGATGCCAATCAGCTGAGCCTCGGTCTACTCAGATGAGTTTAATGTCTTAGAGGGGCTGTTTCAGCATGTATTCATCATTCTTTTGTAACTGCAAAGCAGCACGCTACTCTTATGTTGACTTCTTTTCTCTAATAACTATTTAAACAAGTAGTTTAACTTGCAGTTGAGATGGAAATGGTGAGCTCCTTCTAGCAACGCTCTAGATCTAATACTTCAAAGAAGTTTACAGATATGATGTTATTAAAATGAGAACATGCTTCCAGATATTGTAGTAATATGGGATTTACAAAATAAAGCCAACCTCAAAGTTTACAGTAACTGAAAGTAATGAACAGGGCAAATGTCAGTGAAAACAGATTTTTAAAAGATCATGTAATTAGATTTCAACTACTGACAATGCACCACACGATGTCAGTGAGAACGCCTCCTACTTGATTTACCCAGGAAGTCACACCCTCTGTCTCCTCGTTAATAGGTGGGAGGCATCACTGACCAGTTTCAAAATGTATAATAAATAAATAGACATATTATGCTTTATATCTCAGTGACTTCTCTGTACAAAAGTGACTTTCAGGCTATAAATACAAAACATTATTTTTGTAATTGTAAAATGTACTGAAACGTACAGAATTGTACAGTTAAAACATGTTAGGATTTAGTTAAAGATAAGCTTACATGACACGTACCGAAGAACAGATGAATGCCTGTGTGAACCTGTGTTGTTCCCTTCACTGAACTCTTCTGGGGCTCTGTTAAATGGGGCCTGGTGTGTGTGTGTGTGTGTGTGTGTGTGTGGGGAACCTGATTTGGCGCCCTCCGCAGTTAAATGTCGGTCATCTCGCCCTAATATAACCCCCCTGTTCCTGCGTCAAAGTGGGCCACAGAGACCCAGAGGAGACATGTGCAATTGATTTTCTGGGGGGGATCAATTGAGCCCAGGCAATAGACCGCCCCGTTGGGTGTTTTGGCTTTGAGGAAAAAGTTGCACAGGGGTATTGTATCATTTCTTTCCCAAGAGGCTTTAAAAATACATTGTAGGGCATTTTATCAGTACATTTTCTAATTTTGGAAAGTCTGGCCCGTGGCATGGTCCTAGTTTTCCACTACCCTTCTTCTCGGTTGAATAAATATATCAGCCAGTGTTTTACGCCCCTCCCACTAGTGATTATGCCCCTGTTTAAATCAATATATAGTCTGTGTGTGTGTTTGGCATGAGAGGCATTGGCACTGTGTACAGAATAAATATTGATACAAACTAAGCAGTGGTCCAATTGATCCGCGGGGCGCGTAACAGAAGTGCTGCTGCTGCCCCCGTACTATGTTTGGACTCTCGCAGGAGGTAGATGCTCTGTGCCAAGGGGACAGTGACGGAGAAGCCTGGCCAAGGACAAGCCTGGGTGTTTTTGAGGCGCGAACGGAGCGCGGCTAGGGTCATGAGTCAGCACCTGTGAGGGGGGAAAAGGCCACGGGACGAGGATCTTCACAGGGCTAATGTGTGACAGGAAGAGCTCCCGAAAGCACGCAGGGAAGAGGGAGTCATCTTCTCGCTCCACTGAGTCAGGGTCTCGCTCCGCAGATGCCACCGCAGCCGTAGAAGTGCCCATAGTCCTCCCAGATGGTAAGATGGAAAAAAACAAAACAGAAAAAGACTACATTTGAGTCGATCGCAGAGGCGCACCGAAATCTGCTCAAACTCGCCCTAAGGATCAATGAAATGAGGACATGGTTAAACTACCTTTTTGAGATGCTAAACTTCGGAAATATCGAATTGTCATTTATTTTATTTATTTATTTTCTTCTGATTCATGATTTGGGGTTTACGGTCACTTAATTCTAATTGCGATCTCGATTTGGTTGCGATTAATTGTGCAAACCCAAATGAATGCATCTGTGAAAAGGGGTGTGACCAGTGCTTTTCGTCCCACTGCGAGTTTATCCGAACTTTGGTCTCTGCCCTCCAGCCTGGCTTTCTCCCATTCTATTGTTGGCGCCGTCGGCCATTGGAGAATTGACAGGAAATCACTGCAGCTATGGGAATTTGGCTTCCAAGTATTTTTAGGTGTTTTAAAGTTTAAGAAAAAAAATTAGGAAAGATGAATTCATTATAAAGTGGATGTTGTGCTTTCCCAGAAGTGGAGGGATTGCTGGCATATCGACAGCTGACCGTACTTAATTTAAACCGCCCTCTAGGCTGTTGTTCGGGATCGACCACATGTCAATTTGGGCAAAATCTATTGTGATTTATTTTTATTTTTGTTGAACATTGATTCAGTTCACATATTCAGTGCGTATTTGAATATATCCTGGTGCATTCAAATCTGAGAGAAGACAGAAATATGACCTAGCTAGAACATTAGAGGTCTACACTGCGGGTTAGCGGGCACTACGTGACCCCACGGGCACTTAAAAAGAGAATTTGCTTATTGTGACCATTCAAGATTTTTATTCATTTGGAATCATCTGATGCAATTTTTCAGACATTCGACGACGAGCAATGAACTCCTACATGTTACTTGAGTTGAGCTGTGACGTTGACTTGCCAGTGCCTCAGCGACGTGAGCTGTTGTGCGTTGGTCGAAGCCTTCAAGATCTCATTATTTGGCATAACCTGAATCGTGGAGAGTTTGCATTTAAGTAGCTATTCAAGATGTTTGCATAGGAGTTCATTTTGCTGGAGAACTCAGAACCTGTAACGGCCTCCCTAGATTTGAAAACTAGCGTTCGATGTAACTACAGAGCCACATTATTGTCTTCGACTAGCTCAACCCTTTAAATGAGGAAGGGCTGATTATCTGCGTGTTCCTGTTCCCACTGAGCACATTGATTAGCCCCATAAAGATAAGGCCAGAGTGATGTGACACCGAAGTGAACGTGTTTATGCGCGAGGGAGTGACCAGTTTGAGAAGTATTAGTTGTATCAACAGCACATCCAGCCCGACTACTGTGGTCCCATGTTAAACTGCATGTTTTAATTGATGTGAAAGTTAAATGTTGTTGCAACAGCCAAAAATGAACTTCACTGGAAATAATAATGTTTGAGTTGTTTTTTTAAGCTTCAAATTGGACGTCAAGACACAATGTTTGTCTGTTGAGTTTGTCTGTAGAGCTGGGTGATGTGGCAAATATATTGTTCGTACATCAACTTCCTAATGTTGTTTATGTGCATATCTTGTCTGATAGGCCTTTTGAATAAAATTCAGCATACAAAAATTATATTTTTTCTACAAACTTTAAATCACCGTTACTTCCGCAGTATTGGTTGTGGATTAGGGTTGGGCCATATCGTATCGCATATCGTTATCGCGATACAATTTGTGGACACGATATAATTTATGTTCCGCTCGGCTCCATCAGAGCAACATAAACACTGACTGTAGACCACAGGTGCTTAAAATGTAAAATGAAATGAAGAATGCAAATTGCTTGAGTATATCATATTTGAGAGGAAACGAGTATGCCGTTAAATCCATTAATCTTCCAAATAGACGTAAGGCTGGAATTTTGAAGTAGTTTTCCCGTTGTCAGTTATATCTTCAAATACATCGTGATATTTCTTTGTTATATCGTGATAGAGATTTTAGGCCATATTGCCCTGCCCTATTGTGGGTTTGTCAATAGAAAAGCCTTATGCGGATTGTACTTTTGAAGAAAATGTCTCTGCTCTCTGATGGTTCATTCAGTATCTAAATAAACGTGCATATCAGATATCTTTGATTTATTAGCAAGATGTATGAAAGTCAAGAAAATGTGTTGCACTTGGACAACAAGCAAAAAGATAAACTGCCTCCTGAACGCAGTTAAAACACACTTAAAACTCACATAGACTAGACAAGTTTGAACTATGCTAATGCCACTCCGATAGATACTTTCTGGGTCATTGGTAAGCTTCATTTTGATAAAACTGACTAATAGTTGTGTTGGGGTACTTGAATGATACTTTTTTCAGCACCTAATGTTCCGTATTCATGTATACATTAGGGCTGGGCGATGTGGCCTAAAATCTATATCACAATATATAAAAGAAATGTCACATAACGATATATTTGATGATATAATTAACAATGGACAAATTACTTAAATCCCAGCCTTTCGCCTTTTTAACGGCATACTAATTTCCTCGCAAATCCTTCATTTCATTTTACTTTTTAAGCACCTGTCCCTGTGTCCTACATAGTCCGTGTTTATGCTACTCTGATGGAGCTGAGCGTAACATAAATTATATCGTCCTTACAATGATATAAAAGGTTACAACAATATCAAAAGAATGTATTGCGATATATCGCTATGTGATACGATATGGCCCATCCTGGTATACATAAAACAGAATTATGATGTTTAATTGTTTAAAAGCCTACCTGTGCTGTGGGCTTTTAAGGGCTAGCTGCGTGGAGGCTGAGTAGCGGTAACAAAATAGTCTTAAAAATAGGCCCTGGCTAGCTTGTTTTTTGCACAGGACTTGAAGCTACAAACTTGGGCTACTTGGAAGAAGATTAACTGTACGTCTCCGTCACTAAGAGACCTTTACATGGCACTAGAATGTCTTCCATTGTATGAAAAAGCTGTAGTGTTTGTTTTTTGTTCTGTTCAATCACCTACCCTTAAAATCTTCTTTGGCCTGATGCTCAAAGGCATCCCAGTCGTGCTCTTAGTGAAGCCATTGCTATAAATCATAATAAACATGATGAGGCGACGGCTTTAGCTCCAACCAAACAGCCTCTCTGCAACTGGGACAAACAGTGGCGGGGACATCACATGAGCGGCCTACGACTGTGCTGTTACATGGTCTCATTAAGGTTGCGTGTCGTGCAGGAGAAGCACGGATGGTTATGGAGTGTTGTTATGCAAAACTAATCACAGAATCCATCAACATTATTCTATTATGCATACTACAAAACATAACAGAATCAGCCACAACAGAACTATAAGATAATACAAATGAAATGTTAATTCCCCTGGAGTCTCCAACCTTATTTTTCCCATGAGTTACTTTTCACAAATTTAGAGCAGGCGAGCAGTGACCCAGTTTAAACAAATTAACTTTACACATTTCTTCTACACATTTTATACATATAAAAAAACTCAGCATTTCCTCGGATGATTTATGAAGCGATTACTTCTAGTTTTTACCTGAAATCGTGTTCTTTGTGCTTTTTACAGTGAAGGAGTTTCTTGCCAAAGCCAAAGAGGATTTCCTTAAAAAATGGGAGAATCCAGCCCAGGTAAGGCTGAAATGTTATGTCACATAATGTGGCATTTCTTGTCACAGTCCTATGATGAATGATTGTTTTGTCCATTAGAATTGGATTGCCTCAATTTGTTAAAAGAGAGAGTGCACCATCTGCTGGTGTACACATGAACTGCAAGCACACTGTTTTGACATAATAATTCAGCTAAGATGAAAATAATCATGGATCAAATGAAATTTATTGCGGAAGTTTTTTAGCAGTGTGATTACCAACAAAAAGTGTTTTGTGTGCGTGTGTGTGCGTGTGTGTGTGTGTGGTTAAGTCCTAATGTGTTTTCTCTCTGCCCTGCAGCAAACTGCAGCGTTGGACCACTTTGAGCGCCTGAAGACCTTAGGCACTGGGTCGTTTGGTCGAGTCATGCTGGTTAAACACAAAGAATCGGGCCAGCATTTTGCCATGAAAATACTTGATAAACAGAAGGTAGAGTAAGAGGATAACCTTTTATTCTAGCGCAAAATGTGACGGCTGCATACGTTGTTCCGATACAGAGGCTGGAATCAAATTTTTTCCATGTATCAGCATAGGCGAGTTCCAAACATTTCACTGCTGTAATACTACACTATCTTTTTCTGAATAAGGAATCACAAATACAAGCCGCCGCGGTTTACTCCATCTTGGCTAGTTCTTTTGATAGCTTCAAGAGCAGAGCTGCCTGCTTTTCCTTACCACTTATACACTTGTATTACTAAAATTGCGAATTTGACTGATTGCGATTAATCTATTGTGTGGTAAAAGTCAACACGTCCAGGTCAAGTTAAAAGGTCCGGTTTGTTGAATACACATTTATTGTTTTATAATTGAACAACCAAAATAAAGGCAGGCTGTCATATATTCAGCATTCTCACGGACTAGTTTTTTTGGCAACCCTAAGCGTGTGTCTCTGTGGGCTTTCTAATAAGACAGTTGTCGGTGTTTATAAAAAGAAGAAGGAAAAAAAACAACTTTTACATCAAATAAAATGTTTTTGACATATCTGGTGAAACGGGTAGTAAATGTTTAAGAAATGTTCAAATAAATTCCTGCATACTCTTAGTCTGAGATGTGTTTTGACCTCTCTACTACGACTGCATAAGACTTGGCTCAGAAGATTTAACACGTCTTTATAAGTGAACAACTAGAAAATAATGATGTAATGTGACATATCTGCCTCAAAGTAAAATGTCGTCCATAATGGGCTGTTGCAGGTCGTGAAGCTGAAGCAGATAGAGCACACACTGAACGAGAAACGCATCCTTCAGGCCGTCAGCTTTCCTTTCCTGGTCCGACTCGAGCACTCGTTTAAGGTTTGTGCAAATAAATGCAATTATTTATGTACTTTTTCCACAATGAATCTCTCTTTACTTTAGTACATGCTGGCAGTGTATGGGCACATTTCCTTCACATAAGGAGGACTTTGGTATTGTGATGACCGTCCCTAATAACAACATCCAGTCTTAGAAATGCATGAATGTCTAAGTGTGAGCCCTGCAACTGATTGGCTATTGCCATAATGAATATGCGTTCTTCTCTCAACAGGACAACAGTAATCTATACATGATAATGGAGTATGTCCCTGGAGGTGAAATGTTTTCACACTTGCGAAGAATTGGTAGATTCAGGTACGTTTTTTCTTGTTAAATACCCTTATTTATCTCTAATTGCTGCAGATGTGCTTTCAAATGCTAAATATTCTTTGCAGTGAACCCCACGCCCGTTTCTACGCAGCCCAGATTGTACTGACCTTTGAATACCTTCACTCACTGGATCTCATTTATCGAGATCTGAAGCCAGAGAACTTGCTTATTGACCAGCAAGGTTATATCCAGGTAAGAAATATTCCCCAAGCGTTGTAAATAGTTTGTAGGCTATAAAAATCGAAATCTTCTAGAGCCTTTCTCTGGACTTTAGCCATGTTACGTTGCAGTATATTCTCTTCAAAAACATCTGGAGTGATGTTTTGCTCCAATTGCCATGTTTCCTACAAATAGGCCATATGCACACGAGCGTAACTTCCGAGTGGATCCTCAGGAGGCGCTGTTCTTCCTGTCTCCGTTATGAGCAGTGTTTGGAACGTTAATTTTTTCAGTAAAGGAGTAATCTAATTCATTACTTTCCCCGTCGTTACACCGCCGTTATCGTTACTAGGTAAACAAAGTGGCACGTTACAATTCGGCCGAATCAAGCGCAGTTGTATTTCTTGCTGCAGGAGCGTGGAGAGCAGGGGGCGGAGTCTCTACTCACACTGCCTTTGTTGATGCCCCTTGGGGCTCACTTCATTCTGTGTCCTCTGTCTCCAGGACAGGGGCAACTGCGCGGCCTGTAGCCTACCCTTGTACGCCCACATCTGACCGTCTGTGCAGAGTGTTACATCGTGCGCTCTGCTCCAAAAACATTGTCATTCCCACAGCGCTGTGCGGCCGCGGGGGAGAATTGAGTTGGTGATCATTGATCATGATCAGTAGTGGTGGAACTAGTGTTTTAACCCTTTTTTTTTTTTTTTTTTTTTTTTTTTTTTATTACAGTAACGCTAATAGTTACTTTCCCTGGTAACGAGTTACTTTTATTATAGAGTAATTCGGTTACTAACTCGGTTACTTATTGGAACAAGTAGTGAGTAACTATAACTAATTACTTTTTTAAAGTAACATTCCCAACACTGGTTATGAGTTAGTAGCAGCGTCTTGTCTAAAAAAATGAATAGCTCAAGATTTCATGACAGGCAGTGAGTTATTGGTGGACAGTCACAGCATTATGTTAAAAACATCACCGGAGGAAGCGTCCGCGCTCATCACGGTAGGTGTTTTTGTCTTGAAGCCAACGGCTAACATCAAATTAAAATTAAAATGGCACCAAGATTTTGAACGAGCCGCTCAAAAAAGACTAGGCATGTCTTTAGTATAAATACTTTTGTTGTTTAATAGTTATAGTGTTGTTGTTTTTTCATAGCCATTAGCTCCGAGATAAAAAAGTCCTACCTCAATAAACACAGACCTGCAGTCAAGAATTTACATCCACTGTAATGTTTTAACACATAGCAAGTGACTTCCCAGCAGTATGTCACTGTCAGTGATGTTTTCTTGAACTATTCATTGATTTGTGCAAGACATCGCTAATCCGTATTGGGAAAATGGCGAGAGAGGAAGGACCGCGCCGTCCGGAGATCGCCTTCGTAAGACTCGTGTCATTTGCGTGCATAGAGCCCATGAAGTCTGCCTCTTGCACACTCAAAAAGCCAGCCGACACTCCAATACACGTCATATGGGGAATCCATGATGTTGCACTTTGTTTTATAGTTCCTGGTTTTGGTCGTATCATTAGACAGCTAATGCCGCTGCACTGTTTCCTAGGTAACAGATTTTGGATTTGCAAAAAGAGTGAAAGGCAGGACCTGGACACTTTGTGGGACGCCAGAATACTTGGCCCCAGAGATCATCTTGAGTAAAGTAAGTTTGGTGACTCCACACCCTTTATGTCATCTCCCTTATACAACATGTTTGACTTTGTTTGTTATAGGGTTACAATAAAGCTGTGGACTGGTGGGCTCTGGGAGTGCTCATCTATGAAATGGCAGCTGGTTATCCTCCTTTCTTTGCAGACCAGCCTATTCAGATTTATGAGAAGATTGTATCAGGAAAGGTGAGACCAAATTACATTCATGTCACCACCTAATACGCAGATTAGGAATTTAATAGTGAGGTAAATTTCGCAACCGAGTATCCCTTATCATGACAGTAGTTTAAGCGATGAGATATATTATGGACCAAGTGAAAATTCAGATCCCAATGTCAGTAAAATGGGCAAATGCCTAACCGCTGGTTGTGATCATAATTTGGCTCAAAGTGTCTTCAACACTGCAGCTCTCAGGGAAGAATTCTGTGTCTGACGTTGTCAGGTTGATCCAGCAGACAAGCTCCTGTGGCAAATCTTAAGTATCTTCACTAAATGTTGGTACAAATTGGAATCACATCAGCTATTCTTTGTGGAACTTAATATTTACCAGGTGGAGCTGCCCGCTTTGACATCAGTGGACAAATCCTCATTAGTTGTCTCTGCAGCTGGCACTACTGGCTCAGATCTCTGCCCCTTGTTGCTACACCGATTCACCAATTGGATGTTACATTAAGTTATGGTGGAATTTCGCTCATGTGCATCAAAGGCAGTGAGAGATCAGAGTTCAACCAATGACTGCAATGACTGGGTATCATTAATACTGTCACTATGAACTGAAGATTTCCTATAATGATTGCAGTTTAATCTCAACTTTAAAAGATGGCACATTCTTTTCATATCAGTGCAGTTTATATTCAAACGGACAACACTCAACACCCTGTTGCCTTATTGCAGGTTCGTTTCCCGTCCCACTTCAGCTCAGACCTAAAGGACATGCTGAGAAACCTGCTCCAGGTGGACCTGACCAAGCGCTTTGGAAACCTCAGGAACGGAGTAAACGATATCAAGGGCCACAAGTGGTTTGCCACCACTGATTGGATTGCCATCTACCAGAGGAAGGTGAGATGGCTGCCGCTGTTGCGTTGATTTTACACTAAATACGTTTCAGTTTTCTTAGTTTAACCAGAAAAAAATAAACAAATCAGAGGCTTTGTTGACACACACTTGCACCAATGTGTTGCATCCTCACTCCTCTCTGTGCCGCCGCCTGCTTTACGCACAATGCTTTGATCTTCAAACGCTCTGTGATTGAATGGTATTGACCAGTATTTGCGTTGCTGTTTAAAGCTGGGGTCCCTGATTTTTCTTGTTCAAACAGTGAAATTTTTTGTTTTGGCCCAAACTTATTTCTAGCTCTCACAGTCCTTCCTGTGTAGTCAAATTGTTCAAAGAATGAAATTATATGCACACTTCACACCCATATACAGCATTGAGTGTTGACAAAGTGACGCAGGGACGGCCACCCCCAAGATAAATTCCACTCATTTAGATTAGACTTCTATCATCCATTGCTCAGTAAAACTTTAGGTGAAGACAATACAACAAGGTCTGTGTTTTGCTTTTGTTTACAACATAGTCAGAGGTGGAAAAAATAAATGTATTCTACCACACCAAAAAAATCAGGGACCCCAGCTTTAATTAATGTAGTTGACACAAATATGCCCGTATTCAATGAGAATGAGGGAGAACGGGAGTAAAGGAAACGTGTGCCAACACGGCCAGCGATCAGGGCTCTCCGTTCATTCATCCAGCAAAACATAAAACAATCAGCAAATATAAGCTCAGATGCCCCAACAGAAAGTTAGTAGTGTGTTCTCTGGAACCGGTCACAGGGGAGAGAGAAAGAAGTGGGGATGACAAACCGCGGGTCGGGCACATGAGGAAAGGACACCGTGTTTGGAGCAGAGCGCACGATGCAACCCTGCACAGAGACAGATGTGCGTGGTAGGTTCTGCAGACAAAAGTGCAGGCCGCGCAGCTGTCACGGTCCTGATGGAGGCAGTGAACACTGAATGATGCGGACCGTAAGGGGGGCCACAGATAAAGTGGGTGGGAGGCCTAACCGTGGCGCTGCGTATGGAATGTATGCATGATCGTGCCATTCCTCATTTAGCTCTCAGAAGTCCGTTAGAGTTTTAACTACTGGAGGTCTTCATTAGCTTTAGGACTGGATTGGGAATAGGTGTTAGGACTGTGGTATTAGAGCTGAGGACCTATACGGTATAAGAGTGGTACAGGGTAGAGACCTGCACGGGAATGGATTTCAATCCCGTTCCCGCCCGCTCCCGACGCCCCCCCTGCCCGCTCCCGAGTCTCCTGCGGGAGTGTCCGCCCGGGGAAATCTCCCGGGTCCCGGCAAGTCTCGAGTTTTTTTTAAAGGCCAGCGGCGAGCACCGTTACGCAGCGCGTCATGTGCCAAATGCCAACACACTGGAGCGCGCGGCGTAACGGCAGGTCAAAGGCTTTTCTCAAACCGTGCAGCGTTTTAAACACATTATCAAACATTAAATGTAAAGCGTGGATCAGTGCTGTAACAAAAAGAGCAAACGTGGCTCTTTTTTGCAGGTTAACAGCGAATTGGCGACAGAACACTTACCTTCCCAGAGTGGAGTTCTGACGATGGTCGCTGCTGCTCTGTAACTCCCAACAAAGTTTAGAGCAGTTTCCCTGTTTGTCACAGGCCATAGAGTCGTCTGTGTTGCTGCAGGAGGTAAACACCTGCGTTTTCCTCGACGGAGCGCATCACCTCTATAGAGATGTGATGAAACTGCGTTTCAAAGCGTCTCTGTGTGCGTCGGCTTTAATGGTTTATCCAAAGCGCACGGACAGAGGGAGGTTTTGACAAGTATTGAATTCACCTGTGCCAGGAGATAACGGCGGGTTTGAGTGTTGTTCAGCTGTGAGTCCGGTTGGTCAGTGTGGAGCAAAAGCAGCCAGTGAAGGTGCTGTAGCGTGAGGATCTCTGCATCATCCTGGCGTTCACTGACGGTGATGCGTAAAAGGCTGCGCTCGTGTCCACGTGTGTCTAATACCCTGTTGTTTTCTTATACGGGACATGTCGGGACCCGACGTGTTTTGGTCTGACCGCCCACTCCTGCCCGAGGCAGTTTGAGTCCCGCCTGCTCCCGCGAGATTTGTGTCGGGTCCTGCAAGTCCCGCGGAATTTCTCATCCGTGCAGGTCTCTAATACAGGGACTCAGCCATTTTGGGGTGTTTCCAAGCAGTTCCTTGACTAGTTTGACCTCGCCTGCGCCCAATGTTCATTACAAAACTGATTTGATCCATAGGATCTGGCAACCCTATATGTAGGGCTTTTATGTTTTCTGATTGGAGAATTGGCTTGCAAACAAAAATGTGAACATAAACAGCTTTTACATCTTGTAGAAGTTTTGTTTTTGTGGATAAATCAATGTTACAACTGTTGTTCACAAGACCATTTTTTTATTTGAATGTTTGCCTCATATCTGAGGACAGATACTTGGTCATGTTATGAAATACAACAAATCTTATCAACTATAATAATTTTCCGTTCATTCGTGTGTACGCCCACTGCTTTTATTACACTGACCCACTATCAATAGTTTATCTATAATGAATTCATATATTAGAAATGGTAGAATGCTTGGTGTAAAAACATTTTTATGTACGTTTCTCCGTGCTGTTCCTTGGGTGTGAAATTCATCCAACAAAAACCCTAGTTTTTGCTTTTTTGTTTGTTTGTTTTAGGTGGAAGCTCCCTTTATCCCCAAGTGCAAAGGCCCTGGCGACACAAGCAACTTTGATGACTACGATGAAGAGGAAATCCGTGTCTCCATCACAGAAAAATGCGCAAAGGAGTTTGCTGAGTTCTAGGTCCAAACCATGAGCAGTGGAGATCTAAAAAGAAAGACACAGGGCTTGAGAGAGAGTACAGGGGTGTGACGTGCTAGCGTGGACTGCTAACTTGCTTATTTGTAATGACGACAACAATGTAAACCTCCCCTGGTGGAAAGTTAGGCTAAGTGCAGAAAGATCCAACAGAACCAGCAGTGTTGCCTTTTCTAATTGTTTCACAACTGTTACCTATTCATTTTATTTATCCCTCTTGTATTTGTGGTGGGGGCTTCAGGACGACAGGCGTAGTGGGCTCGTGGCTGTTCAGTAATGCTTCTATCTCTCTGATGGCTTAATGACATGTATTGAGTTTTTCGCAGGTTGTGGCTTTGATTTTTGTATTAAGGTACTGGATCTGCTGCGCTGCTGTGCTTGTGAACGGGCTCCTCCTCTTAAAAACACTTGTTGATGTGGGCTTTTTCACTAGTTACTCCTTTCTCCCCCAGTCTCCTCCATCCTCAATCTGTCCAAGCAATACAAAGTCCAACAGATGTGCCTATCGCAATGCCACCTCGTTGGAAAAGTGTGTGGGTTATGATTTGGTGCAGCGGAGTTGAGCATCGGCCCATGAGTCCCGTTTAACCGAGGACGTGCACCTGCCTTCATCTGCGCCACGTGGCATGATTATTGGGTAGATGACATGCTTACTGCTTACTATGGAAGCAGTGTTGGCGACGATCTATCTCAGTTCATTTTGAATAGGTCTTTCTCTTTTGGGGGATTTTAAAGCGATGGAGAGGTCTGCGTTTAAGTCTCTTTGCTGAGTTTATTTGACATTTAAAAACCCTATTGGTGATCATTTTGTCCTTTTGGTGACTCGTGTGTTATTTAGTGCTCAAGGGTTGGGTCATCCTAAAGGCAATGGCTGTGATTTTGCTGCCATGATATTGTGCTCACACTCCTGATGATTGTTTATTTATCATAGCACATTTATATGTATATTGAAATAAATAAATATATATATATATATATATATATATATAATAGAGTACATGAAATTAACCATCTATCTCAGCTATGTCTGATGGCTGTGAAATCTAATTATTATAATAATAAAATCTGTTATAAATTCTGCCAAATTTGCAAAATGAGAGCAGTTTTCTGTGTGGAGAATTTTAATACGTAAAAAGTAGCAAAAATGTTTCGACAAAATGTATGTTATTTTTGTAAAATATTACTTAAAGAAATATTAGAGCATTTTGCTTTGTTGTGCTGAGGTACCTGGGATTATGAATCACATGCTTAACGACCATGTTGAAGATATCTTTGACTTTGGTCATTTCCCAAAAGATGGCAACAATTTTCTGATGGTCTCAAAGATTTCTTTATTATTTCCTTTTTTGTAAATATGTCATGCAACACATTCAGATTTGCTGCCCAACCAAATGGTTTGAATTGACTTTGTCTTATGAATTGTTACATTTAAACTGATCTTTAATGTTCCCCTTTCGTCACATTGATTTTTAGTGAATGCAAGACAATCGCAGACCAAATCTTGAGGCTGGTTTGTTGACTGAAATGTTTCTATGAAGGATGTTGTTTGCTTTGATCCCCCCCTCCTCCCCTAATTGGCCCTAGGTGCTATACTTTGTCCATTTCATTTTAACGGTTTCGTCAGTTGTTTGGTGTGCATCGATCCTAGTCGTAATGTATTGTAACATGACAATTTTGAGAATGTTTTTGGATTCTAAATGATTTCATGGGGATGGGTGCAACGTGTACTTTGTTGGTCTGTCAATGTAACCAAGGTCAATGCCGGGATACTTACTCTGAATGTCTTAAATTGTCTGCAGATTTTAGTGCGATTTGAATCATCCCTCTGAAAATGTAACAACCAAACGAACAGGACTCTCTCTTTCCACAGCACGCATTGGCAGCGCCGCGTAACCTTCGGTTTGTTGGAGTGTTACATGAGATAGTGGATTGCCATCAACTCGTGTGGTCATTTGCAATCAGTAAAGCACATGTTACAATGTTCATTTATTTGAAATCAATCACTTGACAAAGAAGAGCACATGTGTGTTTTTTTTGTTTTGGCAAATGATTCAGCTACAGTTTGGTGTCATTGAGCCTCGATCCACTTGACACATTGTAAACGTGTCTCTTGAAAACAAATCTGTAAATTGTCCTCAGTTTGAACACTATCAGCTGCTCTGTGCTTGTCTCGGGGTTTCTCCTTTTTTTTTTTTCTTTTTTTTTTTTCGCCTTCGTCAATCATGTTTTCACACACTGTCCATTAAAAACATCACACTTTTTACATCTGAAATGTTTTGTGTTTATATTTTCTAATTGTATTTTCAGAAAAAAAGGACAAAAATCAGCAAAAACAACTTTAATCCTTTTTCCTCATGACCTGGGTACAGTGATTGTGCAGTAACTAATTGTACCTTTTGGGAAACCATACTGTATATCCTTGCCTTTGACAGTCTTAACTATCTTACCCTCTGGAGAACTTGACATTATCCTTAGAACACAATGAGTATGTTAAAAATATAAAGTAATATTTTGCAAATTGTATCATTCCAATAAAGTTTTACTTGTTAAAGACTAATACGTCTCAAATTATATACACGAGTTATGAAGAAGTTGAATTGTAAGGAGATTTTAAGTGGACGAATGCCCAGGTTTAGTTAATAATGCAGAGTTCACTGGGTCACCAGGATCAATTACCCGCTCCAAACCTCCCCCTGCAGGTCACTTTGCAAATTACAACGAGACCTGCATGTTAAAGTCATGTTTCTATTTTTTTTTTTTTGTTAATTGCCCTTAATGATTAACTTTAAACGTCTCGTGCGCTGACAAATCACATTACCCCCGTGTTTTATGCATGTAGTAGACAATGGAATTAACCTCTTAAATCGCCTTAACCAAGCAGATTTTCTCCAGTTTGGCTTTAACCAAATGTAAAAGCTTCTTTAAAAATAGCGACAAAAACACAATACAAAAAACCACGACAAAATGCATCTAAAAACAATGGAGAAAGCAGACACACAAAAACAACAACGCAACAAAAAAACAAAAATGGTCAGGATCCGTTTTGAAGGTCTTAGCTTTCAGATGAGGCGTTACGGAACCGGAGAGAATGCACTCGGTAAATGCGGGGATTAAGAGGTTAAGATGGCAGGCCCTATCCTTTATCAAATGTGCGGCATTTAACAACCGGGCGCGCTTCTTTTAGCGGCTGCGTTTAAGGGCGACTTCTCCGTTCATTGTCACGGTAAAAGTACTGGCCGTGAGTGTCCACGCGCACCGCGGGGGCCTAATTCTAGCCCTTTAAGTAAAAACATGTCGCCTCTAACCTCTACTGCGCACATGGGATTGAGCGCGCGCCTTCCCCCGGTGGAAGGCAGCGCCGGACTGCAAATACCACCTTAAGAGCCTGTGCCGA
Organism: Proterorhinus semilunaris; assembly: GCA_021464625.1. NCBI lineage: Eukaryota > Metazoa > Chordata > Actinopteri > Gobiiformes > Gobiidae > Proterorhinus > Proterorhinus semilunaris. The sequence goes on along the minus strand of CM038352.1, from coordinate 17,990,624 downwards.
TAGTGAAACTTTTGCCTTTAACTGCGCGGGTCTACCTTAAGCGCACACGCACACCGAGGCTGGCGTACGGCAAGGTTTCCGCTTCTCAGTTGGGGCTCGGACCGCGGCTCGCGAAAAAAAACATTGTGTGGCATGAACAAGGTTGACGCACTGAAGTAAGGGAAAAGCGAGTAGAGAAAAGAAAGCCGCGGAGCAAACCCCCCAAACCAGGATGTCGGAACCCAAGTACCGCGAGTGGATCTTGGACACAATCGACTCGCTGCGGTCGCGGAAAGCACGGCCGGATTTGGAGAGGATTTGCCGAATGGTCCGGAGGCGACATGGGTCCGAGCCCGACCGAACCTGCGCGGAACTGGAAAAACTGATCCAAGAGCAAACCGTGCTCAAAGTTAACTACAAGGGCTCCATTTCGTACCGGAACGCCGCCAAGGTGCAGCGCCGGAGCAGGAAAAAGGACGATGTGTCGTTAGTGGCGGCTGTGAGAAGGAGCGCGACGGAGGAAGCCAGTCACTCAGACTTGAGCAACGGGGACAGCGCTGTCGGTCCCGCTGACCAAGATGACGATGATTTGGAGGTATGTCCGCCTGGCGCGAGCTTCGCCTCACTCGCGCAAAACACGCCGTTCAAGATTAACAGGTGGAGAGAGATGGGTCGGGATGAGTGTGCTTGCGGGGGAAACGTGTTTTGTCTGAAAAGGGTGCGTTTTGCAAGTGCACTCCACATTGCCGCAGACGGGGAGCGCCGAGGTGGAAAGGGGGGAGAGAGAAAAAAAAAAACCTGAAGGTGCGCGAACAGCCGGAGTACGTGCGGGGCAGCTTCGCCCCGCTTTTACGGCACTTTTAGCGGTGTATTTTCACAGTGTTGCAAAGTTGCGAGGTGCCGCTCGTTCACGAAACACAAGCCACCATTATTGTCAGAGGAAAGCGCTTTTCGTGCCCCAAGTCGGCGTCGGAGCGGAGGGAGGAGGACTCCGTTAGTTGACGCAACTTAACCCGGAAGCGCGTCGGAAGCAGGGGGAAAATAAAACGGCGGCGATCGCGCGTGTTTAATGCGAGGTTTATTTTGAAACGATTATCTGGAAAAAGAACTCCGTGCTGTCCGCGGCTTGTTGTCGTGGGAGTGGGTAAAGGGAGAAAAAGTCTAAGACGCCGCGGATGCAGAATAGGGACGCTGGCTGGGACATCGGGGAGTTGCTTGAGGCGTTGAGTTGCACGAGCGCGGCGCGGCTTCACCTAAACACCTCATGTCTGTCACGCACACACGAGCACGCGCTGCCGGTCTTTACGCAGAGACTTCGCGCATCTATTGTTTTCTTAAGCCCCGAGCAAATCAGAAGTGTCGGATGCGTCGAAACTGCGCTTTTAAAAACATAAAGTTCATCCCCGTGCCCGGCTGTTATTCGGAGCGGCGTTCAGATCGCCGTCGCAGAGCGTAAAGTCGAGCCCCTGCTTCCATTGTCGGACGCAGTTAAGCCCGGTCACGTCTGACGCTCGGTCTCGGCTGTTGTTGTGGCCTCTGTCGTCCTGTGTAGCCACAGCATCACTCGCACGAGGCGTGAAAGCGCAGGGTAACAGTTTGCGGGGGCCATATGTCGAATTGCAAAGTGATAAAACACGTACGAGCCGGTTGGACTTGAATCGAGCGACCGCAAAGTGATCGGGGAGCAGCAGCGGCGGCGTTAGCAGCAGCCGGATGCGCCTGTCCGATTTGGGTTAAGCTTAGATCACATTGAGTGTGGAAGACGAGAGGGAAATATTTGATTTAGGGCCGGTGCCTGGACCTGGTCTATCTGGATTTGGCCGAGTACAAGGGTCAAATGTAGACTGTGGCGGCGGGCACGGCACTCCGCATGTTTGACTGTAAAAGCGTGCAAAGTCAAAGTGTTGGTGGGTGGGGGTGGGGGTTAGTCGCACCAGAGCGGGCCGTGGAGGTTTGACGGTCGAGATAAAGCTTGGTGTGACGTGCCACCGCGAGGAAAGCGCTCCGTAAAACAGAGCTCAGACACAATGGCGAGGGCTTCTCCGCTCCCCAACTCCATGCGCACTTTGGAGAGAATTTAAGGAAAAAAACACTACGCCTCCCATCGTCCCTTTCGTTCGCTCGCCCTGTTATCAATCAAAGAGGCGCGCCCTGTGCGTCGATTGTGTTTGTTTCGACTAATGTCCTCGTTTGGGGCTTGAAAGTGTCAGACTCGTTTTGGGTAAAGTTGTGTGAAATGCAGCGCGGCGGGTGAAAGCCATACAAGCGGCTCTTCACAGAGCGGGGCGGGCTCAGTGCGCTCTCGTGCTCTGCTGCTGCTGCTGCTGCTGGGTCTTGGACACGCAGCCGCTCTCAGTGAGCCGTCGACAAAAGACAAATGAAACGAGCGTTTGCGTGAAGAACTAGTTCACCACATCACATTCTTCAAGCTTTACGCGGGACATGAAACTGGCCACGGTGTGGGGTTTACGGACACGAGCGGAGTCGTTCCGCACCGCGGCGAGGTATGGAGCATTCAAAGGCAGTAATCACCACAGCAGCGGTCAAACTGCGACATCTGTGCGAGCGCGTTTCACGTGACACGCTGGCCCACAATTAAGAGTAATTTGAACAATACTGTCACGTAGGCTACATAGTTTCAACTCATAAATGAATTATTTTGGCCATTTGGGGGCATTTCCAACTAAAATGATCAAGCCTGCTCTCCAGGAACTGAGAAACAAACTGACAGCAGTGCACCCCAAGTGAACACATTTTCTGAAATAATACATGTATTTGACTATTAAAGAAAGCAGCGAGGAAATTAATAGGAATACAGTGTGAAACGTGTCTAAATTCACTACAGTGTGACATTTTAAAATAACGTTTTTATAAAATATTAGTTTGTTTCAATACTATTTCAGTGTTTTTTGAACAACTCAAATTCATCACTCACGAAACATCACTAATGACCTGTTATTTTTATGGAAGTTTTTAAATTGCAAGAGTTGATCAGGAGGGTTATTTTGACTATTTTCATATAACAATTTCCGCTATCTCTTTGCATAATAGCACTATCATGCAACCTGTGACTGTGGCATGGGTCTTGGATAATAGCACAATGGCTCATACTTAATGTTTACGTCATATGAATAAGTGTTTATTGTGATTATATTTTAATCATTGACCCAGTGATAAAATGGGCTTAAATATTCTAATATTTATCTAATGTTTTAATAGCAGATGGGCATCACCGTGGCAGGAGTCAAACTGGAACGACCTGCACATGAATTTAAAGAACTCCTCCACTGTGCCTCAATTTAAAAGACAGTTCAAATTAACAAATATTAACTCTTACAAATTACTGTAAATGACAGTAATTGCTGTTACAGTACCTGTGTTTGTTTATGGTTTGAAGTTAATACCTGCGCATCAGACACATTTTTGTTTATTTTTTGTGTTTGAAGAAAGGGGAACTTAGTATAAGCGGTGTCTTCATCGTGCTCTTTTTCAATCATGTAAAAAAAAGTTAAGAATGATCATATAAAGTTGTTTATGAAATGTGAAAACATGTAAATAATATGACTGAGAAAATTATTACTTGCATACAATTCTTATTGTAAATCTGCTCGTGTATTCTCAAAATGTTGCTCATATTGAAATATATACAACAGGTCGATGCCTCCATGGCCATGGACACGGACAGTAACGCGGATGAGGAGGGGGCTGATGAGAGTCGGGATGGGCAGGACGGACACTTCTCTGCTGTTGCCTCGGTCTCCTCCACCCCAGTGCACTGTCCCCCTGAGCGCGCTGTGTCCGCCCCGTGCTCCCCCTCTGGTGCACGGCCTCTCCCGGGACATGGCTCCGTTTTGGCCGGTGTGAGGCCCAGCTCCTTACCCCCCTCCAGCCCCCGGGCCCTGGCACACAATGACTGGGTTTATGATTCGGCTGTCTGTTCAGTGGAGCGCCAGCACCCAGGAATGCACAAAGACAAAGGTATTCACACTGCGAGATGTAGTTTCATCTGCCAGCATTGTACTCCACTACTACTGTGCTACATCCGTGCAGTGAATCAACTGTTCAAGAACAACAATCGAAAATATTTAGGCATTTATTAGTAGTGGTAGTTTTTCTTTTTTATATATTTTTATGTAATGCCTGGAGCATTTCTCTGCATTTGTCCAGGCTTGGGACCAGCACAAAGTGTACACTGGCTTATGGTTCCCTGTAGCGTCTTTTGACTCACCTTATATATGCTAAAATATTGCACTTTTGCATTCTTTTCAGTATATTCCAACACATTCTCATTCCTGGAGTTATTCCCCGCTGTTTTGCTTCTTTTTTGTTGATGCCAAATTTATATATATTTAAATAAATACATCACATTTTGTGGCCGGGCGGGTGTTATCCAAACATGAGTTATAATTTGCTGAGAGCTGCCGGAGGATGTCAGTGCATAATGGAAGTGGTATATACTATGTTTGCAGCAGCGATCACAAAGCCGGCGATGCCATCTTTAATGAGCAGCCCGTGTGCTTTGAAAAGCAGCTTGAAGAGAGAAGAGGGGGGCAGGACTCAGGAAGGAGGTGTGATGATGTTGGACCAGTTGGTCCCGGACTACGCAGCCCGGCCGGTACGCATCAGCTGCAGCTCTTATGGTTTATGTGGCTTTGATCTTGGTTGGACACCATGTTTTATTTCTGTGTTTGTGCTTCAGCATCAGGAAGAGCCCCGCAATGTATCCAACGGACGACCCCAGACACTCCTCCTGCCTGCTGAAAATGGCAAGTTTTTTTATTTGTTCTGCTTCTCGGCTCCCTTTCTTAGAACTGTATTTTCACTTTTCACAATAAAAGCTAGTCTTCACTCTCTTGTCTTTTACATCCAGAATAACCCTAAAATGCATTTAGTTTGTGATCTTATTCAGTATAGTCACCTTTTCTTAAAGCGCATACAGATAATTGAAATTCCTTCAAACTCTTGGTGCAACAAATACAGTGACATTAATAGAGAACGTTATTAAAAATACACAATACGGGGAAGATTCGGTGGCTGAAACTGGCCTTGAGTCAGTTTCACCTGATATACATTGAGAATTTTCAGACGCTCAGGGATCTATCTTTGAAATATCCCTGTCTATTGTCCAGATCATTGTTGTTGAGCCCATTAATAAAACAGCAATCTAAACATAATCTAGCTTAACATTCCCATAACTTTTCAGCAAGCACTTTGTTTACTTGTTTACTCACACTTGTAAGTGTTTTTTAGGCCACAAAGACGCAACAAAACAATACAAAACACTGCAATTGACCAGAAAAAGGCACAAGAACATCTTAGCTACTATTGCCATCTCACCCCTTTGCCAAGGTAAAGTGGTGTATTTTGAATCATGTTAAATGTAATCAATAATCGGGATGCCTTTATTTAAGATATGGTCTTTACTCAAACTGGACTTTGAGGCCAGGAATCTGTTAGTTATGGAGTAAATGTTGCCATTGTTCAGATGCAAAAACTAGGGCAATGTGGAGTTTTACAGAATGATCCCAGTAACAATTAAAGGGGGTGGAAATGTTGATAACCTATATGATATATTGGCCATCATGTTTATCTTTTTGGTAGTTAATTTGACAATTTTCAGTATTGGTTTGAACACAAAGGCTCAAATAGAAGAGGGGGAAAAACGATTGGTCCGCACAACTGTGATGCTCACCGAGGGCTGAGGCCGAAACGTCACTGCCGGTGGGAGCAATAACATCTGGTGAGCATCACAGTTGTGCAGATCTATTGTTTTTGTCACTGTACTGTCTTTTCATTTACTCAGAAAATTAATGAAACACAGTCATCTATGTATCATGCAAGCTGACATTTTGTTCATTATATATAATCAGTTAAAATAAGATAAACCGGTTAGTTTGTGTGGTGAGTTGCTTTATTTATTGCCCCATGGGGCTCCTCTAACAGGAAAACACACTGAACCTGGAGGAGCCGACTAATGACAGCTGTAGCTTGGGCCTTTTCTGTTCACCGTTGCCTAAAGGTTTGCTTGTGTAAGATGTTTTAAATGCTTCACGAGCCTGTCTTACGAGCCTCCTACACCCTCCTATGTTGTTTTACTTGGGAATTCAGTTTTTACTGCAAACGTTGTTCCAAATTCAAAGCATAAGGGGTGGAGATTCACTTATGCTAAACATTTCATTCAAGGACTACTTTGTGGCGTCCTCACAATGTGAAATCTATTGGCACTCCACTAACTGCAGTTTTATAAACCCTGTCAAACATGAAATTGCATCCCACGTGGTATTGTCTCTACAGCCTTTATGTCTGAGTCATACAATAGAGAGCCCTTTTACTCTTTTGTCAAAGTTGAAACCCTGGTTTTCTCACATGGGTTACATCTGTGACTGCTACACAAGTGATGATACAAATGGAGGCTTTAACAAACCATATGAATCCATGACAACTCAGGCACGAGATAAGCAGAGAGTGTTGCGTCTGATTTCATCCCATATTCCCGAATTGTTTTGAAGCGCGAACACCATCTAATAGAAAAAACATCCTCCAGCAGGCAACATTGGATTATTTATGGCATAGGAAAAGCCTGATTAGTTTAGTCAGTGGTTCTATGTAAAAGTTATTTATCTTTTTATTGGATGCCACCGGGGACTGTTATTTACGTTATAATATTTTCAGGTACATCATTTACCAAGAAACCAGATGTAGGCGCTCTCCCGGCAGCAGTGGAAAATCACGTGAATGGTGGAAGCAGTGAAGATGTGTAAGTTTCGTAATAGAGGCAAACTTTTACATACATTTATTTTGTATTTGTGCCATAATAATGATGCTTTTACTGTGAACAGCTCCGTGAAGAAGGAGACCATGAACCCAAACCTGTTGCAGTGGACCGTGGCTGATGTGGCTAGTTACTTCTCCGCTGCAGGTTTCCCAGAGCAGGCCATGGCCTTTCGGTCGCAGGTAAGTGTCCTGCCACAAGAGGGCAATATATGCTAAACTCACAGCTGCGGGCAACATGCTAATGAGGCAAAAATATCCCTCAAATGTACTGATATTCTGACATTGTATAATCCAATGTGCATTTGGTTATAAATATATAATTAAAAACACATCGGGACTCTGCCATCGGACTCTAACTAAGCAAACTATCTGTCCCGCATTCAGGAAATTGATGGCAAGTCCCTTCTCCTAATGCAGCGCAGTGATGTATTGACTGGTTTGTCCATCCGTCTGGGTCCTGCACTAAAAATCTACGAGCGACACGTGAAGGTGCTACAAAGGACACACTTCCTGGAGTTTGATGACCTGTGAGGCAGATTCCTATTGGCACTTCCCACACAGACTGATGCTGCATGGTTCATGTGCATGCAGTGCCCTCTGTGCCCACCTTCATATGCAGCACATGTCCACAGAGTGTGTGCGGAGAACGGCTGCAGTGAAATTACCCTCCACTGTGAGAATGACCATAACTAAAGACTGTCATCCTACCTCTCATCATGGCCTTTGCTGTTCAAATGGTTTTCATTTCACTCATGTGGCGCATTGCTTAAGGAACAGACTGCTACAGTCGAACAATGTTTTATTCTTAAAGAATAAATATGGATTCCGCAGCCAAAGGGGATTGAGTTTTGCACCGAGTGGATCAGAGGGCGGATATACTCAGAGACTGCAGCTCTCAGTTCATGGTCCACAATAAAGTTCATTGTTTGTGATGTTGATGTTTCTGTATAATATTCATGGTACTTTCCACCCCAAAACAGTCAACATAGTTTTCTTGTGCTCCCCTTGAATTTAAAACAGAAGCGCTGAGTCGAACAGCACCTTCATTAGAGTTGGCCCACACTGCTTTGACTGAACCACCTCCTATAGCCTCTGATGGTGGATATTTCTGTCTAACATTAGGATATAACCAGTGTAAAACTTATGCTGCTTCCCGCTGTCAAGGCAATATGTATATTCTCATTTAAAATGACTGTAGTCTTACTAAAGTTTCATTTAGGGAGAAAACCTGGATATGTTTGACCAGGAAACATATGCTTTCATATCATCTGGCAAAAAGTGAGTAATATAATCTGATATAGGAATGTAATTGTAATATATATATTGTTTTGAAATGAATCCAGCTGCTCTGAGCTTGTTTACAGGGGCAGATGTGTTGATCAAATGCAATACCAATTTATATATTTTGTCATGTGTCTTTTTGTGGAATATCTATCTACTTTAAATATTACATTCCATTCTGTATAGTCCACGATGTCCAGTATAACATTCATTTTTATCTGTAACATGAACCAGTCCAGTCACAAATAAAGTTCATGGTTATGTTTAATCTTAGTTTTATTTCCCTTTTTGATGGTAACACAAATCAAATCTACACACAATTTGAAGAAAAAAAATAAATAGAAAATGCAGACACTGTAAACAGATTGATTGCCTCGTTCTTATTTTTGAATAAAGAATGATGCATAGTTAATGGGATCGCATACATTTAAAATGTGGGACTAACTTGACGACCACAGAGTAAAGGTCATTTCGATCATTCACACAGAGCCGCATGTCAGCTCCAGGCTGCAGTGCAAACCACTTCAATAATGCATTTCAGGCTCTTGTTTTTACAGCTCTTGTAAGAAAGATTTATAGATTATACAGACATGTATTTACAGCACAGTATGTTGTATGAACTGGTATAGCTTCAGGACCTCGACATCACAACAACCTCTAACCCTAATTTAACATTTTTCAGTTTATGTGCTCCTGCGTGAGTGTAATTACTTTTAAAATGCATATTTCCTCACATCGTTTAGTTTAGTTTTAGTTTATTTGTTTATTTGAGCAGCAAACACTCTGCTCAAAAGGTAGTTCTGTTGCTTCTAGAGCAGATCATGAGGCTAAACTGGCAAAAGATAACATTATCAACAATCATTTTTGGTAAATGTTTGTGTGTGAGCCCGTCTAAAGCCCACATAGTCAGGGTTGCTTCCAGATGTAGATTGTAAACTAAAGCAAATGCACAGTGCGAAGGAAGGCAGATGAAGCCCCTTCTGTGCTTGATGTTCAACCTATGTCTGCCAATGTGGAGCTTATGTATTCTCTCTTTGTCTAGAACTGGGGTCTCCAACATGTTCAACCTTGTGAGAACAACATTAAAAGAGCGAGCACAAGTAAAAAGAGCTACTTGTGCTGTGATGACACTTGTATAGGCCAATGCGCCTTAGGTGAACTTTTTCTTCTTTTAAGTAGGTATATTTACAGGTGAAACTCGGAAAATTAGAATATTGTTAAAAAGTGCATTCATTTCTGTTATTCAACTTAAACTGTGAAATTAATATATGATAGACTTAACTCATTACATGCAAAGGGAGAAATGTATAACATGTATTTGTTATAATTTTTATTATTATGGCTCAGCTTGTAAAAACCCTGAATTAAAAATCTTTGAAAATCTTTTGAAAATGGATTGCAACAACAAATAAAGACTTGCCATATGTCACTTTGCATGTAATGAGTCTATATCATATATTAGTTTCACATTTGAAGTTTTATTGCAGAAATAAATGAACTTTTTTCCCGAGTTTTACCTGTACCTAAATGCAGATTGTTTTCAACATGTTCTGAATGAAAGAAAAAGCATCTAACATGTAGCATAATAATAATGAGGAAAGCCTTCAACCTATATACAACAGGCCAATTCCACAGCTAGGCCTCCTAATCAAGATCACTGCACTGCACTGCAGTCACCCTCTGCTCATGCTCCAAACAGATTTCTTTAGCAGCTTTGAAGGATGGGTCAAATCAAGACAGATTTCCCTACAGGAACAGTAAAGAACCTTATCTCATTTGTTGTGGCGCCCATAGAAAGAATTGAGATTAATGAATTGTTGCATTGATTATCACTTGTCACATGAGACCGCTGTAAAAACCTGTGAGGTAGCCAAAATTGCTTGCAGATGTTGTATAATATTGTCCTATCATTGTCCACAAAAAAGAATAAAGTTTCATAAAATAGTATACTGTATTTCATAAAACACCACTATGCTCCACTCAAACATTAAATTAAGACTTTGCTGAAAATCACATTGAAGGCCACAAACACAGCAGCATTTGCCAGTCCGCCACATTTCTAAATGCTCTATGGCCACACTCTGATGGACATAAAGAGGTCAATAGCCTTGTGCTTTTACTCCGGCTCTACAAAATGAAGGGCAGGATAGAGGAGCGCAGAGTGGGGTAATCTCTAAACTCCTTTAGATAGCTCCTGTGTTTGCCCCTGGCCCACACGGTCATCTGGATGAAAGCCACAGCAGTGAAGAAAGCCACTGGCACACACTGGGTCATCACACTGAAGCCGATCCAAGAGCCCAGCTGCGAGCAAGAAGTTTGCACACACAAAAACACATGAATAACCAAATACAGAGGGTCCCCAGTAGGAGGCAGCATAACAACATACTCAGGACTAAAGGGTAAGCAAACAGTAATGATAGTATAGAGTCCAGTGCACTGGCCCACTTTGCCCTCAAGGTCAAAATGAATCATGTAGAGATAAGTTATTTGAATAAGAATTGATTTTCTGTTTCTTTCTGTTTATAGCAATAATAATAACTAGATATTCTTTTTTTGTTATGTTGTAGATGTATGCATTTACCTCATAGGTGTAGTTAGGACAGGAAACTAAGGCAAAGATCCATGTAAAAGGGTTCTTCGTTGGGTAAGGAATTTTCTTGACCTTCGCCCCTGGGACAGATCAGTTGTGCATTGTATTCAACTGCAGTATTTACTCCCATTACACGCAGCATCCACGAAATATGCAAAAACTGCAGCTTACCTTGAGCTTTGAGGTTACGGAGCGCAACATGGATTGAAAAGTTTCCCAGTTGACAAAACTTGACGAAAAGCAAAAGCATTATTAGCATTAGACCTAAGCAATAACATGTATGGATTGAAAATATATCTTTCATACCAGGAAAATATATAATGCTGTGTTCACTTGTTGCTGCCCATAAACTGCACACAGTTGGGGGGGAAATAGAGAAAGTGGCTTAAATAAAAATGTGTCTTTAAATGTGTTTTGAAGAGGTGAGCACTCACAGGGCGGCGTGTAGAGCGGATGGTTAATGTAATATGCCATCCAAGCAGCAGAGCACCAGTAGTAACCACAGTTCTGAAATAAATAGTGTGACGTGTAAGAACAAATACACACATGCAGCGAAAAGTACGTATGCTCTCGTTGCGTGAAAAGCGCACTCACTTTGAAAATGTTTCTGAGAGGCATGGTCCCGTGTGAGATGCGATGGACAAAGAGCGTCTCCAGAATGCGCTTGATGTAGTGGAAAGAGTGACACATGCAGGCCAAACTGGGGTATAGCACATTTAGATTAAAAAAATAAAAAAAAATAAAAAAGCGCCCAGAATCAGTGGGAAGCCAAAGGCACTATATAAAAGATCAAATAAAATAAAACACTCACTGTACGACCCAGTGCTTGCTGCTGGTGAAGTCATATTTGGGTGAATATATGAAGGGGAGACGAAAGTAGAACATCAGATAGAGTATTAGAGGGCCCGCACACTCTGTCAGAAAGACCTAAAGAGCAGGGAGAAATTAGCCAGGGTCAATCAGAGGTTCAGAGACTCTGTTTGAAGGTACTACATATGTGTTGAGAACCAAGACAGCAACGTAAGACAAGGGGGCATAAAGTCTAAAGTTAAGATGTACTTCATTGTCCTAATGTGTCCTTCAACCGGTGCGTTAAAGTCAGGAGCAGTGGGAGACTACAGCACGTGTTCATCTCTGGTCTTGAGATGTTTTTTTGGAGGATTAGGGGCCTAATGTGCATGTTTTCGGGACCCCGCTGACAGAGATTATTGTCTAACCACACAAATATCCAATAAGGGAATAAACAATCAGGTGTACAAAAGAAACAGCAGGCAGGAGTTTGTAATCACAGTTCCAAAAATGAAACGATGATCAAGTGCAGCAGCTGCTACTGAAAGTGATCTCTGAATCAGCACCTCAGAGTAAGGCTCAGTTCTGAATGAGCTCACAGTCCACTACCTCACACTGTCAACCAGGAGCTGTGCTGAAGGCACTGAAGTGAAGGAGGGACTGCCACAGGGCGAGTAAAGAGGTGTTCAAGGGGATAAACACTGCACTCAAAAATTAGGCCACAAGATTATGTGTCCCTGGGCAGGGGACAGGCAGTGCACAAGAGAGCGAGAGAAAAACAATCCAGATCAAATCGACATAATCCGTCTCTGGGACGGGTATATTTATATGAGGCGTAATAAGGGTTTATTTACACTGAGGGTCCATAGAAGTAATTTTATAATGTGCCTGTGCAGACAACTGTATGATGCTCCTGACTGACCTAACAAGTGCACTGGCATCTGCCACATTACTAATGCCATAGTGTTGCCAAAGTGAAAGAACACAGTTATTAACATTCTGTGCAGTTGTCATGTGCAGCTTGTGTGTTGACTCACAGTGCCCCACGTGAGCTGAGGTCCCAGGTCACTGAAGTAGAAGCTGGCCGTGGTTCCCACAGGAAGTGTCTGCAGAATGTCTTCATCTCGAAGACACTTTCCCTCTGACCAAGATAAAGGCCAATTTAGACGGGTGTCATGAATCCACAGTGAGAAAACACTGCTGTAAATGTGAAAATTAAACTGCCACTCTAGCGTAATTTATTGTTTACACAGTCATCATTATTGCTGTTCAGAAAACAGAACTAAACAAAACAATGAACATACTTGGATCCAGTTGCAGGGACTGTCTAGCTGGGTACCACTTTGGATCTGTATGGGTTGAGAGGAACTTTAGTTTTGAAAAAAATATATTTATATTTTCAATAACAATATTTATACTACATATAATAGTTTTCTTACATGACTTTTGAAACAAAGCCTTGATGTCCAAAATAGTGGCAGTTGGTTCCACCTACAAACAGACTGACAGGTCAAGTCTCCTAATTCAAAAATCCACATTTGATTCAAAAGAACTCTAGCATTGTTTGTACACTGGTTAAATTCTGCTTTATTTGTGGCAGTAGCCTGTGTGTTCGACAGAAGCACATTGCCAGGCTGCAGCTCGTACCGACACAAGCATGTACTGTATTGGAACAGGACATTCCTGACGGATGAAGAGGGATTTCTCACCTTTTAATGACCGCATTCAGCCAATACTACCCAAACTGCTAATGGCTGCTCTTGGGCAGCGCTTCTGTGGAGCGTGGACCAGATCATTATCTACAAAATATCGGCTCATGATCACTGTGTGATTTGCTGGATCTGCTCTGACAGCTCTACTCAGATTATATTTAGATACTGTTTCATAACAGGAAACTTATGGAGGGCGATAAACTGTGGAGACTTATCCTAAAAGCTTGGATAGTGTTGGTTAGTGGTGTCAGTAGAGCTGCACTAGTCAGTGATAAAAATAACTCATGTTTTAAAGTTTTCAGAACCATATAGGTCAATATGTAAGGTGATAGTAACCTGACACTCACCTTGTCCAGCAGCAGAAGTTTCTCTTTGGTCTTTGCGTCCAAGATCTCAACCTCAAAGTACACAATCCGTTTGGCTTTTTTGGGAGTTTTTGGTTTGGGCCTCGGTGTAGACTTCTTTTCAGAGTCTGCTGTATTGACATTTTTGGCCTCTAAAGCAAGTACATCCATTTTTGATGCCAAATGTGTGTTCTAGAAGTGAACGTCGTCCCTCGCAGTACGTGCCGCCACAACTTGATGTCCAACTTGAGAGAGTCTGCAGGATTCCTTAAATAGCCTTCTCCCTGCAGAGGAGGACAGACAAGAATGTAAAAAGCACATGGATCATCAGCAATACCAACGTCCAAAACTTTCTAAGAAAAGTTGGTCTATCTACTTCGTACCTGAATGACAGATCATGCATGGTCCACAACCCCCTTCCATGCAACAAACTGAAGACGAAACTGGAGAGCCCCAAGACATAATCCATAGAGCGCCATTTGCAAGGCTAAATATAAGTCTCCTGATTTACTCTGCACGAGCTGGTAACCTTGAGAAACTACATACGCCCCTTCTCTGTGACAAATGCCAACGTACTCTTTAAGACAAAGCTCCTGTCTGCTCCGGTCTATGCATGGTTTCACACTGACGGCTCATTAACATCCTGATCTGCAGAATGAAAGCCCTCAACATGCCAAAACTTCCTCCGTCCCCCAAACCACCTGTGTCTGATATTGCTTTGACCTCCTGCTGAAAGGCACACGTGTATTACTGCACAATGTCTGCTCAACAAACAACCTTTTTAATAGCATTCCTCAAAACAGAGTGTAGGGAGAGTAAGAAAAGTGCTGATGGAGAACTTTAGAGGCCTGTCGTCATACACTCCACTCCTCTTTGCACATGGCCAATTGTATGTAGACTTTATCTATTAATATCCAGGAGGAGGAGTCCAGTTCAGCAGCCAGTGGTATCTAGGCTAACATTCCAGACTCAGTCCAAGTTGTGGTTGGCAGAAAAAAAAAGTTACTCACAGTTGTTTTGTTGTGACATACAGATATACAGGTAAATACATTTTACAGTTGATAATAGGCATGATGATAAATACTTTTCATTTTGATCATATTTATAATTGCTTTGATTGAAAAAGTTAACACAGACATGTGTATTAATACACACACACACACACACACACACACACAATCTAAGTTGTTCATTAACAAAGCAGACCTATAAGCAACGTTTTCAGCCAACTAACATATTTTTTCCAACCCTGTTATAAATCCAATCTAGATCCTTTAGGAATGTATATCTGAAGTAGTGTCATTATTGCAAACATAAGGCATTCAAAGGAATGTAGGTGAAAATCTTGAATAAAATATGTGATGCCAATTTTAAGTATTGTTCACACAAATTTAAAGGCACACTGCGCAACATTTTGGACTGTACTGTTGCAATCAGTCCAAAACATGCTCCCAATGACACAGCAAATGCTATTTCTGCAGTGGGTAATCTAAGAATTAATTTGGATGAGAACATAATCTGTTAAAATCTCAAATTGTGCTGACATTAGTCAGCATCTCCACGGAGACGAGCAGGAGACATACCCAGTCCTGGTAAAGTTACAGTCATGTCTTAGGAGAGCTGAGACGCTCACAGCAAAGGCACGTGTGTTTGTACATTTATGAAGTATTTTCAATTATGAAAATATCTGTCATAAAATAAATACTTAAGTTCAATTATATTTATTGGGTTAAATTCTCCGCAGTGTGAAGTTAATCAGTTAATCAGTAACATTGGGATGTTCTGCGATTGGAATTTGGGGGACTTCCACTTCACAAAGAAAAGACAATGCCACTGAAAAGAGTAGCTTTTTTTGTTTGGAATAAAATTCTACCTCCGTCAATCGAGAGATTTCAAAAATGTATTCCTAATCATAGCAGTTCGAAGACTCCTATGGGCAGTTTAATACCAAGGACCGTGACGTCGCCCGGTATGGCGCAGCCGGGGCCCCACCCTGGAGCCAGGCCTGGGGTTGGGGCTCGAATGCGAGCGTCTGGTGGTCGGGCCTCTGCCCACGGGGCCCGGCCGGGCACAGCCCGAAAGGACGACGTGGGCCCGCCCTCCTGTGGACCCACCATCCGCAAAGGGATCCGTAGGGGTCGGGTGCAGAGAGGACTGGGTGGCAGTCGAAGGCAGGTGCCTCGACGACCTGGTCCGCGTGCGCAGCTTCTGGTGTTCGGGACATGGAACATCACCTCGCTGGGGGGGAAGGAGCCTGAGCTTGTGCGGGAGGTTGAGAGGTACCGGCTAGATATAGTCGGGCTCACCTCCACGTACAGCCTGGGTTCCGGATCCCAACTCCTGGAGAGGGGCTGGACGATCCATTTTTCTGGAGTTGCCCGCGGGGAGAGGCGGCGGGCTGGGGTGGGTTTGCTTATAGCCCCCCAGCTCAGCCGTCACGTGTTGGAGTTCAACCCGGTGAACGAGAGGGTCGTGTCCCTACGCCTTCGGGTCGGGGACAGGTCTCTCACCGTTGTCTCAGCCTACGGGCCCAACATCGGTGCAGAGTACCCTGCCTTCTTGGAGTCCCTGGGGGGGGGTACTAGATGGTGCTCCGGCTGGGGACTCCATTGTTCTACTGGGGGACTTCAACGCCCACGTGGGTAACGACAGTGAGACCTGGGTGGGGGTGATGGGGAAGAACGGCCTCCCCGATCGGAACCCGAGTGGTGTTCTGTTATTGGACTTCTGTGCTAGTTACGGTTTGTCCATAACGAACACCATGTTCGAGCACAAGGATGTCCATAAGTGCACGTGGCACCAGGACACCCTAGGCAGAAGGTCGATGATCGACTTTGTAGTTGTGTCATCTAAACTCCGGCCGCGTGTCTCGGACACTCGGGTGAAGAGAGGGGCTGAGCTGTCAACCGATTACCACCTGGTGGTGAGCTGGATCCGCTGGCAGGGGAAGAAGCCGGTCAGACCTGGCTGGCCCAAACGTGTTGTGAGGGTCTGTTGGGAACGTCTGGTGGATCCCTCTGTCAGTAGGGTCTTTAACTCCCACCTCCGGAAAAGCTTCACCCAGATTCCGAGGGAGGTTGGAGCCATGGAGTCCGAGTGGACCATGTTCTCCTCCTCCATTGTCGATGCGGCTGCTCATAGTTGTGGCCGTAAGGTCTCTGGTGCCTGTCGCGGCGGCAATCCCCGAACCCGGTGGTGGCGGAAGTAAGGGATGCCGTCAAGCTGAAGAAGGAGTCCTATCTGGCCTTGTTGGCTTGTGGGACTCCGGAGGCAGCTGAGAGGTACCGGCAGGCCAAGCGTGCTGCAGCTCGTGCAGTCGCAGAGGCAAAAACTCGGGTCTGGGAGGAGTTTGGAGAAGCCATGGAGGAGGACTATCGGTCGGCCTCGAAGAGATTCTGGCAAACCATCCGGCGCCTCAGGAGGGGGAAGCAGTGCTTCACCAACACTGTTTACAGTGCGGGTGGGGGGTTGCTGACCTCGACTGGGGATGTGGTCGGGCGGTGGAAGGAGTACTTCGAGGATCTCCTCAATCCCACCGTTACGTCTTCCGATGAGGAAGCAGAGGCTGGGGACTCGGAGGGGGGCTCGTCCATCACCCAGGCTGAAGTCACCGAGGTGGTTAGAAAGCTCCTCGGTGGAAAGGCCCCAGGGGTGGATGAGATTCGTCCTGAGTACCTATAGTCTCTGGATGTTGTAGGGCTGTCTTGGCTGACAAGCCTCTGCAACATCGCGTGGCGGTCGGGGACAGTGCCTCTGGATTGGCAGACCGGGGTGGTGGTCCCTCTCTTCAAGAAGGGGGATCGGAGGGTGTGCTCCAATTACAGAGGGATCACACTTCTCAGCCTCCCTGGTAAGGTCTATTCCAGGGTGCTGGAGAGGAGGATCCGGCCAATAGTCGAACCTCGGATCCAGGAGGAACAATGCGGTTTTCGTCCCGGTCGTGGAACACTGGACCAGCTCTATACCCTTCATCGGGTGCTCGAGGGTTTGTGGGAGTTCGCCCAACCAGTCCACATGTGTTTTGTGGATCTGGAGAAAGCGTTCGACCGTGTCCCTCGTGGTTCCCTGTAGGGGGTGCTCCGGGAGTATGGGGTCCGGGGCCCTCTGCTAAGGGCTGTCCGTTCCCTGTATGACCGCAGCAGGAGCTTGGTTCGCATTGCCGGCAGTAAGTCAGACCTGTTCCCGGTGCGTGTTGGTCTCCGCCAGGGCTGCCCTTTGTCACCGGTTCTGTTCATTACCTATATGGACAGAATTTCTAGGCGCAGCCAGGGGCCGGAGGGTGTCCGGTTTGGGAACCTCAGAATCTCATCTCTGCTATTTGCAGACGATGTTGTTCTGTTGGCTTCATCAAATCAGGACCTCCAGCGCGCACTGGGGCGGTTTGCAGCCGAGTGTGAAGCGGCCGGGATGAGGATCAGCACCTCCAAATCTGAGGCCATGGTTCTCCACACAAAAGGTGGTTTCCCCGCTTCAGGTCGGTGGGGAGTCCTTGCCCCAAGTGGAGGAGTTCAAGTATCTCGGGGTCATGTTCACGAGTGAGGGACGGATGGAGCGTGAGATCGGTAGACGGATCGGTGCGGCGTCAGCAGTGATGCGGTCGCTGTATCGGACCGTTGTGGTGAAGAGGGAGCTGAGTCAGGGGGCAAAGCTCTCGATTTACCGATCGATCTACGTTCCCACCCTCACCTATGGTCATGAGATTTGGGTAATGACCGAAAGGACAGGATCGCGAATACAAGCGGCCGAAATGAGTTTGCTCCGCAGGGTGGCTGGGCGCAACCTCCGAGATCGGGTGAGGAGCTCAGTTACCCGGGAGGAGCTCGGACTCGAGCCGCTACTCCTCCACGTCGAAAGGAGCCAGCTGAGGTGGCTAGGGCATCTGTTCCGGATGCCTCCTGGTCGCCTCCCTCGGGAGGTGCTCCAGGCATGTCCCACTGGGAGGAGGCCTCGTGGAAGGCCCAGGACACGCTGGTGGGACTATGTCTCCGAGCTGGCCTGGTGTCGCCTCGGGGTCCCCCCAGAACAGCTGGAGGAGGTGTGCGTGGATCGGGAAGTCTGGGCATCTCTGCTGAGACTGCTGCCCCCGCGACCCGGCCCCGGATAAAGCGGAAGAAAATGGATGGATGGATATTCCTAATCATATTCCTATAAAACACTACAATATGCTTCTTACCTGTCTAAAACATGATTTATCGTGTAGCATAGTGTTTTTTGTTGTGTGTTTTTTTACGACATTTTGCCCCGATTTGCGCTTCAAGTCCAAACCGGAAGTTGCAGGTAGACGCTTCTCTTGCATGGCGGAGATGACGCTCATCCGCAGCCAGCACAGTCCTTTCTTCCAGAAGTTTCTCAGCGTGGTTTTAGTGCTCGGCGATTAATTTTACCCACATTTCCGTGACATGTGGTTGCCTCGTTTTGATGCGCACAGCAGTGAAGTTGTAGGTCGAGGCCAGTGGCGACAGTCGAAGAGAGCCCTTTATCGACAGGAGCTTGGTCTGGGTCTTTGCTGCAATGGCCGTGCTGGTGGTTTTGACAGCTGCTGCGGCGGAGCTGGTTTGAGGACTCGCACAGACACGGGGACATGCCGCTGCTGGATGAGCTGCTGATAAACGCATTGGAATTATTATGTTATGAAGCGGCCAAACTGATTTAAAAAAGCGTGTTTGTTGTTATGGGTAAAGATTACTACAAAGTGCTGGGGATAGCCAAAGGTGCTACCGAAGATGAGGTCAAAAAGGCGTACAGAAAACAGGCTTTACGCTTTCACCCAGACAAAAACAAGTCCCCCGGGGCAGAGGACAAATTTAAGGAGATAGCCGAAGCCTACGACGTCCTGAGTGATGCGAAGAAAAAGGAGATCTATGACCGCTACGGAGAAGAAGGTAGGCTTTGCTTCCGCTACTCTTTTACGCTGCTGTCAAAAGTCGGTCCATGAGTTCTTATTTTAAAGTTGTCATGCTTAGTTTTTTCTTATAGTGAATCGCACGCATTTCAACTATTTAGTCTGTGGATTTGTGGCCAGACAATGCAGGGACGTGAGCACAATTAGAGGTATCCAGTGAAGCTTCTGGAAACCGCTGGAATTGTGCACGACATCAGTCTGCAAATGTTAGAAAAGCTAAAACAATGAAAGAAAGAAATACGTGGATAATTAAATAATGTGTGTGTTTGTTTTAAATAGTATTAAAATTCTGTTGCACAATTTGGTTCATAGGCAGAGTCTTATAAAGCTCTGGTTGTTAAAGTGTAGATGTAAATGTTTTCCTTATTATTGCACTAAGCCCGGCAGTTTATTTTCCTGCATTTCCCGTTTATTGCATTGTTGCTTCTCATTTCAGGGCTCAAAGGGAATGCCGGAGGAGCTGGAGCAGGAGCACACAGTGGCCCAAGCTACAACTACACCTTCCACGGAGATCCCCATGCAATGTTTGCCGAGTTCTTCGGTGGCCACACCCCGTTTGATCATTTCTTCTCACAAAATGGAGAGGAAGATATGGATATTAACGACCCCTTTTCCGCTTTTGGAATGGGAGGGATGGGAGGGATGGGCGGCTTTCACAGGTCTTTCAAAGCTCACCCTGTGAGCCACCACAGAGCGCGGGAGAAAAAGAAGGACTCTCCAGTGGTGCACGAGCTGAACGTGAGCCTAGAGGAAGTCTACTCGGGCTGCTCAAAAAAAATGAAAATTTCCAGAAAGAGACTGAACCCTGATGGCTGCACGATGCGGAACGAGGATAACATTTTGACAGTGGACATCAAACGCGGTTGGAAAGAAGGGACAAAAATCACTTTTCCAAAAGAAGGAGACGAGACGCCGACCAACATTCCCGCAGATATTGTGTTTGTGGTAAAAGATAAGCCTCATCCTGTGTTCCGGAGAGATGGCTCCGATATCATATACCCTGCTAAGATATCACTACGAGATGTAAGTGAATTGCAAATCTCGCTTATCAATTTTTTTAAATGTTGCATTCTAACACTAAACGTGTGTGTTTTCCCAGGCTCTGTGCGGATGTACGGTCAATGCCCCGACACTGGATGGGCGGACCGTCACTGTCACCTCCAGAGATGTGGTCAAGCCTGGCATGAAAAAGCGCATTGTTGGGGAAGGTCTTCCTCTCTCCAAGTCCCCGGACAAAAGAGGGGATATGATTTTGGACTTCTCTGTGAAATTTCCCGACAAACTGGGCCAAAACACTCGTGATGCACTTCGGCAGATTCTACCACTCTGACTGTAAATGTGACGATAAAGCAAAAAATACATTTCCACAATAGTTTTGCTTGAAATTGTGAGGTTGAGTTGGTGACAGCTTCGAGTGCATGCTGTAAGAAATTACTCATTCTATCCCAGTGGTTAACTAAAAGTTACCATTCGAGTGTTGGTACCATTAACAGTATTAATGTCTACCTCAACAATTTCCAACAAGTTATGCAAGTCAATTACGTATATTGTGATCATGGTATGGTTGCAAAAATAACAAAAACAGTACTCAACAGGCCCGCTGAACAGTTTCAAGTAACAATTAAGGATTGTCTCGCAGCAATCTTTTTTTTACAGCAAGCTGCCAGCAAATGTTAACATCTCAGGTGAAGGGGCTTCAATGTAGCTTTGTCTACACTACAGGACTCATGTACAGCCTTTAAATAAGATCATGGGACGACCATCATAACAAATCTGACTCTGACGTTCACCTGAGCCATAGGTCTCTGTCTCTCAAGTGGTCGTTGAGTGGTTTAACAGTTTTGCTACTACAGTATACAAGTCTCTTTGAAGTTTTAAACACGCAAAGAAGTTGGATACTTAAAACATGAACAAGATAACTGTGCACCTTATTTTAAAGATCTTAATAAATTATCATTTTATTGGCACCACTAATATGGTATGGACTTTGTGCTATATTTCCTGAGTTAAGCTGTGTATCTTAGTAATGGAAGCATGTGTCTGTCATGTTTATGTAGAAAGCTACAAAATTATATTAAAAATACTTTTATTTGAGGGTGCAACGATGTAGTCAAGTCTTAGTGGGATTGTTATAACTGTGAACAGTATCCAGTCAGTGTGATATGACTGGTCTTCCTTTGTTTTGTTTATTTGAGCAGTTGAAGTTCTGCTCAAAAGTTCATTTGAACATTACAAGCACACTACCTGATTGTTGTTCTTAAAATAGTGCAATTTCCAACATGTTGTACCACTACAACATAAATGTGGATATGTGGCATCTGTAATGTTTCACCTTTTTGTTTTTGAAAATACGTTTGACTGTTTTCTATTTAAAAGAACAAAGGTGTAAACCTTATCTGGTCTCACGTATATGTTTAGAAATTCCTTAATTTGATTAGAATGACTTTGGTGAGGTAAACATTTAAAGAGGTTTATGCTTTGTCATCTTACGTGTCCATATTAAACACACTAAATGTTTGGTTCTTGTGGTTTTGTGTTCATGAATGGGACATGTCTTACAAACTGAGTCTTGGGCGATAGATTCAAGACAAACTGACAAAAACTTAAAAACTTTTGTTTTCCAGTTTCTCTGTGTGGCCATTAAGGGGCAGTATAATGTAATAATAATTGTGACTCGAAAAGAGATCACGACTCCATCTAGTGTCCAAGCTGCAGTATAAAAGTACCACTGTAATAAAGAGGTAAGACAAAAGCAGCCTCTCAAATTACATTTTATACTTATATACAGACCATTCTCAGTCATGTGACTTTTGGCTGGCAATCAGCTGTTTGGAACTGCCTAATCAAAAAATGGATCCTCAAATTAATGGATAAATAAAATAACTCTGTAGTGGTGGGTGGAGTTCCAATCAGCTGATTTTCCAACCAAACTAACAGAGACTGAGAAAGGACTATTATGTGATCATTGTAATTTGGTTTTATATTTTACATAAATCTTTGTCATACAAGAATTTGACATATTAGAACATTTGGATTAGGTTTTCATAAAGATTTACGGGAGGATAGAAAACATTGAGGAAATTGAATGCAGTGCTAGAATAAAATATATCCTACTAAAAAGGCACGACACATTTTATAATAATCTTTAAAAAAAAGCTCTAAAATGATTGGTCTTAAAAACGGGGACTATATTATTTCACGGACACATGAACGCACCATTGTTACACCCTGTGCTCTGACAGAAGCTAATCTGCAGCGGCAGAATACCGACACATACACGCTCCACTTTATCACCTTGCCAGGCACAACCGGGGCACCCCATCGCCACTGTGAACCCACAAATAAGGATATTTATTCTTCTAATGATTATATGTTTTTATTAACCTCTGACAGCCGGGCAGTAACACGAGCAGGAAGCGCTTAAACTCCGGTAAGAAACGCCTGGCCTGTGTGCTGTTTACTCGCTTCTTTTCACATTAGCCGCAACAGTGAAGGCAGCTAACTAATCTCAGCTGTTTTACTCACATTACAAACAGAAAAGCCAACTAAATCGGGGATCAGCTGTGATTTGCGTAGCTGCCCGTTATAGTAATCGGGTATTTAATTTGTGTGGACCGGAGAAGTATTATTGTCAAATTCAGAAATATGATGCATGTTTTGTAACAGGAGCTAACTGCTAACATTAGCATCTGTTCATCATCATCTGTTTATAAAAGGAACGAATGCCTACTAGCGTTTAAAATGTCCATGCTGGTTGTTATTGTTTAGATAATAGCAGTGAATATATTTAGTGTGTGTGTAGTATTAAATTAATCAGTCTTTCTATCTGTTACAGGTTAAGGCTACAGTCAGAGCTTTTGGACTTGGGGAGATCCCACTATGTGAACTGTTGTAATGAATGGATTTGGTAAACATTGTGCCTGGTTAAGAAAGCCCTTAAGCTCTGTGGGAGAATTTGAACATTGGGAGTACTACTATTCACCATCCAATCCTGCACACCTGTAGCTGGGCACAAGATGCCTCTGGGTATTGGGAGAAGGAAGAAGGCCTCTTTGGTGGAGAATGAAGAAGCTGAGCCCATTCGTGGAGGTCTGAATGTGGCAGGTTTGGATGGATTAGATGGAGGTGGAGGCTGTGGAGAAGGAGCCACCTCTGAGGGACTCCCACCTCCCCCCAGCAGCATGAGACCCAGACTCATCTTCCACACCCAGCTCGCGCACGGCAGCCCCACTGGACGCATCGAAGGCTTTAGTAACGTACGGGAGCTCTACGGCAAGATAGGAGAAGCTTTCGGGATTACCCCGTCCGAGGTTTGACATTTTATTTATTGTAAGTGATCAGATGACTAATTTGAGTGTGTTCGCAAACATCCATGTTTATTGTGTCCCCGCAGATCATGTTTTGCACGCTAAACACTCACAAAGTGGACATGGACAAACTGTTGGGAGGACAAATTGGGCTGGAGGACTTTATTTTCGCTCATATAAAGGGTCAGAAAAAAGAAATAATTGTCTACAAAGGAGAAGATGCTCTGGGCTTGACAATCACTGACAATGGAGCTGGGTATGCCTTCATTAAGGTAAACTTAAATGGTTAAGTGCCAAAGAATTTAGATAGTTCAAGTTGTAAGTATTTCTTATGATTCCAGAGAATACGTGAGGGCAGCGTCATACACCAGATTCAGGTCATCAATGTGGGTGACATGATTGAGTCCATCAATGGTCATCGTTTGATTGGGTGCCGACACTATGAAGTTGCCAAAATGTTGAAGGAATTACCGAAAGGGAAAGAGTTTACCATCAGGCTGATTGAGCCACTCAAAGCTTTTGGTAGGTGTATGTGTAACAGATTAAGTCTTGACTTTTAATATTCCATATAGCTTTATTGTCGTTACAAAGTTCTACAGTTATGTAGAACTCAAAAAATCTCTTTTTCTTCAGATATGATCAGCCAGAGATCGGGAGGTTCTCGATCGGCGTCAGGGGTTCAGCTGGGCACGGGTCGAGGGACGCTGAGACTGCGGTCAAAAGGTCCCGCTACAGTGGAGGAGCTGGTGAGCGTGCTTCTGATACGGTTCTGTACTGTTCCAGTGTTTCCCCTACCATTATATTGGCAGGGCGGGCCGCCCCGCCATCAGCGCCCCCCGCCCTCTCAGGACAATAGCCTTTTTAATATGCAGCGCTAGTCACCAATCATTAAAACGAGCGTCTTTACCAAATCCATTCCGGTTTCTGTTTTATGAGTTATTACGCCTGTTCAATCCAGTCCGAGTCCGCGTTTTTTACGGATCCAGTCCGCGTTTTGCGCTCAGTGACCCAGGCCATGCGGTTGTGTTTATTTGGGGCTGTGCCAGAAAAGATCGGAGAAACAGGGGCAGAGACAGGAGCTGCCACAGAACGAGAACGTTTAACTAGAGCATTAGATGACAATAACATTAACATTAAATCCCTTTGGCACTTTGTAAATAAGAAAATCCAACCCAAGCTAAATGCATGAATATGAGGAAAATCCAAACACCCATGGGAAAATTAAATAATGGTAGTCTACATTAGGCTAATCTAATATTAGTATATTACATTCTCAAACTTTCTAAAACATATTATTGTTTCCTACATCATCAAAATGCTTTACAGTTACTTAAACTGAATTAATTGTGTATCATATAGAAATTCAAACAATACATTGTTACAGATAATAACATTTGCTATTATTGCATTTGCTAAACACGTTATTTTACCCGGCAGCGTGCACGGACTGCGCGCATGCCCGTGTAACCATACCCCCCCTGCCAAACCAGTAAACCTAGCGGAAACACTGTGTTCTAATAGCATTTAATTGCATAATCTTTTTAAAAATAAGCACTTTTGTTGAAGCCATTTCTTACCCAGTGTTTAGCATGAATGTTTATGGTTCATTTATTGTGTTATTTGTGTTATCTTTGCCAGCCATCTGCATTTGAGGAAAAAGCCATTGAGAAAGTGGATGACTTACTGGAGAGCTACATGGGCATCAGAGACAGTGAGTTGGGTAAGCGTCCCGATGGTTTGACCTCATAATGAATCCTATACCTGTTACATAATGCATCTGTCCCCTCTCTGCGTCCACAGCGGCGACCATGGTGGAGCTGGGGAAGGACAAAAAGAACCCGGATGAGTTCGCTGAGGCTCTAGACGAAACCCTGGGAGACTTCGCCTTCCCGGACGAGTTTGTGTTTGACGTGTGGGGGGCCATTGGCGACGCAAAGGTCGGGAGAGGTTAACCTCAGTCATTACTGCTGCTGAACAACCTCACCACAACATTCAGCACAACTAAGAAACTCAACACTACCATTTTTAGTTTGTTTTTATTCAATGTTTACCTACTTTATTTAGTGTATCACATTTGGAAGTCTGTTTTTATTGGGAGGAGCTACTGTGATGGCTTCCAAGTGCTTTTATTTGTCTTCCAGGATTTTTCCCAAATGTACTGGCATAATGAGTTTTAACTCTGACCAACCTGCATGTAATTGTGGTAGTGGTGGACAGGGACAAGATAATAACTGATAGGAACTTAACATGTGAGAAATTAAAGAGCATAGCTAACACAAAATTGAATTTTATATGGGGAGACTTGTGATATTCTTAACATCACATTGTGTAGCACTGTGCTGTAAAATAAACTAACAAGTATGGCACTGTACCTCAGTTGTTAGTGAGCAGAAGGGTATTTCCCAAACAGGCATCTGCTCTGACCTCCCCAAAATACAAAGATGTTTGTTCCATGCATGTGCTGATATATTTTTGTCATGATTATGCTGTTTTTATTTGTATTTTTAATGATCATTGTGTGGTTGCACAGGGACCATAGTGAAGACGAGGGGACTTTCGCTGTTAAACCCACAGTGCATTGCTGTAAAGGCAGTAGCACATTCCCATTTGACAGTGTCGCGTAAATCAGTGTTATTTTTTGGAAGGTCAAAAAGAAAGAGAAGCGGCTTGTTATGTCTGTGTTTTTATATGAAGCGATGTGTATGTTTATTTTTTGAACAGTGTTGAAAGTACTTTAATGTTGTTTAAGCATTGGAGTGAGCAGTATTTAAGGATGCCAAGTCTTGAAATGGGATTAATGTGCAAAGACACCATGAATCTGGATTACAAATGCCTTTTTTCTTTTCTTTTTGTTTTATATTTTGTCAGAAGCTTGCATTGTGATGCATGATGACACTGTTACTGGATCAGATTGATAGCAATCTTCCTCCATGAGTCATGGTGTCTTTTGTTGTCCATAACATTTATATAAATTGTTTATACACCTACTTTTCATCTGAGGTTTGTTGGTGTAGCCTTTTCACGACCCTCTGTATATTCAGAACTTCAAAAACTATTTTGTAAAACTTTGTTTGACTCCATGGATTCTGTAATGGAAATGATGCTATAACACTGTAACACTGAGATTAGGTTATTTTGATGCTTTGTATTATACACTGTTGTCGATGTCTGGTTATAATACAATGACAGTGACATGGCAGCCGTCTGTGCCTTTTTGTTGTTTACCTCTCCATTTACTCCACTGCTCTCATGAAATATACATGGCATCACCCAGACAGTAATATCACTTTGAGTGTCAGCGGGCATTAGCAGCAATGTAATCAGACCCAGTTTACTGAACCTGATAGCGACACTGGTCATTTTCAACAGGGTCAACTCTAGAGTCATTAGACAATTTCCATAGACACCAAGTAACTACTACAACACATATATTGAATAACCTCCCAGTTTCTCAGAAAAAAATTCTGAACATAACACTTGGTCAAAAGTCATGTTTTTCCATAACATACTGAGTGCCTGGCGAATGAGGGAGTGTGACATTTACTAGAATGAAACCTGTTCATCAAGTCTGTGTTTATCAATAACATTGGTGTTTTCTCAAAGGCATGTTAAAATGCTGTGTACCCATCACAGAGGGATAGAACTCCCTCAGACACTGCTCTCAATAGGATTTCAGTCATCCTAAAAGCTGACAGCCATGGCGTTGCGGCCACGTGCTTCTTCTCAACCTGGAAAACTGTCCATTTTCCAAAGTCCAAAAGTGGCCTCCACGCTACGGGCACGGGCCGTGTCGTCCCGCTCAAGCTCAATGCTGGAGGATGAGCTGTCCTGTCCTGTGTGCTGTGAGATCTTTAAAGACCCCGTGGTGCTTAAGTGCAGCCACAGCTTCTGCAGATCTTGCCTTCGGGAGTTCTGGAACAAGAAGAAAGCCAGGCGTGAGTGTCCGATCTGCCGAAGGAAGTCCTCTTTGACTGAGCCAACCGTGAGCCTGGCACTGAAGAATGTGGCAGATACTTTTCGGAAGGAGCAGGAGGGAAACGCAGCTGCAGCCCGAACTGGAGCTGCAAAAAAGGAGGACACACCCGAGGAGATGTGCAGTGCCCACGGAGAAGTCCTCAAGCTGTTCTGCTTCAACGACTTTGAGGTTTTATGCTGCGTTTGTCAGACGTCCAAAAAACACCTTGGCCACAGAATCTGCCCCTTGGAAGAAGGTGCTCAAGACCTAAAGGTAATTCACCCCTTGTTTCTGTATTACATACCCTTATTGTTTAGGCGACTATAATTTTTATTTATTTTATTTTTCAACAACAACAAAATGTCCAAAATGCCTTGTGTTTCTTAAAATCTGAGTAAATCTGCCATTTCATTTTTATCTACCATTTGTAGTCCGAGCTGAGGAATGAATTGGGCCCCCTGAAGAAGAACTTGCGTCGCCTGTATGAAGCCAAGCAGGAGTGTGATGACACAACTGTGCACATAAAGGTATCAGTAAACATTCGTGTTAGTCCATAAACACAAGCTCCTGCATGAAAAAGAATGAATCCTAATGACAGTAAAATCATTGGTTGTACATAGCGCTTTTCTGATTCAATCACTCCATACTCGTTGGTGGTAAGCGACTATTGTGGCCACAGCTGCCCTGGGGTAGACTGACGGAAGCGAGGGAACCAGTCTGCACCATTGGCCCCTCTGACCACCACCAACCACTCACTCACTCACCACATTCACTAGGCTTCCTGGTGTTACTAAACGGTCTCCCATCCAAGTACCGACCAGGCCCTTCCCTGCTTAGCTTCCAAGGTCTGACAGGATTGGGAAAATCAGAATGGGAAGTGAGCAGGAATGTGCAAAACAGTCACTTAGAGAGTTAAAAAATGTGGTAAAGTGTAACGTTTTCTCCTACTATTTACATCATTCATTATTTAAGCGCATGTAACAATCTCCTCGAGACAAAGCACTTTAGAGGAAAGAAATAGACTTAATAAATTCAACACAGGCAATCTACTCACTTGACGGCTAGCTGTTCAATATCCCCAGGTGGCAGTACTGCGGTTGTGCCCTCGGGCAAGACACTTCACCTTACATTTATAAATGTGTAGCCTAACTGCTTGTTGGGTGTATGCCGGTATGGCTGCCATTCCTCTTTCTCAGCCAGCCCCATAATGGACTCTATGAATTCCATGGTAAACTGCTTTTGATTTCAGCACTCAATTTGCCTCCACAATAAAGAAAATCCTTCTGATTGCTGGTATAGCAATAATTTTTTAGATTTTCTTTTTTAAACTGCTCCATTTCTGTTTTTTTTTTTTTTTTTTATTGTAGCCAAAATATTAACTTAGAGGAGAAGATTACAACGTTATTTTAAAGTTTTAAACACTTATAGATGTACGTACATTGGGAAGAGTCACTTATTTTCGTTTACTTTTTTACAACTCAAGTAAAGGTATAGTAGTAGCCTAGTAAAAGTGTTGCCTGATAAAACTAGTGCCTTTGAGCACTTAACCAGTTTCCCATACATGTGCATTTGTTAAAAAAAGAAAAAAGAAAGTGACAAAAATGTGTTAAAAAGTATTTTCAAATTCACTTAACAATGAATAATATAGGATCTCTAAATGAAATGACTTTGATGTTGTTGTCAGAACCAGACCCAGGAGACGGAGCAGCAGATCCGGCAGGAGTTCAAGGAGCTGCGTGCGTTGCTTCTGAGCGAGGAGGACGCTCGACTGTCCGCGCTGCAGCAGGAGCACGAGGAGAAGAAAGAGCTGGTGAAGAGGAAGTCGGACAACATCGCCAGAGACATCATTACCTATTCCCAGGCCGTCATTGCCATCGAGAATGAGATGGCAGCCAGAAATGCCCTCTTCCTTCAGGTCAGTGAGGGACTTTATTAAGGGTTTTCCTGGTCTGTTATCTATGGGCTCACAAGGTGCACGCTCCCTCTGGGGCTGTGATGGGACTTCAGTGGCTTGGTGTAAGACAGTAGAAAATTGTATTCCAATTTGAGGTTATGAGAATACTACCTTTGGCGCTTATAGGGATCAGCGGTGGGCAATAGCTTATCAGTTACATTTACTAAAGTAACTTTTTCAGGAAATTGTGCATCTGAGAGTAGTTTTATGACAGTAGCTTTTACTTCTAAATATCAAAACTCTTTCTTGAGTTAAACACTGTTTTTTTCCACTGTGGGTAAATCCATAAGTGACTAAAACCTCACCTTGGCATGTGGTGAGAAAAAACTTAATTTTCCATTATCATTGTTTAATAAAACAAAATTGCTCAAAGTTTTAGATGCCATTTGATATTTTCTTTGATTGAGAGACAAAAAAAATCAGATTTTTACGCTTTAAGGGCCTGATTTATTAAGCCAAGAGCTCAATTGCAAGTACTACTAAAAATCACCTTAGTAGACACTGTTTATGTTATTGGTGATGCAAATCTGACTTATAAAATAAGCTTGCGCTGTGGCCTTTTTGGGTGGCACGGTAGCACAGCGGTTTGCGCTCGTTCTTCACAGCTAGAAGATCCGGGTTCGATTCCCACCAGGGACAAGGCCATTCTCTGTGGACTTTGCATGTTCTCCCCGTGTCTGCGTAGTTTTCCGCCGAGTACTCTGGTTTCCCCTAACACTAAACATTTGTACAATAGGCTTCCCACTGGGGCCAGGACTCCCCTGGAAAAGAGATTCCACTTTCCTAGTTAAAAGAAAATAAAACAAAAAGTTTCAATAATGTTTTTAAGAGTACATTTTTTATAAGAATTATAGTAAGAGTTGTTCCACTACTACTGCAAATACTTTATACTATAGTTACTAAATATTGAAATTGTGCCCACTTCTTGAATGAATGACATTGGTTGTAAAAGACTCAAAGACTCAACATTTTTCTTTTTTAGAATTACAGCAGCACAAGAAAAAGGTCAGAGTTCTGTAATTTTCCACAAAATATTTTTATTTTGTAAAGAATATTTTTTCATTAGTTCTCGTTGTCGGTTTTCTTTACAGGGCAGAGCTCACATTCAAAGAACCAGAAAAAGTCCCTAATGTTCTCATTAATGTGGCCAAGTACATCAGCTCTCTCAAGTACCACGTGTGGAAGAAGATGGCAGACGTGGTTCACTACAGTAAGTTGCATAGTATAACATTGATCCCCTGTCATTCATCCAAATATAACAATTAGAACATTAGAAAATGTATTATAGGTTGTAAATGACAGTGAAATAATGTATTTCCTTGTTTTTTTGCAGCCCCCATCACCCTGGACCCCAACACTGCCTACTCATGGCTGTCCCTGTCCAAAGACCTGTCCTGTGTCTCAAACAGCGGTTCTACCAAAAAGCTGCCCGATAACCCGGAGCGGTTTGGCCACTTCGTGTTCGTGCTGGGCTCCGAGGGCTTCACTTCGGGACGACACGCCTGGGAGGTCGAGGTGGGGGACAATGTGGACTGGATGCTCGGCGTGGTCCGGGAGTCCATAGACAGGAAAGGCCGGATTTCAGGGTGTCCTGAGGGAGGCTTCTGGATGATCTCGTACTGTGAGGGGGAGTTCTCTGCCATGACCAGACCCTGCACCCCTCTGACTCTGGACGCTCCGCTGTCCCGTGTCAGAGTGCAGCTTGATTATGAAGCCGGAGAGGTCAGTTTCTCCAACCCTGTCGCCATGACAACCATCTACACCTTTCACGACCTTTTCACACAGAAGGTGTTTCCGTTCTTTTGCCCCGGGGCCAACATCAACGGCAATAACGACAAACCCCTGAAAATCTGCCCTGTGAAAGTGGCCGTGTGGAACAGCGCCACCTGGTGATGCACAGTCACACTTGCCTCCATTGACTTGTAGACTGCCCCAGTTAGGGCTGTACAATTTTGGAATAAATACCTAATTGCGACTTGCCACTGCGATCAGAACCAATAACGTTTGATAAAAAAGCTGAATTATGAACATCTTAAGTGATACAACAATCCCATGCATTTCAGAACATGTTTTAGAGTTGAAAAACTGTTAAATTACCAGCTTTTATACATAATAAAGTGATAAGAGTTGTTGTTAGCTATTTGTGACCAAATTAGTTTTATCAATTCGACAGCGATTCATTGTGCTGCTCTAGTCTGGGATTGAGTTAAATTGTACCTGCGTTAGCTTCTTTATTGCTTGGGTGCAGTCCTAGGGAGAAAACTATGAAATTGAATATAGTTACTGAATACTTGCCATAAAATGTATTTTTGTTATGTATTCCATTTTTTGTCCAATCAGGGTTCTGTACTCCGAATACATAGAATACTTTTACATTGATTTTCGTTATATTCATGCATAAAAGGGGCGTACGATAAACACACGCAACTACACTTGTCACCCAGCCTATTACAAATTGATTTACCACTAATAAGGAATTCAAAAAAGCATTGAAGTAAACTTTTTCCCAGCTGGTTTGACCTTTTTTCTTATTAATGTTATGAATATCCATCCATCCATCCATTTTCTCCCACTTGCCCGTTGCCGGGTCGTGGGGGCAGCTATTGGAGCTGCCCAAGTCACATTGCACCAATATGAATATGAAACACAAATTTAATGATTGTGTGCATGCGGATTAGTTTAGTTTAGTTTAGTTGTTTATTTGAGCAGTATACATTCTGCTCAAAAGGATCTTCTTCGTAATCCATGAAAAATTAAAATATGTATTTTTTGTGAGAGAATTGTCTTCTATAAATCTTTAGGTTTTCCCAGGGTTCCCTCTGGATGAACCCTCTGCCTCGGGAGCAGTGGTTGACTGTAGCTGCTTGGGCGCTAACCTGTGGGTGGCTGGATGGAGGTCTATCCAGACACCCACCACACTGTGGTGTCTCTACCATACTGGGCTGCAGCCGAAGTACTGCTCCAGATGCAGACGGCTCCCTGGATGGTGTTTCCATACCTGGTTCATCTGTGCTCAGCCTTATGTCCATTATTTCATTGTGTGTGTGAGTGTGTGGGTCTGTGTGCTTGTGCTTGTGTGGCATGTCTCTGGGGAGGTGGATGCGACGAGTGTGAATGTGACTGTTTTTTTGTGGGAAGTGGTGGTTTTTTAAATCCGCAAAGCACTTTCTGTTACATAAAATACTATAAAAAGCACTTTATAAAGATTTGATTGATTGATTGATTGACTTTTTACACATTGGCATGTTAAGTTTACCTGAGCCTTTCCGGGTTCCTGCAGCAGGCGAACACCTTACTCAAAGAACGCTGGATCTTCATAATCTACATGACCATCTCCAGACCCATTCCTTTGTTTGCTCCTGTGATCAACACGCTGATTGGTTTAGAAGCCAATCCATATTCCTGTTCTGCACAGGTTCAAACCAATGCACCTGAATATGGCTGAGTGGAGCTTTTTTTGTTGTTGTCCAGCCTATATTATAGTTCATCTATAGTTAAGCCACGCCCATGGGCTCAACTCAGACTCCCCCTTGAATGTAGGCCAAAGACGGCACTGTCATATTCAGAGGTGGGCAGGTATTTACTCAAGAATAATTTATGGAGGACCAAAAAAATTCTCTCTATATATAAATAAATATATAAATAAAAAAGTGATCAATTCATTTTCTTCTTCATTTAAATAAAACAGGCAATTCATTGAAAATGAATTGATAACTTTTTTATTTATTTATATATATATATATTTATTGTTTTGGCAGCCACGGTCCTCCATACACATTGGCTGTGGCATTATTTCAAAAAGCTTGCACGATCTCATAAGATCCGCACCATTTCAGAGGATCAGAGGAGCACTGAAAGCAGCCAGCCAGGTTTCCCTCTCAAAAAACATGCTGGTCAGGTTGGCCCACTGTGGTGGTGTGGCTCAGTCGCAGCGGCTCAGGACTAACACCTGAACACTATTTCATTGTACGCTTGTGCAATGACAAATGCACCACTTACATTTACGAAATGGCTGACGGAATCACACAATTATGACAAGAAACAATCCTTTGTTACAGTTTTTGCCCGTTGCTTGAACACTATAGACCCATGCTTAGACTACACAACTTGAAGCTTTTGTTACCATACCTCAAACACATGTACCCATACCTTAAACAAAAGCGCTGCTTTGCACTCTAGTTACAATTCTGTAACACAGAATTCTTCTTCTTCTTCTTACTCCTTTAAGCAACACACTTGGTCCTGCATACTACACTCTATTTCATACATAAGACATACAAACATGAAGGGTGCCATTTGGAAACACATCGGGTAATTGCAACCACTCAAATACACACCTGAAGGCACTGACTTGCAAAATTGAACACCAAACAGCTCCAAAAAGCCCTCAGTTTAGCCATTCCAAGAACTTTGCAAGCATGGATGGAGGGAGAGCGAGAGGCAGAGGAAGAGGAGGAGGAGGACAAGGTCGAAGAGGCCATGAACGGACCCCTATTTCTGTTGATACAAGAGCAACTTTGGTGAACTATGAGAACACAATTGCCATGATTTTCTGTTTACAGTAGAACAATATGCCTTCTGAATAAACAGTGAAAATCAAAGACCGCAGTGTTTTATATAAAATAGACTAGTGTGTTCATGTATGCATATGATGCGAGTATGTGTCATTTTGTCATCAGAGTTACATTTTGACAAAGGAATGTTAGGTTTTGATAGCAGAGTTTAAATTTGATATTTCTCTGTGTTATGAGATATGAACATTCAAGATATCAATATCGCAAAAGAAAAATATAAACGATATATTTTCATCAATAAAACTGTGCTCTTTTGTATTATGATTTTATTTTTCTGAAAAATGCTTAGTTTTCACCTAACCCATAGTTATATCGTATCGATATCGAGATATCTGGCATGAATATGGAGATATGAAATTGTGTCCATATCGTTCAGCCCTAATTCACACTCCAGTAGAATTATCAGAGGACCACTGACGGAGTTTACACAAATAAAGGTAACATTTGGTAGAATTTGTGCAAATACTCACAAATCACAGACATGGCCCATGCATCTATGCCTAAAGATAGAACAATGATGTTTAGTGAACAGAATTATGGTAATGTGTGTGTGTGTTTCATTACGTATTAATCAAGCTTTAGTTCAAAGGTTTGGTTGAGAAAAAGTGAGATTGGATCATGAAAACGCAATGTTGCTTTGCCATTTATGAACATAAATCAATCAGGCTGTTTTAATAATCTGTGCTTTCTTCTTAAGTCCATGAGTCACAAAAGTCTTGACGTGCCTTTACATTTGTATAAGGGTAGAAGGCACCTAGCCTGCGTCGTACTTCTAAACTCTTAATATTTAAATTTTTTGAAAAGTCAATGCGAAATATGAATGGGATTTTTACTTCTGGACCCCAGCAAAGAACCGAAGTGGGCGGGACTGTTGAGCTCTATGGACTAAAGGTTTTCAGGACTGGAGTAGCCCAACACTGCTCATATTACAATTTATTTTATTTTCCAAGTTTGCTTTAGTGAAAATGACACTTCTCAGTTGAGATGGCAGTATAATTGGGACAGTATTATAGCCTCTTAACATATCCTAAAATAGGTGGGTAGTGCATTTTGGTTTCAAGAACATGGACTTGATTAGCTTTTTGAAGTAAAGGTAGATTTTATTGTATGATTTATATTATTTTGTATCAATACTCAAAGTAAAAAGTATAGAATTAAGCATTTGTCTGTTATTTTATGTTCTGTTTGTTAGATTGCTACTAAAACATACTAAAACATTAAATCATTAGTTAACAAGGGACATAACTAGGACGTAAACTATTGTCAAAATCAGAGTGAATTATTTACCCGAGCTAATCTATATATATATTTGTCCACAAAATAAAAATACATTAAAAAATAAATACTAAAACTTGTAAAAGACTATAACAAAGGGGGGCTCAAAGCAATTGATTTTGAATCAAAGTGATTTTTGTATCTGGCCCAAACACCAAGTCATTAATCACAATCTTCAGATTTGCTGTCCTTGCACGAGTGGCTCCAAGACAATCATTTAACTGTTAACATTAAGTCAACAGAATGCATGTACTTCCATTCTCCACAGATACTGTCCATTTCCAACCCCCGTGTAATTGCAAACTAAAAACTCCCAACAGTATCAAACTATAAATACCTGGGGGTAACCCTTGTCTCTCACCTCACATTCAAAACCTAACAAAGAAAACAAAAGCTTTGAGTATGGTAAGATCAGAGCATGTTTGTCACCATCCATCTCATGGATGTACTTCCATGCCATCGTACTTATTACTTTCCACCCCGTCGTACTGTCTCCTTGAACCTGTGGCTAAGATGTTGAGCTGATGTTGAATTCTGTGTGTGTGTACTCTGCAGAGCAGAAGGAACTTTTTGTACGGTTTGTACTCTACAACAGAATCTATGAAGAGAATGTATTTACATAGATTATCTTAGTCAAACACTCCTCGTGAAGAAAATTACTTTTCTTAAAATTATCTTTAAATACATGGAAGCATTACAGTTCAGAATACTAAATACCAAAGAGACATCTTTACACAGAGTAAATGTTCTCAGTTGAGTATTTTAGGAGTGCCAATGAAGTAAAATATTACCTCAGTTTACCTTTATGCCTCATTTACACTGAGTGTATGTCCAAGGCCCGATTTACGCATTCTAGTTGACAGTGTCCGTGCGTCTTTAATCAGTCATGTAATATTGTAGGCTTTTAATCACATGTACGTCAGTAATGCCAGTGTATTTTCTACATTAAAAATGCAATATAAGATTACATTTATTCCTACATTTAAACTTCATTGTTTAGGCAAAGCTCAGTGTTTATGTGTATGTGTTTATCAATCAATCAATCAATGGTTTTGTATAGCCCAATATCACAACAGGAGTTGCCTCATAGGGCTGCAACAAACATTAAGGCAATAAAACAGAGCAGTAAATAAGACAGTGTAAAGTTCCGGCGAATCAAATATCCAGGGAAAACATAATATCTAAATAAACGTCAGCAGTGGGTGGCAACGAGCAGCTCGGGTGTCCCCTGTCCTTAGACTCTCCAGCACGGCAAGGAAAAACTCAAAAACCCAGTGGGAGAAACGAGAAACCTTGAGGAGAACCACAGAAGGAGAGATCCACTCCCATGGACGGACGGGCTATAGAGACCCAGGGCCGAAGGAGTCCCTCAGCAGACGGGCCAAGATCACAGACCGTCCAGTCCTTGTTGTCAGTAGGCAGGGTTCCTCGGTTCAGCCGGGTTCCTCCATTCGATCTAGACAGGCATTCCTGAGGGGGAGTGGGACAGGAGACACCATGTGAATAGTAATGAACAGACTACAGATAAAATAAATATTGTATCATAATAAGACAAAGTTTGCAGTAAGAAGAAGAGGAGGAGGATAGCGCTCAGTGTACTGTACTTCCCACAGCAGAGTTTCTCCTAAAGAAGCTTTACTTCAGGCTGTGGGTTAGAGCTTTACCTAACTGACCTGATCATAAGCTAATTCGAAGAGGTACGTTTTGAGCCTAGTCTTAAATGTAGGGACTGTTTCTGCTTCTTTAACGTGAGCTGAGAGTTTATTCCATAAAACCGGAGCTTGGTAACTGAAGGCTCTTCCTCCTACAGTGATTTTGGAGACCCGAGGAATCACTAGTAGCCCTGAGTTTTGAGAGCGGAGTGCTCTGGTTGGCCGATATGGAACGATAACGTCTTGGAGATAAAGCGGAGCCAAACCCTTGGCTTTAAATGTGAGGAGCAGGATTTTACATTTGATTCTAAACTCAACAGGAAGCCAATGGAGAGACTTTAGCACAGGTGTAACGTGTTCTCTTCTCTTTGTACGTGTTAACATTCTTGCAGCTGCATTTTGAACTTGTTGAAAACTTTTTAGGGAACTTTTAGGGCATGCTGCCAGCAGGCAGTTACAGTAGTCCAGCCTTGAGGAAACAAATGCATGAATAAGTGTTTCTGCATCACTCTTAGGTAGGATGTTTCGTATTTTATCAATGTTGCGCAGATGAAAGAATTTTGCAATTTTACAAGCCTGGTTTACAGTGCCTTGCGAAAGTATTCGGCCCCCTTGAACTTCAATCATGAAGTGAAACGAAATTTATTGGATATTTCAAACATTTTTAACAAATAAACAACTGAAAAATTGGGCGTAGCCACCCAGAGCTACCCTGGTCCAGAGTCTGCTCTGACTGCAGCGTTATATCCACGCTTTTTTTTTTATGTGATCTAATTTTATACCCTTTTTTATATAGGCTATTTAGGCCTACTGCTTATTTAATAAAGGTCCCTTTTTATTATTAGCCTATTTCGTTTTTTCCCCTCTTTTTTAATTTAGTAAATGTGATTTTGGATTGGCTATAAATTCTGGAACTTATAGCCAGACAGATGTTTTAATCTTCCTCATGCGCAAAAATATCACGTTGTGTTAAAAACAACTATTTATCATTTTCTTTTTACCGTGTTTTGTGCGTGCGTGCCGTAAACCCCGTGGGTGAGGCCTCCTCATACGTGAATATTTTGGGCCGTTTCATTCAAATGACGCTAGGATTTCACCGTGGCATTACTACGCTTGCGTACAATAAGATCTGAGCGGAAAGCACAGGTTCATAAATGTCACGCCATGTTGATAAATGAGGGCCATTATGCGCAACACGTTGCTCATTTCATTCTGTCATTTCTGAAGAAAATAAAGTTCAAATGAACTAGTTCTATAAAGTGACCAAACATGACTTCCACAAACTGACTTCCCCTCGTGTTTCCTCGTCTCTCAGCAGTGTTTCTGAAAAGTGCGAAGATATAGTTTGGGTGGAGAAGCGCAATGTTTCACGTTCATGTCATAAAATAGAGTTAATTGGTTCCATAAAAAGACCACAATAACGCAGTAAAAGGGTCATCAAACTGTGTGCTCTTCAGGATCGCCAACACCTGTGAGACTCAGAAGTGGCTCCCGATTTATAGAGCACCACCACAGCACCTCCTAGTGGTGACACATGGCTCCAACACTCCGACCCCTATAATTGTTCTTGAGCAACAAGAAATAAAGGAGCCATGGCTCAGTAATACAACATTTTTCAAACAATAAGTGAATACATGTCCTCACTCCAAGTATAATAACATTCACATTTAGCAGTAATTTACCACAGATTTCACAGGTTGGAACATTATCACGATCTCTCCTCAAGTGCATAGTCCTTGTGCTTTAGAAAGTCAAGTTTTTCCTTTTGACTTTTTCTTTTAAACTGCAGACACTCCACTAGCACATGATCCTCTGAACAAAAAACAGTTTCATTTTCTGCCACACCTCTGTCCCGTGCAGGCAAAGAAGAAGCTGCAGTAGCAAAACAAGTCTGGAGTTTGAGTGTGTCTGCGAAGGTTTCCTCCGGGTACTCCGGTTTCCCCTACCACTAAAAACATGTACAATAGGTTCCCCTCTGGGGCCAGGACTCCCCTGAAAAAGAGATTCTTAATCTCAGTGGGACTATCCTGGTTAAATAAAGGTCAATAAATACATAATTAAAATACCTCTGCCATGTGTTGGGCTGGGACCTTGTCCTACTCACAACTCAAGTCCCACCTAACCCAGCTGATGATTCCTGAATACTGCCCCAAAAAAGGATCTGACAAAATCTTTACATGTTTCTCCAGAAATCCCACACGATCTTTAAATGTGGCCCATTGGTTTGTTGAGTCCATTATGCAACACTTGGCCAAAACTGCTCTCATATATGTTGGAACATCCAGGGGCCTCATATATATATATATATATATATATATATATATATATATATATATATATACATATATATATGGATTTGTATTGAATACACAGTCAGCGTGTCACTTACTTCACCTGGATTTGCTGTCCTCATCGGTCTAAATGGGATTAAGCCGGAACAGAATCCAAGCTGTTATTGATGTTTGAAGGGTGTATGTAAACTTTTGAGCACAACTGGATGGACAGCTTTGACATGCATTATGGACTGAAGTGCTTATGCTTAATTGATTGATTTTGTCACCTTTTGTCTGGTGTGTTTACTTCACCTCACGCAACCCCTGTAATTGTGATTTATTTGATAACGTCCTTTTAAGACGAAAAGGCGAAGAATATGGGGCGTGTATGGTTGTTGGTGAGGTGGTGCACCTTATAATATGAAATATCATTAAGTTCAGTCAAAGAAATTACATTCTGACAACGAATATCATAATTACAACATTTTATTCATGAGGCAAGTTTCATTGCTTACAGTGTTGAAGCTACCAGGGCATGCTCTTGCCTTTATAGTCCAACAGTTCTCCATGATGCTTTTCAGTCATAGATGACATCACTTCAAGCATACTCTGGACACTCTCCTGAGGGTCAATCTCTCCCTGTAAATCACAAACAGGATGCAAATACCATTTATCCACGAATGCAAAAAGACAGGTTATGCAAGCAGTGAGTTGTTTGTAGATATGCTCGAATTAAAACATAGAAAACATCCAACAAATGGTTGATCATAACAATGACAATTAAATTAGTCATAAAGTCTATAATGCTTATTTGTGTAAGATCTTTTATTCACCTTTGTCCGATTGTCCTTTGTCCCAACACGCCCTTCCAACTGAATCTCTAGCCACTATGTAAACACCTTGTCTGTGGGAGTGGTTGATTGAAATTCTTTAGAAACATGTTTCAAAAGTGCTGACTCACATTTGGGCCACCCATGTCTGTGCGAACCCATCCAGGGTGCAGCAGCGTGCACAGGATCTCATCTTGCTGGAGATCCACTGATACACAGACCACGATCATATTCAGCGCTGCTGGTGATAAACCAGAGGAGGGTGGCTTACCTTACTGGCACGGTATGGGAGACACGGGAACTTCTTGTATGTATCTTTTGCCAAACCAATTGAACTAACAACTGTGGAGATGTTGATCACTGCTGCTTTGCGAATGGACATGCCTGTGAAGAGATAATATTTTTATACGATGTTTTGTTCCTTTGGCTATTTAGCAAACTAACCAAAAGTTGTCATTCAGT
Organism: Proterorhinus semilunaris; assembly: GCA_021464625.1. Taxonomy (NCBI): domain Eukaryota; kingdom Metazoa; phylum Chordata; class Actinopteri; order Gobiiformes; family Gobiidae; genus Proterorhinus; species Proterorhinus semilunaris. Next base: position 17,949,971 of record CM038352.1, on the reverse strand, counting down.
GCAGAAAGGTGTGGGTTCCTCAGAATCTTTTGTTTCAAGACACAGCAACCCCCACCCGGTCCACTGGCCATTTGGACAGAAGGGGTCAAATTACGACGGAACTGAATGGACAGCTTTGGGGATCCAATGGGAAATCTTGTGGACAATGGAATGTGGAGTGCTGTGCTTCCCCAGGAAGAGTCAGTCTGACCATGGGAACGGCTGAAGGCAGACTCACGATGGATAGGAAAAACAGAATTCTGTATTGAGATGACATGTTAGAGAAATAAACGTTTAACTTGTTTAACTCCTTGATGTGTCATCAATTCCTGGTATTTAATTATTAGTTTATGTAGAGTAGTTTTTGACGACTCTCAACTCCTCCTCCAGTTTGAATACGCGGTGTTGTCAATTAAAGGTAATGTTAAATAGGGAAAAAGTAACCGCCGTCGTAGCGGTACTATTTTATTGTGTACAGCGACAACACAGGAAAACGGCTGTTTTTCTTTATGTGGTGACCCCGGGAGAACTGCAGGGGGTGCTGAAGAGCCGTCAAACGGAGACGCGACGAGGTTCGGTCTTCGAGAAAAAAAAACCCATTTTGCGTTAGAAATACCAGGTTCTTTCTTCCACGTCATACAACAACAATTTCATGGACGTCATTCTAGCTTAAGGTAAGACTGCTTTTGACCTCTACTATTGTGTGAGTCTCAAAGTACGTCTAGTTGGCATATTTTTCCAAATTTTAGATTACTTTTTAACGGAGTTGTCTGTTGTGTGGTGTAATCTGTGAATTGATGGTGGAATTAAGGAAAGAAACGTTATAATTTGATATCTTAGATACCACAGAAGACAAAATAAGTGGGATAAACTGAAATTACGAGTAATTAACGGGCTGCGCGTTGGGTTTTACCCCTGTAAAAGCTGAAATGCACGTAGGCAGAATCGCCCAAGGCCGTGGACGCACGGTCTGAAATAAAACGTTGAAATAATCGTAGACAGATTTGGGGTCTGTCTAAAAGACGGGTTGAAGGCCCTTAGAACGGTGATTCTATAAATAGGTTGAAGGCCTGAGAAACGGGGTTTCTTAAATTCTATATTTTATATTAGCCTTTGTTAGCTTTCGTTAGCTTCGTTAGCTTAGTGCGCTAGCATACAGCATGGTTAGCTTAGTGCGTTAGCATACAGCATATTGTTGATAAACGTGTACTAAACCCACACATGTGTTAAGCCCAGCTCGGTGTGTGGACACTGAAGGCTGTTCTGTGTAGTAGTGTAGGATTTTATTGAAGTGTGGTGCATGGTTTGTTTTCGATATGATCTGTTTGCTGTTGGTGTGCGAGGTTGCTAAGTTAGCTCTGAGAACAAAGGATTAGCTTTAGCATTTAGTTTTTTCCATGTCGTACTGTTATTTGGCTGTTATTTTGTAATACCGGAGTTTCTGGCCGCCATCGTTGTAGTGCAACCGTATGGCCTCTAGGTTTTCATTGAAAGGCATCGGACTTTAGGCACATTATACTATTTAACGCGTGTTTTTATTTTTATACACTTATCTGATTTTGTTGATCGGAGGGGGAGAATACTAAATTGTTTTGGTTGTTCTTGTTAGTCTGTTTGGTTTTTTGTTAACTGTTGTTTTGTTTGTGGAAATTATTGTGTCTTGTTGTCTCTTTGTGTAATGTTCTCTTTATTGTAGAGTGACTGAGTGTGTCCGGAGTGAAACTAAAAGTGCATTTGCTGTGTCTGCATTTGTGTAGACGCAGCAAAGGACTGATTACACGGGAAGTGATGGGCGCATTGGGAAAGTGGCCATTTTCCTTTGTGCCCAGACATCCGTGTAGGAGGGTAAGTGGAGAAATTGCTCCGCCCCTCATTGCAAAACAAAAAAGTAGAAAAAAGAACATTTTTTGACCTAATTTCTTGTTTTAAGGGTTATTGTTTTAAAAGTTATTATTTTGTTTTGTTTTTAAAGAGGAACATTTCTGCTGGTGGTAGAGTTATGTCTCCACAGCATACATTTGAAGAACGAGTATCCAAAATCAGTGTGAGAAAAATGCTATTTTTTTAAGCCTGTGATTGACGGAGCATTTAGGGCTCTGAGAGATGTTGCTAAAAAAAAATAGAACCTCTCTCCACACGGTGGCGCCATGGAATTAGAACTGAAGCAGGGAAGTCCTGTCGTGAGTTTGAATACATTGATTGAAAGTACAAACCACTATTAATTTAGAGTTTACGTTGATCTTTATGCGCCATTTTGGACGCATTACCAAAAGTTATGAAGGAGCAATTATGCAAAATTCAAATTATTGTTAATGAAACCAAATAAATTAATGAATACATTTTGAGATGAATGCCCTTGACCAGAAGCGAGAGCAAAATTGAACTGAAAGAAATGAGTGCAACTTTTAAAGGTGCAGCTTTAAGGAGCGAGTAATGAAAGTAATAATGAAAAAAGAGTAATAATGAGTTTACTTGAATGTGCAGTGACCTGTGGGTGTGGTGTTGGTAATTGTGGCCAAGGATTGTTTCAGACAAAGATGACCAACAACGTTCGAGGAGATCGAGGCGTTTACAACAACGCTGATGGGAACCATGCTACTCTCATCACTGGCTGCTACTGGGTTCAGAGGCATGGGAGTCCAGAACTGTTACCTGTGAAGGTGAACGGACAGACTCTTGACGTGCTGGTGGATAAAGGTGAACGACACTCATCTGTGAACTATGAGACTGTGATCATTAACGGACACCATCTACTGGGTGGATACAGGAAGACCACCCACAACCTTTCACCAAGCCAGTGCCTAGTCAGCTCACAGGACTGAATCTGACACGCCAACTCAGACTCCTGTTTCTCTCCTCGGATGTGATATGCTGATGACAGTGAGAGCAACAGTTTTGTGCTCTCTGAATGGACTAACAGTGACTTTTCCCTGATTGGACAAACACCTTGCTGTCTGACAGTGGTTGCTGAATGCAGATATATCTACTGGGAAGAGCTGAAGGACTGTACAACTGACGTTTGACCTTGGATCAAACATTCACTTTGCCAAAGCCACCCACCCATTGATCACTGTACTTTAATGATATAGAAAAGCTTTTAAGGCTAACCTTAGTGGACGTGAATGGTCCTTTTAAAAAACAAAATTAATTAGGCAAACGAGGTGTGACTGCGAACTGTTTACACCCTATAGAACAGTAATATGATGTGTTTATAACTCGTTTGCTCTCTCTCCTGGACAATAGGCTAAAGAATTTGTTCCATGACCAAAGCGTGAGTGAAACAAAAGATTGGTAAGAAATTGAAGTTTCTAAAATGTCCTGTACTCTCCATCCATGTATGCCTACTCTATAGACATTAATGCTAGACTTATGTCCGTTTTGGGACATCATTCCACGACACCATGATAGAGAATTACGTGTTTATGAACTGACTGAAAATATCTTAATGCACCAGATAAAGATGGTCTTTAGGACCTACTGATGCTGGTTTATTTACTAAATTGAATCGATAATCTTTCAGTTACAACTAAATGCATTTGTCTGAATGTTTTGATACAAAATTTGAATTTGATGCCTTAGAGGGCATTGACATGTGATAGAACTGAGAAGAAGAAAAAGCTGAAGTGAATTGGGTTTCGATCCTTTCTCTTGCTCTGCTCCTGGCGTCAATCCGTGAGCAGATCGAGAGGAAACTCTTATGAACTTGAAACAGGCCATTCTGTTGCCTGAGTTCAGCCTCCTCTTTGATTCCACGGGAATCCAGTGGACACTGATCTTAAAAATGTATGTTATAATCCCTATTGAAACCATCTACACTCATTAGTTTATGCACTCAGGTTGGAGGTGACTGCTGATCTCACTTTGGGAGCTGCTGAGAGCTCCTTTCCCAGCCTGTCTGACGGTCCTCTGCCACGATTGGACTGAACCAGTGCTGGTCTGATCCCTTTTGAGGCCACTCCCAGGACCTCACATGCTGTCCAGGTCTCTCACTCGCCCTGTCGACCCATTTAAACCCGCCTTCAACCTCCCTGGACTGAACCTGACATTTGTTATTTTGCTATTGTTTTCTTTGTTATGTGGGTGCAGAAGGTATTAATCTCCAGTGAAATTGGAGTTGGTTTGTTGTGTTTCCTGTACAAGGATAGAGGTTTCACTTGTTTATGCATGTTTACATGACTCTTTATTGGACTGAGTTTTCCTCAGTCCAAGAGGGGGTGTTAATTATATGGGAAAATTATTATAATTTGGTTTATTTTGGCATGGGAAAGAACTGATACAAATATATCTAAAAGATAAACAAACGAAAACATAAAGTGACGAATTGACAAATGTTATGGCCAACTAAGATTTCGGTTTCAGATAGGTAAATTAATTTATAATACTCTGTTTTTGACGTTTGCTGTGATTCTGAAGTGCACACAGAATCTGTGGTAAATGTGGGAAACAGAAGCTAAAAGAGAGTTTTTCTCTGTAGATTAATGAAACCTGAATTTCTGAATTTTCCAGATAAAATTGACCCTAGCATTCCAACAGATAGATTAAGTTAAATAGGTTTTTGAGTCCAGCCATAATTTGCAAGATTAGCTGGCATGGTCGTTCTAACGGTGAGCGGCCCTGATGAGAATTTTTGTTTTTGTAATTTTCGTCTGTTCTTTTGTGTTTCTGTTACAGATCTCTGTTGGTTCCTTGTCTCGGTGGGTGCTTGTGAGTGGTCGTAATTGTGAGTTTTTGACCCAAATTAATCAATCAAGTTTTATTTCTAAAGCGCCTTACAATAATCAAAGTTGACCAAAGCATAGTGATGTAGAAAATATAGCGGACGCGGAGGGAGCATGAACCGAGACAACGACCTGACAGAATCAATACGGGGAGGAATTCGAGAGCCCCTCCCGAGCGGAGGAGCTCCCGCTTTGGCCCCATCGGCCCCTCCTCCATATGTACAGAGCGGGGCGTCCGGCTCCACTTTTTACACCCAGTTAATAACCCTTCATGGACTGGTGGACGTGGCGGCTGCGAACTTGTTATCAGCGGAAGAGCATAAAAATGGCCATGCCCGGGTGCCCGCCTAAGTCTAACTCAGCGACCTTGCCTGAGCGGACTTACCATCGAGGGTCTACATTAAAAACACCAGGACCTGTTGGACGCTCCCAGATACTTAGGACCTTTTGAAGTGACTCAAAGGACTGCCACCGCAGTTAAGGTAGAGGGGCGTGACAACTGGTACCACTGGTCACACTTGAAGCCCTGTTCTGAGAAAACCGGCTTACACTGGACTCATACGCATCCCGGACGGTTGACACATCCTGACGAATATGGTAGTGGGTCTAACAGCCCCACTGAAGGGGGTGGGGGACACCAACCCCGACCCACACGGTCACAAAGACATAAAAAAGACTAACAAATATGGACTTAAGGCCTGGGTTTTAAAACCAGGACCTTTTTAAGGTGTCCATACGGGGTGTGGGGCCTGACACTTGCTCTTTGCTTGCTCATCATACCAACAGTAATAAAAATAGACGATCCACATAGTTGTGAGGGACGGGTCAGAGGACACCCTATCAAAGAATTGAAATTGGCCCTTTACAAGGTATGCAAAGAAGTAGGTAAAACACCTGGAGAAAATCTGGTCATCTACTGCAACAATGCAGGTACAATGTTGGTGAAAATGAGAGAAGCAGTGTCGGACCAACACACCCTAGACTGGATTACCCATTGTACAGAAAAAATGATAAAAACATGGGAAAACAAAGAAGGAACAAAATATGCTGTTTTGAAACCTGTGATTTATGATGTATCTAACATGTCTGTTTCCACAGAGGGAGATGGATCTAGGAAGCGACGGTCTTTCAATATGGGGGGTCATACACCAGGAGAGAATAAATGGGTAAAATTAGCTAAGCACACGGCCATGATTACCAACTCAACCCTGCAGGTGGGAAACCGTACCCTCGGTCAATCATACGTACCTTTCTCTGATGACGGCGGCCGTAAGCCCCTGTTCGGAGATGGGAAAGGATTTATCGCCACGCTGATCCCTATGATCGGTGTGGCGTCCTCCATGCAGCGTCTAAATGAGGTATGGTGGATCCTGGAGGACCTAACTGAGGTAATAGGCGACATCTTGGACCAAATGGAACGGAGTCCAGAACTTAAGGCAGTGGCTGTTGTGGTTATGCAAAGTAGAGTGGCGTTAGACGCCATGTACGCTGAACAGGGTGGTATGTGCGCAGCAGTTGGCCTTGACCACTGCTGTACATATATTCCCCGACGAAACTGGCAATTGGACAGCCATTAAAAATAAAGTAAAGGAACTCAAAGACTTCCTCGCGTCTCAAGAAGACCAGGGTCCTCAGTGGACCTGGCTAAATTGGTTAAATTCCGGTTCCTGGATCCATATCCTTCAAAAGGTGGGTATTCTTATAGGTGTAATACTCTTGTTTTGTTGTATTTTGTTTTACTGGGGGCATCTATACGATGGGTGATGCGTCCCAGGGGGACACGGAGCTCGGGACAAGGGAAACGCCAGAAGGGGGTGGTCCCAGCCTGTACTTGGAAAGAGTACGGCAGGCTTTGAGATATGAATGGAACGACCCCCGACAAGGCTGTGATGGAGAATATTGTGGTGGAGATAATATCTAAACAACACTGTTCGGTGTTGTTGCGCTTGCTGTGTTTTGTGTGCAGGAATGTTTATTTTTGTGTCAATCAGAGACGGTCCCAGGGGGACATAAAAGTTGACATGTACCATTGACACGGAATAAAAACCAGCTGAGTTCCGCCTGGAAAGATTAGTAAGCGGAAGTTACACATGGGAAGAGAGAGATGATTTTGAAACCACTCAGCGGCTGGTTGAGTATGCCCTACATACAGTGAACATGTTTTTTTGGTGTTATAATATGTGAAATTGTACTGTGATTTTTGATACAGGCTGTACTTTTGTGAACTTGAAAATATTATGGTTTTGTTGTCCTCCTTTGGGAGGTCAAAAAGGGGGTCTGAAGAGATAATATTTTTATACGATGTTTTGTTCCTTTGGCTATTTAGCAAACTAACCAAAAGTTGTCATTCAGTGCAGAAAGGTGTGGGTTCCTCAGAATCTTTTGTTTCAAGACACAGCAACCCCCACCCGGTCCACTGGCCATTTGGACAGAAGGGGTCAAATTACGACGGAACTGAATGGACAGCTTTGGGGATCCAATGGGAAATCTTGTGGACAATGGAATGTGGAGTGCTGTGCTTCCCCAGGAAGAGTCAGTCTGACCATGGGAACGGCTGAAGGCAGACTCACGATGGATAGGAAAAACAGAATTCTGTATTGAGATGACATGTTAGAGAAATAAACGTTTAACTTGTTTAACTCCTTGATGTGTCATCAATTCCTGGTATTTAATTATTAGTTTATGTAGAGTAGTTTTTGACGACTCTCAACTCCTCCTCCAGTTTGAATACGCGGTGTTGTCAATTAAAGGTAATGTTAAATAGGGAAAAAGTAACCGCCGTCGTAGCGGTACTATTTTATTGTGTACAGCGACAACACAGGAAAACGGCTGTTTTTCTTTACCTGGCATCCCAGAATCCTTTGCTGCGGTGCGAAGGAAATTACATATAATGATAAGAGCCTAAATTTATATTGCACTGGTCGCAGAGAAAGTGCTGAGATGCCCGACTGCTGCATTGTTAATGATGAGGTTCAGGCCACTCTGTCCAAGGAGTGAGCCCCCCTGTGCAGCTGCCTCCTTGATGCTTTTTGGATCAGCAACATCTAATATGTAAAAGGTTCAAATTTAAAGACATTACACAATGCAATCTTTCAGTAACACATTTGAACAGAGAAAGTTGTCAAAGGCAGGTTTGTTTTTGTTAGCAAGCCTATTGAAGGTCAAAGTACAAAATGTACTACTGAATCGGCTGGCTGTCTCATCCATTGCATTGGTATCTTCGCCAGGAATCAGTACACACAACAGGATTTCAGTTACTTATATTTTTACACATATAAACAACTTTTACCCATGCGGATGATTTTGATAATGTCATTGTCCGCTGCCAGCTCTCGAAGGCCTGAATAATGTAAATTTGTTTTTGTTGTTAGAGCATTATCTTCTACAGCAGTTTACATAATGACATGTAAAGTTTACCTGAGCCTTTTCTCCATCCGGGTTCCTGCAGCAGGCGAACACCATACTCAAAGGACACTGGGTCTTCATGATCTGCTTGACCATCTCCAGACCCAGTTCTCTGTTTGCTCCTGTGATCAACACGTTTATTGGTTTAGAAGCCATATTCCTGTTCTGTGCAGGTTCGGACCAATGCACTTGAATATGGCTGAGTTAAGCTTCTGATATATTATTTGAATCAAATAGTACATTTGAAAAAAGTATAAGAATATAAAATAAATATATATTCCGGATAAAAAAAAAATACATTAACAAATTGTAATTCCCCCCCCCCAAAAAACAAACAAAAAAATAGTTACACGCTCTTGTTGGCCGCTTCACCAAGATCTACCACGGTGATGTGTTTTTTTAAATGATGGGCATTCACAAAATAAATGTACGTGTGAACCAATAGATCCATGGTGTGAACATACTGTGACCAGGTAGAGTAGTTTCCTACACTGGTGTACCCCATGAACGCACCACCCCAGTCTCTCTCTGTGTCACACCCTCTTGATTAGCAGAGTGATAAAAGGTGTGCGTGCCTTAGCGTTCGGGTCATTGCGGGGCTGTTGGGACGGTCGCCATGTGTGAGTAGACTTGTCTTTTGAGTTTATTTTATTGAAAGCTAATAATCTGTCGCTAATGTTTTTTTTGCTTTTGTTAATGGGCTAAGGTGTGTAAAGGGAGTTTGCGGTTGGGGACAGCTACTCCTGGGAAGCGCCCAAGCCCCTAGTATGAGCCAGTTTGGTGTCTGTTGAAGGTAAATATTCAATAATATTGTCAAAGAGAAATCTTCTGTGGACTAATCTGGATGTTTGGTTTCACCAGTTTTGCCACTGTTGTTTAATAAGCTCTCAATTGGTTTTATTGTAAGTTGGGTTGCACTCATGTAATAGCGCAGGTCAACTTGTCCATTTATACTTTTGGGCATTGTAGGCCTTCTGCCAAGCATTCAGCATCTAAGCTGACCCATAAATAGTCTCTTCAGAGTTTTAATAAAATCTATTTATATTAAAGAACAAAGAAATATATTTTTGCTACAACTCCTGCTTCGGGTCATGCCTTTTTTCCAGACCTACCTGTGTCTATTTCTAACATCTGAAAAAAGGAGACCCCTGCCTTCCCTCCTGTCACAATACGTTCCAGCCATTTGCACTATGTGGTATGTCCACACTTGGCTCCGCTACTTAATACACCTACACATCTGTGAATACAATCCCGCTGTTATCTTTGTATTTTACTTATTTGTATTTTATTATAATTATCTTTATACCCGCCCTAATAGTTTTAACATTTTCATAACTTATTTTTTATCTAAAGTGGTGGTTTTATGTTGCACGATTGTACCGAGACGAATTCCTAGTTTGTGAACCTATTCCAAACAATGGCAATAAATCCTATTTTGATTCTGAATTAAAACAATCCTTTGTAAATATGTTTGCTGTAGCTGAATGCAGACATGATAGACACACATTTTGATGTAGTTTTCACTACACAAACTAAACACTGCGCAAATCACACATTCTACTGGAGTGTGAATCCGTCACACTCCAGTAGAATTATCGGAGGACCAGAATGAAATGAGTATATGCAGAAATAAAGCAGGTTAAACTCTGTAAATAATCCAGTCACAGACATGGCTCATGCTTTACATTTTTACAACAGGTTCATAGGTATTACTAATCCTGTGCATATAGGATTTATGATAAAAAGACTTGACAGAAGCTACAATAAATGTGCTTTTTATTCATTATTAAACCGTTTTATTACATAGCACTTTAGACATAAACTTCTTTGTATACAATTCATGTCAATCCTAATCAGACAGTTCTACCAGGGGATGCTCTGGCCTTTATAATCCTGCAGAGTTCCATTGTCTTTCTCTGTCATGGAGTTCATGACCTGCAGCATCCCTTGCACACTCTCCTGAGCCTCTATTGCTGCCTAAAGAGAAAAGGGATGTTTAGTGAACCGAGTTGTGGTAATGTGTGTCTCATTACTAATCAAGCTTTAGGTAAAAAGGTTTGGTTGAGAGAAAGTGAGATTGGATCATGAAAACACAACGTTGCTTTGCCATTTATGAACAGCGATCAATCAAGCTGTTGTCACAATGTCTAGAATAAACATTTATTATTATCTGGCCTTCTTAAATTCATGAGTCACAAAAGTCTCGACGTGCCTTGCCTTCCACCCAATTTGTCAGCTTTTGTTACTGGTCAGATTAGTGACGTTAGAGATTACTGATGACTCACATTTGCGCCGCCCATGTCCGTGCGGACCCAGCCCGGGTGAAGCAGCGTGCACAGAATATCATCTCTTTGGAGCTCCAAGGTAGCGCAAGTAATCAGCATGTTTAAGGCTGCCTGAATGGAACAGCAAGGAGTAAATTGACAAGACAAACATTTTGGCATGTAGTCCCAAAGTAACCCAAGTAAAAAGCTTGAGCGTACCTTACTGACGCGGTATGGGACTGTCTTAAAGTGTTCATAGGATTGAGGAGTAGCCTCTATTGATCCTAGAGTGGAGGAAATGCTGACCACAGCCGCTTTGCGACAAGCCATTCCTGGCAAACCGCTGTGCTTTGCTGCGGCTTGTAGGTAAGGAAGAAACTCCTATCAATGGAAACAAAAAACAGTTAGCAAAATGCAAAAAACTATCAAAGTTATTATAAACAATCTGTGCCTCTTACTTGAATGATGCTCATAGGGCCAATCACATTGGTATTGAAACTGCTGGCCATATCCTCCGGCGTGGTGTCAGTGATGCCACTGTGGACTAAAATCGCTGCATTGTTTATGATCAGGTTGAGGCCCTTGTCTCCAAGAAGTGAGCCCACCTGTTGCGCAGACTTCTTGATGCTGCACAGGTCAGCCATGTCTAACAAGAGGCACATTTCAACAGATTAGTTTGTGGGTTTATTTTGAGTCTGCCTTTTTCCACCAAAGGACTGAAAGACCACGGTTTTAGCCACAAAATGAAAATAATTTCAGATTATGCCACGGTGTAATTGGGTTAGGGGGCGTCACTTCTTCCCAATTCTCCCGTTCCGCATGTGATAAACTTGTGACTACAGTACAACTATACAAAAGTACAGATTTTGCTCATACCCATACGGACCACTTTGACGATGTCTGGATGCGTCTTTGCCAGAGTTTGTAATGCCTAAAACAAAAGTACGAGTAAAGCTCCACTGACGCAAAGACGTTTAGCCCGATAGCAGTAGACCACGCCTCGGCCATGTTACCTCTGCCTTGGCTCCGTCCGGGTCCCTGCAGCATGCGAACAACATGTTCAAAGGGCGCTGCGTTTCTAATATTTGTCTGACCATTTCCAGGCCGATCCCTCTGTTGGCTCCTGTTACCAACACGCTGATGGGTTTGGCAGCCATCGTTCTCGTCAATAATTTGCACTAGCCGACTACGGTCTCTAGTGCTGAGGGCTGAGCCCGCCCACTCCCATCCTGATAGGCTTAGCAAAATGTGTAAACAAAGCTTGGCCAATCAATCGACCAGCATCATAGTGTTACTAATTATTTGATATGCCTACCTAACCTTGAAAGAACTTTGATGAACTGAAACGTATGCCTGTTTCTGCCATTTACACGGACTACACTTTTTGGTCAAGCTCTTTAGTGATGTTTTCATGGCGTTTTAACCGGTACAAACCAAATTGCCTGTTTGGTAGGCAATAAATAGGCAAATTGGATTGAGTTTTTTTATTTATTTTTTTCATACAAGTAGCCAATAAGGCAACATAACTTTCCATTGATTGAAATAAAAGCCTCTCACTAGTCTCTTCCAGAGTCTGAAAGTAAAAGTCCCATTTATAACGCATTGACCCTTCTGAAAAAAATCTATTTATTTAAAGCTAAACAAAGCAGCTTTAAACCCTTGTTAAAGGTTCCCCACTTTAACAAGGGGAATCTGAGCCAGGAATTACCCAGGTAATTACAGAGGAATCACTTAATAAAATAACCCAGCGTCTCAAAGCAATCTCAAGTACATGACCGCTGTGCCACGATGCCTCCTGTGCAGAGGGAGCTGTTGTCCCAGTGGAACAGGCTAAACAAGTTGGCTCGCTTTCGGAACATGCGGACTTTGTTTACGTAGCGCTGCGGGTTCACCGTCAAAGTCAGATGACTCTGGCCTGACATTAACTGCAGTTGCACTGACAGAGGCTGATCATTTTAATTACATACTGGCACATTATGACTTCCATCAAGACATGATAAATAGATTTTATTTTATTTTTTTATTTATATTTGTTTGCAGCTCTCTTCGAGGGTCACCTGATAAGTGACCCTTGCGTGTTATTGCAAACTTTGAACCCCCTCCCCCCATTTCCCGGATGAATGTGGGTGAATGTGTGTATATGTGTATGTACACGTGTCTTTTCTTCTTTTATAAAAGTTATTAAAAAAAAAGACATGATGAAATGCAATTGCTTCTTGTTTCCAAATCTAATGATCGTTTGCCTCCCAAGAAGTTAACATTACAGTTACCGGTGCTGCGTTACTGGGTGTGCACATGACACATGTAATCAGCAGCTCTACTTTCTCCGTAAGATGAGAAGAGCCAGAGTCCCAGCCTCCGTTATGAGCAACTTCTACAGAGGGACTATAGAGAGTGTCCTGACCAGCTGCATCTTCTGTGTGGTTCGGTGCCAGCCCTGCCTCCTCTCCCCTCCATTAAGGACATGTACTCCACCTACAAAGCCTTCAGAATTACCAGGGACCCCACGCACCCATCACAGTCTCTTCAAGGTAATGCCTTCAGGGAGGAGACTGCGAAATCCACAGGCTAGGTCCAGTCGACTGAACAGTTCTATCAGGAAGCTGAACTCTCTCCCTTTCCTCTCCTCCCTGTGCTTCCACCTCAAGGGTTTGAGTGAAACATACATTTCTGTTCTTATGAATTGACTGATACATCTTTGGAATCTAGACTAAATATTATTTAAAGAATTGTTGTAGTTTATGTAATATTGCTGCCAGTAATACAGGGCCAATGGGCCCCAATCAGCCACATTTTTATTGTTTGTGATTTGAAATTTCCCAGTTGTGTAAACTTATGCAGGAAAGAAACACGCAGAGAAAAGTGTCTATAAATATGTTTTGTTTATGCGACTGTGAAACTCCAGTCCTGATACATGACACACTGCACCTCCATATGTAATTGAATTTTTATAGAAGAATTTTAAGTAGTTTAATTTGACATCATTCACATCGCCTTCTCTTGCCAATTCCTACAGGGGCCTTCGTAACTGTGGATCCTTTTCCACAAACCTATTGGCCCATTGTATTGACCAAAAACACAAAGATCACAGGACAACACTTAAAAGGAGAGAAAGATATGTACCCAATGAGAAGTTGTGCACTTACATCCAAACAAGACACAGTATGAACAAATGTAACTCAATACCCTGCACTGACATAGTCTAAATGATCTGAATTTCTCTTTGGATTCTGCCACTGCTGGTGACACCAAGGACACAGGCAACTAAAGTTGTTTAAGTCACATTCTGATACAACATTTAGTGACAAAAACACGCCTACAACATAGAACATCTTTCTTTTTGTCCTGTTGGAGGAAAAACTTGCAGTGTCTTGCTGCGTTGCCTGTAGAAGAATACAGGAGCTGTGAAAGTTCGAGAGAATGGACACAGATGTAAACAATGAAGCAGAAAGTTATGGCAGTGTTAAAGGGAGCGCGAGCATTGTGTAGAAAGGACTCATGACACGAAGGACTACACAACTCACAAACTGGGAATAGATTACGGATAAATGCGCTGTCGCTTGGTCTGTAAAGCTTTCTTTCTATAATATTTTTTTTACGCAAACCTTATGTGGCTTGTCTAAACCCAAGGATTCATGGTTAAATTCCAGTCTCAACAAAAGTATATTGGAAAAACTGCCCAAAACCTGGGGACATACACTAACTTGTCAAATGTTCTTACGGTATATTTTGTTGGACCACGTTTAGCTTTTACAGTACGCATCCACTCTGGCATTGTTTCAATAAGCTTCTGCGATGACAACAAATCCAGTGAGTGTCGCATTGACATTTCACCACACTCTTGTATTTATAATGGGTGATCTGATGATCAGTGTGACTACTGCATAAAACCCAAAGATTAATGAGATCTGGACTCTATGGTGGCCAATCCAGGTGTGAAAATTAAATCATTATCCGTGAATCACGCTTTCACAATGTGAGCCTGATGAATCCTGGCGTCATCTTGTGCCATCAGGGAAGAAGAAATCCATAGATGGAATAACCTGGTCATTCAGGATGTTCAGGTACTCGCCTGATGTCATTCTATGGGCACAGTGTTGCTGAATCTAGACCTGACCAATTGCAGCAGCCACAGATTCAAATAACAGTTATTGGATTTGAGATTTTCTTTTACATCTGAAACAGTAATGTGTATAAAAAATAAAATGAAAAACATTACGAAACAGTATAGACCGTGTTTGTCAGCTGTGGGAGAAAAAAAAAAAAAAAGATCTGCCTGGAAGATTAGGGGTGGTGAATGAAAAAGTGATTACTTTGAAAGTATTGAAAACTACTATAATGCATTTTGCGGCCCAGTTTCTGTATAATAACCAAAAAAATACTTGCCATGTTTCCTGGTAATTTACTGTCTTTATGTTGAGTTAGGGTTTGAATTAGCCATACACTGGAGGAAAAAAAAGTTTTGTATCCTTTTTCCCTGTACTTACCAGAACTACCATGCTGTTTACCTTCACCTAATAGTAATCGTTTCTGAAACCTTCATAAAATGATGACCATGGGCGGGGTATAGTGTGTCATCCTGACTAAGCAAAATACAAGACTATAGTAGCTGACCTTGTTACCAATAAAGTGACAAGTTAACCCAGCTCAAGTAATCTCCTATTTTCTGTGCTCCTGTGTGACGTACATTCATTCACATGGATACATTCGTACGGCATATACAGTACGTGATGCAGTAACATGCACATACAAATAAATACTACATGTAGAGTTTTTTTTTTCTTCATAAATGCACTTTTGTGTCCGCAGCTCTCCGCTTTAAAATATGATGGTGCATAAATAAAACATTCCCAGTTGTTATAGAAAAGGTCCATGCAGGTCCGACTGGCACTTCTCAGTTCAGCACTGAGTCTGTGTTGAGTGCCATTCACTTGCCATTGAGATCGCGCCTCGATACTCCTCTCATTGTGTTTATTTGTGTCCATCTCTCTCACAGATGCGTGCTGTCCTGCGTATCAAACCGGTGGCTGTCAGAGAGCCCTGAGCTGCACTTCCTGCTGTTTCCCTGATTGGGCACCACTGAGAGGGGATCTGGTCTGATTAGGTACCTGTGAATGCACAAAGGGTAAGTCACTTTAAAAGCTGTGCACATTTGGCTGTCCATTTTGTACTCACACAATGTCATGCAGCTCCAGCCTTGTGTCTGGTGAGGGGTTGATGAGAATGTAGGACAGTCTGTTGCCCTGGTCGGTCATCCCATCTGACACAACGGCAGGGGAGACAGAGGAGAGGTCAGGAGGAGTCAGGAAATAATATGTTCAGGATAAGCAATCTACAATGTATCCGGCCATATTCTTAGGTTCTTTCACTGATTTGCTCAGATTGTACTGCTAGCTAATGTTGCATTATGTTTTACTTTTTAAAAACGGTGTGAGTTGTGTAACTTAATTTTATGGTGTTAGTACAGTATAACCTTTTGTGCACTGATGTCATAGTCAGTGAAAATATATACTAAATATATTAAGTATATATATATATTTTTTAAATAACATACTCCATACTAAAAATATACTCAATAAAAACTAAGAATCAACCACTTCACAAATGACTGAATACAGGCAGAAATAACAATCTATTTGTCCCATAGTGTAGGAATTACATTGTTGCAGCTGTAAAGTATAGAGCAGTATGGGATAAGAAAGTGAAAAAAAAAAAAAACAATTGAAGATAAGTATAAAAGTTTTTATCTGTTATACCATTTTAACACAATTAAGTGTAAAAAAACATGTGCGCTTGTGCCCTCAGGAAACTCTTTACAAACTATTGCATGTGTCATGAGCCACAGTTTAATCTCTGTTTTGCTGTTAATGACTTAATGACTTCACAGCACTGCATAACATGCCCACAGGGGCAATGAACAAACCATACACAGACTGTGAAACTGTCACTGTGAATAGACCTTATTATACAAAATGTTTTAGTGCTCTTAGACATGTGATCTTTGAGTGTTTTGCTCCTATAAACAATTATTTGAGCTCTCAAACACTGGTCCAAGTATAGTTACACAAAATTAAACATGTCGATTTTCGTCGCCTGTAAAAAGGGGTACTATATTGCAATGCGTATTAATACCATACGAGCACTTGGGAGTCCGCGCAGTAATGTCAAAGTGCTCCTAAATGGTAATGGTAAATGGTCTCAACTTATATAGCGCTTTTCCACCTACATTAGGCACTTAAAGCACTTTACAGCAAGGAACCTCTCACCCATTCATACACCAATGTACGCAGACACTGGAGGCAAGGTGGGTGAAGTGTCTTGCCCAAGGACACGACAGCGTACACCTTCAGGAGGCGGGATTTGAACCCCCGACCCTCCGATCATGAGACGACCCGCTTTACCATCTGCGCCACCGTCGCCCCTCCTAAGGTATTATTACGCATTGCAATATATATTATCCTGTTAGAAAATCGACATGTTCAATTTTGTATCTATACTTGGATCGTGTAACTACTCGCGTAACAGTATTTAAATAGGGGAAATGTAGAAGAGCTTGGTCACTTCTAACTTCACCCCTGTTCGGGTCCATGAGGAGAGGCTATATGCTAACATCTGTGGTCTTTTGGTTTTTAATGCATTTGTAAATATAATCATTTAATCATCGGAGTGCTTTGCGGGTGAGACGGGTGGAATACATGTGATGAACGGAGCAGCTGATCTTCTCAGCTGCTCTCACGATGCGCTGGAGGCTTCAGGGGCAGGACACAGTGCTGGCACTGTGCCACACTGACGCTGCAGCTGGTCAGGATGCTCTCTATTGTCCCTCTGTAGAATTTGCTTGTAACGGAGGCTGGAACTCTGGCTATACTCGGCTTGCGGAGAAAGTAGAGGCGCTGATGACTTTTTTCTTGACCAGTGATGTCGTGTTCATGGTCCAGGAGAGGTTCTCTGTGATGTGATAATCTTCACAGCAGCACCGTTGATTGTTAGATGAGCGGGCTTTTGTGCTTGTGCGTTCTCTGCAAGTCCACAACAATCTTTTTTTCTTTTCCACATTTAGAGAGCGATTGTTCTGTGTGCACCACATGGCCAGACTGCTCACCTTACTCGTTTTGTTTCGTCTTTCTCGTTGATGAGATCCACCACTGTTGTGTCGTCTGCAAACTTGATGAAAAGGTTTGATTTGTACTTTGGAGCGCAGTCATGGGTCAGCAGAGTGAACAGGAGGGGGCTCAGCACACAGCCTTGGGGAGCCCCCGTGTTCAGTGTGATGGTTCTGGAGGACTTTCCGCCGACACGTACAGCCTGTGGTCTCCCCGTCAGAAGGTCCAGCAGCCAGTTGCACAGTGATGTGTTGATCCCCAGGTGGAGCAGCTTGTGTATTAGCTGCTGTGGGATTATAGTGTTGAATGCTGAGCTAAAGTCTAAAAACAGCATTCTAACGTAAGAGTCCTTTGTTTCAAGGTGAGTGAGGGCTGAATGAAGCGCAGCGGAGATGGCATCTTCAGTTGAGCGATTGGATTGATAAGCAAACTGGTATGAGTCCAGGGTGGGTGGTACATCACTCAGACAGCTATGATTGGAGTTCTTGGCTGGGAATGCACATTGATATTTCCAAAGTAACCTTTTCTTAATGATAGATTTAGCCAGATCACTGCTATATTTTCTTAGGTACTTACCAATTTAAAATGTTATAAGCTCCCAATTTCCCCCCCAAAAAATCTCTTGCTGAGACTTGGAGTTGGATTATTCTGCCCTTTTGTTTTACATCACTGTTTCACAATAAAGCGTTTCAATTTCCAATAAGTTACGTGCTGCTTGTCTTCAACATGAAGAAAAAAAGTATATTAATAGTTACAGCTCTGTATGCAGTTAAGGGTATTGAAAAAATATGTATTATAATATTTTATTCAATGATTTTGATACAAGCCAATAATCTCAACGGGGCCTAAAAAGCTTATTAGCAGCTGTGTTTAAGGGTCCCGCCATTTCAGCTGACTGCGCCTTTTTATGGCGCTGCCCCTACAGGTCAAAACTGTAACGGCACTGATGGGAATGCAGCAAGCTCTGCTAACTGCTATGGCAGTAACATTCCCAGTGCAGAGGTGCTTCAGAAGAAGCTTGCACATCACAGTTTGAGAAACAAAGGTTAAAGAAAATGACAAAAATGGTCCGCTTACTGAACCCAGTGGGAGAGAGGCCCAAGTGTTTCATTCTGGTCCGGACTAAGGCATTGAGTTCCTGTCTCTCGGAGCGCCTAAACAGGTTCAGTCTCTGCTGGCTGATCCTCTCGGCTGCACTCCCGGGACCCCCTTTGGCCGAGCTGGACGCTCTGCCCCCCTTCCTGCTCAGCCTGCGTGCCCACTGCATGCTCTTCCGCCTCAGCAGCGGGTGGTCCGTGGTGTGGGACGAGGTGGAGATGGGCTCGGAGGATGTGGAGTTTCGGTGCGAGCCTGACAGCAGTGGCTCCCTGCTTTCCCTTGTGTCCTCGTAGTCCTCCACTGTGATGGACACCTGGGACTGGACGGACACAACATGTCAAATTAGTAAGGAATACCTACAAGTTTATTGTCACGATTTGTTGTAAGATTAGGCTGACTAAAGGCTCTACAATTTCATGTCAAAATCTCAGATCCGACAAAACTAAAGTAGAAAATTCAAGTGTAAATTAAATTGTCTGTAAAATTGTCATGCTAATATTTTGTTTTAAAGTATGTGGTATGTGTAACCAACGTTCATTGTACTGATAAGTGTCAAGTTATACAAAATAAAATTTTACAATCAAAGAAGTCTTAATGAGTTCCACACTTTGGTTTGATCCTACAATCTCTCAAAATCCCACTGGCCCCCAATCAAGTCCTAATTAGTGCTAGAGCAGACCAAAGCTTGGGCACTGATATTATGCCTAGAAATGTGTACTTGTGTCCAATGCAGTTTATGGCAATCAAGGTTGAATTGAGATTGTAGCACCTTTTATAAATCAGAGTAGGCTACATACAGTAAGCTGCCTTTAAAGTCCTTTTAATTGACAACAAAATCGAGTGGTTTGGAAGAATGTCACTTATGCATTTGTGAGAAAATAATTTCAAC
Organism: Proterorhinus semilunaris; assembly: GCA_021464625.1. NCBI lineage: Eukaryota > Metazoa > Chordata > Actinopteri > Gobiiformes > Gobiidae > Proterorhinus > Proterorhinus semilunaris. Next base: position 17,930,515 of record CM038352.1, on the reverse strand, counting down.
CCAATATTTATAAACTCTAGAAGTCATGTGACTGCAACCTATTACAAAAAACATGTGTAGATGGTTCTCCGACGGAGAAATGCTGAAGACCAGTCAGTAAAACAGATTAGTTTGGATTCAGAAGTGTATTGTGATCTTGAAATGATTCAGCACGTTACAAAAATTCTTTTATCTCTTGGCCAGTCACTGTTTTAATCTTAGATATTGTCCTATATTTGGGCCACCAGGGGGCAGTAGTGCAGCGCACCGCAGATGTAGTGATCCAGACTATTAATAACCAAAATTTGCATCATGAACTAGATATTTTTAGCAGCCGTTTTTGCAACTCATTTTCAGTATTGTTTGTTTTTAGCCTCGTTTTTTTTATTTTTACCACAGCTGTGATCCTTTTCTGAGCCAAATGTGCCTGATTCAGTGTGAAACAGTGGCAAATAGTGCCAGACGATGTGGTTAATTATGTGCAATTATTTTTACATAACTGTCTGAAATGAAAATAAGTTACCAACACAGACACAATGTGAACACTTGCCTATTGCCATTTCTATGAGCTCTTTAAATACTGTTGTTGTGTATTGTTTGCCGCTGGCAATCTACATCTTTCCCAGGGACTACGGTTGAAAACTAGCTTTAGAGCTAAAACTGTCACATTTACAGAAATGTTGATTAATGTGCATTGTTCCTGTTCAAATAAACGAATAAAATAAAAATCTACAGTAAATGGCCAGATGTGAATTTAGTTTTACTGATATCACCCGTCATGTTTTCTTCTTAATTTAAGACATTCCTTTAAGCCCGCAAAATGTCCAGTCAGAAAGCCTCGTGATTTGGGTTACCAGATCCTTTGGCTACACTATAAACCTAAATTCCTTTCATTTCTGTCGTGCCAAAACCGTAAGTGCACACAATACACGCTCTACCTTAAGAAAAGGTATGGAATACAGGGAGATATTCTTCCTATTGGGTAATAATTATTAGTCTTTTTAGCACCTGACCTCTGACACTGGAAGTCTGTGGGCCTCCGTCCTGTAAATGCCAATGGGAATGTCTCCAGTGGAGGAGCAAAGTTTCTGGTAAAGTCGTCCGTATGTGCGAATCCACAGATCGTCTTCTGTTATTTTCATCTAAACAAAACGAAAAGGCTGTTTTACTCTTGGAATATTTATTTTGTATTTATTTCTGCAATTATATATATAAAAAAAGAACTCACAGCACATAGAAAACCAGATCCGGGCATGGAGTCTAGACCAAGGAGAAGCCTGGCAATGGAGATCATGTAGTCCTTAACAAATGACTGAAGATGACAAACAAGGACAAACTCATGAGACTGGAAGAGCAATCAAAAATTATCCAAAACATAAAAGCACATTACATTTGTTACATTGTTAGGATTTAAAGCTTTAAAAAGTAAACGTCAGAACGGATAAAAAGGAAACTCATGTTTGTTTAATGCATGATCTGAGTACATGTGTGCAAATGTTGTATATTCAGTATATGGTACGGAATCAGGTCAAGACTACTAAAGATTATTCATTATTAAAAGTATGTTAATCAAATATTAGTCCAGTAGAAGGAAAAAAATAGTCATCCAACTCAAGAAAAAAGGCAGGAGTAGAAGTAAAATATAGTACAAAATATAGTACCGCTGAATGGTTCTCATTACTTCCCACCTCTGCCACATCGAGACCAGACTTGTTAGGCAGAAATGTTGTGGTTTTGTTTTTAGCACTGATTACCTGGTACAGCAGCGTGTCCAGCATGCTAACACTGAAGACCTTCCCTGCGGCGAAGGGCAGGCGAAACATGAACACCAAGTTGGAGCCTTTCTCTCTTTCCTTCTGAAAAAAATGTGGGACCGATACATGAACCCACCAAAGTGTCCCCATATTACCTATCTATTAATCATCAGTAATAACTAATGGTCTGTCGAGGTAAAGGCGCCAGATTTTTCAGAGAATAATAATAGCAACCTTCATTTTGGAAGTCTAACCTAAAAAAAAAATAAGCCTGATGCAACTTTATTAATCCTAACAGTGGGATTTCATTAGAGAAGAGTTCAACCGATGAAATGACAAAAAGCCAAGAGCTGTGGGGTATAGGCAGATCAAAACTATAATTGGTTACGAACTTTTCCATTATAATTTTGATTAAACTGTGTCACCTCAATCAGTGTAACCCAGATTTTCATTCAGAAGGTTAACGTGTGAACGCGGTGTCAATAAATAATTCACCTTCTCCAGTTTAGACAGCGCCAGCGAGTAGTGGTCTTTGACTTTGAACTGCATGAAGCGCATGTTGGCTGGATGCGTGAGCTCCGTGATGATGCCAAGAGCTGGAAACAGTCTGCAAGAAACAATAAAAATATGACAACGTATCTTTTCAAATACTGCAAATTCTAGACTAACGGCAATATAAGATCCAATGGAGACAGCATTGTGTTCTCTGCAGAGGGCATTATGCCTGCACTACCTATATAATTGCACAATTGGTGGTTTGCAAATTGCAACCACACACATTGTAATTTACATTTAAATCTTCTAGATCCTTTTGCCAATTGCTAGTATTGTATTGTAGGGCGTGGAGCCTGTCCCAGTAAGCGTGTGTTTAAGGTGGGGTATACTTTATGGCGCGGTCAATAATTGTCCAACTTCTGGTAACGTACCCGTCAATCAATACTTGGCTTTCAAAGTACTATTAGGAGCCTCAAGTGTCATCCCTAATAAATTAGTACCATCCGTAATACTGGACAAATATATTGTTTAAAAAAAAGGACACAGCGGGGATAAACCAGGAATAAAAATGTAAATCCCAAAGACTCCTTAATGTCATTTCTTTGGAACATTGGAAATAGTCATTGTAAAGTATTGTGCGTTGACCATGCAGATTTCTCTGGTTTGTTGATTTATGTGGAGTCATCTTGTGTACTAAAACCATCTATTTGTGTGCATGTGCATCTGGCAGTGGAAGCCCTGGACTTCATTCCACCTCTGCTCCTGGATTTGCTGGCTGTGACTTGTGCGGCGCATCGGAGTCAACCTTAAATGTGAACACCATGTAAACTGTGTGTCTTTGTGTCACTTAGCTTAATTGTGACCTTTGGGTTTTGTTCGAGACACTTTACTAAGAGAATGGTTTGTTCTGTGTTAAAGTTACTTGGTTTTGCACTTTGTCCTTTTTGTTTCCTATTCACTACTCTGTTAAAAGCCACTTTTTTGTTTCGTAATTGTTAATAACATCTCTTGGTTTTCATTCATTTTGAGCCCATTTTGTTAACATTTTTATACTCTTTTCAATCTAATCACATCTTGAATTTACTATTTCACATCTTGGTTTTTGTTTCCTCCTGAACGCCGAGTACTGCTCCTGTACACCCCAGTTATAATAATCATGACTTGGGTATAGAAAATGAATAGACATTTCCACGTGGCAGACCTGAAAAGCGTTTGGACGTTGACGATCGTTTTTGCATCAGCCATGTAGTCCTCCTCCGCGATCATGGAGCTCTCCTTGTCCACCACCACCATTGTGTCGGCAAACGTGACGCCACATCGCAGCAAGCTGTCCAGGCTGTGAAGAGGCAGGGCAGCCACACAAACCTTAAAATAAAAAGCCTGCAGTATGTTTTAAATGGACGTTGTGTGCGAGTCTTACTTGTCAATGGAGCCCACGGTGTAGAAGACCATGGGGAACCAGCATATCGCCTCCAGGAAGTCTGCCTCGGGTCTAAACCAACGGAGACACACATCGTCCTGATATGGAGTTTTCACTAATTGGCTCTTCTATCATTTAATGAGGCCAAAATCTCACACGGAGAGAAGGGGCCAATACATGTTGCTCTATGTGAGCTGCACTATTTTTGAAGGAAGCACCCAAACAGAAAATCCGCAAAAGCATTTTTACTTCATGGAAATATGTTTAATCCTAACCCAGTCTTAACCCAAGTAAATTCAGTAGAATATGAAAACAGGGCAGTGAAATGCATTATCCGTAGTTACCGCGCTATTTCCATCCTATTACAATGTTATTACTGGGCTGTAAAGTGGAACCTTAAACATCAGTAGTCAAAAGGCTAATTATATCATTGAATTCTGACCTGCCCTCCATACCAATATCAATCTATTGCGCTTAAGAATGTTATGACTTCATGTGAGCCTGTCGTGGTTCTTACAGGCTGTGGTGACGAACTTCTCCCCCCTTTATTTATAGGAGGAAATACGACTCAGACCAACGGCCTGTGTCTCTGTGACTCAGCAGTTCATTGCTGGTTTATTGGATTGTGCTCTCATTTGGCGGCCTGCTTATGTACAGCAGCCACCACCGCAGACTGTGCAGAGAATTAACCAGGAATCATTTATCATTTCATCTTTTGCTCTGGGCTAGTACATGATTATGCAAAATTGTTTCATTTTAATATTCTTACCACAATAAACAAAATATATTAATGCTTCTGATCGAGAGTAGCTCTGTAGTATAGGCAGCTCTCTGTGATTTTATGTAGTCAACTGAGAACAAATTTCCATTTTCAATGACGACCTGGCATGTCCTAGACTTGGTTATGTAAAAGTGCGCAATAAATAAATGCTTGGTCAGAGAAGGACATGGCAGATGTGCTCACACGCTCTCCAGCAGCAGCACAATGGGGTTAAGCTCCTTCCTGGGCCGGTAGTAGGCACGCAGAGGGACAATGAAGTTGTACAGGCCGTTCCCTGCGCTCTCCGCAGACACGATGATCAATTTGTTTTTGAAGCCGTAGGAGCGTGCGTCCTCCAAAGGGATGTGGTGACAGGCCTGGGACAGGAGCACACCATGTAGTTAGGCGTGACTAGAGTCATAACATTAGACCAAACAGACTAACCTTATCCATACGCAGGCAACAAAAAGGCATCTTTTCCTGAAGGAGATGGCACAAGGCTGGAGAACTACCAATGTACGGAGAGTTCAGAGGGTATCCTTTCACCCATCTGCAATACGACAGAGCAAGTACTTCACAAAGGAGGACTATATTGTATTGAATGGAAATACATAGGTAAATACACATTTGCATAAATAAATAAATGTAATGGCCAGAAAAATATTATGAATAAATAAAAACAATTAGTTTTTTATACATTTTAGATAGCATTTTTTGTTCTCCATACATTATAAAGGCTTTATTTAAAAAAATAAAATAAAACAGAATAACTCATGGGAGACTGTGGGGAAATATCTTAACACAACTGACAGTTCTAATTTTTTTGTCTCAAAGTGCAAGCTACTCAGAGCAATGACTCAGAGGTACAATATGACACTACAGACTCGGTGGCACGGTAGTACAGCGGTTAGCGCTCGTGCTTCACAGCTAGAAGGTCCGGGTTCGATTCCCACCTGGACGGGGCCTTTCTGTGTGGAGTTTGCATGTTCTCCCCGTGTCTGCGTAGGTTTCCTCCGGGTACTCTGGTTTCCCCTACCACTAAAAACATGTACAATAGGCCCAGGGACTGCAGGTGGAAATTAGCACAAGTGCTATAACCTGGTACAATGCATCTCTCCTTTCTGAGGCTAATGTATATTGTACACTGTCCCTGTTCAAATAAATAAATTGCAACTCAGAAGACTTGTAATGGTTATCTATAATTCAAATATTTCATTTGGATAATATCCACTATTTCTGCAGATAAAAGGATGTGTATTTGTCATGAATAAATAACCCTAAATTCAGCAAAACCAAAAGCATACATACTCGCAGTGCCGTGCCCACCAGTGCGCACTCTCCTCTCTGTCACTGTCCTCTTTGCTCTCGCTTTCTGCCTCATCCTCTGACTGGTCTCCTAACAGGTCAAATGCGGGGTTGCTGACTCCATCCACCAGCTCCAGGACAGGGGCGATGCTGTGTCTTCTCTCCTCCGCAGACTCCCCCATGGCGGGCAGCGACAGAGTGTTGGCGCCGCTCATCTCAGTGCGGGAGCTGCTCCTGCTGCCCCTGCCACTGCCCATCCCAGTGCTGCCCGCGTCCTGCCCCTCCGGACTGCTGTCGCTCGAGTCATGGAGGTCAATGGCCACAGTGCCTGTAACAAGAGCAGTTGGACTCCAGATAAGTGATTAACTTCTACCAACTACCACACTTTTTATGAGCTTTAGCAAACAGGCCTGAGAACTTTAAAGTGGATATACAGTACCATGGACAATTATGGCTTTAAACCTGCTTTTGGGCATCACAGCATTGACAGTTGCCTTTCAAGTCCTGTTGTGTGGAGTATTTTGCAGTTCAAGCCCTGGTTTAGTTCTGGTCTTGTCCTGGTTTAGGCATAATCAATTGTGGTTTTGCTCAAGTTGGTCATATTTACTCCTTTCTAAGTCAGGAGTCTGTGATCTTTTGGAATGAAAGAGACAAATCTGCACCATAATACTAAAATATCTGTAAAGAGCCAGATCAATCAATAAGAACTATACTGAATATATTATGTTCAATGTGAGGACTGACTCAAGATTAGACCAGGAATAAAGTGTCCAAACCAGAACCACACAAGGACTTTCTTGTGGCTCTTTGAGAGACGCACACGCTACCAAAAAGGTAATCTAAAAATAGGGAAAATTGTCTTTAAACAAGTCTATTTGCCCTTGCTTTCAGTTGGTAAAAGCAAAAAAAAAAAAAAAAAAGAACACAGACAGTCAGTGTAACAATTTACTTGAAACATGTTTTGTTTTAAGTGCTGCCTATTCCACTGGCAGATTTCTTTACTGGGCAAGTCAGAATTAAGGTCAAATATTCTTCATTTGATTAATTTTGACAAATCAAGATATTATTTTTTGCAGAGCCAGAGCAGGACGAGCATGTGTCTCTAAAACCATTAGTCGCAGATACCCTTGCATAGGTTTTGTCTAGTCAAGAGGCAGGTTTTTATCAGAAAAAAAGGTAAATCAAAGTCAACTATTTTGTGAGGTGACAGAAAAACCTCGAGAGAGATCGACCTCACCAACCCTGTTTGCCCGGTGTCCACCAGGAGGCGAGTTTGTAACAGCGGAGTAGCACTGCACGAAATTTCATGTGGACTTGGCAGATGCAGTGGTATCGCTTTATATTAAGGTGTGCTTGTTAAGTATTAATAAGGTATTAATAAGCATTAGTAATCTTTTTAAGGTTAGGATTAAGGTTTGTTAGAAATAAGCATATTATTCAGGGCCTATTTTTGTTAATAGTTAATAGTATAAAAAAGCAGCTTATTGATACCTATACCAGCACAATATTCATGGCCTATTAATTATTAATGCTTATTAATACCTCATTAATACTTAACGAGCACACCTTAATATAAAGCGTTACTGATAGATTTATTCAAAGGTGACTTCTTCACACATTCACACAAAATCTATTGAAAGCAATGCATATTTTCACACATAACATCTCCCACCCTATCACACCCAGGTTTATTATAAATCTGATCTACGTAGAGATTAGCAAGTACAAACGCAGAGAACAGAAGGTCAGCTGAGCGCAAATGTTAGCGGACTGACCCATGCTGGCGATGATGCTGTGGACAGGCAGGCGCGTGAGCCCGTGGTAGATGGTTTGATGCACCCCTCTGGCATTTCCTCCTCCCCTCCCCCAGGACGGCTCCCTCTGACCCCTGACGAAGGCTGAGTTTTCTTCTTTGGAGATGTTGATGTAAAAGCATGTGTCGGACGCGCCCATGATGTGGCACGGCCCGGGGTTCAGCAGGATGTTGGTGGTCTCTAGTCTCCGCACGCCTATCAAACACACCCCATATCTGCAAATAAATAAACAATACAAACCAGAGCCAATGTTAAGTTAATGCCTAATGCAAACATGACATATTTACAACTCTAAAAAAATAGCAAATCAGTTTCAACATACTGGTATTTGTATTGAATATGTACTTAGTATAGGATTATGTAAAAGATCAATTTTTTTTTTTTTTTTTACTTACCAGAATGCACCTTTTTCCAGCAGTATAATTATCTAGTCTGCCATTTCTGTAGGTTCAACTAATCTATTTTCAGATATCGGCCATATTAAACTAAATTGCCAATTTTTAATGTCATCAAAATCAAACTTACTTCTTGTGTGCGTGAAAAGATGCAAAGGTGAAGCTCTTGCCGTGATACTCCCCAAAGAACTTGCTCTCCTCCAGGCGGATGTGGTGCACCTCATTGGCCGAGCAGCGGCGGTACGTGCGATGCCATTGGTCGCCAGAAGATACCCCGCTCTCTCTGAAAACACATGGAACAGCCATATAAGAACCAGAGTGACCTTTCTATGAACATAACAGGCTGAGTTCATGGTTTACAATACTAGATTAATGCAAACAACGTAAAGTCAGGTCGCCGCAAGGTTTCATTATAAAAAACCTGTTCCTAACCAGTTTAGACCTCAGCGAACATGTTCTGAAATGCATGTCATTCTTGTACAAGTTTTAGTTCAACAGATAATGTTTCAGTCGTCCCTTAAAGAAGAACTAAGTAATTTGTTTACTTTAATAAATCCTTTTCGTAGTCCCTCTGGGGGTAATACAAGTGTTAATGGAATGATTGGGGGTCTTTCATCTCCCTCTGGTGTCTATGTCCAGAAAACCACAATTGCAACTTCCCTGCCACCGAGGCGGTGGCCCTAATACACACTAATGGAATCATGAAGCACAGGCTAACATGCAAAGCTAACTGCGGGCTAGCGCCATTTTAAACAGTATTTACAGCCAAGTTTGAGTGAAAAAAATTATCTCCATTGTGTAATTGGATGTACAATATCCCTCTCTCCCTTTGTCTTTTCTGTCAGCGTAGTATTTACTCTCACGGACAATTAATGAGTAAAAAAACGTAACATGCTACGACACCTGCAGTGGTGCTTATGGCCTCTAGGGGCATGAGTTACTTAGTTCTGCTTTAAAGCCACACTACGGAACATTCCAGGTTAAGCTGCAATGTCACAAGAGTGTTGTGACATTGCAGCTTTATGTTGTGACACTTCATGTTACAAAAAATAAAACTAAAAAACTTTCATTGACACCAAACATGCTCCTAATGCTCAGTCAGGCACCGGTAATGCTATATCTGCAGTGAAAAAGGACCTTCGTATTAAAACCAGCAAGTTTGATATTGAAACAGAACTCGCAATCTTCTTGATATGAGGCAGGGCTAACCACTCAGCCACCATGCCGATACAGGTTTTTGAGGTATTTTTCAGCCATATAAACACTGTTAATTAATGTAATGATTGTATTTTATTCTATTTACTGGGTAAAATGTCACACAGATTAAATATTGATTTGGCTGGTTACGTTTCAAACGTGCACTAGGAACTGATTCATAATTTAAAGACATAAATCTGAATGGCCTTGCAATTTTGTCTGAAAAATCGCAACTGTACTTCAGGCCTAATGCAAGGCTTTTTTGCCATGGTGTTACTGGGGTAATCCTAAACCCTCTCCAAGCTATTCATCAATATTGGCGGCTGCACAGGCGGCTCTGGCTCAAACAATAGATGGCACAGGCACACGGCTGGAGCTAAGTGGACAGCAGTTTTCTCCAGGGGACATGGCTTAAGACGAGGAGCCTCAAGAGGTGATAACAGGAAGCAAGGTTGTGGGGGCAGTGTGAGTGTGGGTGGCCTGCGACAGAGACGGTATTATATAAACAAGTGTTAGTGCAGAAAGTAAGTGCAAAGGCTGGGGAGGAGGATGCCGAATCCTCATCGTGTACCTTTGTTCCAGCCAATAAACCAAATGGCACACAGTATAAGCGTAACCACTTATGAAAAGGGCTCCTTTTCTTGGAATGCGCATATGAGGAGTGCAGAAACACAACCAGCCGACGCTAAAGTAGTGTTAGATCTATAGTGTATGCACATGTCCCTTTTCATTCTAAACAGAACCAAAAGTCAAACAAGTTAATTGTTAATAAAAGCATTGTGAAGCATTTTAAGAGAGATTAAGATTTTGCTAAAATGATTTACTGTCATTTTGTGTTTTTACGCTGTTCATCTTACCTGTTAAGGGCCTGAAACGCTCCCACGCGCTGCTTGAATCCTTCCTGGGTATTAGTTCTGGAGACAAAAAACAATCATGAGTGCAATGAAAACAGTAGCCATACGTGTACATCTAAACAACAAGAGCAAGTTTAGTATATGTTATATGTTTGTAATATTTGTCTTTACTTGTGCACTTACTGTCCTCTGGAGGAGTGGATGAGCAGCGTGATGAGAGTGGAGGTGCCAGGACACACGCAGTTCAGAGCCAACATGGCATACTTAAACTCTTCCTCACACACCACATGATCTGAACACACACACGGGACCAAGGGGCAGAGGAGGGACACAGCGACCCAGGTCAAAATCTTCAAGCAAACACAAAGAGATCTGAGTCATAGTCACTTCAACTCTGAGGGCAAGAGCAGTGCTGCAAATACAAATGTAAGCGGACTTTGATGACCTCTGCATATGCTTGAGTGACTGAGTACAGGAAGTATTCATACTCTTCTATTTATTCCTTTGTATTTAGGACGTAAGTCTGATATGTAATGTAAAAACATATACTATACTATTTGTATACAGTTGTGAAAGAGAAATGTATAATTTCTTCAAGTACTTTGTAGACCATTTAAAAAAATGAACATTTGGCAGTGTCTGCATTTGACTTTACAAGCTCAATATGTGCCACATAAAAAAGAAATTCCCCATAGGATTTAGCGTTTCTGTGAATCAATAAACTAATTGCTTCACATCAATGTTGCATAGAGTCAACCAACTTCTGGCACCTGTCAGCAGGTCTTCCAGCCCAAGATGCTCCGACAACATTCCACAATTCCTTGGTTTTGTATCAGAAACTGCATTTGTGATGTCACCCCACAGTTTTCTATGGGATTAAGGTCCGGGAATTGGGCAGGCCACTCCATAAAATGAATTTTCTTGGTCTGGAACAAAGATTTAGCTTACTGGTGTGTTTGGGGTCATTGTCTTGTTGAAACACCCATTTCAAGGGCATTTCCTCTTCAGCATATGGCAACATGACCTCTTCAAGTATTTTGATATATCCAAACTAACTCATGATCCCTGGTATTCGATAAATAGGCCCCACACCATAGTGAGAGAAACATGCCCATATCATGATGCTTGCCCCACTATGCTTCACTGTCTTTCAGTTTTGGGTTCGTCTGACAAACTGCGGGCTACCCTTGGACCCTAAAAGAGCAATCTTACTTTCATCAGTCACAAAATGTTTCTCCATTTCTCTTTCGGCCGGATGATGTGTTCTTTTGAAAATTGTATCCTCTTCAGCACATGTCTTTTTTGTAACCGTGGGACTTTGCAGGGGGCTTCTTGCAAGTAGATTAGCTTCACACAGGCGTCTTCTAACTGTCACAGTCCTCACAGGTAACTTCAGACTGTCTTTGATCATCCTGGAGCTGATCATTGGCTGAGCCTTTGCAGTTCTGGCTATTGTCCGATCCATTCGAATGGTAGTCTTCCATTTTTCTTCTGCGTCTCTGTGTTTTTGCTTTCCATTTTAACGCGTTGGAGATCAATTTAGTAGTTATAACCCCTCCAATCAAAAATTTTAACAAAAGAACGCTGTTCTTCTGAACAATGTCTTGAACGACTCATTTTTCTTCAGGATTTCAAAGTGAAATGCATGTATAACATGTGCTGACTTCCCAAAATAAGGGCCACCTGATTCAAACCTGTTTTTCCACAGAATGATTGACCTGACCAATTGAACTCTCCACTGCTATTATTTTTTAACACACCCCTTTCAATTGAATATTCAACTAAACAGAAGTAAGAGCATGCATACCATGAATGCTGGGTCTGTCTGTGTTTCTAAGAATCTACTGCACCTACTGGTAAATTGTTGTCCATGTAGTTCTATGATTTTTACCAAAAACTGCGAATAATCTGGTTAGTCATGTTGGACTGCTATTATTTTGAACACTACTGTATACACACATTTGTATTTATAAAATGTACACTAATGCATAGAGGTTCACATTGTTGTTGTACCATCACCTGCACTATGTACTGTATAGGACTGTAAACCTTGCACTGCCAGTGTTGACATTTTGATATTCTACATTCTGTTTTGATGTGATTATTTGCATATTTTTGCTCCGCTTTAAAGTTCGATACTACCATTTACTATGACGGATTTGGACATTATCCAATTCTTCTTTGATTGCACATTTTGCCTTCACTATTTGGTAGAAGCTGCAGCCTACCACGTATAATAAACATTTATATACCCGGTGATACTGCACAATCCGTCTGTATCCAAAATAATAATTCTGAAAATATTCGATTCCAGAGGCGGGTAGTACTCAAGTACATGAACTTGAGTGACTTTTAGAAGTAATTGTACTTCTTAGCGTATTTTATCCGTACAGTACTTTTAACTTTTTACTGTACTCTTGCGTGAATAAAAGTAATACTTACACTTTCCACTGTGAGTAAAGCGGAAAATGCCTCATTGTGGTCAGTTAAATAGATGTAACTCGTCTTGTGCACCTTTATCTTTACAATAATTTTGTTTTTCTTTATTTTCTGCCATGTTCCTTTGACTTGAGTCTTGGACACCACCTTCCACTTCTACTCGAGCGAAATGACTCCAAAGCAACGTCACTCTTACTTGAGCAAATATCTTGGCCACTTACTCTGTTCGATTCTGAAGAAAAGCTTCAGAATTCAGCGCCAAGAAACACAATTTACCTATGGATTAAAACAATGAATCTTATTTGAGTTTATCATTAAATAGACGTCAGATGTCATCCTCAGTTTTCCATTTACAAAATATTGTTGAAAGAAAAAAAAAACGATGTACTCTCATGTTCACCTTCTATAATCAAGCAACATAATAATATCCATAATCAGGCGCATGTACAGCCTCTGCATCATGCACCTGTTTACGCAGCAATAGGAGGATATGACGTTACTTTTCCAAAGAGAGACACACACGCGTGAATTTCTCCATTGTGAGATCAAGAAAGACCCATCTTATCTAACCTTTCTGTATCACGGGTAATGAATATGGAATAAAATATGATCAATAGAATGGATGTATAGTTTTGCATTGGGTCTGAATGTGTATTTCAGTATACTATTATTATAGTAACAGTGACAGAAATAGTAAGTGGTCTGAAAACATTTGACCCCACTGTATACTGCATAGTCTTATGAAACTCATGCATATATTTAGTACTTGAGCCAGGAAACATAGAGTACCACAAACAACTTGGCACCAAATTCCCCGATCTTGTGTGGTTCAAACTGCTCATTTCCCTCTCCCCATCATTCTCCGTGTATTTCCAAGACTGATGGTTTTCTGCAGCCCATTCTAATGCATTGTCCAAAGAATCTTAGTCTTCTCATTTTTAAACACTTCCTTAGCGTTAATCTTCGTTCTATCTTCCTCAAAATTCAGTTGTTAGTTCTCATTTCCGACCAGGGACCAGGGAGCCCTAACATTTCAGGGAATAAACTACATTAATCAGAAAAGTGACCTCTTCAGTTTTGGTCAGGGACCATGTGCAGGAATTATTAGTAATTAATCAAGTGCCTTCATACTTTAGCTCTCAAATCCGTAGTCCCTGAGACAGACAACAAACCCGTCTACATAAAACATAAAACAATGCATTTCTGACAAACTACATTTCTTCAAAACAATCTATTTAGTAAAAATATGTCAAATAATACAGACAACAAAGTGTGTTGTAAATCTATGCGGTTAAATAATTGTCAGGAAGGGCATGTCGGGTCAAACTATTCATGGTAATTACTGCACAGGAGGTGGTGGTTTTGTTCTGGCAATCCCAGAAGGAAAACCCTACAAAGAAGAGTCTGAGAAAATTAATTATTAAAGTGAGTATTGAATATTTCGCTGACCTAAACAGTAACCTGCAGAGAACTAAAAAAAGAAAAAGAAAAGCTGCAACTCCCATGGCTGCCTTCAAAATGGTGGTTTTCTTTGTGGTTAATTTCTGGGTTTTGGCTGGCAGCCCCCGACTGCTGTGTGGGTTCCGTATCGAGCCAAGATGTCACTTATTAGACATTGTTAATTTGCTTTTAGCTCAAAATAAGCCCCGCCGTGTCTCTGAGTTGAGCTGCAGAGGACACCGAGTTAGACAATGATTTAATTAAACAGCTTTGTCCCAAAATTACCCCTTTTCTTCAAATAATTAGCTTTTTTTTTCTTTTCTTTTTTTAAAGCTTAGTGATGCGACTTACAATTATGAGGTCTACTTATAAGAGCAAGCTACTTCACGACTCTTGCTTACTCTTGCTACTACTTCTCATTCTACTGCATTTCTCATTCATTACTCTGTCACATTACACAGTGCGACGCTACTTACTCTTTAATGATCGAGGGTCCACTGTTTGACACGCTAACTGACGGGTTTCTGAGTAAACTACAGGTGTTCTGTAAATTTACTTTTTACGCGGAAAAAAAGTTGCTATTTTATTCAATATTGGGAGTGGAAAGTTAATAGAATCATTTACTCAAGTGATTTATTTTATTATTCTCTATATTAATTTCTAAGAGCTTAAAGGAGCATTATGCAACTTTTTATGTGAAAAAAAAAAAGTTGCTATCTGTGCGTATTTGACCTTGTAGTGACCCAGCGGCTGTATAGGTGGTCAGCATGGCCCCTTTACTTTCCATCACAGTGGTCTCTTGGACGCTCCAGGATCAATTGTTTAGAAGGTTTTCACTGCTGACGGACCCTCTCAACAGAAAACCCACAAAACAATTGATCCTGGAGCGTCGCAGAGACCACCATGATTTCTATTTCTATTAACTTTCCACTCCCAATATTGAATAAAACGTATGCACTCAGTATTGGGATGCAATAGCGATTTGCACAAATTAAATGAAAGGATTACGTTGAGGCCGATCAGAATCTCACACACTGACAGAATCAATTTCCTTACAGAGTCATTCTTGATTGTAATATCTTTACCGAGCAGCAGAATGTACGTTTGCCTTGCTGACTGAATGAGTTATCGCACAAAACATAAAGGCGTCTTTAGTTTTGGAAAGTACTAACTAACTTACTAATAAGATTAGAATTAAATTGATTTGTAAAAGTACAATATCGAGTGCTACACTTGAACTACTCTAATGCACTGATTCATCCAAGCGGTTCGCCAACGAGAGCCATGGCAGCAGTTGAAGTATTTAGTTAATTATCTATCATCATGATCTATTGGTTTTCTTGTGTTTAGTGATGGAACAATTCATTTGCAACATATTTGGGCAGTAATCCGCAGACGTGCATCTTCTTGTTTCCTGTCAGCTCAAAACACGAAGCCAATCTATGCCACGTCTGTAAAGAAGACGCGCTGCATTGTTCCGCTTTTCCAATTCCATATCCAATTTACAACGTCCCCTCGCGCACCTCTCCTTCCCACAGAGTTCCTTTTGCTTCACGTTGTTCCTATCTACTTGCCCTGCATCACTTCCCTCCAATTTTGGCCTGAATTGAACAGGTTTCTCAGGAAAGTAACTCCCACACTTGTCATCACACACAAACAAACGAACGCAGGAAACTGAAGCGTTCATAGATTAGTAATAAGTAAAAGCATGTATATCCAAGTAGCACACCGTATGTTTTTTTTTTCTCAGACATACTCTAAATGTTTTGGGGGGGTTTATTTGTACATTTTGAAAGGGCTGCGAGGTCACGTTAGTGCAAAAACTGATGTTAATGATGCACTGTTTGGACGAGTGGTGATTTGGGCAACTATCCACTGGCCACAGCTAATTAAATCAAATGGTTGTTGTTGTTGCGCTGCAGTTATCGTCCAAAACAAAAACGTGGGATATAATTAGCCGCACGCTTCAGTTTGGTCACCGTTTTCTAGCACTGTGTAAGCTGCAACATCGCGCCGTCACATCTTTAACGAGTGCAGAGCTGTTATTAAGGTATTTTTGCAGCTCGGATTAAATCGAGTCTGGGCTGTTCATTAATGCCTCCCACACTAGCACTTAGTGAGCGTGTGAAAACATGGCATCTGAACTGACTGTACTACACTTTTTCTTTCTTTTTTTTTTATATACTTCACAGAGATTTACGTTTTATCTTCTGCACACACAGCACTGGGACAGATAAGAGGTTCATGTACCAACAGTCCGGATCACTTATTGCTGATGACATCACATCAGTCACAACAATCCAAGCATCCAACAAGGAAGGGCTATGCGACTGAAACCCATGATTTTAACTTTGCATAAGCATAACTTAAAAGTAAAAGTATAGTTAAGTTATACTTAATTAATCCCCGTAGGGAAATTCGTTCTCTGCATTTGATCCATCCTCAATGCCGCTGGGGCGACCTGTCAGGAACAGTGAGCAGCCGCTCGAGGACCCATCTCCAGATGTGGAACCAGGCTAATGGTCAGAAATACCTGGCCCGAGGATTAACCTATTATATATGTTTTTAGTGGTAGGGGAGATAGGCGTAAACCAACGCAGACACGGGGAGAACATGCAAACTCCACAAAGAAAGGCCTCGTCCAGGTGGGAATCGAATCCGGGACCTTCTAGCTGTGAAGCACCAGCGCTAACCACTATCCATATTCATGTTGATGTTATTAAATACAGTCTGTACTGTGTATAGGAAATAGAAGATGTATTGGGGTAATGGACCTGGTCACAAAAGTAAATGTGGATTCTCTTTTTGAAGATCAATCAATCAATCAATCAATGGTTTTGTATAGCCCAATATCACAACAGGAGTTGCCTCATAGGGCTGCAACAAACATTAAGGCAATAAAACAGAGCAGTAAATAAGACAGTGTAAAGTTCCGGTGAATCAAATATCCAGGCAAACATAATGTCCAAATAAGCGTCAGCAGTGGGTGGCGAAGGGCAGCTCGGGTGTCCCCTGTCCTTAGACTCTCCAGCACGGCAAGGAAAGACTCAATGATTATGGTCAATGAAATTACTCCAGGCTATTATGCTTTAGATCAGTGGATCTCTCTCTCTTTTTTTTTGTTTAAAGTAGACACATTGTAAAAGAAATGTTTCTAAGGGAACGGCTTGTGACCCACTGAAAATGGTTCCGTGACCCATCAGACCCATCAGTTGAGAACCGCTGCTTTAGATCTATAGATGTAGTGATCATGTAGGCGGCCAAATCAGCTCTCCCCGAGCTTCTGTCAGGCCCTTATACAATTCTCGAGTTTCACCTTTTTAGTTGAAAAGTAATTTGTTTGCTGCCTTTGGTCATAAATGATAATGAACATGCAGGTTCATCAGCATTCAAGTTTATTATAATGTTTTATTCAATAAAGTGACGGCGGAACAATGATTTATTTACATTGTATTAGTGTACAATACTTAGTTTAATTTCACAAAAGCTGCTATTCCCCAATGGTGTCTGTTGAGTAAAAAATGTAATCGGCCAAATGTAATTGGAAACCTCTGCCATACAGGAATACAGTATTTGCCCCCATCAGAATAATACTATCATTCTGAATTTGAAATCAACCCTTTTGGGTCACATTAAAATAATAAAGTAAAATCTCAATCGATACTGTGTCATATGTGGACTAAAATAAAGAGTAAATAGACATGAATGGATCCACTTTAAACTCAAACGTAATCTGGGGTCAAGTGTCAAAGTCAAAAATGTCATGGAAATACTTCTCTCACTGGACTTTTGGCTGAATTGACCAGACTTTCGGTCCTTTTGCGAGAGGTAATTACGCTTCAGCAGAAGGGCACAAAATGAGAACGGTGAATTTATCTTTTTTTTTTCTTTTTTTTTTAGCTGTGGGCTTATACTTCGAATACAAAGGGGCTCATTCTGGCTGCAGTGTGGAGGTGTTTAAACTGCACTGGGCTGAGGCAGGGTTGCCCGAGGGAGGAGAGCGTCTGCCAGGTTAGCGCCGCTGAAGAACTCATTACAGAAAGGCAGGATTTGGTCGCCAAGGTGTGAAGAAAAACGTTAATCACTGATAGAAAAAGCAGGGATGAGGGTCTAGAGCTTGAATTACCTTTGAAAAACAAAAATCTAAAAATAAAAATAATTATGAGTATCTCTCTGGATTGTCGAAGCTTTAAGGCGAGACACTGCAGGTAGTGGGAAAAAATAAATGGACTTACAAATATCTCTTTGAATAATGCTGTAGGTTACTGGCATTAGGAACATATTTTTATATGGACATAAGGACTTTCATGCCAATATTGCAGAAGTACAAAATCAGATTAATAGAAAAAAAACAACTTTAAATGAATTTGTTTATTTTGTTGAAATATTTGATACAGAATTTATTACTGAGGGAATTTGAACATCTTATGAGAAAAAATTGGATCAAAGCTCAATAAAAAAGGCCTCGTATGAACAAATTCTTCATTATGAACAACTTCAGGAATTTGTTTATTACAAGAATGAAAGAAATGTGAGAAAACAACCTTGAAGTTACAATTTCACCACACAAATTTGTAGAGGAAAGTAATTGTTAATGATTCATGTGTAGAATGCACTATTTCTTTGCGACCAGGTGAACGTTGTTGTTTAGAGACTAATCTGACCAGTAAAAACATGAATACATATATTTAAAAAAAATTGTGTGCAGTGTCTGGCCTTAAGTCCCTCTTTAACTTGCATGTAAGAAAAATAATTCACTATACAAAGTCTTTTTAACAAAAAGAACAAATGATTTTGAAAATAAGTAAGAAAGATACAAAAACAAACTTACTAACATAATAAGAAACTGCACAAAAAAAATATTATAGTTCACTGCTCGAAAAAAATAAGACAAACACTAATGCTCTCTAGTGTACTAATGATGTACTTCGAAGGACCTCAAAAGGAAATCTACTACCACAAAGCTTTATGTCAAATGGTCAGAAAATTGAAAATTCTAATGAAATTGTGAGCAAATTGAGTTCAATAAGTACTTCATAAGCATAAGACCTCAATTATCCTCCTCAATAACTCCACCATACACAAAATTTGTGTATGGTGGAGTTAAATCATAATTATAATTTAATTATAATTATGAGTGTGTAGGAAAACCCAAATACAATGTTTCTTACGCCAACAACAGGACAAGAAACAACTGATATAGTAAGAAATTTCATAAATAAGAAATCCTTGGACTTTGACGAGGTAGATATGAGATATCGATCACATCGTCATACCGATATCCCATATTTTGAATTTGTCTTTCAAAACTGGTAAATTTCCAGATTTAATGAAAATGGCTAAAGTTATTACCATCTTTAAAAATGGTGACAAAACTCAATTCTCTAATTACAGACCCATCTCAATACTACCTCAATTCTCAAAAATATTAGAAAAGCTCTATATAACTCGACTAGACGCATTTATAGATAAACACAATATTTTAAATGACAGTCAACATGGCTTTCACAAAAACAGATCTCCCGCTTTCGCGTTAATGGAACTCATAGAGGAAATTACAAATAATATCGACAAGTATTCAATAGGTATTTTCTTTGACCTTAAGAAGGCTTTCGACACTATGGATCACAATATACTCTTGAACAAACTATAGAAATATGGGATAAGAGATATTGCTTTCAATTGGATTGAATCCTACTTAACAAACCATAAACAGTGTGTTCAAATGGGGCAGTGCAGATCCATGTGTGATACCCTAGTGTGTGGTGTTCACCAGGGATCGGTACTGGGACCTAAACTATTTTTATTATATATCAATGATTTGTACTTGGTTTCCGAGAAGCTTAAACTGGTCCTTTTTCCAGATGATACAACAATCATACTTTCAGGTGCAGACCTACAGCAAATGGTGATCGAGATTACAGAAGAAATGGATAAATTGAAAGATTGGTTCTGCATAAACAAATTGTCTCGAACACATTACGAAAACCAAAGCAATGTTCTTTGGAAATTGTGTAATGAATGTACAATTACCAGTTAAAATTGGCAACGAAACTATTGAAAGAGTCTATGAACATACATTTCTTGGTGAAACACTCGATCATAAAATCAGCTGGAAACCTCACATCATAAAAATTAAAACTAAAGTTGCAAAGATTTCAGCCCTAATGAATAAATCTAAATATATCATTGACAATAAAGCTCTATATACTATATACTGTTCACTTATCCTTCCCCATTTAACATATTGTGTAGAGATCTGGGGAAATGCGTATAAAAGTAATCTTGATCCATTGTTTAAAGTTCAGAAAAAGGTAATACGAATAATTCATTTAGGTGGATACCATGAACAAACAAATCCATTATTCTTTAAATCAAAAACAATGACATTTGAGGACCTTACTGAATTTACAATGGCTCAAATCATGTTCAAAGCCTCACAAAAGTGGCTTCCTGAAAGTATACAAAATATGTTCTGCAAACAAGAAGTCAAATACAACTTGAGAGGTGAAATGAGTTTCGATAAACAGTACTCCAGAATAACCTTGAAACGCATGTGTCCCACGAGACGTGATGTAGAGGTATGGAGGAATTTAGACGAGGGCATCAAACTTTGTAAAAACCTGCCACATTTTAAAAAGGTTTACAAAGAATCTATATTTTTTAAATACGAACAAATATTGTGAGTGTTGTAGTATATTCTTTTGCCGTTTCTTTATTTTGCAGGTTTTTTTTATTATTGTTCTTTATTATTTGCTGTTACCTTGCCTTATGTTCCCTTGTTTATGATTTGTTATCTTGTATTATGTTCCTTGCTTTGATTGTTAATGTAAATGTTATTGTTTTTAATTTTGGGGTGGGCGCTTATAAGCCTTTTGCTTCGGCCCACTCCTTTTGAGGAGACTTACTACTCAAATAAAACAAATAAAACAAACAACTTGAAGTCAATTGACTGGTCTGACGCTTTTATCCGGAAAGGCAATGTGCAAAAAATATATAAATAAACAAAATCGCTCACAAAGCAAGGGAAGCTGAGCCAATCTGTCCAGCACCACACTTCAGAGCTGGAAGGACAAAAGCGCCGCTGCTGCAGCACTGCCATGCCATGCGAGGAGAAGAGGCCTTTAAATTGAGTGTGGCAGCTGCTTCAAGACACGAGTGCTGGCTCATTTGATTGCATCAGAAACTATTTAAGATGACCTAATGTTGTGTGCTGTCCTTGTCAACCTGGACAGCATTACGCAATAGTTTTTGGCAGTTCGGGCAAAGAAAGAAAGTTGAAACAACACAATTCACTATGCTCAAATAGAAATGAGACGTTGTTTGGTTGCAAATAGGAATGTGTATAAATTGTGTATTGTGTCTAAAACCAGCTAAGCCTGAAACACATGTGATTCAATAAGCTGTTCATTTTTCAGTCTAGTGGAAACTTGTGGAAAATTTGGAAAACAAATGGTAATTACATATTTATCCAAAATAGCGCAGCCCTACTCGAATCAATTCATAAATATACAGTCCAGATTGTGTAATGAAAAATAAAGGTAGAAGCACGTCCTGAACTAAACGAGGACTTTACCAGATCATCCGTCACTGAAATCCCCAAGAAAAGGGTTAAAGAGACACATGAAAACAGTTCTGTGTCATGTCAGGTATTTTTGCTGATCACTTGAAGGTAAAGGCCAATCAGACTAATACAAGACTCAGCAGGTTTATTTTCAGTGGGTCATGGGCCTTTCCCAGCTTTTATGTTGATACTGGGAAAAATGTTCATATCATAAGTTAGCATTTTAAGCATTTTAATTTCTTTCGTCCATCATTAAACCTTCAATGCAGCTTCTTATGTTTCCAAACTCTCTAAAGACTGCGACTATTGCACTCAGCATGATGGTCAGGCGCCGATTCCCGCTGCCACCTGATAAACCCGCCGTCTGAACAAAGGTCTTTTGAGCTCAGTCCCACAGACGCGCTCCCAGCCGTGGCTCACCTGCAAATTTAACGTGGAACTTGTTCTCCGGCTTCAGGATCTGCACGTACAGGGGGCAATTTGGAGCAAAGTCCTTTACCGCCCAAGCTCGCAGGATTGTCTGGTGATCCTGGAGCGAGAGGGAGTGAGAAGAGTGCAAACAATGAGATAGAGAGAGAGAGAGAGGGGTGGTAAACAAATAGACAGCAGTATTAGCACCACTGTGCAAAGCCTGAAGTCAAATAAAATGCGTAAGCTGCAACCAGTTCTCACAACGTGCAGTCAGCAATTCACTGAGACACAACTTGTGCCGTGTCTCTGAGAATCGGGGTGCATCCTGCTCCTATTAGGTACGAAAAACAATTTGTGCTTGGGTGAATAGGAAAGTAGGACAGGCTGTAATTCATAATTGAAAGTAATTTTGAAGAAATTTGCCCTTGTTAATGAGATTGCTTTGTGTTTTAGCAATTGATCCCGGCCTGAAACCTTTAACCTCTTACCACCCGCCTTAACCGCGTGCATTTTCTTCAGTTCGGCTTTACCCAAATCTAAAAGCTTCTTGACTGGAGCTTACAACCTGCAGACCAGTGTCCTGTCTCATTTGAAAGCTAAGATCTTAACGGATCTTTTTCCTGGCGTTGTTGCTGTTTTGTCGTCACTTCTTCCACATTCTTTTTCATCAAATTTTTGCCACTTTTTGTTGCTTTTTTATATTGCGTTTTGTCATATTTTTTGCCACTTTTTGGTTGAATTTTTTTCACTTTTTGTAGCAAGTTGTTTGCAGTATTTTCATCCTTTTTGATCCATGTTATGTCTAGTATATATGGCTATTTTGACACTTTTTTCAAGAAGCTTTTAGATTTGGGTAATACCAAACTGGAGGAAATAGGCTCGAGTCAGGTGGGGGTTAAGAGATTAAGGGTAGAAGTTGTTTCATTTACATTTAGTGGAATGTTTATCTCTTTTTGTCAAATCCTGTGCTCCTTTCCAATATGGAATGAATTTTTTAAACACATCACCAAACAAATGTCAAAACAGGAATTAAGCTCTATGCTTGCTTGTTGGATCAGACTCATATCAGTCACCAACAAATCTAAGCAAATGGTTAACCAGATGTTACGGGTCTGATATTATTATAGACTGCTGCTGTTGTAATGCCTAGAGGACTTTAATTCCTTTACAATCCTCGACATCAATATAGGAGCAGCTGGCGGACATGCACAGTATTTTTGCAATTTCAAAGCGTTCTCATCAGGTCTAATCACAGGGAAGCTGTTTATTGTATTAGCAGTCACAGAGACACGGTAGAATTAGTGAAGAACCTACAGCTGCGATGCGATCCACTTCGAAGCGGTTGCTGAGAATAAAGCAGGCCTCGGCATCATCCATCCTTCAGCCGTTAGACGTGTCCAAAAGTAGAACGAAAACAGAGAGAAAGACCAAAAGAAGAAGAAGAAGAGAGAGTCAGGAGCAAATGAGGGAAAGACAGAGGAGTGTTGTCATGTTATTGAGCGGTGGGACAAAGCTGTAAAACGACGGGACAATAGACGAACAAATAAACCAATGCGTCTCTCAAGCCCACGCCGTTTATGGATGAGATAGTAGGAGGCGATTAAACAAACTGGCTCTTCTTTGCCCGTGACGAGGCTACAGCCCAAGGTGCTGCCGCGGCTGTATCTTCAGACAATAAGCAATATGTAATTACAGCCGTGCGCTTCGAGGTGAGCGCCATGCGAAGAGCGGGCGAGAGGCGCGCACGCAGCAGAGACAGGGAGGGCAGAGACGGGGTCGGCTTTATGTTGATTTAGGCTCATGTTAAGCAGAAGGCTAATCGCTGAGAGGCACACGCTTTCATCTGATTCATCCAAACTCACGGTATGGTTTTAATCCTTCGAAATGTCTTTTGTTCGCATCGCAATAACCTATAGGGACCTTAAGTAAATGGTGATAATTACTGGTAATGTGGTAATGTGTATGGTACAAACTAAGAGGTCCTCGGGTTATTCTTGTCCCATCAACATGTCAGTGTTTCAACATTTTAATCGAGTTAATTATGGCCTTTGTAATTAATTAATCGCAATTAATCACATTTAAGCATCATTTATTTAGGGGTTGTATTATTAGAGGTATATTTTAGATGCTTCTTTGTATTTTCCTGCATTTTAACTCATTTGAAGTGGATATGTGAGGCCTGTGTGATCATTCCAAACACTTCAAAGACAATAGCAGTTTGACCAGATTAATTTGGAGATAAATAGGTTTATGTCGACGCTTAACTGTGCAAATAAACAAGTTTGACATTTAAATTGTTTCTGGCTTTACGTGTTGTTTGTGCCTAAGCAAGGTCTGCAGGGAAAAGGAAACTGAAGAGTACCTTATGTAATGAATGAATGAATTAATCGGAAAAAAAAGTCCTGGCCCTACTATGAAGATAAACTATTTCAACCTTTTGGTTTCTTGCCTTTTCACCTTCCCAGCCAGCCATGGTGCTTGCTCGTGTTTTGACCTCTAAGAATGTCACCGCTCCCATTTGGGGGGACTCACTTGGCCCTCATGAGGTCCTGGTCCTTGAGAGCAGAGCCTTGGAGGTAGATGACTCTCTGGGCCCACAGAGGAACGTGAAGGACCCTCCGCACCTGCACGTCCATCTCCGCAGGACACAGGATCACCACATAATAGTCCTACAGGAGCCATGGGTGAAGACACTCAGTTACTATAGAAACACGCCTTCATATACAGAAGAAAGCAGTCAAAGATGCCACAAGATACATCCAAAAGACATATATAATTCTTTTTTCTTCGCAATCTGTTTTTGGCTCTTTTGGTGCCAATTGTTTGTGTATTTCAACTTGAATAAAACTGACAAGACCAAGTGTGAAATGTATTTGTTCGCAGTGCCTCTGAGCAAAGCAAAACACCAATTTATTCTGACTACACTGGAAAATGGGATCACATCCTATTATATAACGGTTTGGCTTAACCCAATACATGAACAGTATTGCGTATTATTTGCACACTTAGACAGATCCCCAGAGCACAAACACATGCATCTGGCTCAGCTCCAAATACAACGCCAGAGTGACTCAGGCTTTATGCTGGAATAATCTTCAGCCCAAACTTTATCTCAATGCCACCCACAACAATACTATCACTATGTATCACTAGCATATAAATAAATAAGCCAATAAACAACTCCAGGATGCATTACCTCCAGCCTTAAGAGGACATCATTTTCAATATCAATTTAAATGTTTTTGTCCAGATTTAGTCAAATGTAACACAAATACTGGGTTATTTAGAAATAAAGACGTTTTTTCGCTTGTCCCAAAGGCTTCCTTAGTTACCTTACCTAAGGTTTATTTCTAGTTGCAGCCTAGACTATAATGTAGTCAGAAAGTATTGGAGTTGCCATTAGCCCCACCTTGTTCATCATAAAATCTGATCTTGCCTCCTTGAATTGTCTGTGTTGAGGTGGACTTGAAAGAAAGCTACCTGTATATAAAGCATCAATTTAATATTAGGACACGTGTCACGTATTTGTTGACAGGTTCCCTCTTTTCACAAGGGTCATACCGGAGCGCACACAAATAAGCCAGTCCAAAAGTGTTACAAACACTATTCAAATTACACAGCTTTTGGAAAGGAATCATTTCATTGGTTCAAGAGGCTAATGATTTTCAAGAGACAGTTTTTCCACAATAAAGGATTGTTGGGTCATTGGTGGCAGAGATGCACAATGATTAGTTTAGATTAGATACATTTTGCAGTGCACATTGTAAAAACAATTCTAGGAGCATTAATTTTTCATGAGAAGAATGTACTGTTAAACTAATACAAATCACATGCACTTCAGAACATGTTTGTATACAGTTCTTTATACATTGCAAATCCATATAGATTTTTTCTTGTTTCCAAAGGAAATAATATTTGTTTTATTTATTTGTTTATTTAGCCAGGACCTTTATAACTAGTGGTATCTTTGAACCATTGCAATGGTTTGATGCCTCGGTGAAGATCCCGAGGTTAGTAGGACCCAAGGGATCTTATTAAACCATGTTATTCTTAAGATTTTTCATTTTAATCTGTAAAGCACTTTGCGTTACAACTTTGTATGAAAAGCGCTTTATAAATAAAGTGGTGATTGATTGATTTACTTTAGCTTTATTTATTCAATCATAAATGACATTTTCTGCTGTAATGAAGCTCTTTATCTCCGTAACAGTTGCTGTGATTATAACCATCGCATTTGTAATACCCAGCAAGCCAGACTGAGACAATTTCCCTATTATTTATGTGGAACAGATGAATAAATAAACGCTATGGAACACAATATCATCCTCACCACCTAACATCTTCAAAAGTGTTATTTCCTCCTTTAATATCCATCCACCATCCATCCATAATTCATAATTACTTTTTGTTGATTTTGTACCTTTTTTTTTTACGACCAAGACTCGACCAAGCTACAGGTGGTCAAAACAGGTCTGAAATGATTACTTTTACTGTTCCAATGACACCCATTCCCCCCCAGTCCCTCATAAATGACGCGTTAGGCGGCACCTGAAGCCGCGGATGGGCGAAAAACTCATTGAGGAAGTCCATGAGGAGGTCGATCTTGAGGCAGCTCACACACAGGACAACGTGCTTCTCCGTCTGCGCTCGGTAACGACTGTAGTTTCCACCAGACTTCTGCCGCTCCATCCACAGAAAGGCCAGCTGTTCGAACTGCGAGGAAGGAAAAAAAGACATCAATCGCTTTAGCAGACAGGAAAAATTGATTAAGTCGACTTGGCTGAGGCACGGAGGAAAGACTTCAGGTTTGTGGGGGGGGGGGGGAAGAGGAGAAGAAGAAGATGAGAAGAAGAGGAAGAAGAAAAGAAGAGGAGAAGAAAAAGAAGAGAAGAAGAAGAGAAGAAAAAGAAGAGAAGAAGAAGAGAAGAAGAGGAGGAGGAGGAGGAGGAGGAGGAGGAGAAGAAGAGGTGATGTGGTTCAAAATATAAGATAGAGAAAACAAAGATTGCCCAGAATTGAATGGACTTTTTTTTTCATCCCAAGAGATTGTAACCTTGCAATTCTTCCAAGTGTTTGAAAAAGTCTTGCTACTACTGAGATGATGCAACTGTGTCTCCCTGTCTGTAATTCCTATCTCAAAACAATGCCCTGGTCATAGTTTTGAAATCTTTTAAATATTTCCAATTTCCCCGAGAATAATATTTTTTGGATCTCTATTTGACTCCAAAGCACCTTCCGTCATTACAGGACGGCATCTGTTTTACTTCTGTGAACAAGTCATTTCTCTTGTGGGTTAGAAAAGTCTAGTCTTAGAACAAAGAATTCTCACTCCATCCACAAAAGGGAAGCAAAGAAGAAAACTTTCGTCTGATTGTTTTACAGAGAAAACAACCGATGATGATTAGAATGTTTTGTGGCGTTGCGTATAGAGCAGTAGCTCGGTGGGTGGTGGTTTTAGTGCCAAATAAAAAATATAATTTGTTGTTTTGTGTCCATATGTTTTACCCGATGTAACGTTTGAAATGACGTGTATTACAATGTAAGGGAAAGTCCGATATGTAAATGAGAGAATGCTGAGTGAATAATGCACAAATGACTGTGCCCCTACTCCTCTTGTGTACGTGCTACTCATTTTGTACATGAGCAAATGCTTGGTAAATAACCCCCTTAGTATTGAGCCTACAGTTATATGTAGTTTAAGCTGTAATGGCTGGTACGAAGCCTCTACCCCTGAACTGCAGTATAAAGTACAAAGATGCGGCCAGAGTGGGACTTTTGTCGCTGACGAAGCCTTTTGGATGAGAGGCGAAACGTTCGAAGACTTCAACTACTGAGTACAGAAGATGAATCAAGTACCTTCATTGAAGATGGACAAATCCTGTACGACTGAGAACTTACAGAAACAAAGATGCCTTGATATTTACTTGGGCGTATGCGCTATTGGTAATAACATTGTGTTATTCTTGTGCAAATCATAAAGCATGAAGTTTCATGGGGTCTATTTTTGTTCAATTATATTTATGAATCTTCCGGGCTGGAAAGCTCTTTATTGTCTTTATTGTTCCCTTGAACTCTTTGCCAGCTATAATGAAGCTCTTCATCTCCTCCACAGTTGCTATGATTACACTGATTGCATTGATAATAATGCAGCAAGCCAGCCAATACCATGTGTGTTTTTGATCTCAGCCAAAATATGATGCGGTTGACATGTGATGCTCATACATTTGATGCAACAAAAACGGCACTTGGCTTTGTTTTCAATGGAGGAAGCAGAGCAAGTGCTGAGGATGCGATGGACAAGGCGATACGGGGAAAGACAGTCACTGAATCCTGATATGGTCTTTGTCTCTGCCGTGAACGGTCAGAGCAGAGCGGCGTCCATGGGGGCGGGAGCAGGGGTAGGAGGCTGCAGCTGATCGGAGCCTGGGCCTAAATGTCAAGAGGTATTTATGGATGAGAGATGGTTGGGAGAGTGGCAAGGCGTCTGTACCACCAATTCAAATATCACATCAGGTACTGTATCACAGCCATTACAATGATAAATACATTTGTCAGTAAAACTCATTCTCTAGACAGGCGGCCGAGTCAACATTAAGCTTTAAAGTGTTAGTTGTGCGCATTAATTAAACAAAACATAGCTCTTAGTAAGTTTTTGATAAGGGAACAACAGACCTAATGTTATAACAGGGTCTCTACAGGTGACAGCAAGTCAAATGTATTGTTTTTTTATGCCATATTAAAACAGAAATAAGTAACTAATTCCCTTAGAGGCCATAAGCGCCACTGCAGGTGTCGTAGCATGTTGCGTTTTTTTACTCATTAATTGTCCGTGAGAGTAAATACTAAGCTGACAGAAAAGACAAAGGGAGAGAGGGATAGTGTACATCCAATCACACAATGGAGATCATTTTTTTCACTCAAACTTGTAAATACGTGGGGATAGCCCGCAGTTAGCTGTGCCCGTTAGCCTGTTAGCTTCTTCTTTGTGATTCCATTAGTGTGTATTGGTGGCTCCGACCCAGAGGCAGGAAAGTTGCAAGTGTGGTTTACTGGCCAGAGACACACGGAGGAGATGAAACCTTGTACCTTTGCATTCTACACAGATACTTAAAAAAAAAAATTCTAACACTTACTTAAATCTAAAGAAAATGTGAGAACAAGTCAACGGCCAGTTTAGCGTGTGTGGGATGAACACTTTCACTGAAGGCCTGGCGACGGTGACACCATTTTAAAATAACCAGCAGAGACGTGAATTGTCGTCACGCACAATTTGTAGTCGCAGGCAATTATTTTTGAGCCTATTCTCGGGAAACAGGTGCACAACAACCCGAAAATACTTCCCGTTTTGTCGTATTGTTTGCAAGACGCACACAGGCAAGTATGACAAACAACTGTTGCTCTGCATTTATCAAGCCGCGTTCCCTGAACAAATAACACGTGACTCCCGTTGTTAGCTCCCAACAGACAGTGCATCTGCGAAAGAGGATGACAGAGGAGAGATTTGGGGAGTGACTGGAGGGAGGAGAGACAAAGAAAAATGCATGTAAATGTATGTGGGATGAGATGAGTCACTTCCTTAAAAAGTGAAGGGGGTAAATATAGGAAGAAATCCCTGCAGATAAACCAACAGTACCAACAAACTGTAAAGTGCATTCAGAAGACACACATAGGAATACTGATAACATTAAAGAGCCTCATAAACACCTGTGTTCTGAAGTTGGTGAATCCCAACTTGGAAGAGCGTGAGCGTGAGACTAATTAGCATATGTCACCGCGTATCATTCACCTTAAAATTACAAAAAGTGCTTTGGGGAGGATATAATTGGCAAACACAAATCCAAAACGGCAGTGGCGTAACACTCCACCTGTGTAGCTAAACAAGTAGAGCACGCGCCTTTGTAAACTCGAGGTCGTAAGATCGAGGCTCACGCTCGTCTTTATCAATAACGTTAATGCAGCGCATTTAATGCTATTTGTGAACGCCGGCGTTCAAAAGTAATACATTGGTACTTTTCTTGCCGTTAATAAAAATACAAGTGATATTATCAACTTATTTCTGAATAAAGGCATCTGTTATTTATTATAATTATATTTACATTAATTAATTAATAGGACTACATGATTTCATTATGTACAAATATATATAACTCAGAATGTTGGGTTCCATCAGGAGCACGATCACGAACAGACCTGGAGATGTTTTTGTTCATAAGAGTCCTCCTGACTGTTGGGGAAGGGTTCTTAATATTCTTACAGAGGAACATTTTCAGCTAAGAACAAGTTTTGTGAATGCCAAAAACCTTCCTAAGAAGGCGTTAAGAATACATGTGTGCTTAAGAACAAGTTGTGAACGGGGCTCAATGTTCTTATCATGCACCACTCAGGTGGTTAGATTAATGTTTTTGTTATGTTTGAACATTTGCTCGTCAGGCAATGTGATTTGGCAATGCACAAATTAGAAATATTGATTGCTTTTATAACTTATTTATTTCATTGTTTACTTTTATTGAGCAAGGGGAAACAAGAGCTTACAAAGAAAGCCTACACAGGGAGAACATGCAAAGTCCCTGTTCAGCGCAGGAGTGGAACCTAGGACCTTCTTCTGTGTGGCAAGAGTGCAAACGTTTGTGCGGTTAAGAAGGCCCAAGATGTTATAAGAACACCAGTCGCTCCATTATACGATATGTGATTTGTGACTGAGCCTTTGATGTGACCATACAATACATGACTTAAGTTCACATCTAGGCACTATCCTGCAAGATCCAACAGATCTTTTAGCACAGGCCGTAAACTCAGAGTCCATTGACTTAGAGCATATTCCATTTACCATTTACCATAAATGGCTTTAGGCAAGGCGAGGCAACTTTATTTATACCGCACATTTCACACACAAGGCAACTCAATGCGCCTTTAAAAAGTGTTTGAATAAAGTAATTTTACGTGGATTTTAAGTAGGTTTGACCTATCTGGAAATAAGATTGTCAATGGAACAGGCATTAATTTGCTTAAAGGGACTGGATGCAAGTTGGTCATTTGTATACTTACTACTGCCACCTTAGGTCTTAGGCGTAACTGCGGTCTCTATATTAAGCTCGTGCATGACGGCACTTCGGACCCAAATTAACACCTTTTTGAGTGACGGTGCAGGATTTTAAAGGCAGTTGTGGTGAATAAATCTGGGCTCATTCTACACATTAGGACATTACTGGAACATGTAAGGGGAGGAAAATACATCATTTTAAAATGTTTAAACTCCGTATAGTCCCTTTAAAAAAAGAGCGTTAATTTCTCTTTTCTTGTATACTTAAAATAAAAACAGACAACACTTGAGAACTGAGACAAAAAAGCCATAACTGTTTCACTGGCAATGAATTAGCCAAATCAGCAAAAATGAATTATCTTATTTACTTTTTCCAGTGTGGCCAACACGACTGATGCGTTCAGTAAATAAGTGGCATGTCCCTATCCCTAGTTGTGCAAAGGAATAAAAAGTTCAGACCACAACACAACATTTATATTTTTGCCGCTATATATTTTGCTACAGGGAATTGCCCTTTAAGGAGTTCATATTTGCGTCACGACAAATCTAATTCTACTGACAACATCTAACAACACAATTGTTTCTGTTGCATGAATAATGACTTAAGGACTGTTTGGCACGTGTTGTTTCACCCCGGCAGCCTGTGTCACACCTGAATCGGCAGGACGATGAGCGCCACGAAGATCATGATGACGACCAGCAGCTGCGAGGGCCAGATCTGGGGCGTGACGTCTCCAAAGCCCACGGTGGAGAAGGTGACCACGCAGAAGTACAGCGAGTCGAAAAGGGTCAGGTTGTTCCCCGCTCGCTCCAGGTGCTGGATGCCACAAATACTGCATTTCAGTGGAGAGGATAGAGGGAATAGAGAGGCTGTTAGAAATGAAAGGTCTCATTAAGAAACAACGATGTGAATTAGTCACTTCGACCACATGTCAAGCACACAGACTAAACCAGGACCTAAACAAGCCTAATTAGGCAAAGGCTAAGGAAAATTAGGACTGAAACTTGTGCACATTTTATGCCATCACCCTAAAGGCTGTGTACGCAAAAAAAAGTGTACATGTCCGTCTAGTGGAAGATTTAATTGATATGGTTAATGCAACGGCAATTATTGTTATAATGATTTTCCTCATCTTTTATTGAATTGACCGCCATACATAAAAGACATTCAGATATCATCGGGCAGCATTGTTCCCTCACACAATGCAATGTTCCTTTGTAAACCTACAGTACAATACGCAGCTTCCATCAATATGTAGAATGATTATCCCTGTGATAATGCAGCGTTTATCCACATTCATTCAACATATAATTCATGACATTCAAATAAAAGCCTGTCATTTCTTCAGTAAGAGGCAGGTATGCACTGTATGTATAAGCTATAAGTGTGCCATTTGTCGCTGTGCGTATCATCTTGATCTTCGCGGTATTGATCGGGCAGGTAAATGTCAACGTGGGTACATTCAAACAGCTTAATTTTCACCGCGTGTGGGACTCCTCGGATTATCGGTGGCTTCCACACGTCACCTCCACTGCTCTCATCCGACCAAGCAGTCGTCATTTAGAAGCACTGCCTTCCCTTCACAGTAACCAATTACCCATTCGTCCCTCTCAGCTTCCTACTGTGCCGTCTTATTATCCCCCACATGTATGTCAGAGTAACAGTGAGAAGCTATTTCCTCGAACCCAGATGGAATCCCTCCCGAAAGGTTCCCAGAGAGTGTGGTGCTGTGGCATACGCACCATGTAAACATAAGGCAGACCAGAGTGCTGATGAGAATCACCACCTGATTAAACATAGCTGAGTGCGTACGCTGAATCGCTCGGTGGAGATCGTTCTGCGAAACACACACAGGGGAAAAAAATACATTGGAAACTGTATTGCCTGTTTCAATGGAGAAATGCCATGAAATCAGTTGTTACGTCCAAAAGTCATGCAATGTGAAAGGCAGTTTAAATTTTTCCCCATAAACAGCCCGCCTCGGATGTTTTTGTCTTTGGGGACAGTTACGCTTTTCCCAGAAGAACTGATAAAAAAAAATTTCGTTTTTTTCCCCACACATCTTTGCACACTGACCAACGCAGCGCTCCTTTCCTCTTTTATTCTGACCATAATATCGCTTTTAGGTTATTCTCACTGTGCAAAATGTCCATTAAAACATATTGGATTGGAATTAGGGCAGCACAATTCGCCGCAATTAAAATCACTGCAATAATTTGGATACACATACTTTTTTTTTAAATCTCCTGTTTCCATGGCATCTTCATGTGAATAAAACCCATTAATCCTGTATTTAGACCACAGCAAAGATGTTCTGGAATTAAGCTTCAGCGCAACCTGCAGCCTTCATTCATCGCCTCATCAACGGCAGCCTTTACCAATCATCCAATCACGGCTCAAGGGGTCAGCCAATCATCGCAGCTGCTAATTCCTGCGTCAGCCATTCATTGCCCAGGATCCCCTTCTTAAGCTCCCTGGTCGATCACTCAGCTGTTTCCCAGCCGTGCTGCGACCCTCCTCCGCATGGCATCTTCGCCGTCAACTGGCCACCCCGGGTCTCGTCCTACCACCACCAGTGTCCGGGCTCCAGGGGGAAGATTCTGGCTGTCATCCATCAACGCCATGTATTCCATATCATTACTGTAATATTCCACCGGGGTCTGAGCCCCAATCATGATTCACGTTCAATAAAACTTTCCAAACGCATTCTGCCTCTGAGTCTTTTCAGGCTGAAAGGCAGTTCATATTTCTATGTCCTCTTGGCCTCCTTTCAAAAGTGCTGTGGGCAAAATATTGCATCTAAAAAGAATAATGATATATTATAGTACTAATAAAATGACAGGAAGAATTATTTAAATAAAAAAATCACCCTAATGCCACTTTTGAGATGTTTGATGATTTAATGAAAAAGGAAAACTATAGAATATTTTCAAGATGTCTGAAATTTTTTAAACAGGAGCATTCAATAATTATCAAAATGTAAAACACACAGATGCTGCTTTAGGTTAATATATAAGCTCAGTCTATTTTAAGATTACAAATGAATGCACTTCAGTTTTTCAGACTTTGTTTTGTCTAGCGCTTATTGAAATAGTGTTGCAGCCACAGAAAGAGTCACTTCTTAATTTCAATTTCAATGAAGAAATCTTTCAACACCAAGTAAACTTCATTTGCTGCCACGTGTGAATAATTATGGTCGTTTGAGACTTGCAAATGATTCCTCTCTCTTTTCTGTACAATTCACACCGTGTTCCCACTTGAAATTGTATTTGCAGATGGAGACGACCCAAAACTGAGATGAAACAAGAACAGTCACAAAAGTACCAAGAAATCTTCCGTCACAAACAAAACAGTTCACACTCCTCGACGTTTTGTGACTGAATTACCTCCTGACGCATTGTCACATAAAGCCGGCAAGTTGAAATAGCGGCAAAAAGAAAATTGTCAATCTCATGCAAGCAAGACGACATGGCAGGGATTCTGAGATGAGAAGTAATAGGAAAATCGGATATAGGCGCTTTACTTACTATCATGTTCTCCAGAGCATGTTTGGCGAGCCAGCAATTGAGGAAAACTGGGATGAAGAGGTTTCTCACAGAGGGCAAAATCACCTGTCAAGAGGGAAAAAGAAACATTTATTTTCTCCAAATGTGGTTTACAGTGACTGGGAGCGGAACAGGGAACGGTCATCGTGTGCTCAAAATGTTAAAGGTTTACGGACAAATTGGGTTAGTCATAGATTTGGTCTCTGGAATTCTTTTGCCGTCTAAAATCAAACGTGCTAAATAAAATCTAGTGTATGAAGACTAAAGCTATGACCAAATCTCAAGATGTTTCCACCGGCAGATCCAAAGTAAAAATTACTTGAAGATCCAAGTTATTGAAAAAACAGCTATTACGACATTTGTACTTACTGCTCTTGTCATGTAATAAAGTGCCTTAAATTAGTGTAACTGTTTTGATCCAAACATATCTGCACTTTAACACGCTTGCATTGCTATTTTTTGTCTATAAAATACTCTGTTGATAAATGACAAAGCTCAATGAAACCTCTTAACCCTCACCTGAACCGAGCACATTTTCTCCATGTAGTTTGGTAATCTAATCTAATCTAAAAGCTAAAGAAAAGCATCAAAAGAGCGACGGAAACGAGGATGAAAATGCAACACAATGTGACAAAAACACGGCGACAACGTGACAAAAACATTATGATCACTTTGGTAGGTCTTAGCTTTCAAATTAAGCATTGCACTGGCCTGTAGGCTGAAGCTTTTAGATTTGGGTAAAGCCGAACTGGAGAAAATGTGGTTCAGGTAAGAGGTTAAATCATTCCTTTTCTATCCAAAGGTCCATTCAAATTCAACCACCATGTAGCAAGTCTGGTCCTTTCTGTAACCTATACCATGGGTTCCTCAAGTGGGGTCGGGGACACTAATGTGGGGGGTCACAAGATGGTTTCAGACATTTTTTTAAATCTATAACATTGAATTTGATATATTTTTGATCAAAAACATTATATTTTTGTTAAATTGATCAAAAAACAAACAGACGTCGGATTTTTTTCCACCTAAAATTATTATGCTGCTTCAATTTTACAGTGTGGTTCTCGAGTTGTTGGTCTGGTAATGTCAAGGGTCACGGCCTGAAAAGTTCGGGAAAGGTCCTAAATTGTATTCTGGAGGTTCTTATCTTTCAATAGAGGGACATAATGTTCACACATTTCAAACTTGTGCTTGAGTCCTAAAGGAAACCCGAGGTGAGTTGTAGTGCCCTTTTAAACCACTAGGAGCGCATCCTGCAAGCATTACCTATGGCGCAGGGGCTGAATAATGCACGGATGCTCTACTCACAGTGATCATGAAGGGAACGGCGCTGATCATCTCCAGAACGAACGGGATGCGCCAAACCTGCTCCCAAACGTTGCCCTGGAAACACATCGACACCGAGTCAGGTCAGGGAACTCCACTGTCAGGGCGACCTCAGGGATTACCACATTACCGTCCCCTGAATGACCAGTGAGTAAAGCAACATTTGACAGCACATATAAAATAATATCTCGTAATAGCTGTGACAGGTTAAACACCAGCATTTTGGCCTCTGTCTGAAGAGACTAATAAAGCCTGCATGGTCACACTGTAAATTAATGAAACTAAATGTATTACTTAGGTGCAAATGTGTAGTGTACCTGCAGTTAGTTAAAACAGCCACTGTACCTTGCTATTATTATTATTATTATTATTTAAATGTTTTTTTTACAGCGCATAATGTCATAAATTTACAGCTTCATGACAATGCTGCTTTAAAAAAAAATCGACTCATCACACTTGTACGGGGGTGTTGTTATCGATCTTATCAAGTCGTTATTAAGTCTTTAAAGCTACCCTCAGCTATACTCCTGGGATGTATTTTTGTCAATAGGTGTCAATAGTGAACCCCCCGCTCTCACATTTATTAGATTTTTTTTTTCAGTTTGAGAATGGTGGCCTGAAGGGATTACCACCCAACCTGAACGAGTATAAAGCAAGACAATGGTCCACATTTTGTGCAAAGAGAAAGGACCATAAACGACATGTGTTATACAACCCCCCGAAGCCCTTTGAGGCATTACTCAGCGTCCACTTGCCACCCAATTAAGATGTCACCCATTGCTTCTTTATGCGTCTGCTGCTTTGCCTTTTATGCCGCTGACCTGAATGTGGCTTTGGTGTAGGAGGTGGACAGGCGCGGGGCTGTCCACAGGAATCAGTGGGCTCTAAATGCTACGGCCGCTGCAAGCCTCCGGAGTAATCTGCCCTGAGCCCTTCATAGGCTTACGGTATGAAGTACATCAAAAGGGGAACAGCAGTGAAGGATAGGATGCCTGTTGCATCGACACAGGGGCCGCGCCGTGAGTGTCACTGATGTACGCTGATAGCAGGAGGGGGGTAAGACAGCCGCGGGACAGACAGAGGAGGAGCTCTCCAAATGAATGAATAACTACAATGGCAAAAAGAGGTCAAGGTATGCAGATCATTTCACGTTGGCTTGTTGATGTACTGTCAGTCTGCTGTTCCTGACTCTTTGGAGGTCACATCTCCACTCTCTACTGGTGCAGACATAAAACGTTATATATCTGACAACAATCGTGCTGCAGTGTTGAGATGGGTTAAAACCAATGGTTAAAACTGGAAGTATGTCAACTTCATTGTAAAAATAGGCCTCCGTGTGAGTTAAGTGCTTGATATTCTGCGTGAGTGTAGACAAACGTGAGGCCCGATATAGAAGGAATGGGTTTGCAAAATATCTAAAAGATTAACCCAACATTTGATCCATGCAATTGTTGTACAGTTGTATAATGACAATAAAGTTCTTCATTCATTCATTCATTCATCTAATCCTTGCTTCCAACAGTCTACTCCTGAGAATCTGTGGCTCCAATAGTAGTTTACCACCACAATTACTGTAGCACATGTGGCCCAGTAAAAATCTAAACTGATCTTACCTTGTAACTTAGATAGACGAGCAACATTGTTTCTGAGAGGCTGATGAAAGCCACCAAGACCTGTGTGAAAAAGAAAAGTCATTAAAAGACGTTGAGAGGGACCTAGAGACCCGTGCAGATAGAAATTAGGCGTCTTCACAAAGAAGACAGGAGCGTGGGCGCAAGCAGTGGGCGCGAGGCGATTAAGCTACAGAGGGAACGGCTGCCACTGAAGCCAGAGACGATCCGTCTGTACAAGCAATGTGTATATTCAGTCATCACTGTGTTGCGTTGGTCAAATACTCCCAGTTATTTCTATATGGAAGTGTTTGTACAGGCCGGCACATGGTTTGCTCAGGAGTTGTGCTTTCTAACCTGCAGAGCCCACAGTGGCAGAGGTCTGTCCACCCAGATGATTAGTTTCCTGGAAGACAAGGAAAATAGGTGTTGAAAGGTCTAGTATTGCTATTGCTGGATTTTCTATTCATAGTTTCAGTGATGTCATTCAAAGAGAAGGATCCATGGCGAGGCCCGGTAAACATTCAATAGGTATAAGCAAATCTAATACCTCTAATGCAGGCATAGTGCATGAGCCGCCTTTCAGCGATGTCACCTGAAAGCAGCTCAAATAAAGACTGGAGGATCAAATGTATCAGCAACATATTGTCAATTCCAAGGATAATGGCCTATTTGTTTTTGGTCTTTTTTGCCAAACTGAGAGCTTTTGCTTAACTCTACTCCATTAAAGCTTGTTACAAACAAAGAAACACCTTCTGTTTAAGGCAGCGGTTCTTGTGTTTTGAGCTCTAGGGCCCACACTCAACAAATCATGATCAATCCAGATAAAATATTGACTTCAACTTGTAAGAAACATTGTTGCAGTGGCAGAAGTTGTGCTAGCACATAATACAAAAATACAGCATTTGATTCAAGCATTGATCAATAGGGCTGACTATTTTTTATTCCCCAAAAAAACTCAAATGGCTACATAGAGGCTAACAGTATGCATCATTTTTAATCGATCTGCTGTGTAACTTAAATTCAGCCATTGTGGAAATGTACAGACTTTTTAACAAGGGAAAAGCCTTTTTTTCCCACAAAAGACACCCTGGAGATTTATGATGGCAGCTTGCCTGGAGAAGCTCACGGCAGAAGGAGGAGCATCCCTTCCCTGAACTAGCGCCGTCAGACTTCTTTGTAATTTGGATTCAGAGCTTAGCCAGTGACACCTTGCACCCATTAGATCAATAGGTCCCTGGGCTAAAGACTTACCCTATACACAAGCCATGTCTACCTTCCAGCTTTTCTCACTGTGTCCCTAAAGTCAAATGTTACGAGGTTTATCTCCACTACATTGTGTTTTGCCCTGACAGC
Source organism: Proterorhinus semilunaris (assembly GCA_021464625.1). NCBI lineage: Eukaryota > Metazoa > Chordata > Actinopteri > Gobiiformes > Gobiidae > Proterorhinus > Proterorhinus semilunaris. The sequence continues at coordinate 17,891,813 of CM038352.1, read as the reverse complement.
TAATCCATGACTAAAATATCGTGACAAATGATCATGATACATAATGCTGTATCAACATTTCGAATTGCGTTAGCGGAGCGGTATTGATCGCGTTGTACGGATTTTTTTGCTTGGGACAAGCCCTGGAGATACCACTTTTCTCCAGGGGGGCATATGGAGTCTTGAAGGGCAAAGGCATATCTTTTAAACCCCAATTAATGTCTTACCAGTCAAACTCCTTCCAGCGCTGAGATGACGTGTTCACTTTGGTGCAGTTGACTCCGCTCACACTGCAGGGATTAAACCACAGAAAGGGTAATTAAAGCAGTTTATTTTTTTATTTCAAAAGCAACATTCGCTCCCACACACAAAAACACCTAACAGATCAGACCCCACTGGAAACAGCCAATACACAGTGCACAGCTTTCTCAGCCCGTGTCACTTGTTAAAAACTGCACCATGATTCTTACCAGTCAAGTCTGGCTTCCTCTGGGTGATCCAAAAGCACTCTGACAATGTAGAGGAGGCAGCTCAGCACTTTCAGGGAAAAATTGAACATTCGTACCCGCAGACCTGCAGGGCACAAAACAACAAATCAACCAATCATGCAGTTTGGAAATAGCCTCATTACACCTAAATATTTCAAGGTGAAGAACCTCTGTTTTTTTCATCTACTTATTGCGGATGACGTTTCGGTTCTCACCACAACTGGCAAAAACTTCGCAGCAGGCTGAGTCAGAATAAGGAAAATAATAGAAGAAGAAGAAGAAGAAGAAAGAAACGCTGTCGTGACTGCACACATCTGCGCCAACGGTCCTTCTGACCACC